>OY292314.1:28417542-29157095 GCA_958496155.1 Sisyra nigra
AAGCTAACTTATAGTATCAATATTAACACATTGACGTCGGGGAACGCATGGATGCGTCTTCTGCCTTGTAGATTATTTAAAATTATAATTCACAATTAAATATTATATTTAAATATTTTGATATATATATATTTATATATTGTATATATAAATATATGTATAAAATATTTATATATAATATTTAATTGTGAATTATAATTTTAAATAATCTACAAGGCAGAAGACGCATCCATGCGTTCCCCGGCGTCAATGTGTTAAGATTTGCGCCTCTATCCATTTAAATAATAGAGAAAAAAAATATTTTTTAATTTTCATAGCTTTAGAGCAGTTTATTGTTGCAACTAACAACTATTTAAAAAAAGGTTTCAAAGGAAACTTCAAAAAAGAGAACAAAATTTCTCAGATCAACCGTTTCAAAGTAATAGAGTTCAAAAATAACATTTTTATAACGCAGTTAAAAATAGAAATCAATTTTTTATTTTTCCAACTTTGTTTTAAAAACTTTTCTTTGTAGAATTTGAAATTTTCTTTAAATTCCTTCTTTCAGATTGTTGTTACGATGAATTGTTTCAAAATGACGAAAATTCAAAAATAAAAAAATGAATTGAGGCAAACCTTAATATGTACTGATATGACGAGCTCGTTTGGACGCCAACATTTTTGTTTTAATATATTACATATATACCAACAACTAGCAGCTTCCCGTGATATAATCACAGCAATAATTTTAAAATACCGAACGTACGGTTAAAAAAAATACGAATGTGGGATTTGTCCCGTAGACATCCGCATGTGAGACCGTCACCTGAATCGCTGGTCCACAGAGTAACATTGAAATAAATAATAAAGCATTATTACAAACCGTCTCTAACTTCGACATACAAATGTTTGCCTATTATTATTATGATAATAATTTTTTGAACACCATAAGAATTTTTTTTAACGTCCTAATACATAATATATACACTTCACACAACTAGTCTGAAGGTAATGCCCCCATGTACAAGCAGTCCAATGCCGTTCTGCAGTGTAGTACCGCAGTAGTACTTATTAAATACGAGAAAGACTAAAAAGTGACCGTTTGTGTCGCATGTTTTAGTAACTTTGGGTGGCGCTGGTAGTTTAGTTGAACAACAGCTGTTAACTATTTGTGTTGTCATATATCAGTTCCTTATGCTATTATCATCGTTACTGTCACCAATGACAACTTCATAATTATTCTCATATAATAACAAAAATAATGATAACAATAAAAATAATTTACCTGACGTTTAAAAAAAATGTATTTCTAACCTCCATAAAAATCTTCGTTCAATTGTACTACTAGCGCTATCTGCAAGTAGTGACAAAATAGGGTCATTTTCTATAACATGGAATTGTAGGGGGGCTGCTCTGAAGCTATCACGTTGATGCCTCATTTTAAGAAAATTTGAATTTTTCACCAATAAGAGACAATAAACGCTTCTTCAACATTCTAGCGATTGTAAACCAAAAAAATCATCCGAAGATCAACATTTTATGATATAGAATAACGAAGATATATTTTTAATTATACTCGAAAATTATTAGAATAGATAGGTTTTTAAAATCTTTTAAAAACAAATTAATTTACTTGGTTTTAAATTTCTGATCCAATATGTAAAGTCTCTAAAAATATGTATTTAAAATATTTTTTGCGTGCACTAGTTGTAGGAATTTAGTATTATACTTCCACTTTTACGTAAATAACGGAAAATATTAAAATACGGAATAGATCTGACTATATAAAAATTTCCAAACAATCTTCATATATGTATGTAGATCACACTTATATCACAAAAACACAACAATTAAGTCACGTAGATTTAAAAAAAAAAAAAAAAAAACAGTTCAAAGAGCAACTTGTGCAATCTATAAATTTTGATTTAATTTTATTTTTCTTCTTTAAATATGACGTTAACTACTTTTGATTACTGATTGATGATTACTGATCGAACATAAATTTTTTATTTCATTCAAATATAATGCGTCTAATCAGTAATACTAAACTACTTCCACTTTCTACAAAAAAGGGTTTCCCTTCACATTTCAATCTCGTCTAAAGCTTTAAAAACTTGTCTTTCTTTCTTTTAAATTTCTTTGACTTATGTTGAAATATCGTGTAGCTATTATAAAGTTTAACTCCTCCACCTCTTTCCGACACGTTCTAACATTTTGAAAATTAAAGAAAAAATAGTCGATTTAGTTTAAAAACAAAGGAAACTTATCTGTGATTTCTAGCATTTTATTTATTTTTATTCTCGTTTACACATTCATATGAAGTTTGTTTAGTAGATAATCAAATATATTTTGAGATTAATTGTTTTTTTATATAAAACAGAATAATTAGTATAATATAAATAATATTACTTTGAAGCTTTAAAGAGTGAAAATAACAGTAATGAAAATAGTTAAATCGTAACATTATTAATTAAAATCATTTTATTTTTTGATTGTACAACCAATCTCAAGTTTCGATTCCGGTTTCCAAAACAAAAAAAAACAAATAAATTAATAAATTTTAATCCGGGTAACACCGGGTTTTTCTACTGCATCTATTCTAAAACAGTACCGTTGTATTGGCCGTCAGTAAAACAGGAGGGTAAACAACTGAAGATAAAACATGACATTTGAAAATGTTCTTCCTGAGAGGACTATGGCCTCCACTAAAAAAGGATTTTTATTTTTCCATCGTTTCATTATATAATTCAAAGAGGGAATTCAAAGTTTATCATTTTTAAAACATATTCTCTAACTGTTAGCTTTTTTAAATAATAATTTTGCAATTATAATTCTACAAGCACATGTAAGATGCTTTTGTAATAATTTCCTCATTTCATAGACAAAGGTATATTTTTTAAACCTGAACTATGAGTTATTATTTCTTTATATTATACGTGAAAGACGTCACTCTGATAATCACTAGTTTTCTATACTTTTATTTTCAACGAAACATTTCTTTAATAATTAATTTGAACTTATTAATGTTTAAATAAAAATATATTATTAAAGTGGATATTTTTAGAGAAAACAAAACTTTTGCTAAACAAATTTCATATTTTATAAAATTTTTACTGAGCGTTTATGGCTTTTTAATAACTTAAGGTGATTTGGTGTTAGTGAATACATTTTCAATTCATATTTTATATTCGTTATATTGCAATTGCAATTTAAATCTTCTCTATAATGCGTACAACTCTTGATAATTTGTACATGTTTAGTAGGAATTAAGTTTTTTTTTTCACTTACTAAAAGGACTTTTTTCTAAATATGCATTGAAAATTATAAAAATTTATTTCGCTTTTATTAATTTTGTTTAAATCGATATAAATAATAAGTATCTACTTCGTTATTATTTTTTCAACTGCATAAAATATTTTTGCAATTTTCGTGTATTAGAAAATCCGAACCTACATCGACCTTCACCGAGTTGATAATAGAATGAAACATGTTATCATGAATTTAGTATATAAGAAAATATATTAAAAATGGGTTGGCTAAAATAATCCGGGACAGACTATTTTTAATTATTTAAAAAAAAATGATTTTTAATAAAATATTGCAACAAATAGAAAAAATTTTACACATCACAGACGACTACGATGTTGGGTCCTTTATTATTACACAGTATACTTACCTCGGATCTCTCTGTCACACATTTCCACGCGCATTAAAATTTAAATCTTTAAAATTCGCTAACCCCTAATAGGACCGAATTTTTTGCAGACAAACCTATATCAGTGTTCGTAAAAAAAAACAGCGCTTATGATGATATAAAATGTTTTTTATTATCTTGATGTTGCAATATTTTATTAAAAATAATTTTTTTTTAAATAATTAAAAATAGTCAACCCCGGATTTTTTTAGCCAACCCATTTTTAATATATTTTCTTATATACTTAATTCATGATAACTTATGTTTCATTCTATTATCAACTCGGTGAAGGTCGACGTAGGTTCGGATCTTAGACTATATTAATTAACCGCTCATCAAGAGGTATATTTCAGATTTTTTTATTGCTAATGTCAAAACAAATAACATTAGTTTTGTAGAAACAATTTGAGTCTTCAGATTTCAAAGTTATGTCCAAAATTTAGTTCAAAATATCGAAACTTTACCCTTTAAATGCAAAAACTTAGGTTTCAAACTGAAATGTTCGCCAATAAAGTTAAGCTATTCGCATAAATAATAGATTCGTTCCAGATCACGGACAAACCGTAGATCACCGTACACGAACGGCAAACTAGCGATTCAGATGATCTATGACCGTTTCTGTACGGGTTAGTTTGTGTACCAGTCTTCTCTCTGACCAGTTGAACTTCTGATTGTATATTTTATGAACCTGAAACCGTAATACCAGTGTTTGATCTCTAGCAAGTATCGTTTAGAAATGCCCAAAACTAAGCTAAGGGTAGGCACTAGACATGCCCACAAAGTAGTTGCAAACAGTTCTTTTACTTATCGTTGCTTTAACGTACAAAAATGTTATCTGAGTTGAACCTTATGTACTCTAATAAGGTAGACCACATTTAACCTAATAGAAACTTAATAAAAAAAATCTTTGAGTTATTTTTATTATTGCAATGATACAGCTCAAGATCTTTCGGTATTCGATGAAACGATTTATTTTGATTATTGGCCTCCTATTTATAACTATTAAAACCATATATGAAACAAATCAATCTTTTTTTTTTTTTTTAAAATGTTTATTTAAAGTCGCATCAACTTGGTAGTCCTTAGCGACTTCTGTTGTGGTAGTTACACGTCTTCCAGTATTTCCAGAGATCGAAGGAGCTTTTTAATCGGATCGATAAAAGATAATGTGCTTAACGATTTATTCATTCCACCAGGAATTCCTTCCTTTAATCTGTCCTGTTGCAGAGAGGGGCATGTGACAATTGCGTGTCCAACTGATAGTTGGTCTCCACATCTGGCACATGGTCTGGGTGCAGTCCTTTCTAGGATGTGTCCGTGGGAGAACGAAGTATGGCCTATTCTGAGTCTGGTCAGAATTGATTGGTCTCTTCTGTTGCCTGGTTGAGGTGCAATTTCCCATATATTACTTCGGATGGTTTTGAGTTGGGTCTCTCGTTTGGTCCATACTTCGTTCCATTCCCTCTCCACGTACCGCTTAGCTTGAGTTCTCCAGTCCGTTCTTGTAGTTGGTATCGTGCTAGTTAGGTCTCTCCCGTCAGTCAGCGCTAGCTTGGCATTTTCATCAGCTTTTTCATTACCGGGTATTCCCTGATGGGATGGGACCCAGGCGATGATGATATTCCTGGAGTCGGACATCCCAATCAGTTCCTCCCGGCAGATTTGAATTTGGTCGTCAGTGTTGCCAGGGTTTAGTAGTGCGTCAATTGTGGACTTAGAGTCAGTACATATTAGAGCTTTTGCTAGGCCTTGTTGTTTGATGAGGGAGAGACTCACTAGCACGGCATACACCTCGCAGGAGAATATTGAGAAGCTGGGTGGTAGTTTAAATCAATCTTTGTTTTTTGGCATTTCAATTACGTTAATGAAACAACGAATTAATCTCATATTTGTTCATTGCTTATATAAATTACTTGAATACGATTCTTGATGGGATTTAAAAAAATAATGTTAAACCAACAATTCTTGCCGCTAGAGGCGTTGATGTAGTTGATTCTAAAATTGCACAAAAGTTGTGCGCGTTGTACGTATTATAGTTAAATGTATGTATGTGATTTAAAGTTCATATCGTTCTCGTTATAAATAGTTTTATTTACATATTTTCTTGTGTAATATGAAGAATGATTCGTTATTATTCAAGCATAGACGATAATAGGTTCGTTCGCGGATCTGATACTGAACCGATAACGAATCACTCCAAGTGGATTTAGGATAATCGCCAAGCCCATACACGCTAATCAACTGATTAAGGGTTATTTTTCCGTGAACAAGTTTGAAAATGTTTGTAAGACGAGAATTAACGAGAACCCACGAAAATTGTTAATTGAATTTAGCATTGACAGAAAAGGAAAGCGGAACGGGACTCTGGTTCTAGCGATTCTTGGGGTTTTTTTAGGACAAAAAATTCGATTCTCTTATTCACACGCAGTTTGATAAAATTTAGCTAGATTTTCTATCCTTTGTTCTCAACCTTAAATTCAATTAACAATTTTCGTGGGTTATCGTTAATCCACGTCTTATTTCCGAACATTTTAAAACTCGTGCACTGAAAAATAACCCTTAATCAGTTCATAAGAGTGTATGGGCTTGACGATTATCCTAAATCCACTTGGAGTGATTCGTTATCGGTTCAGTATAGGATCCGCGAACGAACCTAATGTACTTTTCTCATTCTTGGTATTACTCAGTGAACAGTTTAGATAAGAAATAAAAATGTTTGCATGTTTTGACGAGGGTCACAGTCACACATAATAATTGTTTGATAGATTAGGAGCATTTTTATGGATGAAAATGTTTGACAGTATGTGTGCAATGTATGTTTTGCATTTTGTTGCACAGAGATGGGTGCGATACAAACCGTCATGGAGCGGAACACCGAATCAATTCCGGGGCGCATCTCTCTCATCTCAGTGGCAGCCACAGCCACCACCGCGGTGGACACGCCACATTGGGACGACTCCCCTCTCACGCCTCACACCATGACCACCACATCAACCTCACTGGACCCAATAATGGTAAGTACGCGACTCTAAGCAAGCAGTGCAAAACATTAGAGTCGAGTGACTTCTACTGAGACAAAGCTCCTGTCTGCGCCCAAGACAATCCTCCGCCACCTGACCTCACCAGCAAGCATCAACGGAAACATCATCATCAGCATCAGCACGCCAACCATCTAACATCTGCGACATTAAGTGCTGACTGTGACCAAACCAAATATGATACCATGAAATCGAAATCTGGAACGTTGCGTTCAACCAAATCTTCAGCGAGTAATTATAGCGAATACAATTCAGACGATCCGAGCAAACCAACGAAAACCGATTTGCTAACATCGAAAGCTCGCGGATCAGTTTACAATTCAACGGTCGGTATAAGCAGCTCATTTGGGCCTCGCACCGATGAAACTTCTGTACCAGTAACGGTGAAGCCCATTGAACGCACGGCGACTTTACAAAAATACAATACCTTAGGACGGCGTCCCCTACCATTGACGCCTGACGAAATTAAGCAGTCGAAAGAAACGCCAATTCCGCGTGTTCCAGATGAAATGCCATTGAGTGCAGCGAATTTAACGCAATATCGATCCTTGCAACGCACAGGTCGCGGCCCGTATGGTTCTCATTTCAATTCTCTGTATCGTATTCAGCAAGGAAAGCCGATTGCCGCACATCCACCGCAAATTCCTCAAATGCATCAGCAACAAATGCAGCAGCATCAGCTAGGCCAGGATAAGAATTCACAAACTCCAACTCAGGAACCGGTTTATTCAAATAATGAATCGGAGCGGCAGCTCTACGCAGTTACCGAGTTGTAAATTTGTGCGGAAATATAAAGCAGACAGGATTTATCTAACAAAAAAAAAAAATGTCATTCTAAGACATGAAACTCAAAAGAGTCGAATTTTTACCATTTAAAATAATAATGATCTGAAAGTAAAAAATTTCCATTCGTACTCGAATAAAAACATTTTTTTTTAAATATTTAAGAAATAAATGTAATTATAGAAATCAATTTTTCAAAATTTCAAGTTAGAAAGTTTTTTATGTGGCAAAAAAAATACAATCTTCATTTCCAGTCTTAATATTAGAAAATAATAAACAAAAAATATCGAACCCCAATTATAATGAATGAATTTTAGTTCTTTGTTGTTCTCATATCATAAATTAAAAAGTTTACCTTTTAAAAATTACACTATGGAGTAGAATTATAGTAAAGATTAAATTTTTTTTGTTCTACAATGCTGATGTTGCTCAGAATCGGACAAACCAATCGCCTAAAAATTTTATAATATTTATTTGATAATTGTATAATAGAGTTACGGCGGATAAAAAATCCAAAGGTGGAAATAATCGAAATATTTTATAGCGAATAAGTTACTACTACATAATTTAGGAGAATTTCCTCTGTCTAAAATGTCATAGTTACATAGCTGAAGAGACTGCCAGACTTTCATCTAATTCTGATTTGTAGTTTCAGAAAAAAGTTCACATATGTAGGGAGAGTTTTACCATAAGGATAAGGTCGTTACCTAGTCCTTACTCCTCTGAAGTAAAGCGAACCTATTATGAATCAGCAATTAACGTTGGAAACGAACCAGCAATGTCGATTTTTCATCGTCAGCAGAGCTTCTAGCAAGCTATCTAGTTAGAAATCTTATTTCGTCTAAATCTGGTGTTATACTAAAAGAAATGTCATTCAGTATCATATGGGAGTATGCTTAAGAAATTATTAGAGAAAAATTTCATTGGGTCTTTTTTATCTGCGGTATTAGAAATTCAATAAAAAAATAATTAAGATTCATCCATTATAACTGAGTCTCGAAGTATGAACCTAATTACACTGGACTACTCGTAGATTTTTGCTAATCTAAAATTTTTTGATTGCCAAAAAGTATCGTATTAAATGTAAATATGAATGATTCTTGTGGTAAAAAATAAATTAGGAATTTTTATACGTAACATACTAAAATATGTTTAAAATACTTGAACATTTCCATACTATTGATTTTAATAAATTGAACATGAGAATACAATAGACGTGAATTGAAAGTTGCTCAAACCATTTTTCTATAATTTAAAATAAAAAACTAGACAATTTCATTTATCGAAACGACGAAGACAAAAAGCACAAAGCGTTTTTACAAAACTAACATTTTACACATTGGGAACAAATCGCTGCTTTTTAATGTCGCGTTTTTTACATAGTTTATCTTCCTTCACTAAACCCGTTGACATTTTTCAAAAAGTAATCGATCTTATTTAAATAAATATATATAAATATATTGAAGTTAGAAAGGAAATTTATTGTACAGTAGTAATTATTATTATTAATGTGAAATGGCGATTGATCTAGCCTATAAATCTCAAATTGAAGTATGATTGAAATTTTATATGAGCTGCCATTACTCAGGCATTTGTAATTAAATACAATATTTGATACAATAGAAATAAGTGTAAGTGTGTAAAAATGAAACAAATAATCTATCATTAACTCAAAAAAATGATACAAGTACAATATATAACAGTTAATGTAAAACGAGTCAAAGTTTAATTTATATTAATCAAATCTGTATTTGCTAGTATGTAAAAATAATTTATTCAATGCAAATATATCCCATTCCATAACAATTAAAAACGTAATTACCAGTAAGTTAAAAATTAACTTTTACATTAGACGAAATAATATATAATTTTTAAGATTAGAAAATAGAAAATATCAAATTAATTTCGTTTGATACTGGTTTTGCTTTGAAAAGTTACATTTTTTTGAGTTCTTTTTTTTAAGATAACTTCTTTTAGGGCGTTATGAAAAAAATATGTGACTTATCGCTTTATGGTACGCACGCACAGCGACTTTAAAATTAACACATAAATTATGAAAATAATCGAGTCAATGAAGGTTTTGATTTCTTAGTCCTCAGCTGGCTCCGATATTGATGATTTTAAAAAAATGTTTATTTTTGTATATTATGTTTTTGAAATCAGAAATATATAGCCTCAGATACTGCCGCATGATTGCTACACTCATAATGTAGTTTAATCATTTATATATCAAATTAAGGCTCTTTTTTCTGTGCATGATGATATAAGGGTGCCAACCTAAAAGTGCCCGTAAATAAGCGAAAATAGCTGTTAAAGATGAGATAAAGTGAGGGAGAGTTAACGTGTAGCGACATTTGTTAGACGAGAACAGTGAATGTTTGCGCTACAAGTTTTATCTCGATGGCGTGTCTCGATCTAATGAGGCACGCAAAGAGTTTTTAGAACTCCTAAAGCTAGTATTCGCCTTTCTTGTCTGAAAAATGTCTATAAAAAGCTATTAAAAATAGATTTTTTCGATTACTTGCGGGTACGTTTAGATTGGCACCCTTATAGCATCACGCAAAGAAAAAAAGCTTATATATCAGTGGCGTAGCTACCGTAAGGCCAGTGTAAGCAAAGCTTACAGGCCCTCAATTAACTGGGGTCTGGCTCGGGTTTTGAAAATTTGCAATTAAAAGTAAGACCGCACTAGGCGGAACTACACTGCACGGCACGTCAGAATTGGTGAGAAATTTTTGCTGGATATATATCGTATCACTAACCGAGAAAAATAATTCCATCGTAATTTCATAATTAGATCGATGTCATTTTGCTGTTTTGCAGTTTTGCTGGATATGGTGAGAGTAGTTTCACGGGACCTATCTTGGTGCTTACCTACAGGCCCAAAAATCGTAGCTACGCCACTGTTATATATATATATATATATATATATATATATAAACAAATAACAGTCATTAAGTTCGTCAACGAAAAGGCTTGCAGTGTTGGGTAGTTTTAATTTTTGGTATATTGTTATTTGTTACTGTTATGCCTTAACTTTTGAATCCAAACTTTGGATCGTATTGCGCAACCGCCCGCTATGTAGTAACATAAAATCATTAAAAATTTGAATTTTTCTATGAATTAGTTGAATATTTTCACAATGGCTGGTTCAACACCAAAATTCATTGTTTTTAATTTAAACAATAGTACATTTCTTACAATTTAGACTAAATGGAGCATTGCAGCTAAAATGATGACTGAGATAAGGTTTTGCCAAATTTCAGTATTTTTTTTTATAAACTAGCTCATGTATAAAATTGATTATTATAAAGATTTTTTTAACAGCATTATTTAGGAGATATTGCGTAAAAACATCAACAAAATCATGTTTTGCGCTACTTTTTTGAAAAATGCTGAAATTTGAAAGACATATCTCAGTAATAATTTTAGCTACAATGCTCATTTAGCCTTAAATTCTAAGAAATTTATTCTTGTTTAAAATAAGTTAAAATAAATGTTGCCGTTTAAGCAACCATTTAGAAGATATTCAATTAGTTCATAGAACAATTTAAAATTATCGATGATTTTTTTTGCTTCGGTACAGCGAACGGTTGCGCAGTATCTTTCAATACCTGTATGAACTTGTAAAAGTTACGGCATAATAGTAACAACATTCCTAAAAATTAGAACTACTCGATCTTTTTTACTGCAAGCTCTTTTTTCGACGAATTTACTGAACTAGTTTTAACTTTGCTTTTCTTTTTTTTAATATGGTTTTGTTTTTATATTGTTATAATTGTACTAAAAAAAACACATTTTTAATTCTTGACTATTTAAAAATGAATCTAAACTGTAAAAATTAATTGTTGCATAAAAATTGTTTATATTTTTTAAACAATATAAATACAGTATAAATCGTTTATAACGACACCGGCTATAATGAACAACCGGTTGTAACGTACAAAATCTTCGGGTCCTGTGAAATGTTAGATAAGACGATAAATGCGATACATATCGGTTATAGTAAGTATCGTTTATAACGAACGAAATTTGACAGTCCCCTGAGGTTCGTAATAAACGATTTCTACTGTAGTTGATACTACCTCTTTTCCTGATTTCAATTAATATACAAAAACAAATATTTTTCAAAACAAATCATCAAAATGGGAACTATCCCTGAGGACTAGGGAGCTTTGAGGATTTTTTAACTCTTGCGAAAAAAGTAACTCCCATAATAAAACTAGGAATTGACCGCACATGACATCTATAAGGACGAAATTTTATATTTAGTCAGAGAAGTACACTTTTGAAGTAGTTTTTATTTAATAAAAAATATAAATAGTCCAGCACATTTATTTCAATTTCTTCTCTTTCCTAAACTAAACCTTGATTAAAAATGTAACTGTGCTTTGTTTAAATCCCAGTTTAAATTTTTCTGTGATAAAATATTCGAATGAAATAACTTTTAAGTTTTTTTTTTAAGAATTATATTTTTTTTAAACATAACGAGGAGAAAGGTGAATATAAAATTGATTAAGAGACAAATACATAGTTACTTGCATAACATACTAAGTATTAAGAAAAATGATGATAATAATAAAAAAATAAAACTTGCAAAAATGTGATGTAAAATTTTTGTATAGTGCTCAGTCGTTAAAGCTAATTTAATTGATAAAATACATTTTCTTGTAATCTATAACATAAAAAGTTAATATTTCATCAAAAAAAAAAGTATAATAATAAATTCTCTTTAATTTATTGAACTACATAAATAGCATGGGCTATTAACGAAATATTGCACTTTGATAATAAGGAAAAGCAAGAAAAATAAAGATTTTTTTTTTAATTTTGCCAAAGATTTCTTGCGATATACTTCATATTTGAATTAAATGCACGAATCAATATTTCCAAAAAAATTTTTTTGAAAATATTTACAAGACGGGGGTCTAATCAATGAAGAAATTTGCTCAAAGTGTTTTTTTTTTTTAATTTCATTCACTTTAATCGATTTATCTCCGGCCTAATATGTGCATTCATTTCATTATTTGTAAAAACGAGTGAATGGTTGAGCGTGTGTATAAATTTCTATGTTGAACGTGAATCGAATGAATGCATTGTCAATTGTAGCGTTTGAAAACTGTATAACGTAAAATATACGCAAGAATAATATCTGTTTAGTTCATTTTGTTGTACTATTATAAAATTAGTATTTAGTCTTTTGTTATTATTTTATATTCAAATTATCTTTGTCTACGTACTAAGTTATAATGTAATTTTAAATCTACTATAATTAGAAATAATTCTGTAAAATTTAAAGTGGTAATTTAAATAAATAAAATGTTTGTTTTATTATTTTTTTTTATTAACGAAAATCCACTTACATTTGTTAGCTATGAAAAAAGTAAATGATCAAAAGTTACTTTTAACCGACGAAAAAAACCAAAAGAAATTCGCAATTCCGCACATGATTTTTTTTTATTTTGCCAGATCACATTATTTTTTACCTAATAAACGAGTTTGATGATTTTTTCGATCAGAATTTGGAAATTGATCCCATTTTAATTTGAAGGAAAATGTCTACCTCGAAGGGATTAAGACACAAGAGATGAAATATTAATTTTTATTGGATTTTGATTTTTTTTCTTTTGAGCAAATACATTTTTACTAATCTTATTTCAATTTTTGTAAAAATCTTGATTTATTATTTTGTATAGCACAACTTATAGTAAGTAACATTACAAGTTGTTAATATTTTTATTACAAATTTTAATGCGCGTGGAAATGTGTGACAGAGAGATCCGAGGTAAGTATACTGTGTAATAATAAAGGACCCAACATCGCAGTCGCCTGTGATGTGTAAAATTTTTTTCTATTTTTATTTGCAATATTACAAAATATATAAGTATACAAAATCATTCTTTTTAAAAATAGTCTGTCGAGAAGTTTTTTAGCCAAGCCATTTTAAATATTTTTTTTAATTTATTAAGTTCATTATAAAATATGTTTCATTCTATTATCGGCTCGGTGAAGGTCAATGTAGGTTCGGATCTTCTACTAATACGTACACAAACTATGCCTATATGTATTTACGAACTCCCCACCCTTAATCCCTTTATTTGAATTTAAAAAAAATTAAAGTTATTGACATTAATGAGTCTAAGAATTACAACAAGAGAATTTATAATTCAAATTAGAATAAAGTGGAGATTGCTGTCGACCAATTTCAACCAAAAGCTTCGCCACACAATTACATGTAATATGAAGGCAAAATTTCAAGTTTTGTGACATTCAGATAAAGCTTTCGATATGATATCGCTGTCACACAGACAGTTTTTTACAAACTACGTTTTGAATTCCGGTGACCTCAAAGCGTGTATTTCCGGTGAAAGCTCGAAAATTCGACCCGATTACAATACTTCCCTTACTATATAGTAGTAAAAGAAAGTTAAAATACAAGGTTCTCATATGAAAGTTGATATGAGTCCAAAGTATAGTTTGTTTATTAAGTTCCGTTTGCACAACGAAATAATAACGCTACTAACCTAGGAAAAAGAATTTTTGTATAAAGCTAGTTTAGAAGATGTAATAGAATATTTGCTTGAATAAAAGCGCACGGTTCTTGGAAAGTTTCGATTAATTTCTTCAGAATGGTTAAAAATAATTTAACATAATATAAACTGTAAAGGTTTCTTTAATTAATTATAAAGAAGTTTAGTTTAAATACGCTCAGATAAGCGGGCGGATATCATCTAGCTGTAAGTTATCTGGTATAATTATTTTCTTTCTATTTATTACCTACATAAATATTAAAATGATTAAAATTCTTTTTAAATTTTTATTGTTGGACCGATGCTTTTAAGAATACAGAAAAAGTGTTAGTAAAATAAATTGTTTAAAAAAATTTATTAAAATATTTAAATTCATATAAAACATACAATAAAATACAAAACAATAATAATAATTTCTAATAAAAATCAAAATAAACATTTTCATATAACATTTTTTGTATTTCATATATTTTTGGTTACATTTAATCAAAATAAAGTCGTCTCTTATAATAAAAAAAAATAAATTTAATTATCTCTAAAATCACAAAATATCTTATTTAAGTAGAACCTGATTTAGTGAGTAAATTATGATCTAGAATGATTTTATTGTAATTTCATAAAAATATAAATTGCGTTTTTCGGATCTTTTCATTTAATTGAATCCTGATTTCACTAGACTTTTCTATTACCCAATATTGGAAAAAAAATTATCAATATAATACACGTTAAGAGTTAAGACTACGATTATAAAGCAAAACGATTTAATTTAATTTATAATAGCATTTGGTAATCAGGTTCAAAGAGTTAATGCACTAAATGCACACCATATTGTCAGTGCTATATTATAATTATATACCTTTACAAATAAATAAGAGGTTTCTAATCAAAATTTTATATAAGTTCATTAAATTGGACCTAAATGTAGATACAAGCAGTGTTTACATTTTCGCACAAAAACACGAATCTTACTTGTGAGCTTGTGATATATTAAAGGATAAGCTTTTCCCCTTAACTTTTCTAAACATAACAGAAAAACGCATTTAAAACATTTAAAATATAGAATATTGAGGTTTGTGCATTCATAAACGCAGTTCTACCCATGCCATGTAACAGGTTTTCAAGTAAATTATATAATATACCAATATTAGATTCTCAACAGTCTTTTGGTCTTTTTTTCATATTATCGTTTAGTATACTGTATAAATAGTACTAAATAAGTTTGTATTGACGTACTCGTATCATTGTAACAAGTTAACAAATAGAACAAAACACCCCTGAGCCGAGTACCTACAATATAAACGTATTTGGTAATCTTGGCTTTTAGCGTTGGTAATAAAGCCACTTTTTAAAAATGGATGAAAAACGAAAAAAGAAGATTTCTTTCGAAGATGGTAGAACCCCACGGGGAGGGACACAATTGAGAAACGATTCTAAATTCATGAGAATTAAATGATAATCATAGGAAATAGTATATATAGTATAAATAGTATAATAGTTATATATTAAGTGGGAGTCACTATTAAAACTGATCCCGATAAAAACAATGCGGTGGTCGCTATTTAAAAAAAATAGCACAAGTTTAGCGAATTTTGGATAAAGCTTTCGATACAATGACGCTGTCCCGTAGACATACACAGACAAATTCCTGAAAAAACACTTTTCCCTGTTGAGGATCTAATTTTTGATGTATATCGATTAAAATATATTCAGTTTTGTTAGTACTTCTTAAAAATATAAACTAAAATGAGGATCACATTAACAATCACAATAAATTACGAATAAATGTAATCTTTAAATCAATTATAATTCACTACTTTAATAATAAGAACATTTGAACAAAAATTTTAATTTTTAAACAACTCTTTCAAAACCCAGTTGCAAGTATTCTATCAAAACAATAACTACTTATGCAAGTAAAAAAGGAAAAATAAAAAGCAAGAAAAATCAGTTATAACTCTTTGAATTAAATAATTAAACAAAAAAATTTAATTGTAAGTATTTTTTCCGCGTAGAAAGTACATAAAATATTTCAGAATTCTTATTCAAACTTTTTCATTTTAAATATTTTGTTTTGTTGGCGGCAATATTGAGTGATCAAATAAAATTTATTATTAGAACGTTATTAAAAAAATCAGAAGGCAACATGGCGAAGAAGATTAATATTAATTGCTTTTTACCTCCAATTAAATAATCGTTCGTCGTACTGGACAGTATCTGAGGGTGTGCGCTTTATCGCCCGATTCCCCACAAACTGGACAAACATATTGACGAAGAATTGGACATATTGTGACGCCGGTCTTGCTCTTAAGAATGTGTGATGTATATTCCGAAAATGATTTGCCATTATTTTTGCAGAAAACACACATGATGTACTTTAATTTTGCGTTCTTATCCCGCTCCATTTTACCGTTGCTGTGGAAATAGTTTGATGAAGTCGTCGAATCAAAAACAGGATATTGAGGACGATCGAAACTAAGATTTGCTTGTGTTAATTGTTCCAACTTTAAACAATTGTCTATCAAACTACAGCAAATTTCATTTGGCACATATTTGTTCGTTTGATTTTCACTTGATTGTTCTAAAAAATAAACAATTAATTACAAACACCTATTCAATGCTTGATTTTTATAATAATACCTTGGAACAATGCTAACTTCAACAAGTTTACTTGGAAATAATCCATGAATGAGCAATTGAGGGTAAAAATGTAAAATATAATATTAACAATAAGATGCCGAACTATTTACTACAATATAACGTCTTTTATGATACCTATGATACTAACTACAATTTTGAAGCCAACAAGATAATAGTCTTAAATGAACACCCGGGATATTTTAAAAAATCAACACATCCCCAGTATACCAAAAATTGATTTACAATCTTACAGAAATTTTAAATTGTTTTCTACGTTCCTTTATCCTTCTTGCATTTGGTATAGTTATTTCTGTCTTACCAATTGCATCAATCGCACAAATGACTCCTCATTCTACTGCTATTTTTTTATTTTGAGACGCAAAATAAACTTGGTTTCTCACACTTGGGCGTGAGAAAGTACGTAATTGGGAATTTACATGGACGAAACGTATTTTGATATTTACTGAACCCGTATTAAAAGACTACCTGGGTTTACTTATAAATGTTAAGCGTATATTTTTAAAATTATTATATTAGTTGATAAGAGACCTATCAAAACTAAAAAAAAGGTCTAACCCAATAGCCATAAGGAAAATGCTCCAGGCTGTTTTTGAAAAATGTTTCCCTGTGGCGATTCCTCTTCATGAAAACCGTATTGACGAACAATTTTAATCCGCTACCCACACTTGAATTGGAGGTGCGAGGAAAACCACCCCAAACTTTAAAATTAGTTTTCTACAAAACTATTGAAGATTTTTTAATGAAATTAAAACTGCATGTTAATATTCATAAAACACATAAAATATATTTTTCAGAATTTTTATAAACCTATAAATGATGAAAAATATTATTTTTGTTTTTGAGGGTAGTTTTTTACATCAACCCTTAGAGTAGCGGTAGGGAACTTTTTTTACCATTACCGCAAAATAATTTTGCATTAGTCGATATTACCTCATTTTGAAAAGGAGACAATCAATGTAAATTTATTTGGTGTTGAAATTAATTCGTAGCGTTTTTTGAAAGAAAAATAACGGCTAATTTTATATGAAAATAAAAAAATATATTATTGAAAATACGCTTGCCATCGCTTGCCACTACTTTTTTCCATCTTTCAGACAGGAGTCGGATACCCCGTAGAAAAAAACGCTTCGATTTTGGAGGCAATCCATGAATCAATCCAATTTTTACAATCTTCAAGATTTTAAATTTTCCATTGACAAACTATGAGGCATTGATCGAAACAGGTGCTAGGCCGAAGGGGCAATATCTGGAGAATACGGCGGGTGGGTTAAGACTTCCCATTTCAATGTTTGCAGATATGTTTTTATTGGTTTTGTGTCATTGTGTGGTTTTGTCATACCTTTCTCACCATTCCAGCCGTTTTCCAACCCCCAACGATGTGGACAACTCTTGAAGTGTTTGACATGAAATTGCTTCAGTAAATCCTCCAATTCATTGTCTTCAAATTTTTTTTGCTCTTCATGTCGTTCCTTATCTTCCAAGTCAAAGTCACCACTTTTGAAACGCGGAAACCACTTCCGACACGTTTGATCAGCTAAAGCATGTTCACCATAAACTTCCACTGAAATCCAATGATTTTCCGCAGCACTTTTATTCGTTTTAAAATAATGTAGTAAAATTCCCCGCAAAAAATACATAATTGGAATAAATTTTGACTTATTTAAATAGCTGCAACTTATTGTTATTAACAATTAAAAATAATATGTGTTGTAAAAATAACACCTAATAACAGTTGTTTTACGATAAATTTATTTCTGTACGTAAAAGCAGACTACTGTAATAACCACACCATTCTTCATCAAATGCTACGAATTAATTACAACACCTAATAAATTAAACAGTATAAATATGTATATTAAATTAGCTTACACGAAAAAAGTTGCATGAAAATAGTAAGTAGGTAATACTCAAAATATTGAAAACTCATTCAAATAATTGAAAACTCTTCCACTTTAGATTTTGGAGATATGATCTTACTTCATCGTTTGATACAATAACTTCAAAATTGGGACTTTTTTTGATGTGAAAACAATTTGAATAAATTCTTCGGTCATAATAACACGCTTATAAAATAACCATGACAAAAAATGTCCTTATTACTCTTAAAAATTTGATTTTCACCCCATTCGGGGTAATTTACCCCGGTTCCCCGACCGCTGCCTTGGAGTGATACCTTTTTTTTTTTTTTTTTAAATTTCGGCTAATGCATTTTTTGTCTATCTTTCAGTTAAAAAAAATATTTAAAAATTCTTGTGCGCTCACCACCAAAATGAGATCATCCAGGGGCAGGTTTCTTAGAATATCTATTCAAAGTACTTGGATTTAGTCGAAGGGTATGAATATCTAGGGTCAAAAGGTCGAACGAAAAATTAGCTCGACAAGCTATGGTATATCTGATTAGAGGGCTGTACTCTTCATGGAAGATGCCCATTGGCCATTTTATATTTTTACCCGCTACATCAGTCACAACTCACAGATAATATTTTGAGTAGGTAAATTACTTTTAGAAGCTGTTACACGATTATCGAAATGTGGATTCATAGTTAGGCGTTAGTTTGCGATCAAGGCGCTAATAACGTAGCTGCCTTCAAAGATTTGCAAATTAGAAAAAATAAACCATACTTTCTACTTGATAGTAAAAAAGTATTTGCAATATTTGATTTGTCACATTTGTTCAAACATATACGAAAGCATTTTATTAAAAAAGGTGTTATATTTCAAGATAAAATAGCATCATTTAACGGTGCTGCCTCATATGAGCTGCGCGTTTACCCATATTCAAAGAATTAAAATCCGTTATCAAACTTCAGATCACTAAAACTCGAGAAATAAATATAAATTATAACAAAATGAAAAACCGATTTCAAAATAAACAAAAAATCTTAAACAAAAAATGCACTAAAAATTATTAGGATGATATATTGTACAACTATTGTTATTTTTGGAGTTGGTGTCAGCCAAGGAAATAAATATTAATGTTAATTTGTAAAAAGGTTTAGTTGGTTATTTGTATTTTGTAGTTTAAAGGTCGCTAGATATTGTCACAGTAGGTAGTAGTATTATATAAAAGTTCATTTGAAAAATAAATTTCATAAGGTGTTCTCGTTTATTGCTAATAGTTGTACAATGTATCATCCTAATAATTTGTAAGTCGTTAACACTGCAAGGAAACGCAACTAATTTTTTACTTTTTAGTGCATTTTTTGTTTATTTTGAAGGCGGTTTTTCATTTTGTTAATTGTGGAAGAATAATTAAGACGTTTAGAACGTTTATACTTTATAGTAGAGATGCAACGAATAGTGACTTGGCCGAATACCGAATATTCGGCCACACTCTCAGCCGAATATTTGGCCGTTTTGTTTGTGTATATAATCGTACCACGAGACGCATTATTTTTTATTTAAAAAAAGAAACATTTAACGGCAACCAAAATTGATTTTTATTTTCAAAGTATTCGCCTAGATTGGACATTAGATCTATATAAGTAGGGGTTTCTAAACTCATAGCAGGTTCCTACTCGAGGAAACTTTACTCAAATGCAGAAAAATTTGTTTTGATTCATCATAATTAATTCTCCCTGATTAATTTTCAATTTTAATTTGTAATTTTAAAAAATATAATTTCGAATTTAACAGTTATTTTGTTATGATTTAGTATTCGGTATTCGGCCGAATAGTACACACTAGTGATGTAACAAATGCCCAATTTTTCACATTCGCGAATGCGAATG
Source organism: Sisyra nigra (assembly GCA_958496155.1). Taxonomy (NCBI): domain Eukaryota; kingdom Metazoa; phylum Arthropoda; class Insecta; order Neuroptera; family Sisyridae; genus Sisyra; species Sisyra nigra. The sequence continues at coordinate 28,437,956 of OY292314.1, forward strand.
CGAATGTTGACCTTCAAATGAAGGGTATACTTTACATCCAGAAAAAACGTACGGTTTTCGTGGGATAGATATTTTTTGTTTTTTACAGAGCAAAAGATTAACTTCCTTTTTTACAATGTGGTAGTTTAGGGTCAGAGAATGATATAGATTACTTCTTACACCGGAAAAATGAACGGTTCCCGATAGTAAAACAAGTATGTACATATTCTATAGGATAGCTACTAATCTATTCTTTAAGGGAACATCCATTAATTACTTGAAGCATTTTTAATCTAATCTTATTTTGTGGAAAGGGAAGGTCTCGCAAATATCACGTTTTTTTTTTTAAAACAAATGTTTTGAAAAATATTACATTCGATGGCGGGTTGGGGTAAAGAGTTATGCCAAATCTCAAGACATCTTATCAGAGGGGAGGGGGTGGAATTTAAAAAATCGCAAGGAACGCCAGGAAAATCATGTAGTTCCAATTTTTTCGGGAATGTATAGGGGAGGGTCCCCTGTACCCGCAATAAAAAATCCCCTGCGATCGGGATGCCGCGGGGGGTGGGGGAACGATTTAAAGGGACCTTCTCGTGGTTGCGCGCGCATATCTCGAAGACGGTGCGTCGTAGAAAAAAAAACCAGGAAATAAAAAATGAAGCTGACAAAATTTTCTATAATTTTTCTTCTTATATTATTTGGAAAAAAAACAACCTTTTCCGAGATATCCTCTCCGAAAAATGGGAAATTTTTTGAAAATTTGTTTTGTTCGCCATACTTGTTGTCCTAACTCTTTCCAACATTTTTTTACACTATGTTGTGAGTTGGGAAGCTGTAGAAAATTTAATTTCCTTCAAGAATATATACCCATATGTAAATTTATCTGGAACTGGTCAAAAGATACAGCAATTTGAAGGGTGTGGGAAATATCGACACTACAGCCATAAAAGACCAATGTTATTGTTGCCACTAATTCTTTTTGAAACGTGTCGTAGGAACTCCACTGTCAAGTGTAGGTAATGTTTATGTTAATTAAAATGAATTCCCGAGATTTTATAGACCCCCCCCCACCCAATGCGCGAAAAATAATTTTCGTGAATTAATAAAATATTAGATTATCAACAAAGCTATTCACAATTTTGGCAATAAGTAATGAATTTGGAAAACTTCACTTTTTATTTTGAATTTTCGTTTATTTACAGTTTAAGTTTAAGTAGTGAAAATTTCAATTTTGCATCTTAACATTTTTCTTTGAACCTGATGTGATCATTATTGCCGCACCTAAAATTTGATAGAGTGGGTTTAAGTGAAGTTGCGTAACAGAGTGAGGATGGAGGGTGTCGTCGAAAGGTGTCCCGCTTGGCAAGCAGGGGTAGGAGTAGCTCCTCTTTATTGTTTAGCGTTAATTGTTGACTTCTTCCCACTCCTACTTCCGATCTCTACCTCTTTAATTACTGTCTCTTTTTATCTTGGATGTTTACAAGCAATAGTTTATAGCCAAATTTTAATTTGGCCCTCCATACTTTGAGCGGACCAATCTGCGCTATCCCGTATCACTTACGCGCTTGAGAAAAAATAACATACCTAAAACCTATAAACTGTACGGGATATGCACACGTCCCAACAATAATTGAATAAGTAGTTCTTCAAGAGCATTCAAGGGCCTGTACATCCCATACTTTAAAATTTATCATACTAAAAAAATTACTAACAATTTTTGTTTTTCTAAATATAGGTATATAATATATAATCTATAAATGTAATAACAAAACCTGATGTTTTTTTGTACATATCTTGGAAAAAACCTGAAGGTAGGGCGGTTAAGATTAAAAATAGTATTTACAACGCATATATAATAGATTTTCTTCATTTATTTTTGATGGTACCTATTGGAAATTTGTAACATTCTTTTTATGTCAATAATTTCAGTTAAATCGGTTAAATCATATGAACTGTTATCGAGTTTGATTTGATATTTTCAGTGTCAAGTACACGTCTTTATTTCGTGATTAAATCGTTAAAAGTAAAAGCTGAAATGATAAAATCTCTTTTGCTAAAATTATTATTTTCAGCTTCTTCAGCTTTATCTACACGGAGTATTTATCTACTTCAATTTACTTTATCGCTGACAGTAGCTGTTTTATCCTGAGAGCGCATTGGTCGAAACTATCCCACATGATCAAAGTCGTTGTCGTTGGAAATCGGGATTCGGGCCACGATCGAGTGAATCGACAAGTGTGAAGTGACAACATAAAAGTTTTGAAATTGCAGTATGCACTAAGTATGCAGTTGAGTCTTGAATTTGTAGTTATTTTAAATGTGCTTCATTTCCAGATACATAGTAAGTATTTATAAAATAATTAATATTATCATTGGTAACGATAATTTACGTAAAAACACCTTTTTAAAATATCAATAATAACTAATGAGTCTGATTTGTGCTCAAAATAATAACTAGGTGTTTTGTGGTTATAAATTTTAAGCGACTCAAGTTTTGCTGAATTTGCAATTTTAATAGCATGTTAAAATCCTATTAGAAATGTAGGTATATTAAAATATTTTTTTAAGTGATTATCTCAATAATTTTTCATCGTTTTATTATTTAACTAATGTAAGTAATATTTTAAATATTAGGAGTGTATTTTAACATTTTGAAAAATTTCAGATGCTGCAAAATTTCGTCAAGTCTGTGTCTAGTTTTGCTAACTAAGCAAAAATGAATGCCGCTTGGAGAGCCGCATTATAAAATACTTCGTATGCAACTTTATCTGTGAGTTCTAATGGTTGTGGTATGCAAAGAAAAACAGCGTTTGTGGTAAATATGGCTTTTAGCATTGTAATTCTTATGCTAAGGCCACACAGAACGCTACGCGTTTTATGTTCGCGATGTTCGCTATACGGACAAAATAACGCTACAAATCAAACACTCGGCGACGCGTAGCAACGTGGCTAAGAATTAAACGTAGCGTACGCTATTCTGTGTGACCATTTACATAGTCAATATCGAAGGCTATTTTTTTGCTCGTATAGTGAACATCGCTAATATAGCACGCGTAGCGTTCTGTGTTGTCTTAGCCAGGGTTGCCAGAATTGTTCACAACGAAAGCGCGGCGTTCTTAAATAATTGTTTTTTTTTTATAATTTATTCTGAAAAAAATTAGTAGATAATAGTAAATATTATGAAAAATTAATCCAATAATCGCCAAAAACGCTTCCCGTAGTATAGATCTTATGGGGATATTGCTGTTTCCCGGGCGCCAAGATTTGACGACGGATTCTTATAGATCTTGCAAAAATAAATCGAAAATAAAGAACACTAATTTTCGAGTTTTCGCTTAGTTTTCGAGAAAACCCCGATTTTAGTTGTACGATTCCAATGTTATTTCTTATGGGAGATAAATTTGGTGAATGCGGACATTTTTAGAACTACGAAGTTTTGACAAATGAACGAGGTGAACGTAACTATTGTAGAACGTTCACACGCCGATTTTTTTCCGTATTTATGAAAATGTATGATACGTATAACGCGTATAACATCGTAACCGATTTTATTGCAATAATATTTTCAAAAGTGAAATAATACTCAAAACAAAACAAGCGGGACCCGGGGGTGCAGCCCCCAGCGGAGGTTTGGGGAGCCCTCAAAATAAAAAAAAATCCATCTCAACTTATTTTTCAAGAAAAAATAATTTATTTTCCTGTGACCACCCCGTTGTTTTAAGTCAAAAAATAATTTCCTAAAGCACTAGAAACGTCCAAAAATTATGTTTTTCAATTTACCATTTCCTTCATAATTTTGAATTATTTTTATTACCTTTATTACTAACGGTCTCCATACATTATTTAAATTATTACTTTCTTCTTTCATATATTCATTTGAGAAAGAAAAGACAATTATAGTGATCATAAAACAAGCATAGTTGATTAAGGCAATTTAAATTGGTAAATAAGTGTAATACTAAAAACATTTCTTTTCTTAATAATAATTTTGTTATTGCCAATGTGTTATTGTCCGCATTGTTACTTGTTAAGTTTCATATGTTTCATATTGTTGACAATGATCTAACGTAATTTTGCATACGATTTGCTCAAGCTTCGTGCTTACGTCATATTTTGGCCAAATTTGACGTTTTCGATATAATCTTTAAAAATCGATTTCTCGAAAACTAAGCGAAAACTCGAAAAACTGTATTCTTTATTTTCGATTTATTTTTGCGAGATCTATAAGAATCCGTCGTCAAATCTTGGCGCCCGGGAAACAGCAATCTTGCCGATCTTATAGAAGATGTGAGATAGTCAACATCTCTTTCTTGAAAAGTAGTTTTATAGATTTTGATGAACTTACTTTGGATCTAAAGTCTGGAAGTATCTATCATCTTTATTTGTCAAAATAAATGAAATTTTATATTTCGCAATGGAGGTACGGAATCTATTTATCCTATTCATCAATAATCAATCAGTTTAATAAAGTTAAGGGGGGTATTCTAGTCTAGAGGCCCGAATTTCGAGCGTTTTTTGGCAATTGATAAAGAAAAAGCATTTGATATTTTCAGTATCCATTTTTTATCATTTGTTTATTTATATTCAGAGAGTACACAAAATTAATTTCAAAATTTTTTTTTTATTTTTCATTGAGTTATGCGTCTTTGAAGTAGAGGGAAAAAAAAAGACCGTGTCCTCGTCGCCATGATTTCTACCTGTATGGTCATTTGAAAAATAAAACAATGATGGATTCTTGATAAGTACAAATGTCGCTACCGCATGAACCTCCAAAACTGAAAAAAAAAATTGTTTTCATAAAATGGCGGCTACTCAAAAATAAAGGTCGATTTTTTCACTAATTTTTTAAATTTGTCGAATTTTTAAAAAATATTACAAATTTCAAATTTTTATTTTTTGTTGGTTCATGCGATAGAGAGATATTCAAAGAATATTTATGCCAAATTTCAAGTAAATCGGCTGATTAGAACTTGAGATATTATGGCGACCGCATCGAAAAAAGTAGTTTCGAGAAAAACGCATTTAAAGTTTTACGTTAAGGCTCAACCGGTCTAGTTGCCGCGACACTAAAACGGCTATAACTTCGAAAATAATTTGAATTTTGAAAAATCCTTGTAGGGAGATATTTTTGAAAATATAAACTATCGGATTATGAAAGAAAATTTTTTTCGATTTTTTCAAAATCCTAGACTAGAATACCCCCTTAATAGTATAATCACATAATAAAGCAATCAGTTTAAAGATACGTTTAGTTAAACATAAGCTATTATAGTTACAGTGAATTTCTATTTTCAGTGAGAATTATATTATATTCTCACTAATAATTTGTTATTTATTTTTAGATTTTTGAAAATATACTTTCACTAGTGAGAATATATTCTTACTAAAATACAAATTTACTGTATCATATATAAGGTACAAACGGCGTAATAGTATATCTATGGCACCTATGGTAAAGTATAGACCAGGATAGTCCAAATTGTGGAACACCACCCAAAGGAATTTTAAGCGCAAATCATGTTTGAAATTCTCCCAAATTGCGGTAATACGCCCAATCTGACAACCCTGGTCTTAGCATTATAAAACAGTTTATGTAGCTATCAAAATGGCGGGCGGCCATATGTTTCTCCTAATATTTTGTGCAACATTTAGTGTTGCTACCTCAGACCCAGGTTGATCAGGTTTCCGGTTTTCACCCTGAGTCTCAGGTTTTCAACATCGGATCTCCGGGCTCAGGGTTTTGTTATAAAATCTCCGGGTAAGGGGCCATCCATAAATTACGTCACACGAATTTCATGATTTTGGACCCCATCCCCCGTCTTTGTCACAGCTGGTCACACTTGTGAGACTCCCTCCTCCTTAGTGTGACGTCACATAGTTTACATCTACAAATAATTATTGAATTAAAAAAGTAGTTCAAAAATTTGTCATCCAACCTGAGTTGATGTTCCCAATACCCCAGTCTGAAGGAAAGTTATCTGCTATTTCTTGAGGTATCCGTTTATAGCTGAACACTACGGTGCAGGCATGGCCGCACCAAGGTGCGTTAGCGCCGGGGTGCAAGAGAAAAATTGCCGCCCCTAATAAATGAAATTTAATTTTTTTTAAGTATATATTTTCGAAAAAACTATGTGCATGTACATAACAAAAAAAAAACATGCGTAGATTGATAGTTATATAATATAATGTTATATCAAGTAAAATAGAAAATAACAAAACAAATAGCGCAAAACTGGACAAAATTGTATATACGTTAACACATTCGCGGACACCACAGAATAATTTGGGGGTCTCCGTGGGTCACCATCAAAATTTTGAGAGTCGCTCACTTTATACCCACATAGTACTCTATTGTGAACTTTTTATCTATTTGTGCTATTTTTTTCCAAAATCACAATTTGTTCACCAATGCGCAAGACTGCAAAAGCAGACAAGAGAATAAAATAAAAATTTTATTCATAATAATAACTCACAAAAAATATAATAAAAAAATGTAATGAACAAAATAACAATTCTGGTTTACAAAACTAAAAAATTCAACTTTCTAAAAGGAGTGCTACAAAAAATAAAATATTTATTGCGCAATTACATGATAGTTTTCGAAACATTCTCCTTGACAGAGTGGGGGTTTTATGGAGCATCCCTTACAACGCCATGAAGTTTGACTCCTCTTCCCTTCTTTCGAGCACTGACGACATCTCAAAAAATAGCTTTTTCTGGAATAATTCTCAGGAAGAGGTATCTTCTCTAGTACGTGTTCTAACGTTGTTCTAGTTGGTGTTGGTGATGGTACTGCTGAGGAAGCAGTGCTGTCGCGTCGACCACCATGCAGAAGCCCTGTACGGACTAACATTCGTCCATCTTTTAGATCTGCAGGAATTCCTAACAAAGCCTTAATAAGTGATTCGCGAAATGGGTACTAAATGAGTAGACATATACATTTTTTGTTTGCTTTCGAGTATATCTCTCGATGTATCAAAAAGCTATTGATCACCGTCACGTCTAGAAGATGAAAGATTACTTTTTTGTACCATCTGATCGACTTTCTTGGGCAGCTGTAATATGATGTCAGTTGGTCAGACCTGTCAACTCCTGACATGTTCTCGTTGTATTTGGACACTTCGAGTGGTTTCATTTGTACCTTGCCGTATGAATTACGCACTTCCACCATTCTTGGCTGAAACCGAGTGGTTATGCACAGAACGTCCCTTTTATCCTTCCACTTGGAGATGTATACTTTGCCGCATCGTTTCCAAATGTGGTCACCTTTTTTCAATTTTTTACTTGTAACTTCTTTAGGATTACCTTTTCGGTTGGACCTCAAAGTACCAGTGCTATGCGTTTTAAGTCGAAGTAATTTTTTTGATAAAGAAACACTGTTGTAGTAGTTATCCATAACTATGTGGTGCCCTTTGTTCAAAAATGGCTTCATTAGCCGTAGAACAAGCGAGTGTAACTTAGTTGTAGTTGGATCGTCTTGAGGCTGTTTTCCTTTGTAGATTTCAATGTTTTGAGTGTACCCATTAGTGGAACAAAGCTCATAAAATTTGATACCATATTTGGCTTTTTTACCTTTGATGTACTGGCGAAAGCTGAGCCTCCCACGATGCAGAAGTAATGACTCGTCTAGTGATAAAGCCTCTTCAGGTGAGTAGGCATTTTGATAATTTTCTATGAGCATTTTCAACAATTTGCTCACTTTGTTCAGTCGATCAGTACTTTCTCTAGCATTAATACAATTGAAGCAGCGTAATAATTGCTCAAAACGACGTCCGGAAAATACGTGTGAGAAAATAGGGTGGTAGTAAAGCGGGTCGTAAGAAAACAAATACCTCATTATAGGAAATCGAACTTGTCCCTGAAGAAGACATAGGCCCAAAAATTTCTTCAATTCATTTGCATCTGTAGGTTCGAATTTAGAGATCCTTGTGTATTTTCGGTGAGGTTTGTTGGTATTTGATAGTGCAGTACCTCAAAGTTCTTGCGAAGAGCAGTTCTTCGTAGATTTCTTGATTCATAATAAAACGAACATATGCCAATAATAATGCTGCATTATCAGGTAAACTTGACTCGTCCAGTTGTATAGAGAAATGGGTCGTTCGCAAATAATTACATAAGAAGCTTTCAATATCAGAACTCATTTCATTAATACGTCTTTCAACAGTATTGTTGCTTAAGGGAATTCTTTTAATGATATCAGATGCAGGTTTGTGTAAAACAGTTTTTAAAACCTCTTCAACGGCTGGCAAAATTAACTTCTCTCCGATAGTATGCGGTTTTCCGGATTTTGCTATAAGTAACGAGATATTGTAAGACGCCCGAAAACCATCATCATTTCTTTGTAACAACGAAGAGAACATTCTGTCCAGTGTAAGTCTCTTCTGAAGTTTATCTTTGAGTGTTTGATAGTATTTTAAATCTTTCTCTGTTTTATCAGGGTGGCATCTTCTCAGATGATCTTGCAGTTTAGATGGTTTCATAGCGTCATTGCCCAAAAATTTGTTGCATAAAAGGCACATAGGCAATTGTTTGTCCGGCAATGATGGAATGAAGCCAAATTTCAAATAATCAACACTGTATTGTCTACATTTCTTTTTAGATTCGGACATGGCATCAGTCATCTGTGGGCAAAATTAAATTATTTAAATAAGACAGAAAATCCAGCAGCTGTATATTAAAAATTTTTTTTCGATTTTTCCGAAAACATTCCATAATCCGAACATCTTCTTGCAACAATTAGCTCGAATTACGGAGATTGCACTGTAATTATAATACCGATTGCTAAAACTTTCAAAAAGAAACTATTGAGGAGTACTCTTGTAATTTTGCATGATTGAATATTAAACTACTAATAACCAGGGCCGGCTGGGGGTTTTGCGGGGCCTCGGGAAAATATTATATGCGGGGCCCCTTCCTAAAAATTAAGCTAATTCATAAACATAATTTTGTCAATTTATTTAATGAAATATTTATTTCTTCAATGTAACCTGTTGGATCGAAATATCAGTGGATACAAAAGGAGTGAAATATAATCAATTAAAGATAAAAGATGGTTTCCTTATAAGATTTACTGAGTGTGATTGGTTACTAAAATATAAAATGATTGGTCATGATTAGACCATAAAAATACATAATGGAATGAAATGATACATATAGAAGTTTATGACAAAGTTATCTTTTATTATTATTATCAATCATTATTAATATTAATACATATGCACATACTTAAAACATAATATTTTTTATTCCTACTTCGTACAAATTGTTTTTATTGATAATTCCTCGATAATAGCATCAAAATTAATCTGCTTCGTTACTTCCTGTTCTATTGACAACATAGCCACCCCATCTAACCTATCTTGACGCATGGTTGATCTTAGATAGTTTTTAATTAACTTTAATTTGGAAAAACTACGTTCGGCGGAAGCTACTGATACCGGCGTTGTTAGCATAATTCTCAACTCTATATATGTATTGGTATATACATCGTCTATATTATCTTTGCAGATTTTCTTCAGACAATCTAATGGAGATGTATTCTCCTCAATAATTTGCGACAAAAATTTGAATTCATGAAATAGATTGTCACCGTCAATATCGGCATTTTCGCCATCTTTAAGAAATAGATGAAGATCGTTGCAATGTTGTTTTAATTCTTCATCGCTTTTACTCTTTAAGTTTCCGATATTGTGTAGAAAACCAAACATATCATTATAACAACTATACTGCTCAAATCTTTCGTCTAGAGCAACAATAGCACAATCTACAATTTTTAAAAAATAATCCACTTTAAATAATTGTTTTGCATCGTTTCCAATGTCGTCATTGTTTTTATAAGTGTACATTTTTGTTTTTTTGGAAATACGTTTCGTTCTAAATTCTGGTGATATATTTACACTACTACATATTTCACCACTACTAATTATCGCTTCTTCAAACCCAGAATTTCTGTAGCTTTAAAAAAAAAATATAAGTTGTTTTAGGTGTTCTAAAACTACAGAAATTTGTATTCCACGTTTTAGAGAAATTTTGCTTGTAATATTAACTTTATTGAGTATTTCATACCAAATCACCAAGCTCATTACAAATTCAAACGACTTAATGTTGTTAATTATTGATAAAACTTCAACTTTTAAAACACTGGCAACGACAGTAGCGACTTCTTCTAGTGCAGTTATTACGCCAGGGAACTGCAAACGAATTGCCTTGATGCTCTCCAATCGGCATTCCCATCGTGTTTCTGATAATGGTTTAGGTGTTAAAAGGGGAGCATGTGTTTTAAAAATATTCCACCTAATGACTGACCCACTAAACGTTGTAAAAATTTTTTGGATTAATGAAAAAAAATTAATTGCCCGTTCAGATGACTTGCAGCAATCTCCAAGAATTAAATTTAAATTATGGGAAGTGCACGGCAAATAAAAGGCTCGAGGATTCTCTTCTCTAATTAACGCTTGGACACCGCGATTTTATCCTTTCATGTTGCTACCGTTGTCATAAGATTGACCTCGGCAATTTGACAACAATAAATCCTGTTTTATGAATTCGTTTTTAATCGACTGGGTTAAACCATATCCAGTTGTATCGCTCACAACTATAAAATTAATAAAATGTTCGACAATTTCCACATTTTCACCTTGTATGTCAACGATACGAATTATGATGGACATTTGTTCCAAATGGCTAATGTCTGGAGTGCAATCTAGAATTACGAAATAATACTTGGCTCTTTTTATTTTGTTTATTAAAGTTTTTTTTACTTTTGAAGCAAGAGCACAAATAATTTCATTTTGAAACGCATGATTCAGTAAAAGCTTGCGACTAGTTTTATTAATAAAACTGTTTATATGTTCATTTAAAACTATATCAAATTTAGCCAATAATTCAATTAACCCGAGAAAATTGCCATTTTGAGGTTCATACAGTTTATCCGAATTTCCACGGAAAGCCAGATTTCTACTTGTTAAAAAAAGAATTATTTCTACTACTCTCTTTAAAACATTTTTTAATTTTTCAGTTTCGTTGTTTTGTATTTTTATACAAGTCTGGTTAATTAAATTTTTGTGTTCCATACCGTTTATTAACAAATTCATTTTCATTACACATTCATAATGGCGTTGCGATGTTTCATGTTCTTTTAATCTATCGCTAACATGTTTCCAGTCGTTTAATCCATTCATAAAAGCATTATTCTGTGTTCTATTATTAAATAACTTACAAACAAAACAATATAATTGATTAGTTATTTCGGACTGAATTAACCATTTTCTATAAACATCCTTTATTTTACAAATTATACACAAAAATTATTTCGAAATGTAAAATAAAAATTAGTATTGTTTTAGGGTGTGATATCTTTGAAAACATTTGCCCCTGTGTAGGGGAACTTCACAAAATTTGCATATGAAGCATGTTTCACTACGCAACTTGCGCGCTGAACAGACACGACATTGCCTTTGAACAAATTTCTTCTTTCCTTTGCTTTCAATTTTGGCTATCACATGTTTGCGCATGTCCATGGAAAGCCTTCCGGGAGGGTCACGAGAAGGAGCCCTTTTCCACGAAGATGTCGATGGCCCTGGATCTTCAGAAATAACTTCTTCATGAATCGAATCGGAAGTCCATTCGAAGGCAATGTCATATAAAAATATTTTATATTTAATCTTTTTAGTTGTAATGAAGTTGTATACAACAAAAGAATTGAATAAGGCACAATTTATCATATACATTGCCACACGTTTTGTCCATTTCGTGGTTTTTTTCAAAATATTGTAATACGATAAATATTGATCGGCACGATCGACGCCTTTCATATACTTATTGTAATCAATAAGGGCATTTGGCTTGATACTCTTTTGTCGCGTCATTCGGTCGACGTTATGGCTCTCCTTCATTTCTGCAGAATGGATAGAAGATATGAGAGATACCTCTTTCTGGGATTTCCAAACTTGTAACAATATATCATTTTTCCGACGGAATATTGTATCTCCTCTCTGTAAATCCGTTTTTTTTAGACATTCAGGTAAGCCTCTATTTTTTCTAATGGTTCCACAAACCCTTATTTTTTTTTTCTAAAACCGCAACAGTATTGTCGACACTATTATAATAGTTATCCATATACAAATGGTGCCAGACATCAGTATATGGCGAAACTACAGTTTGGATTGTTTCAATCAATCGTAGTCCTTGCGCAGCGTAAAGAGTATAGCCGTTTAACCATAAGCCAGCTGGTTTTTTGATCGGACGTTAATTTTGTTCTTATCAAAATATACCTCTAGGTGGGTAACAAGGAGTTAGTAACAAAGGAACGTGTTGTTATTCCTAAAGAACTCTAAAATTATTAGACCTGCAGAAATATTAACTAATATATTCGATCAAACTGCTATTGTTACATCGATTGAAAGCAACAGTGATAACGATTAATTAATTAAAAAATGTTGATTTTTTTAAACATTTTGTGTAATTTGATTCTTATTTACCAAAACTTTTAAAAGAAATTAAAAAAAAAATATAATTTTTTTTGAATTTGTTGTCTGTCTTAATAAAATTATTGATCGCTACCCAAACATTAGTGCGGATTATATTTTTTAAAAGTATGTTCCACCAAACCGATTTTCCGGAAATTTTTGTGGTAAGTAGTTACTTAATAGATACATAAAATATATTTTTTTGGTGGGTGTCAACTAAGAGGGAGGTATAAAAACAGCCCCTTAAATATTTCAATAATTTTTTTTACCACTAAAATATTTTTATTGAAGCACGAAAAAAATATGTAATATAGAAATTGTTATTGTACATGTTTTTCTGAAAAAAATTTTGAGTTATCTTTATTAGTTTCGGAGAAAAAAAATAATTAAGTTAAGGGTTGTAACCCCTCTAACTCCGATAATAGAAGGAGTAGCGGTCTAATATCAAGTATACGTACTACCCCCACCTAGAGGTATATTTTGATAAGAACAAAATTAACGTCCGATCAAAAAAACCAGTGGGCCCGCTGGCTTATGGTTAAACGGCTATACTCTTTCAAAATTACAGATATATCCTGTATCACTCTCGGATAATATTCTCACGAGAATCCCGTACTTTATGATTTTTCCAGCATTGTACACCCTGAAGAATAGTCTTCCTCTCCATGGTATTATGCCTTCATCCAATGAGACTTGCTGTTTTGGCTTGTAGATGTTTTTGAACTTTTCAACGAAGTGATTGATTATAGGTCTTACTTTTTCCAGACGATCAGATGGGTCAGTAATATCTTCATTGTTATTGAAATGCCAAGCGCGCTATATTTGGTTAAACCTATCTCTTGACATTGTTTTACCGAAAAACGGCGTTTCTAAAACAGGATCTGTGGTCCAATATTCATTCCGTCTATCTTTCCGTACTAGCCCCATGAATATTATGAGACCTACAAACTTTTTCATTTCCGGAATGGTGATATCTTTCCATTTGATACCTTTGGTTTGTGATTTTAGTCAGTCAATGTTTTGATAATAATATCTGTTGGATTCGATAACCAAAAACTTAAAAAAATCGTCGTCTATGAACAATTTCAACACATCCATCTGCGTTTTTGGAGGATTATTTAAAGTAATTCCAGGAATACCCAAAAAATCTTCAAGAACTGGGGGATTATCATTTATAGACGAACCACCAACCTCTTCTTCGTCAGAACTGGACGAAATGGTTCTGCGGGTAAATGTTGTATGCAGTGGAATAATATCTTCATCATCAACTAGATCGCTATCATCACTATCAAAATCACTTTCACACGATATGTCGGATAAATTGTCGGCGTATATTTCTTGGTCACTATCTTCATTGTGGTGAGACATTTTTCTTATGGGATAAAACACAATATAATAATATAGCTAACTAAAAAAAATAAACAAACTTTCAATCACAATCGTGGTAAAAATGTCTGTTTCATCGAAAATTTATCAAAAGTATTTTAACTCTCAAACACTAAAATAAAATGTAAATATGTACGTAATATATATTGTATATAATATCTATGTACTCGATATTTAGCTTTTGGCAACGTCCGACCACCAAAGAGTAGTGAAATAAACTTAAAAAAATTATTATTCTTCGTCTTACAAGGGGACCTTACGACGTGCGGGTCACCGATTTCGACCAAATTTATACCACATGTAGGGTTCACCAAGCGGTGTAACAGGTCCAAATAATAAGACCCACTATTCAGCCATTTTCGAGAAAATTCGTGAATTGGCTCATCTCATCACCCTCCTTTGGAAGATCAATCGATATCAATCCAGTGCTGGATGCTGGTAGTGATTTGAAATATAAAAGCTAATTACTTTGCCTAGTGTGCCAATGATGTATCGTTTTACTGTCGACTAAACAATGTTTACATGCGTCAGCTGATCTCTGGACTTTTGCCGAAGCAAAAATCATTTATGCTGCGCAAGTACATTGCTAGCGCATACGATTATGCATGGGTACCCTTTTAATATGTAATAATTGAACAAAATTTAAAAATAATTAAAGTAATAGTAATAATTATAATAATAATAATAGTAATAATAATGATACTGACTTTACAATTTCTCTACGTATGATAACTAACAAATTATTGTAAATGTTTAAAAAAAATAGTTTTAATTGTTTTTACTGAGACACTCACGCACTCACTTCCGAGGTCCCGTGCACTGGACTTCTCACGGGTGTCTCCTCCGCCTGTTCGCATTGCGGTGCGTGATGATTTCCTTATGGTGATGGTTTGGGCTCGTTTTGACTCCTTCTGTTGGGCTGATGATGCTCTCCCATAGAGCGGCTTGTCTCCGCTCACTTCGTTCCTTGGGGCAGTACCGAGCCCTGCCCCTGATGCCGAATTCGAACTACTCCTTGAGCAGGATCGCCATGAAATAGTCTAAGGGCAATATACGACACCGTTTGACTTTAAACGTTATATTTATTAGCCCGTTATATTATGCCTGTCGACCATTGTGGTGGTACCTGTTTTATCAGTTGCTTGTAAATTTTTCCCGATTGCTCGGATTGCCGTGAGGGCGGTGTCGAAATCCTTGTGGGTGACTTGCCCGTGCAGGTTGTGAATTTCAAAAAGGATTATCACAATTTTTTCCTTTTTGGGCTCGGTGATTTCACTCCCCACGGCACACTCCTCGGTAAAATTTTTTATAAACTGTTTTGCCATCTACAGCCCCACGCCCGCACTATTTAGTCTCTCATGTTATTGTTTATTACCCTGTCTCTGAGGACTCTTTTAACGTATGATTGTTTATGTTTGTGGAGCAAATATCGTCCTATTTCCACAACTACTTGTACTGACACTATGAGGCTTAATTCTTTTACAATCTCTAACGACGTCACATTGGCTGTTTCGGCAACCACCTGCGACGTTGTTGAGCCCATTTTTTAACAATTTCACCAATTTAAAATAAAATTCCCGCACAGCACAAAAACAGAAAGAGAAAAAAAAAATTTTTTATTTAAACTTGCCCTTTATGAATGTTCCACAGGCAGGATCGCCATGAAAAATCCAAATGGCGATATACGACACTATTTGATGTTAGATGGCAGGGTCTGGCAGGATCGCCATGAAAAAGGTCCAATTATTTAGTCGACACAGTTTGACTTTTATAGATGTATTTATTCACTCCAAACGTTCCGGTACAGGTACAGTGTTTACACATAATGATCGATCCTTGAGTTCATCGATACTCATGATTATATTTTGAGACCTTTTATATTAATTAATCAGGTTACCTTTAATATGGAGGGGGACGTAAGTCTTCCAATATTAAAGAGTCTTATAATGTTGACTCGGCATAATTATCGATTGATTGAGGGCAGCTGATAATGCATATTTTGTTGTTGAGCCCATTATTTAACAATTTCACAAGTTTTTAAATGAAAAGAAAAACCGCACAAAACAAAACAAAAAATTATTTTTTAAAAAGAAAAAACTTGCCCTTTATGAATTTTCCAAAGGTAGGATCGCCATGAAATGGTCCAATGAAATACACGACACAGTTTGATGTTAGACGTTTTATTTATTATCTCCAGACGTTCCGCACAGGTACAATGTTGTTACATATTGAAAGATCGTTGGGTTATCGATACTCTGATCATCGATACTGATGATTTTATTTTGAGACCTTTTATATTAATTAATCAGGCTACCTTTAACCCTACACTGCGCAATTTTTTATTTTTAATTAACAATTATGTAAATATATGTAAGTGTATGTTAGGAATAAGGGAAAAATAATTTAAAAAATTTACTGTAAGTTTATATATTTATTTTTTTGAAAAATATGCTATGATTCATATATGCACCAGCGTGCATTGGTATACATATTACTAAGCCCAAGGAAAATTACATTTACTTTTCATGAAATGACTTAAAACAATTTTTGTCTTTATTAAAACATAATGCAGTGATACATTTTTTACAAACAATAAATGTTTGTGCTTTGCAAGTTGGATTTTTACATCGCAGTCTTGTAGCATTCCAAATTGGAAAATGATTTATGTTGTCAAGTCTTACGTCTTGTGGAGGAAGTGGAGCTGCATTCGGTTTTTTTCTTTTAGCTTCAATGGTTTGTTGCACCCCAGAAGGCCGTCCTCGTTTTGGCGTTGACGATATTCCTATAGAACATAATGTTCGAGCTAATTCTACACGAAAATCAGCCAGTTTCATTAGTTTTTTATTTTCTTGATTGCACCGTCGGTACAAGAGCCAAGCATTTATGACAGTTATGTCAAGCAAATGGTAAAACAGTCTCATGTACCATTTCCTTGATCTCATTTTGATTTTATATCTGCCAATTATGCTATCTAGCAGATCAACACCCCCCCATATGACGATTGTATTGCCTGACAACAGCGGGACAGGGAACTTTAATTTTTTCTCGCTTTTTTCTATCAAATCTATCTACCATGTCTACGGGGTCGATGCCAACAAACGAAGATAAAAGAGTAACCATTTTATTGTCTTTCCAATAGACGTTACTAATGTCTATACCCTCATAACTAGCAACAAATTCTCCAGATGTCCCTCTTTCTAATTTCCTTCCTTCGGCTTCTGATGGAACTTTGCACGATGGAATTCTATTCCTCCTTACTGTTCCAAGGGAATGTATACCAAGTTTAGCCAAATAAGTAATTACAGGTACGGAAGTGTAATAATTGTCAAAGTATAGTTTGTAGTAATTATTCCTTGGAATATCTCGAGCGAGACGCACAACGATGTTACTGCTTGCTCCGAGATCAGGTTCTTCAGGTAAGCGTTTTTCAGGATCATTTTCTCTTCCTGTATAAATTTCAAATTTATAACAGAAACCTGAAACACCAGACAGGACAAATAACTTATATCCCCACTTATGTGGCTTCAATGGTAAATATTGCTTCATATGATGGCGTGCTTTAGTTGCACAGATTTGCTCATCAATTGAGAGCATCTCCTCCATCGGAATTGTCAAAAACTTATTTGAAAGAGAGTCCACGATTGGTCGTATTTTATGCAATTTATCACCACGAGCATCAGTAGAATTATCATTGAAATGTAAAAAAGATCTTATTCTTTCAAATGCTTTTACGCTCAAGGCATCCTGAACAATTCGTAGGCCAATTGTGTCATTCCAGTACATTCTTGTATTCGTAATCGATGTTACTGACGATAAAATACAAATACCCAAATACCTATTTAGGTCAGTTCTTGAAAATTGAAATAATTTCGATGGATCCTTGGAAGTACTGTACTTTCTACTCTCTTCGACAATGTGTTCGATAAGAGCACCATCAAAAAATTTTTTGAAATAATCATAAGGTGTTTCCAAATTTGAAATTATCTCTGACAAGTCTATGTTACCAGTGAAAGTTGATGCTACATCATCAAGTTTCTTATTTCTCCACAATAACTCCTTGCATTTCGAAGGCACAGATGTGGATTTCTTTTGAGTGGGATTACTGGATGTTCCTGGTTCTTCTTCAGCCTGGGAAGTTTCTTCAGCAACATCATTGGTATAATATTCTTCCAGCATTTCTTCAGAAGCCGGATTATTGGCCCTGGATTCGAAATCTTCATCCTCACTACCTTCATCCAACACATCTTCACTTCCGCTTGGTATGTCATCAATCAAATCAAACAATTCATCGCCGGTCAAATCTTCTAAATTTACTCCCACCTGACCGTTTTTGAAATTATTATTTTCAAATTATATACAAATGTCAGTTCGTTATATTTTAGTATGCAAGTACTCTAAGTTACCTAAATGCACACTGATTCATATATGAATCACAAACTTATGGCCATGTAAAAGCATCAAAAAACGCATATATAAATGATCTACTATTACTAAAGCAAACTTTATAAACTAAGGAATATATAATAAATTTATTATACTTTGTTTATATTTTATAAATTATTTCACAATAAAAATCACAATTTGTTTTGCTTGACAACACAACACTAGATTTGCAGTTGTAGAACTAAATGTTGAGGTTATGAAACACTGCGCAGCGTCGTTTGGTGGGGAAACGGTTTATATTGGAATCTACATGTAATACGTACTTTTAAACTGTGTAAATTTCAAGTTATAGGCGGGAAACATGTGTGATGCAAATATGCATCACTTTGCAGTGTAGGGTTAATATGGAGGGGGACGTAAGTCCTCCAATATTAAATAGTCTTACAATGCTGACTTGACATATTTATCGATTGATCGAGGGCGCTTGACGTTACATATTTAATGAAACCAGTTCACGAATTGGCAATTGCAATTTACATCGGCAGCAAATTTATGAATTATGAAATTTGCCGCGATTCGTAAATTGGCTCATCTCAGCAGAATGTGTGGGGATGGGGAGTAAAATGCGACCCATTTCATTTTTGACTGCAAAGCCCTCACAAAGTGGCGACACCTGTATGGGATAAATGACGCCCAAACAGGCTCAAATCGCGCGAGCTTAGTACAGGGACTGCTTCTGCTAGGCAGAATGCTGAACCTGGAATAAGCAAGGATCCTTGCATAGCAGGGATGAATGAGCAGAACAGGAGTACAATAAGCCTTAGGCTACAGTGCGGAGGTAACGTGCCCTAACCTGGTTTTCTGCTAATGGCAAAAAAAATACGTATTTCTTGAATACTAAACACTACGCTTCCCGTCACCCAGTACGTTTGGTGAAAATCCGGGGAGGACGGTCACGTTGGTAGGGAGCCAAAAAAAATTAAAGAAAATTCTGGCACTAGATTGCTCTGCTACCACTGTGGGAATTTCGTATCAGTCAATTTTGAATCTGACACAGGCAACACCATAGTCCACCTACAATATTCAATAATTAATAAAATTAAAATTGTTACAAGGACATGAACAATAGTAAAACAATCATAAGAAATAAGCCAGATATAAATCGCAGAGAACTTTCCACCCAGCTTTCGCCGTAAGGCCGCCTTGCAAATTCCCCACAACAGCACTCACAAAAAAAAAAAATTAAGGGTTAAAATAAAATTCACAATAAATTCGAATCAATTTTATTCGAATGCCACTAACAACCACTTTTGTGAGAAAATACATTTAAGTTTACAATGATAAAAGACTGAAGGTCAAATAAGTGCCCGAAAGGACC
This sequence comes from Sisyra nigra, assembly GCA_958496155.1. NCBI lineage: Eukaryota > Metazoa > Arthropoda > Insecta > Neuroptera > Sisyridae > Sisyra > Sisyra nigra. The sequence continues at coordinate 28,457,549 of OY292314.1, forward strand.
TGGGCATTAGACGCAGAACCGTTTTAAAATAAAGAAATTATTCGATACAATTCTAATACTTAAAGTTTAGCAATGGATTTAACAATATGTACATAAAACATAGAAGATTTGAAAGACCCCGAACACATGGGAGAGATAACAGAATTTAGAACAAATTTTAACTATTGGACGACATTAAAATCGCCATTAACAGGTTGGGAGACAGCAAGAAAAAAAAACATAGAAATAATTACGGACGGGATTGAATGTTAATTCAATCCCAAAGTGGGATTTTCAGCAAACCATTAACAGGTTGGGAGGCAGCAAGAAAAAAACATAGAATTATTTAAGGACGGGATTGAATGTCAATTCAATCCCAAAGTGGATTTTTCAGCAAATCCACTTTACAAGACGGGAAAAAAGGAATGGGTAAGGTTCACTTTGAATAAACGTCGGAATTTTATTATATTATATAACCTAGGTCAATATGCAACCAATGTATCGTTTTATTGTCGACTAAACAATGTTTACATGCGTCAGCTGATCTCAGGACTTCTTCTTCAGCAGAAATCGTTTTTGCTGCGCAAGTACATTGCTTAGCGCATACGATTATGCATGGGTACCCTTTTAATATGTAATAAGATAATTAAATCATAAAAATTAAAAACAATTAGAGTAATAATAATAATGGCTCTACAATTTTGTAACGTATAAATAAACTAACTAACTAGTCAATGTTTTTCAAAAGTTTTAATTGTTTTTGTTGAGACACTCACTGCACTCACTTCCGAAGTCCTGTGCACTGGACTTCTCACGGGTGTATCCTCCGCCTGTTCGCATTGTAGTGCATGATGATTTCCGTAATGGTTTGGACCGACTTTTGGTTTTCTTCTGCTGGGCTGATGAAGCTATGTTGTCTTGCCATAGGGCGGTTTGTCTCCGCTCGTTCCGTTCCTTGGGGGTAGTACCGAGCCCTGCCCCTGATGCCAAATTCAAACTACTCCTTAAGCAGGATCGCCATGAAATGGTCCAGTTTAATAATGACACTTTTTGGATATTAACGATGTATTTAAGCAGATTTACAAATATACAGATAATGATCTACCGATCATTGATAATTGATTATCGATCATTACTGGATAATGGATATCATACTAGATATATATTACTGGATTCTTTGCGGCTGAAATGGTCCAATGAAATACTCGACACAGTTTGATGTTAGACGATATATTTATTTTCTCCAGACGTTCCGCACAGGTACAATGTTGTTACATATTGATCGATCATTAGATTCTCGATCACTGATGATCAACGATTCATCGATTCCTCGATACTGATGATTATATTTTGAGACCTTTTATATTAATTAATCAGGCTACCTTTAATATGGAGGGGGACGTAAGTCCTCCAATATTAAATAGTCTTAAAATGCTGACTTGACATATTTATCGATTGATCGAGGGCGCCTGACGTTGCATATTTAATGAAACCAGTTCACGAATTGGCAATTGCAATTTTCATCGGCAGCAAATTTATGAATTATGAAATTTGCCGCGATTCGTGAATTGGCTCATCTCAGGGGGACATCAAGAATATTTCTGTTTGGTATAGAGTACATTGGGAACGTGTGTTGTTTTTTTCCTAAGTTTATTGATACCACGTTATGTATTAGATCGATTGTAAATAAGCCTCGCATGAGGTCTTATCCTATAATCCCGTCGGAAGGGATAGGAGAGTTGTCTTTGACTACATGAAAATGGTGTTTTAGGGTTAGCTTGGGGTAGCCAAGCTCTAATTCAGACGTGCCCAATGTATATTCTGTTCCCGATGTTATTCATTGAGCGTGAGGCGCTTACCAGGGTTGAAACCGAATTTCTTTACAATATTCACTTTAATTAAACTAATGTCAGTTCCTGTATCAATCAGGAAGCTAAGAGGCTTAGTGCTAGTGTTAAGGTGAATGTAGTCTTTGAATCTAATATTAAGTGAAAAATTTTTTGGGACACTCACTTTTGGTGCCATTAACCGCCCTACACATACGAACGTACGTGATACGCACACTTTGAGCGGACGAATCTGCGCCATCCCGTATCACGTACGCGCTTGAGAAAAAATAATATACCTAAAAGCTATAAAATTAACAGAAAACGCACGCGTCCCAACAATATTTGAATAAGTAGATCTTCAAGGGCAGTCAAGGGCCTGTACATCTTGAAAAGGTCCAATTAAGTACTCGACACAGTTTGACTTTTTCTGATATATTTATTCACTCCAGACGTTCCGGTACAGGTACAATGTTTTGACATAATGATCGATCCTTTGGTTCATCGATCCCTCCGATCATCGATCCCTCCGATCATCGATACTGATGATTATAATTATAGACCTTTTATATTAATTAATCAGGCTACCTTTAATATGGAGGGGGACGTAAGTCTTCCAATATTAAAGAGTCTTACAATGTTGACTCGGCATATTTATCGATTGATTGAGGACAGCTGATAATGCATATTAATGAAATGAAACCAGCTCACGAATTGGCAATTGCAATTTTCATCGGCAGCAAATTTATGAGTTATGAAATTTGCCGCGATTCGTAAATTGGCTCATCTCATCACCCTCCTTTGGAAGATCAATCGATATCAATCCAGTGATGGATGCTGGTAGTGATTTGCAATATAAAAGCTCTCATAATATTTACAATGTTAACAACTTAATAATTAGTTTAGGCTACGTTATAATAGTTATTTTAACCCCTCCCCTTTTGGAAGAGGAGATTTTCCTAAAAAAATTTTATATATATATATAGTAATTGATAATAATTAGCATCACTAGTTGTGATGACTGCGCAGGTTTATTTTCAAACTCTTTGTTTGGCCTAGGTCAAGATCGTCAAGATCAAGTAGAATATTCTTTATGCCGTTTAACCATAGTTTGCATGCGTCAGCTGATCTAGAGACTGCTGCCTCAGCAGCTGTCGTTTTTGCTGCGCATGCACATAGTTTGTACGTTTTTTCGTACGCTACGGCCTTTATTATTATTGTTATGAAACGGCTATTTCTATTTTTTATTGCCGTTAGTGTGCCAATCATGTATCGTTTTACTGTCCACTAAACAATGTTTACATGCGTCAGCTGATCTCGGGACTTTTGCCGAAGCGAAAATCGTTTATGCTGACGCAAGTACATTGCTAGCGCATACGATTATGCATGGGTACCCTTTTAATAATAATTGATTAATTTTAGAATAATTAGAGTAATAATAATAGTGATAGTAATAATTATAATAATAATAATAATAGTAATTAATAACGATTTCAATTTCAATTTCAATTCATTTATTTATTTAGTTTATAAAACTATTCATTAAAATAATAATCTATTATTTACATAAATTTCTTAATTAATTATTTCTAATAAAATTTAATATTTTTTTCTTAAATCTATTTATATTTGATTCAAATTTAATTTCATTTGGCAAATCATTGAACATTTTAAGGCCATTATACATCAACATATTTTTTGTTTTTTCATTTCGTAACAAATTCAATCTAAAATTGCAATTACTTCTTAAATTGTGCTCATGTATATCATGAACGTACACCAATCTTTCACACAAATAATTAGGATATAAGTTATATTTTATTTTAAATACAGATATATAAACATTTAAACTAACTCTTTGGCGTACACTTAACCATTTTAATGCTTCTAACATGAAGTTTATCGAAGTGTGTCTACTAACTTTTAGAATTATCCTCATTGCTTTATTTTGAAGCTTTTGTAGCCTATTATAATTTTCATTATTGCACATAAACAGTATACTGGAGCAATATTCAAAATGTGGTTTAATTAAAGTATTATAAATTCTAATTGCATTATTAAAAGATATTCTTTTCCTAATTCTATATAAATAATAATTTTTTTTTGCTATTTTTTTACATATATAATTAATGTGATTTTTAAAGTTTAAATTTTCATCAATTATAATACCTAAATATTTCATTTCTTTTACAATTTCAATATTACAATTATCAATAACAATATTTTGCGATCTTTCATTAGTCGAGTTATTTAAAATCATACATTTAGTTTTATTTATATTTAACATTAGTTTATTCATTTTAAACCAATAACTTAAATTCGCCAATTCACAATTAATTTTATCAACACATTCAGAAATGGTATCACCTACATAGTATAGCAGTGCATCATCGGCAAAAAGCACCAACTTTGCAATTAATATAGCCTTCTCCATATCATTTACATAAATCAAAAACAGCAAAACACCAAGAACCGAACCTTGCGGAACACCTAACAACACATCAATAGCATCAGAAACTTTATTATTAATTTTGGTTCTCTGTTTCCTGTTTCTAAGGTAGGATGTAAACCAACGCAATTCAACTCCACCAATACCATAACTTTCAAGTTTTTCTAATAAAATGTTACGATCAACTGTTTCGAACGCTCTTTTTAGATCTAAGAAGACAGCAATAGTCACCTTTTGATCGTGGACCGCCATTTTCCAATTTGTAATAACCAAATTAATCAGTGATTCACAATTATGCTGTTTCCTGAACCCAGACTGATACTCCGATATTAAATTATTTTTTTCAAAGTATTCTTCTAATTGAATATGTACAATTTTTTCTAATATTTTGGCTTCAAATATAATAGTGTTAATTGGTCTGAACTCACAGCATTTTTTTGTATTTTTTACCTTTTCAATTGGTACAACTAGTGATTCTTTCCAGCAATCTGGAAAAATTCCAGTTTCAAACGATGAATTAATAATTGACAGAAAATTATCCCCAATTAGATCAATTAAATCTAGAAATACTCTTTTATTTACTAGATTTTTATCACTTTTATTATTCATTGACTTTACTATATGTTCAAGTTCAATTTTGTTTAAGTTTCTAAATTTAAACGAATGATTGCAATTTTCAATTATGCTGCTATACGGAATTACCTGTATGGATCGATGTATATCATTAATACTTGTGATGAAAAATTTATTAAATTCATTTGCTATTATTAGGCTATCTGTACAAATGTGATTGTCAAACATAACCTCATTGATATCATTTTGTTTTTTTTCATTAAACACAAACTTTTTTATATTGTTCCACATTTGTTTTTGATCAACAGATGATTCAATTTTATTACGAATGAAATTATTTTTAGCGATATTAATTCTATTTTTGTATATATTCCTTAGAAATCTATATTTTTCAAATTCATTGTTACTATTTATCCATATTGCTCTCTGATATTGGCAATTTTTTTCATTTTTTAACAACATTAATTCATTAGTATACCACTGATGTTCATATGATCTTTGATGTTTTTCAACCACAAATTCATTAATAATTTTATTTAAACGATCAGAAAAAATGTTCGCTTTAATATTACAATTATAAAAATACACAGTCATAATATCACTGCTACATAATTTACTTCTTAATCTTGATTCATTGTACCTTAATATTTTAATCCTTTTGTTTTCATTTTTTTTAGTAATGCTTTCATCAATTTTAATTTTAATACTTTCATGGTCACTGATTTTGTTATTAGTTTCTATTTTTGCACTAATGTTATTATAGCTATTAGTTACCACCCAATCTATTAAAGTTCGCGATTTGTTGGTAATTCTCGTAGGTTCATTTACTATTTGTTTAAATGCATTATCAGTAATAATTTCACTCATTTTATTTTTTGAATTACTTTCAGCTAACCAATCAATGTTAAAATCACCAAGTATAATAATGTTACTATTAAATTCACTTAGTTCATTCATGAAATTTTCGAAGCGATTAAAAAATTCTGCATTTAAACTCAAATTTTTTGGTGAACGATACAAGCCAGCCAAAATCATAGTTATACTATTATAACAAACTTTTATAACTAACCACCATAGTTCATTGTTATAACAAAAGCTTTTTATTATTTCATAGTTCCAATATTTTTTTAAATAGAATACAACACCACCTGTGTGGCGTGAATGGCTGTTTATTCTAATTACATTATAGTTATCTAAACTCACTAGCGAATCATCGTCCATATCAATTAAATGTGTTTCACTTAGACACAAAAATTCAACATCATTACTAATTATTATTTCTTCAAGATCACAAAAATTATTTATTAATCCTTGTATATTTAAGTACATACACTCAATATTTTTTGGTTGCTAATAGGAAATTCTACTAGCTTGAATTTTCAACTTTCGTTGGTATATTTTACAATCCTTACTTAATGTGTGATGCCAAACATCACAATCATCCTCACTTAAATTTAGGTTATCCTTAGCTTTAACACAATTCACACATTTAATGTTGTTATTATTATGGCAATTTTCTTTTTTGTGACCAAATTCACCACACTTGTGACAACGAGCATTCACCTCACTGCATTTATCAGATTTATGATTAAATCCTAGACACTTATAACATCGTAGCACTGACAATTTCTCATATATTATACATCTATTTAAACCAATCATAATTTTATTATATCTCATAATATTTTTAAATGCAGCACCATCTAATTCGACAATAGCATTATAGACGTTAATATTTCTAAAAGAAGGGTATATTTTTACACACTTAATTGATTCACATGCTATGTTATTTTGTATCTTTATCGAATTAATAATTTGATCACCAGTTAATTTTTCATCCATACCACATATCAAAATTTTTGGATTTTGTTGTTGTGGTATAAAAGTATCATATTTATCACCAACATTTTCTTTAATTTCACTCTCAATTTTTTTTAATGATTCATTATTTGAACAACATATTGATATTACACCATCTCTTCTCTCGTAAATATTATTAATTTTCAAAGGGAGATTACACACATTAATTTTGTTTTTAATATCCTCTTTAGTTTTTTTACACTCTTGAGAATGTTTTGGTTTCACAATAATTGGTAATCTCAATTGATCAGCATAAGTTAATTTTGCTCTATTATTATTAACAGTTTCACAATTTGAATTAGTATTAATTTTAATCTCTTTAGTGATATTGGTTTTTGTGTCTGTTATATTCTGTTCAATAGAGTTTTTTGTCTGATTAATAATGTCAGTTACTTCACTAAATTTTTTTTCTAAAATTTCAATAATGGTCGATTTATTCAAATTTACCATATTAATTAACTTTTCATTGTTAGCCCTAAGTACATTAATACCATCGACACAATTTTCACAGGTAAAACCAATTGTCTTATGTTTATTTAATAAATCAATATCATATTGAGTTAATTTTAAGCAATCATTACAAAAATATTGTTTACAGTAACCACTGCATAGAATTCTATTTTTTTCATTTCGTAAGAACCGATTTTTACATCGTCCACACAATAAATCCATTTTTATTTAATATTAAAGTTCATTAAAAAAAGTAGAATATTTACACATCATAAGAAATATGTATTAATAGAAATTTATGATATTAACAATTTTAAGCACTCGTTAAACACGTCCGTACCGTTCAAGAGTTGTACAAACACGATGACTCTACTATTTTCAACGTTTGATAACTAATAACTTATTGTAAATGATTAAAAAATAGTTTTAATTGTTTTTTCTGAGACACTCACGCACTCACTTCCGAGGTCCCGTGCACTGGACCTCTCACGGGTGTCTCCTCCGCCTGTTTGCATGGTGTTGCGTGATGATTTCCTTATGGTGATGGTTTGGTTTGACTACTTCTGTTGGGCTGATGCTTTTCCATAGAGCGGCTTCCCATACAGGAAAATACGACGGGGCCAGACATGGGCCACACTTGGCGCAATGCTGTCCATCTCTGGCCCATGCTAGTAAACCCGGCTTGGCTCAGCGTTGGTAAAACTTACGAATGATAACAGGGAGCCAGGCTTGGTTATTATCACTGGCCCATGCATTATTGCCAAAGCTGGCCCATGCATTATTGCCAAGGCTGGCCCATGCGTGGTAGCCAGGTCTGGGCCATGCTTATTAACCAAGGCTGTCCCAAACTTGTAAGCCCATCTTGGACCGGATTAGGTAATCGAAACTGGGCCATTTTTTAGTATCAGTATTGGCCCATGGATTGTTGCCACGATTGGCCCATTGTTACTTGCAATAACTGGGCTATGCATGGCTACCAGAAATTGTCCAAGCCTCAATTTCAATTCTGGCCCATGTGAGACAGCCGAGAATCAACCCTTGTAATAACAATAATTATAATAATAATACTAGTGATAATAGTAATAAGAATAAGAAATTTATTGAATAAACAGTTATAGGAATATAAATGTGTTTATTTTATATAATCCATATGATAAATTAACATAATTATAATTTTACTCAACATTTATATTCTAATATTATAATTCCGATGTAATAACAATGTAATATTAGAATTTTAGTATTAAAAAGTATTACAACTTTTATTTGCACATAAATGAATGAATGATAAATATAAAAGTTTTAATATATTCAACTTTTGCATACAAATCTATAAACAAAACGTTATATTCATTTAAATTATTTAAGCTTCACTGCAGTCCATGTGACTAACTGTTTTGAGATCAATTTTTAACAAAACTAGAGCTTTTTTTTTATTTTATTATAATTTTCAATATTTCTTAATACTAAACAAACAAATTTTTAATTTAATTTTTAATCGCGTTAATTATTAAATTATACTTTAGATTATTCTCTGATAATATTCATTTTACTTAACATTTTCATTCTAGTATAAAAATTATAAATTTTTATCTCAATTTCTTATTGTCTTAATTAATAAATACCATTACATTTATTTTAACTATTTAAGCTTCACTACACTCCACGTGACTAACTATTTTGAGATCAATCTTTAGCAGAACTAGAACCTATTTTCTCTTTCATCATAATTTTTCAGTATTTCTTAATACTAAACAAACAAATTTTTATCTTAATTTTTAATCGCGTCAATTATTAAATACTATTATATTTATTCGAATTATTCAAGCTTCTATTTTATTACCTTTTAGTAATCTATAGTTATTGTAAATTATGATTTAAAAAAATAATAATCATGATTGTCCTGTAATTTGATTATTTTGATTAGCGCGGTGAGCTCGGCCGCCTTCCCTATCTTTGGCACCTGATAAATAACGACTAACCCAGCTGGTTATCTCCAGTTTTTCTTTGGAGCCATGATATTTAGCCAAGAGAAATTCTGGAACAAAAACAGTTTTAAAATAAAGATGAATTATTTAATAAACCATAAACTTACTTTCCATGATTTTGAAAGACTCTGTTTCTTTAAAACTTCTTTTTCCAACACCCTTGGATTTTTTGCCGCATCCAGTATACTCCAACTGTATATTTTTTTTTATTAGTTTTCCCATTATTTTATTGACATCATTTTCACAGTTAGTCGATCCAGCCGTTACCATTTGAAAAATATCAACCTGTAAATAACAATAATATTTAAACAATTATTAAAAAATATTTCAATAAGTCGAAATTCATTTTTGAATATTTTTTAACTACCAAAGAATTTTTTTTCTGTTCCTCTTTGGTTAAAGATTCTTCAAATTCTAAAAAGTTAACGATTGTTTCAAATGGCAAATCATTTCCAAGCTCCTCCCAGGCTTTTTGTTTTGTTGGGTGATCGGCTGAATATTGAATAGTTTTTAGAAGTTGTTTAAACTTATCAGTTATGGATAGCTCAAGACTTTGTCTCATTTTTCTAAATTCCTTTTGTATTACACCTTCCAGATAATTCGTTACACCGTTGAAATCGACAATACCTGTAGTAATTGTTATTTTATGTGATATAAATTCATAATAATAATAATAATAATAATAATAAATAACAATATTAAAATGTGTACCGATTGCATTTGATAACCAAAATTGTTTTTTATTTTATCTTACTACTTGTGTTTGTTTTATTTTTTTTTTAATTAAATAATAGCCAAACAATAAAACAATCGTAAATACCTCTCAATTACAAAAATTTTATTGTTGTGTAACTGAACAACATTATTTGGATGATTACAATATAAAGTAAAACCCCGTAAATGAACTGTTTTAACTTTGAAATATTGTTTTTTGTTGTATGTAACTGATTCAAAAACACTTTCGTAGATGCACTTACACAATCTACTTTTTTTTTTTATTTTTACCTGGTCAGCGTTCTGTAACTCGTCCAATCGATTTGCTATCTGGGTAAGAGGTTTGTACGGCGACTTGACTAAACTTTTAAATAAAGCAATATAATTTTCTCCCCAAAATGCCGATATTTCGCTCAATGGAACTTTAAAGTAACGAACATCATCTGGAACATGTATTAAGTTATGCATATTGAGAACCTGAGAATCTTCTCCATATTCCGACGGCAGTAATTCAAAAAAAGTTCGCAGCTGATCTTGAGCATAGTCGACGAATTTCACTGCGTTCATTGCGTCGTTTAAAATTCTACATGCGACAAATAACAATAAAAAATGACGGTATTTGTTTTCCGAGAGTACATTTTTGAAAGCTAATGGTCCAATGTATAGTAAAAAAAACCGGAATTGAGTGGCTTTCCACTTAGAAACTTGATCCGTATCATAAACTTTTCTTTCAAACTCCTGAGGAATATCTGTTGATATGGAATTCATTATTTGTTTTAAAATATCAGTCTTTAACTTTTTTAACCGAGCACTATGTTTTCTCACCACAAGTAATTTCTCCAAAATACTTTTTGTTACGCCAAGATACAACAAATGCATCGAATCTAAAACCATATCATGTACTGGATCAAAATTTTTCAATTTCAGTAATTTACACTTTTCTTCTTTTACGTGGTGTTCTGGCTGTTTTCTTTTTTTAAACGACTTTCTAGTTCTTAACTCACAATTGATATCCGGATACACACGCTTGTGATTTTTAGTGAGACCTTTGACCGTACATCGTTCACAAGCGTGAAATCCCCCTGGAGTTTTTACATTTTTTAAGAAAGATCTTGCAGGTGAATCAGCCACCACACAAAATATTTCAAATAAATACTTAACTTCATTAAGAATAATTCCATTTAAAATATAATCATTAGCCTCTTTTACGAAGTCATTTAAATAATCGTTTGCCGAATAAGGCTTAGAGTCACCACAGTATAAACCAATTGTTACCGGCTTGCTTTCGTAATCACGATGATGAACTTTTAAAACAATAGGCCATACTTGACTTGATGAATTATTAAATAACGAAACTCCGTCAATATGTATCTGAACTGATATATAATTTTCATTATAAATATCCGGAGATATGATTTTCTGGAGGGCATTTTTTATCCCCGTGTAAATATAAGTTCCAGCTGTTTGCCGGTTGGTCGTTAATGTTTCCATGGGCCGACAGTGCTTGGTTCCGAGTAGTTGATGACTAGTTTTGGGTAAATCATCATGACCTTCTTCTCGCAGTATAGTTAACAGTTGAGTAACTACATTTAATTTCAAACTATTTATATTGTCAAAGGTCCAACAACGGAGTTTTTCACAGAGTGATTTTTTACTTGAAAATTCTTCAATATTTTGCTGTACTAAATTAGATATGTTCTCATCAAAAACTTGCTCATTTTCAAGAGTTTCCTCAATATAAACATCGCTGACACTATTATCACTGATTCTATCCGAATCTTGATCAGTAACACTATTAAATTTACTATTTACTTCTGAACACAATTGCTCTGTAGCTCTATTATTTTCACTTGCATACGTGTTGGCAGTTAGGTTAGGTATACATGATTCACAAGGCTCACTGTTATCAAGTGAAACTTTTTCAGTTTTGTGTAACGCACGCCACTTTTTAACACGTGAATATGAAGTAGACATTTTCAGACAAGCGGTTGAAAAAAGAAATTTTTTTTTAACAATATAACTGAAGCAGTTTAACAACTGAAAACAAAGATTTGTCCACTTTTTGGAGTCTCCTCTCGCCTCATCGGCAGTGTTACTAGAGAAAATTTCTTAAAACCCGCCGATAGGCGGTGTTGAAGTAGCCCAATCGCAGAAAAAAATAAAAAGATCAGATTTTTAAATATTTTTTCTCAAAATAAAAAATTGAACTATCAATGATATAATAACAAAAATATTGTAAATACTATCTACAAGTAATAAACTTTCTTATTCTATAAAAGTTTTAAATGTTTTATATCTGAATATTTGAGTATCGCAGAAACTTCATAATCTAAGTTAGAGTGACTCTAGGGTCGGCCAAGGATGGGTTATTGAATCTTGGCCCATGTTAGGGTTGCCACACAACGGCCAAGGTTAAGCTGTGCAACCTTGGCCCAAGTTTGGGTTACTCTAGGGTCGGCCAAGGATGGGTTATTCAATCTTGGCCCATGTTAGGGTTGCCATACAACGGCCGAGGTTAGGCTGTATAACCTTGGCCCAAGTTAGGGTGACTCTAGGTTCGGCCAAGGCTGGGTTATTCAATCTTGGCCCAAACCTGGGTCATCATTGGAGTGGCCAAGGGTTATTGCCCAGATGTGGCTCAGGCATGGGCCAATATGGGTTTGCCAAGATAGGCTTGCCAATAATGTCCCAGGCATGGGCCCGTTCTTAAACTCTGGGGTTTCCTGTATGGGTTGTCTCCGCTCGCTTCGTTCCTTGGGGCAGTACCAAGCCCTGCCCCCGATGCTGGATTCGAACTACTCCTTTATGAATGTTCCAAAGGCAGAATTGCCATGAAAAATCCAAATGGCGATATACGACACTATTTGATGTTAGACTATGTATTTATTTGCACTGTTGTACAATGTACGACATAATGATCGATCCTTCGGTTCATCGATCCCTCCGATCATCGATACTGATGATTATATTTTGAGACCTTTTATATTAATTAATCAGGCTACCTTTAATATGGAGGGGGACGTAAGTCTTCCAATATTAAAGAGTCTTACAATGTTGACTCGGCATATTTATTGATTGATCTAGGACATTGCTGATAATGCATATTAATGAATTGAAACCAGATCACGAATTGCTAATTGCAATTTTCATCGGCAGCAAATTTATGAATTATGAAATTTGCCGCGATTCGTAAATTGGCTCATCTCATCACCCTCCTTTGGAAGATCAATCGATATCAATCCAGTGATGGATGCCGGTAGTGATTTGCAATATAAAAGCTCTCATAATATTTACAATGTTAACAACTTAATAATTAGTTACATATAGTAGTTATTTTAACCCCTCCCCTTTTGGAAGAGGAGATTTTCCTAAAAAAATTTTTTAAATATATATACATAGTAATAAATAGCATCACTAGTTGTGATGACTGCACAGGTCTATCCGACGTAATATTCGCGTTCCTAATTCCTTAAATTTAGGTTCACCTTGAATATACGTCGGAATTTTATTATATTACTTTTGCCTAGGTCAGTGTGCCAATCATGTATCGTTTTACTGTCGACTAAACAATGTTTACATGCGTCAGCTGATCTCGGGACTTTTGCCGAAGCGAAAAATCGTTTATGCTGACGTAAGTACATTGCTAGCGCATACGATTATGCATGGGTACCCTTTTAATAATTGAAAAATTTTTAAATAATTAGAGTAATTATAATAGTGATAGTAATAATAATAATAATAGTAATTAATAACTTATAGTAAATGTTTTTAAAAAATGAAAAATAGTTTTAATTGTTTTTCTGAGACACTCACGCACTCACTTCCGAGGTCCCGTGCACTGGACCTCTCACGGGTGTCTCCTCCGCCTGTTTGCATGGTGGTGCGTGATGATTTTCTTATGATGATGGTTTGGGCTGACTAATTCTGCTGGGCTGATGCTTTTCCATAGAGCGGCTTGTCTCCGCTCGCTTCGTTCCTTGGGGCAGTACCGAGCCCTGCCCCCGATGCTGGATTCGAACTACTCCTTTATGAATGTTCCACAGGCAGGATCGCCATGAAAAATCCAAATGGCGATATACGACACTATTTGATGTTAGATGGCAGGGTCTGGCAGGATCGCCATGAAAAGGTCCAATTATTTAGCCGACACAGTTTGACTTTTATAGATGTATTTATTTACTTCAAACGTTCCGGTACAGGTACAGTGTTTACACGTAATGATCGATCCATGATACTCGATCCGTCGATACTCATGATTATATTTTGAGACCTTTTATATTAATTAATCAGGCTACCTTTAATATGGAGGGGGACGTAAGTCTTCCAATATTAAAGAGTCTTACAATGTTGACTCGGCATATTTATCGATTGATTGAGGACAGCTGATAATGCATATTAATGAAATGAAACCAGCTCACGAATTGGCAATTGCAATTTTCATCGGCAGGAAATTTATGAGTTATGAAATTTGCCGCGATTTGTAAATTGGTTCATCTCAATCTCATGCTTTAAAATTTATCATACTAAAAGAATAACTACAATTTTTGTCTTTCTAAATTTCAAGTCTAGTCAAAATGTAACAAAACCTGATGTTTTTTTGCACATATCTTGGAATAAAACCTAAAGGTACGGCGGTTAAAAATTCTGTGCACCGAACTTTTAGTGGTTTTCCGAATGGTCGTGGCACTCGGTTGATGTGTTGTCCTCAATGGTTCGGATGAAGCGGCCATTCCCTCTCGATTAGAGGTTTCTCCTACGGAACTGCGGGGGTTGACGCTGACTCCTTTGGCGGCATTGGCAGTTGCGGCAATTGTTGCCGTGCCATGGGGCTGCCTGCCTCACTAACGTAACTCGTTAACTTCTGCGTAAAATGAATGTATCGATAGATTTGGGATTCTGTTTTAAATTGCAAATATCGCGTTACAAAGAGAATTCGTCTCTTTTGTCCGCGTAATGTTCGAACAATATTTGTTTTATATCTGACCACGCTCTCAGACGACCGTGTTGGTTAATGATATCGTTTGCTTCTCCAATAATTTTGTTTCGTATTTCATTATTGTACATTTCTTTGTTTCCATTCGACACAAGCGGGAATAGATTATTGACGACAGTGTCTACGTTATCAATGAAATTGTAAAGGTTTGATGGGTTACCATCGAATTTTATAATTGATTTTATACAGTCTGGGATCCCAAAGGATTCCAATACTTGTTGGATTGTTGGTGGGGTTGCCATGATTGATAAATTTGAATCTACTTCAATCGTGTTTTGTTCTAAGTTGAAAAGATTGGAAAAGTTAATAGGAAAGTTTATTTGTAAATTATTTGAACTTTCTGAATTATCAGAATTTTCTATATTATTTGAATTTTCGGTTGATAATATTCGATAAGAAAATCTTTTAGGTTTACGATATGGAGGGGCATAGGAAGGTATAACAAGTATAAAAATTTTAACTTGTCACCAAATTATGTCCATCTCCTAGTTGATAATACTCGACGATTTTTTTTTCTTTTAATTTATAATTTGTAATTTGGAAAGGGCAAGGTAAGGTATAGCAAGCCGTATATAAAATCTTGACTTACCACCAGATTATGCCCATTTTCCAGTCGATCGTTGATGTTCGTTCTTCTGTTCGCCGTTCCCGAATCCTTGAAAGAAACCACTGGGTCGCTACTCCAGAGTGGAACTGCTGCAAGTGTCCTGTTGATTGTTGAATAATCCGCGCTACCAGATTGAACAGCTCGCAGTTTTAGAATCCTCGATCCTCGTCGACAGTTATGCGTTTCGGGCGCAGACGGGATGCCAGTTATGTGTTTCGCTCACGATCCCAAATATAACAAATGTTTGTGTGGAAGGGAACTTCCCAACTTGGTTTAGACTTTGATTAAATAATTTTTACTAGTTGAACTTGACTTTTATTGAAATAGGTTTTTAGTTACATTTATATATTGAATTAATTGATGCAAGTTCAAATTTCTGGGAGACCGTTGAATGCATCTAGTTATGCACCAATAACGTCGGACCATCAAAATCTAACGCACGGGGCAACAAATTTACTTTTATATTGCCATGGGTGTTGGTCGGCAAAAGTGGGATATTTTGTCTTCACATGTCTTTATTCTATATAACTTCCATTAAGGGTCGAGAATCTGCGAATTGTCAACTTTGCAATCTTTTTGAAATTTGAGCGTGCATTTACAATTTTTACATCTGTTGTAGATATGAAATAATTATTCAATGTGCTTATATCCATAATAAATTGTATTGATAATGTTCATAGGTGCTTGGATTGAATAAACTGTTACTTATTAATAACTCTTTATTACCATCGTACAACTTTTCGTCTCTTTCGAGACTTCTTCAGATACTGAAAACAGAACACAAAAATTTATTTATTATATGAAATAATTTTATTTTAATCTTTAATGATTATAGGGAATAATTATTATTTAACCGCCCTACACATACGAACGTACGTGATACGCACACTTTGAGCGGACCAATCTGCGCTATCCCGTATCACGTACGCGCTTGAGAAAAAATAATATACCCAAAAACTATAAATTGTACGGGATACACACGCGTCCCAACAACATTTGAATAAGTAGTTCTTCAAGGACAGTCAAGGGCCTGTACATCCCATGCTTTAAAATTTATCATAATAAAAAAATAACTAACAATTTTTGTCTTTCTAAATATAGATATAATCTAAATGTAACAAAACTTGATGTTTTTTTGCACATATCTTGGAAAAAACCTGAAGGTTAAGGGGCGGTTAAGGGTTTGTGGGGTTGGTTGATACTGAAATGGCCCAATGAAATACAACACCGTTTGATATTAAACGTTATATTTATTATCTTCAGACGTTCCGCACAGGTACAATGTTGTTACATGTTGATCGATCGTTGGGTTATCAATACTCCGATCATCGATTCTGATGATTATCGTTCATATCGATCGTCGTTCTTGGAGTCGTTTGCGTTCTTTCGCCATGAGGTCAATTGGTGTCGTCTTGGTTATGACTAGGATTGCCGCTTCCGAGGTTGTGCGATACGCGCACGCGACTCGGAGGGCGGCCCGTCCTTGTGCTGCCGCGAGTTTTTGTCTGTACATTTCCTGGTTGAGTTGGTTTGCCCAGATTTCGGCACCGTACAATATCACCGAGTGTACCACACTCTGTAACAGTCGCCGCTTGGCGTATCGGGGCCCCGAGGTGTTTGGCATTATCCGCACCAGGCTTTCGTTTGCCTTTTCGGCCGTTCTAGTGAGGTGTTCGAAGTATGTCAGTCTTCGTCAATCTGGAGACCCAGGTAGCGAACTGACTGTTTCGCCGTGACGTTGGTTCCACCGATGTTTACTGTGAACGGCTTTTCGAACCAGCGTTGTCTGGTGAGGACAACCATCTCAGTTTTGCTCGCGGCTAGTTCGAGTCTATGTCGCTTCAGCCAGTCACTTAGTCTCTCTACTAGACAGTCAATCTTCCGGTGTGCGTCTTCCTTGCTGTTTGCGAGGACGATTCCAGCCACGTCATCCGCATATCCTACAAGGTATGTGTCCCTTGTTGGATCGGTCCTTAGTAGGTCATCGTATCTCACGTTCCAGAGATCCGGGCCCAGGACCGAGCCCTGTGGGACGCCAGCCGTCACTTCGGTTGTGAGCGTGCCCTCTGTTGTGCTAAATATCAGCTCTCGTTCGCGGAAATAGTCGTCCACCATGTCCAGAATGTACTAGTCCACTCCGAAGTCATGTCTCAATGCGTCGAGTATGTCTTCCCAGCCCACGGAATTGAAAGCGTTTCGCACATCAAACGTGGTGAGGACGCCTACTCTCCGGGATTTGTGGTTTCCTGCCCATGCTTGTTTCACGAAGGTCGGGGCTTGGTCTATAGCCGAGACTGTCGAGTGCCGTTTCCTGAAGCCGTGTTGGTTTTTTGAGAGTCCGCCGGCTCTCTTGAAAAGGTCCAATTATTTAGCCGACACAGTTTGACTTTTATAGATGTATTTATTTACTTCAAACGTTCCGGTACAGGTACAGTGTTTACACGTAATGATCGATCCATGATACTCGATCCGTCGATACTCATGATTATATTTTGAGACCTTTTATATTAATTAATCAGGCTACCTTTAATATGGAGGGGGACGTAAGTCTTCCAATATTAAAGAGTCTTACAATGTTGACTCGGCATATTTATTGATTGATCTAGGACATTGCTGATAATGCATATTAATGAATTGAAACCAGATCACGAATTGCTAATTGCAATTTTCATCGGCAGCAAATTTATGAATTATGAAATTTGCCGCGATTCGTAAATTGGCTCATCTCATCACCCTCCTTTGGAAGATCAATCGATATCAATCCAGTGATGGATGCCGGTAGTGATTTGCAATATAAAAGCTCTCATAATATTTACAATGTTAACAACTTAATAATTAGTTACATATAGTAGTTATTTTAACCCCTCCCCTTTTGGAAGAGGAGATTTTCCTAAAAAAATTTTTTAAATATATATACATAGTAATAAATAGCATCACTAGTTGTGATGACTGCACAGGTCTATCCGACGTAATATTCGCGTTCCTAATTCCTTAAATTTAGGTTCACCTTGAATATACGTCGGAATTTTATTATATTACTTTTGCCTAGGTCAGTGTGCCAATCATGTATCGTTTTACTGTCGACTAAACAATGTTTACATGCGTCAGCTGATCTCGGGACTTTTGCCGAAGCGAAAAATCGTTTATGCTGACGTAAGTACATTGCTAGCGCATACGATTATGCATGGGTACCCTTTTAATAATTGAAAAATTTTTAAATAATTAGAGTAATTATAATAGTGATAGTAATAATAATAATAATAGTAATTAATAACTTATAGTAAATGTTTTTAAAAAATGAAAAATAGTTTTAATTGTTTTTCTGAGACACTCACGCACTCACTTCCGAGGTCCCGTGCACTGGACCTCTCACGGGTGTCTCCTCCGCCTGTTTGCATGGTGGTGCGTGATGATTTTCTTATGATGATGGTTTGGGCTGACTAATTCTGCTGGGCTGATGCTTTTCCATAGAGCGGCTTGTCTCCGCTCGCTTCGTTCCTTGGGGCAGTACCGAGCCCTGCCCCCGATGCTGGATTCGAACTACTCCTTTATGAATGTTCCACAGGCAGGATCGCCATGAAAAATCCAAATGGCGATATACGACACTATTTGATGTTAGATGGCAGGGTCTGGCAGGATCGCCATGAAAAGGTCCAATTATTTAGCCGACACAGTTTGACTTTTATAGATGTATTTATTTACTTCAAACGTTCCGGTACAGGTACAGTGTTTACACGTAATGATCGATCCATGATACTCGATCCGTCGATACTCATGATTATATTTTGAGACCTTTTATATTAATTAATCAGGCTACCTTTAATATGGAGGGGGACGTAAGTCTTCCAATATTAAAGAGTCTTACAATGTTGACTCGGCATATTTATCGATTGATTGAGGACAGCTGATAATGCATATTAATGAAATGAAACCAGCTCACGAATTGGCAATTGCAATTTTCATCGGCAGCAAATTTATGAATTATGAAATTTGCCGCGATTCGTAAATTGGCTCATCTCACTCTTCACCGCTGCGGTTAGGCGTGTCTTGATTAATTTTTCGAATAGCTTGCCGGCTATGTCGAGCATGCGACTCCTTCTGCTGGGCTGATGATGCTTTTCCATAGAGCGGCTTGTCTCCGCTCGCTTCGTTCCTTGGGGCAGAACCGTGCCCTGCCCCTAATGCCGAATTCGAATTACTCCTTGAGTAGGATCGCCATGAAATGGCGCAATGTAATACACGACACCGTTTGATATTAAACGTTATATTTATTATCTTCAGACGTTCCGCACAGGTACAATGTTGTTACATGTTGATCGATCGTTGGGTTATCGATACTCCGATCATCGATTCTGATGATTATATTTGTATTTATTATATTATATGATTATATTTGTATTTATTATTTGATAATATAAGTTCAAATAAAAATAATGTATTAGATATGTACATACTTACAAATTTATATTTACACAAAATGTCAATATGCAGCAATAGATAGAGGGTCTATTTATTAGAGCAGCTTCCACTTTGGTGACATTTCGAGTTACATAGCTTTTTTTCTTTACGACACTTGCACTTGTCAGATTTACAGCCACATCGACTATAGCCTTGGCCCCCTGTCTTGGATGACAATCTTGCACATTCTCTTTATGAAATCTCTGTCTGTGGAATATCTTAGCCATATATAAACTTCTCATTACATATTGTTTCCAATTGGTTCCTGGCATAAAGTTGATTTTTTGAGGTTTTGTTTTCTTGTTTGGTACTGGACTGATGTCATATGGAGACACTAATCCTAAATCACTGCGAGAAAGTCCAGAAGTTGAGGATACAGACTCAATATTTGTTTCTTGTCTGGGTGTGAAAACTTCAGTTTTTTCAGGTTGGTGTCTTGACGTAATAGGTGTAACGTTGACTGTACAGCCATTTTTAATTGCATCTTGTTGCGCAGCTAGATAGTCAACCGCAGTGAAAATATTTGTATTCAATGGCCATAAACCAGTTACACGAAACCCATTTGCTGAAATCTCACCAGTTTGTACTTTCAAATAGGCTCTAACAAATAGCTCGACAACATCATAAGAGCTTAGTCGTCGATAATTGTCTCTAATCCACATGCGTATTTCTTCATTATAATAAGTTTTTAGGGGTCCCATAAACGTTTTATCCAGTGGCTGGAGCTTGTGAGTTGTATGCGGAGGTAGGGAGACAATTTCTACGTTATTTTGCCTAGCAAGCTCTATCACGTCGATGTTCCGAGTATGGGGAAAATGGCCATCTAAAATCAGTAATACTTTCGATTCAGGAGTAGGGTTTGTATGTTTGGTGAAATGTTTGAACCAGTCAGTGAATATGTTCATTTGTATCCATTCTGATGGATGTGCAATGCCAACAGCACCTAGGGGACTACCTCTCATTAGCTGATCACTCATATTCTTGCGTGAGCATATAATAAAAGGGGGCACAAAATGACCAGTGGCGTTCATAGAAACAACAATCGTTATTAATGAACCCCTTTCTGCTGAGGTTAGCGACGCTATCTGCCGTTTTCCTTTATGTCCAATAAGTTGGGGTATTTGCTCTGTATAATAGTGAGCCCAGATTCATCCACGTTGTATATGTGGCTTGGACCATAGTTTCCTTGAGCATAGACGTCTTCAAGGAGATCAAATAATGAGTCTACTTTTTCTTTGCTAAATCCAAATGCTTTAGCAGAAGTGCCAATTGGTCTTATCACTGATAGCTTGTTCTTATGGCGTTTTAGAAATAATTTGAGCCATTTTTTTCCAGCCATGCCAGTCTCACTAAATGAATTTTTTAGATGATTACGACTGGCTAACATGTACGCCATTCTTCGAACATCATTTCTCGTTAAGCCATGAAATTTACTCTTCATCGTCAAAATGTACTCTACCAAAAGATTTTCAAGGCTTGTCCCTAAGATAGTTTTCCTTCCAAGTGTAGTAGCTGCGGCTCCTTCTGGAGTTAATTCGGTTTTCTGACATAGTCGAAACAGCGTAGATCTTGACACATCAAAGTGTTTTGCAGCTTTCAAATAACCCATTTTTTTCTCTCTTAATAATTTTATAGCTTCCGCCATATGTTCTGAATTTCATTCTTTTCGTTTTCTTTTCGAGTTGACGCTCGCCATTCTGGCCCTTTACCGTCTAAGAAATTCGAATCGTTCGAGTTTCGTATCAGGCAGATCCGAATTTCGCATCCATCCGGACCAGTAATAGTAATACGGCGGGAGAAAATAATGCATTATGATATATTTGTATTATGCATTTGTTGTCAAAAGGAAATTACTATATCAAAAACAAATAAGATAAATGCTTTCAACAAAACGATTTATTGTAAAATTTTTTTTCAATTTTTAATAGCTCCTTGCTATCCTTAATTATGTTTAATTTAGTAATAAAATATATTGTTTTTTTTTTATACTTCCATCAATAATACTTAATACTTAATTATTGTTACCGGAAACCTCCAACAAACTTTCTATATTATACGGTTTTCTAATATTATTTTGAATGTTTGATAGACGTATAGGTATGTGGAAATTTTTAATCGTTTTGCTTTTCGCGTGTAAACTGTAAAATGTGTTTGAAAATATTTTATTTCTTTTTAATTTTCCATCACTATTTTTGACTGTACGTTGATTATCCACATTTTAAATTAGTATTTCTTATTTAATTTGTGTAACACAGCTTTCCGCATCACCTTAGAGGTACTGTGTTTTGGAATGCGTTCCCATTATTTTACATGGCGGAATCCCCAGTAGGCCTACACCATGATGAACTATAATTGAGCCAAATTATAATAATCTTTAAAATTATTATGAATTTTAAAAAATTATTGAGATCAAAAAAATGACTAGAAAGTAGGTTGAGCTTTTTTTTTAAACTTAAATAATAATAAAATTATAGAAATAAAGCTAAATTGACTAGAAAGAAGTAATAGTCAGGCTTCTTTGTTAGCTTACAATAAAAGAAAAATGAATTTTATGACTAACATAGCTCCCATAACCCCAATATAAATAATTAAAAAAATATATAAATACTCCAAGTGGTAAAAAAAAGAAACATATTTCTCACACTCATTCATTGTACATTCACCCAATCGTCATCACTTTCATACCCATACAATTCCAGACTTTTTCTTGGAGTTTTTTTGGATCCTTTTATGTACATATATTATGATGTTGACATCATATCAAGGTAACTCCGATCAATCACCATATCTAACGCTCTAACCTTGCTTGATTGGGTATCAGATCTAATTACACAAAGTGAGTTAAGGGTTGCTGGACTGAGTCTATTTCTCTTTTTTGTTTTTGTGTCAGGTAGAAGCGAAAATGCTCTTTCTGCTGCAGCATTTGAATAGGGAAGTGACCTTATAAGATTCAATAGCAAACACAAGTTTGGGAATTGTGAAGTGCCATCTTCACCAGTGAGGGTGCAAATTTGGATCCACATGTTGTGGATGGATAATTTGCACCACCGCTTCCGATCAGATTCCATAAAGTATAAAGAGAGCCATTCCTCCTAAATACCACTCCCTCCAGGAACATTTATGGCCTCGCAAATGTTTTCTAGTATGGAAAACGACGATACTCTGTTAGGAGGTAGCACAGCGTTTTCGTTATCGAAAATATTTAGCCCTGACAGAAACCGATCGTCAAAAGGCAATCGTTGACGAATTTCTGTCGAAGCTATCACGAAGAATTTTAAACAATCGCTGCGCATTTCATTAATGATAGATTCAGGAACTCCAGATTTTATTTGAATCAGTAAGTAATCTTGACAACAATTTCCAACATCCACTTCAGATAAATCACGTTGATTTGCAATTTCTCCAAAGTATATGCTGCGACCGTGATTGTCAAAGATTGCAGATTCGAGCAAATCTGTTTTCAAGAACCTTTGAAGAATTTTTTGAAGATTGTAACTTATAGACTAGAGTATCACTCACTTGAAAATGAGCATTGATCTTATTGAAGGATTCAAGTACCCATTACAAGAAGAGTAGATACGCTTTCGTCATGGGTTTCTGCATGATAGCAAGCAACTCGTTCGCAGCTACAACTTTCTCAGAGAAAAATTGATCGATCAGAAACAAATATATCGCTTGCCAAGTGTCTAAAATTCTCGTGATAGCAATTTGGCGAGACAACCATCTTGTTGCCGAAAAACGGAGAACCTCGGAGGGGGTTTCTTCAAAACATTCTTGATATTCAAGAAAAAGCCTGCTACGCTTCGGGCTATCGTTAATGAAGGAAGAGTGCCTGTGATGAAATTGTGATTTTCAGTCAGAATGGAAGTACACGCTTCTTTAGCGATTAGCGCTAGAGAATGGCAGATACAGGGAAATGTTAAAAGACGAGGAAGAGTCTTCGTCATAAGGCTCTTGAATGAGTTGCATCTGCCAATCATCACTGAAGCAATTATCTGGTCTACAGGAATTCCCATCTTCACAAGCGCTTTAAAAAATTGATCGCAAAGACTTTTTGTAGAACCATCTGTTGCATCCAGATGGATCAATTGTAATAATTCTGTGTTGACGAGTAACGTATTAGGATGTACGTAGCGACCCACTAACCTTATCCATTTGTCGTTCGGGTTATCAGTCGTCTCGTCAACAAAAACAGAAAACTTCGCTCGTTTTAATGTCTCCGCGGTCCGTTGCGATTGACGAACACTCACAACATTGGAAGTTATTTCAGCCGCTTTAATTTTCCCCATAGCCATCTTCTGGAGGACTGCTGACTCTTTGCCAATCGACTGAAATAATTCCAAAATGTGTGGTGCGGTCGAAAATGGTAAATTATTTTCAGCAATAAAAGTCGCCAACCGGATTTCCGCAGCTTTCACCCTTTCGTTAAAAGTCAATTCGGCCGAAGACGAAGATGAACTGCAAACTAGCAATTACTATCGGGAGGTACAACGGTGGATGGAGCGGATTTCTCGGGTAACATCGTACCCATGTTCTCCAAATGTGTCCTGGTATTGGAATGTCTGTCAATTTCTGTTCTACCAGAACTGATTTTTTTATCGCAAGGAACACATAAAAATTTACTTGAATCTGACGGACATTCCTTGACTCACGCTACTCAATCTGGGTTATCATCGTACCATTGCTGCTGAAAGCGTTATAATTTTTTGGCTTTTTTTGCACAAGGTTGTGTTGAAATCATGACTAAAAAATGAAAAACCAAAAATACGAGACTAATAATAAACGTAATAAAATAAAACTAATAAAGTAATTATTTTGCAAGAAACTCACAAGGAAAACAATAATCCACAACAACAAAAATAAAAACCAAGATTGGTTAGAAATTACCAAAAAATATCTAATATATAGTATTCTTTACAATCCTAAGTCTCACTCAAATAGTTTTATTGTTTAAAATCTGTATTACGTGTAAGCCTTAATGCACAAACGTTGCCGAATATACTGGAACGTACAAAAAAAGTAAGGATTTATTGTAAATTTGTATTTTGTGAAGGGATCGAGGTGTGTTTTTAATCGTCCGGTATAATAAGGAAGTCTAGGGTTTTATTGAAAATGTTTAAGAGGATTTTCTTACCAATTTTAGGCAGATGTTGAATCATTTGGTAGTTTATACCGTCCTGTCTTGTGCTGGTTTTTTTTATGGTCTAGTGCAGTGGTCGGCAAACTTATTTGCCAAAGAGCCAAATATGCACAAAACAACAATTAGAAAAAAAATCGAGAGCCAAATCTGTAATTTAGTAAACCTTTATTAAAATTTTATACTCTATTAATTACGGGTACACGGAATAAAACTTGATTTCATACTTAATGAAGATTTATTCATTAATGAACAATAAAATTAAAGAAAACAATAACTGACAAACTCTTAATGCGAACAATGTTCTTGCATCTCTCTGGAAAGTTTAAGCAAGTCAGGTTTGTATGAAGTAGTTTTTAAGAATATCACGATCTTTTGTACATATATGAAGAAAGATTCCTCTATAAATCACATTAGTTAAATTCGATTAGTTTCGAATATATCTGGGTATATATTATTTCATTTTCTTGGTCGACTCCAAACTGTATGTGTTGCTACCTACATATTTTTAAAAATTTTAATTTTTTGCGACATTTTTTTTTTGTTTTATTGGAATTTAAATTGGTTCGTTCATTTTTACCATTCCTGTTATGAAATCTCGTTATTGCGTGCAATTTTACTGTGAGTAAATAGTCCAGTGCGTAAATACGATGTTTATAGCAGTTGTCTGTCGAATTGAACCAACTAGGTGAACATCGGTGGTCTGTAGCTAATACGCACTGTAATTTTAATTGTTCCCCGATTTCACTTGATGCCCACAAAACCTCGTAATTGTCATCAAAACTTTTCAGCTGGACGGTTATTAGTTCCGTAAATTCCTTTTTGGGCCTGGTTAATTTCTCCACTCTGCCATCGTTATTTTCACCTCTATATTCTCTGCAGGAAATATAATATTCTTCAGCAGTAACCTCTTCTTCACTACCCTTGCACATGATATTTCGACATTCCTCGCAGTTAAATTTTTTTAACGTACGAAATGCTATAAACCCACTTAAATATGTCAATGCATTCTTGTCGTATATTTGTAGTTTACCGAAATCTGATAAGGCAATTTCTCGAGTATGATTTTACTTATCGGTAATTTCAATTACGTTATTATTAATTTCGTAATTTTCAAAATCAATAGCAAAATCATCTAAATTGACAATTGCTTCATTTCGTGTCTTGCTCGAGTTATTTGAATTTACCAAATTTCCAGAAACAGGACAGTTCACATTTCTCTTGTCCGACGTATAAATATACCCGCTCGAAATAATATGGCGCAATGAAATGCGAACCATTCTCGCTGTAGGGTTTGCATTGAATCCACCACGTTGCCTCAATTTTGAAAATAAATGCTCTACGGAATCCTGATTACATAATGCTGTAGCGAGTTCAAAGTTTGGAAAATCTTTTATTAAAGCATTGTATAAACTAATAAGCGCGCCTGTAGTAATCATGAGTCCACTCATAAATGGTAGTTTCTTCATAAAATTTGACGTAGTGCTCCATTTCGCCCCCCAATCCAAAAACTGACATAATTTATCTTGAATTTCTGGATTTTTGGGAGACAAAGTCTTTTTGCCCCCAAAAACATAATTGGGGCTATAACAATTACTGGCGCCAGAATCCATCAGTTTGGCGAATATCGCAGTGTTATACCATGTGTCGCTATTTAACCGATTAGCCGTAACTGCATTATTAATAGCAGCACTAAATCTCTTGCTAAAAAGTTGAAATGCGTTCTTGACATTCATTGCACCAAAAGCTCCAGGTTTCATATGTTTTTTATCGGATATGTGGGATAATAAGTTGGAGCCGATGCTCATTCGATCAACTTTCAAAGTATCCTCAAAATCTTTCCATGAAACAATAACTTCCGTTCCTATATATAGTTTTGACTCCGAAGATTTCCGCAAATATGCAGCGAGTCTTTTTATTAAATGGGGAAAATCGAAAACGGCGAAGCATTGTTTATTATTATAATAAAAGAAAGGGTGGTTTTCACTAACATCTAATTATCGTCTAATTCAGGGGTCTCCAAACTACGGCCCGAGGTCCACATCCGGCCCGCGGAGAGCTAGCATACTTGAAAACTCCTTTTAGAGAACATATTTTTTATAACAAATTAAATTTAGTTTACTCAAGTATTCTAATTACATATGTATATGTTGAATAATTATTAATATGACATCTACATTGATATGGTCATGAGCTAACTACTCATAACATTGTTGTAGGCTTATTGCTATTTTTTTTTTGTGATAAGTTGGATAAAGAAACACAGAATTGTAATGAGTAAAGACATGTATAAAATATGCAGAAAATTTAACTTCAGTATATAATAACTAACAAATAATTGAAATGAATCCAACTAACATTTTATATATTTTAAATAAAAACATAACTTAAAACAAGCATAATGACATATGAAATACTAATGAGATTTATGCAATTGAGATTTTCCACTGACAATAGTTTGTAGTTGTGGACTAATTTTACTTGTACCAATTATTAAAAAAGATTTAAGATGCTCATCAGTTAATTTAGATCTTTAAACATTTGTTGTGTACTTCATTTTGGAGAAGGTCTTCTCACTCAAATAAGTAGAGTTAACGTTTATGAAGGATTGTCTACGCTAATATTTAACTCTGGTAAATACTTAATTTTTTCCTTTCTTAATTTGAATGAACTTTAGAGATTTTTCTTAATTTAATAGAATGGTGGGGGCATGGAAGGTATAGCAAGCACAAAAAAGAATTTTTCTGACTTACCACCAGATTATGTCCGTCTCTTCAATTGTTTTTCCCCATTCGCTTTCCCGGTTCGATATTCCCAAATCCTTGAAAGGAACCGCTGGTTTGTTGCCAGTGTGGAACTGCTGTGAGTGTTTTCCTAGGCCTGCTGATCGATTAATCCGCGCTACTGGATTTTTGCCGTCGATCGAATCCGCGCTACCAGATTGAACAGGTCCTTCCTCCTCGTCGCCAGTTAACGTTGAATGAAGGATCGAGGTGTTCGATCCTTGACCGCTATTTAAACTTGCGGAAAGTGGATCGGTTAATTTTATATTTATTGAACGATTTCTTTCTTTAGTTTAGTTTGTGTATTTATTATTTAAATTGTAACAAAAGTATAACTTCTTTAAATATAAATGAGAATTAAATTTTTAAATAACTAAGGGTTGAGATTCTGTTAAGTATCGCCTAGTTTTCACCATTAACGAATACCAAACACCATTTGAGTTATCTCTTAGTTTTTTCATCTATTTAATACTTTTGATGCGTCACTTTTTGTGACGCAATAAGTCACGTTGAAATTAACGTTTTGCTTCAGCGTGAGATTTGCCGATTAAGTAAATTTTATATGTTAACTCTGATTTATTTACAATTGCGAATAGGTATCATATTAAAGATTTTTTCCTGTGGGAAACTTCCTGGGCTAGGTTTTCAATGTCAGTATCAAAAGGATTCTGAAAAATCTTAATTTGATTAGCAATGGCATCAAAGTCCGAGAAACGAGTATCAAAATTTATTTTCAAAGCACTCAAAGTTTCGATTGCAAAATCGATAGGAAACTCCGTCTCAGTGGTGTGGCTGAATATTTCACATGTCTTAAAATTGAAATGGTCCAATGAAATACACGACACAGTTTGATATTAAACGTTATATTTATTATCCTGAGACGTTCCGCACAGGTACAATGCTGTTACATGTTGATTGATCGTTGGGTTATCGATACTCCGATCATCGATTTTGATGATTATATTTTGAGACCTTTTATATTAACCCTTTGCACTCCAGACCGTTCTGGACGTTGGCTACCAGCTACTCCGCGCTCCTTCGTGGCAGAAACGTACATTTACAGGCCATCGTATTATTTAGTAGAACTTTGGAACTAAGTAACGGATTCTAATGATATTGGACTTATATGAATTGGTAGACATCGAGAAATATATATTTGCAAAAAAAATCAATATTTTATTTTTTACTCCCCAATATGCATTGCAGGCTGATTAACGTAAGTTTGGCAATAATAAGTTGTTTGACGTCTGCCACCAGCTGTTTTTCTGTCGGAACAGACAATGCAATCCCTTTTTTTTTGTCCCACATCGGGAATATGTAATTTGTTATCTAATCTATTTTCCAGAGAAGATGTGGATGGACGCATTCTCGACTCACGAAAATCACCTCGGAGCTGGTCAATGAGGGTCTTGACGAATTTGTAGTGCGTCATTGGCTTTTGATTATTTGTTTCTTCTGAGATTCGGTACATAATGTATGAATTAGTCACACACATCTCCAACCCCCAAAAAAATAATTTCCTCCACCATTTCAGAGACTTGCGTAGAAAACAGTACGTCGAAGCGTACTGATCCGCACGATCCACACCACCCATATTTGCTGTATATTGTAATACCATTTCAGGCTTATTTACTGTTACAACATCTCCACCACGTAATATTCTGCGGGTAGATTGCATATTTGTGTTGTAATAATTAGTCAGCATTGTGATTATCCTTTTATCTTTCCACGCAAGAAGTGTAGTTCTATTCTTTCTATATGCGACTGTTTTTCTTGTTAAAAACTTTGGTTTTTTTATTTCGTTAGGTACGCCTTTACGGTTAACTTTTATGGTACCAGTAAGATGACAATTCATCTTTAGCAATTCTTCTGCTAAGGGAATGCTAGTGTAGTACCTGTCAGTATACATGTGGTATCCTTTTGCATTAGGAACTCTGTCTAACAGCTTCTGATATAAGTGTAGTGGAATCCTGGTTGTTACTGGAAGATCAGGCCGGAAAATATCGTCGGACGTTATGCTACCATAATACGGAAGTATTGTAATTAAATATCCAGTTTTTGAATCCGCTAGCGCATATATGCGTATACCCCATTTTGATGGCTTGTTTGGATTATAAGTAATAAATGATATTTTGCCTTTGAATTTTACAACAGATTCATCCACAGCGACTGCTTCATACGGTATGAAATATTGTCGAAACTTGGTATCTATGTATTTTAAATAATTGCTGACCTTTTGGATACGAGTTCTAAGCGCCGCATTCCTTCGTGTGGGTTTCGCCAAATGTAGCATCCAGAATATTTGCATAAACCTGGCCCTAGTGAATGTTTCCGAAAAGAAAGGAATTCTACTATTGAAAGCAGTAGACCAGTATTCTTGAATATTTGGCATTTGCATCAATCCCATGTTTAGAATAAGGGCAATGAAGGCTAAAAATTCTTCTTTAGTAATATCATGCCACTTGTGCCAAGTTGAGTCCCGTGAAAGTTGTTTCTTTCTAATTTCTTCCTTGGCATAACTGTTCGTTTCTTTTATTATGCTCTTTACTAGTTCATCTGTAAAGTATAATGTAAAATAATCTATGGGTTCTTTCACATTATTTGGCAGTTGTGGTCCGGCTATTTCGTTATGTAGGTCAAAATTTATCGTTTCTGGAGGAACGCTTGATTCAGTGACGTCTTCCCACTCTTCACTCGACGATACGTTGTCACTTATCGGTGTATCTTCTTCCGTATCATTTTCATCGCTATCACTATCTATGCGATTTCTTCGTCGCCTTGGTGGTTGGCCGATGTCACTGTCACTGCTATCGTTTTCGTCTAGATTTACTCTTCCTAACATATCGTTATAAACGTCTATCTGGAGCTCATCTTCACTACTACTTGTATTATGAGACTCAATCCTATTTGAACGTTTTGCCATTGTTCTAATAAAAAAAATGAATAAATACATGGGTTGAAAATTTCTAATTGTTATTACTAAATCTGTGACAAAATTATATTTACCAAAAGAACTTATTTTCCGATTTTTGAAGAAGAAATCTTCCGATTCTTCCGATTTTTTCACTCGTTAGATCGATCTATACCGTTCGATGCTTCAAACCAGACTGAGCTCAGCATTGAAAATCTTTGCCTCCAGTTTTAGACTTGTTTATTTATATTTATACATTTCACTATACAGTGTGCGAGGTATGCTCGCACACCGACCTTTCTTCTACAAACTCTCCTTATCGCTCTTTTTAAGTGGCGCCGAGAAGTACTCGGACCGCCGTGAGCACGCTTCTCACGTTCTCTTCCAACACAAAACTCGCTGACATTTCTTTTATATATCTTAGTAATTTTACTATATTTTGATTTGATGTCTTGTGCCATTTCAAGAGAAAACATCAGGGAAACATGCACGTCTCAAAAAGTTGCGCAGAAATAACTTAATTCCCCGTAATCACTAATAAACTCTTATGTCCCCTCAGAGGGGACATCGGAGTGATAGGCTAGAATTACGATGTCCCACGAGAGGGGACAACGGAGTGCAAAGGGTTAATTAATCAGGCTACCTTTAATATGGAGGGGGACGTAAGTCCCTCAATATTAAAGAGTCTACAATGTTGATTTGGAATATTTATCGATAGATCGAGGGCGCCTGACGTTGCATATTTAATGAAACCAGTTCACGAATTGGCAATTGCAATTTACATCGGCAGCAAATTTATGAATTATGAAATTTGCCGCGATTCGTGAATTGGCTCATCTCATCACCCTCCTTTGGAAGATCAATCGATATCAATCCAGTGCTGGATGCTGGTAGTGATTTGCAATATAAAAGCTCTCATAATATTTACAATGTTATACAGTCTTAAAACAAATTTATTGATTAGCCCCGCTATATATTTTTTTTCTTTATTATGTTACCCAGTTATTTGTAGCTTATTTATGTACCCCCTCCCCCTTTTGGAGGAGAAGAGTTTACTCTGTGTTAAAAGTTAACACGGACGATCTACTTTATAAATTTGGTCTTTATGCCGGATCATTTTGTTTCCACGATCGTCCCTCAACTCAATGTTGTTTTTGTCTAAAATTCTTTCAACGATGAAGGGACCTAAGTAGTTTTTGTCGAATTTATGTTTTTAGCATTGTTTTTTATAACTACCTTATCCACAGCCGAAATTGTATTAAGACTTGCCTTTGTATCGTGAAGCCTTTTTTGCTTTATCTTGTTATTTTCGATGAAGTTACGTGCATTCATTTGAATCGTATTTAATGTTCTTTTGAGGTTTTTTACGTAGTTATCTAGATTGTATACTGGTTCTAAAACTGGTTCATAAGGTGTATAACCGTGTCCGCTGTGAGGTGTGGTATTGTGGAAGAAGGAAAAAATTTTTGCATGTTCACACCAATCGCCAAAGTAATCATTTTTCAGATACCCTCTGAAGTAAGTGTTCAATTCTCTATGATTTCTTTCGATAACACCAAGTGACTGATGATGGTAAGCTGTCGATTTGATGTGTTCGAATTTAAGAAATTTAACTAATTCACTAAATATTTCGTTAATGTACTCAGTTCCCAAATCGGTCTTAACTTTTGTAAAGTTCCCGTAAATTAGTGTAAAATTTTCGAAAATTGCTTTGGAAACTGATTTTGCGCTTTTGTTAGCTGTTGGAATAATTACCAAATATTTAGTGAGTTCGCATTGGATAGTGACTTCGTACTTGTAGCCCTCCGAACTGGTATCTACCGATCCGTAGGTATCGATTTGTACCGTATGAAATGGTTCTTCAGGTGTTTTAACATGAATTTGTTCCTCCTTGTGACCAATTTTGGTTTTGGTGAGCTGACACGTTTTACACTCCTTAATGTACTTAACTATATCTTTTTTCATATACCTCCATTTTTAGTTTTCTCTTATTTTTAAATACGTTCTCGTGATGCCCGTATGGCCTCCACGTACAGGGTTTTTCTTCATTATCAGTGATAATCTGCGCAGGTTTTTTTATATGCACTGTGATCCGTCGTAATATTCGTGTTCCTAAATCCTTGAATTTAGGTACACTTATGAGATTGAATAAGACATCGGACTCTTTTATTTTTATATTCTTTGTTATATTCTTTGTCAAGATCAAGTAAAATATTCTTTATGCCGGTTAAACATTGTTTGCATGCGTCAGCTGATCTAGGGACCGCTGTGAATAAGTATACCAGAGATTTATGATCTGTTTTTACAATGAATTTAGTACCATAGATATATGGTCGAAAGTAGTTGATTGCCCAATGTATGGCTGTAAGTTCTTTTTCGATGGTTGATTTATTGGTTTTGCCTTTTGTGAATGATTTGGAAGCGAATGATATGGGTAGGTCTTCACCGTTATGTTCTTGTGAAAGGACTGCACCGCATGCTATGTTAGAAGCATCGGTGGTAATGATGAATGGTTTATTAAAATCGGGGTAGTTTAGTATAGACATTTTCGTTAAGCTAGATCTAATTTTATTGAACGCATTTTGGTGTTGTTCTGACCAAACGAATTCTACTTTATTTTTAGTTAGTTTGTTTAATAAATTTGAAAAGGTCCAATTAGTTACTCGACACAGTTTGACTTTTTCTGATATATTTATTCACTCCAGACGTTCCGGTACAGGTACAATGTTTTGACATAATGATCGATCCTTCGGTTCATCGATCCCTCGGTTCATCGATACTGTTCATCGATACTGTTCATCGATCCCTCGGTTCATCGATACTGATGATTATATTTTGAGACCTTTTATATTAATTAATCAGGCTACCTTTAATATGGAGCGGGACGTAAGTCTTCCAATATTAAAGAGTCTTATAATGTTGACTCGGCATATTTATCGATTGATCGAGGACGCCTGACGTTGCATATTTGATGAACTAGTTCACGAGTTGCTGATTGCAATTTTCATCGGCAGCAAATTTATGAATTATGAAATTTGCCGCGATTCGTGAATTGGCTCATCTCAAATTTGATAGTTCAGCAACATTTTTAATGAATTTTCGATAATAGTTCGCGAATGCTACGAATCGTTTGACTTCGTCCGCATTCTTGGGTGTTGGATAATTTTGAATTGCCTCCATTTTTGATGGGTCTGGCGTTATTCCTTTATCTGAGCAAATGTGGCCCAGATAGGTAACGTTAGGGGCAAAAAATGTACATTTATCTGGATTTAATTTAAGATTTTTTGCTCTGCAAGCATCAAAAATTGTTTTTAAGTTATCTAAATGGTGCTGAATAGAACAACCAAAAATGAAAAATGATTAAGTCGTCCATGTAAGGGAATGCTCTGCCTGAACTAACTCCCGAAAAAGCTAATTGCATCATTCTTTGAAATGAGTTTGGTGCTACGTTTAATCCGAATGGAAATCGTTTAAATCGATAGGTGCCTGTATCAGTAGTGAATGATGTTATGTCCCTAGATGGTTCATTAAGGGGGGAGATACCTGTAAACGCTTCAATTTTGCTTGATTTTCATGATTTTTTTTTTTAATGAAAGAGTCATTATATAGTTTTGAAAATTGGCACCTGGGTTATTCAAACATTACAATAATATATTTATACATTATTTTATTTATATTATTTAAAATGGCTGATGTATACTAGATCCTTCAAGGAAAGTGTCAGCGAGACTGCTCAATTGGCGAGCATTACAGCATCGGTTACAGTAATCTGAAAACAAAAAAACAAAATTCTGTGTGTTTATTAGTCATAATTTCTAGATGAACCTAAAAAAAATTTTTAAAAAAATAAAAATTCGCGGAATAAAATACTTAAAAAAAAATAACATGAATTTTAGGCTAATTTTTCTATTGTAATTGCTTCGATAAAATTATTTTTTAAATAAATTTCCGGAAATTTGTAGGTTCATATAGAAAATAATATCATTGAGAAGGTTAGTGCAAAATTTCCGAGAGATCGATCAATAACTTTTTGAGTTATCGTGCACGCCAATTTGAAAAATATGGTTTTGAGAAAAACGCGTTTAAAGTTTGAATACATAAAAATTCAAAAATTATAGTGACTTACCGATTAATCAGCAATTCCAGCACCATATAATTGTCCTTCTGTAGCTTCGTAGAACTCATTTTGCTCAATTAGTTGCCGTTGACGTGCTTGACGAGCTTCTTTAGTGGCTGATGAACTGCGCCGATTTCCTCGACTCACTCTCTGTTCATCGATTTTTTCGGCGAATAACTTGCATTGACGGCCAACTATTATACTTCCACAGTTCATTATTTTTAAAACTGACGAATATCCTTCATTGAATAAACCAGCAGCAATGAATGCGGCTATTTCAATAATTTTCGACCCCGAATGTAAGTGTTTGGGAGCGAGACGCCAAACGGTAGAGTTGAAACTCTCATTTTCATTTTGCGTGTGACCACCCAAACATTTCTCAAGTAATTCATCTCGCGATAAATCTTTAAATATTGGCTCTATATGTTCTTGGATATCTGGATGTAATAGTGCAGGGTGTTTAAAATCTTCTCCAGAAGCTTTAGCTTTTTGTCATTTGCACCAGCTATCGGGACCAGACGAACAGTACTCGTGTCTTGGCTTCTCATCCGTGGAGCACATATGATAATAGGTGGCCATTATAGCCTTTTCCATATCTTCGAGGTTGTTGACATTCCTTCGAATAGCTAACCCGTAGTACGTTAATAGTTTGTTGACAAGAGCTTGTGTTAATTTGCCTTTTCCTCCAAGTTTTTGGTCTTTGATAATTTTTCGGAGGCGAGTACCCATTCTCTTCTGAACGTGGCCAATACACTCATTTTTTACCACTGGAAAATCGTCGCCATACGGATTTATATCTAAAATTCCTTTGAAAGTTTTTGAATCACCATCTCCTATGTAATTACCATATTTCACGCTATACAATTCTTCTGATCTTAAAAACATGTCTTTTATTGATTCAACTTCCATCGCACCCGCAGAGCCCTGGTGATTCTCTTGACATTCTGACTGGTGTTCTTCATACCATGCATCATATTCTTCAGTACCTTGTCTATTTTTCCAAAAGTTACACCCTGAACAATAGCTAGATCTTACTGCTAGATCTATAACTTTACCACTGTAGTATCCAATGAGCGGTGTTTACACCATATAAAGATTTAAAGCCACGTTTCTTCCATAAACCATCGCCTGATATTTTTAAATTAGAAATTTGCCTGCCATGTTTTTCATTTACTAGTTTTTCTTCCTCCACAGCTTTTTTACAGCAAGATTGAAATACGGATTGTGTGGCGGTATATAAACGCATAATAATTTTATTATATGCAGTTTTACTCAAGCCGTCGCACATGTCCATATAATTACAAAATATATTAATCCCCTCTCTAGCGACCCCTAAAAGACGCATAACCAGTACAATCCTACGATTAATTTCAAATCCATTATTGATAAATGGCCCAGAGTTTATATCTCTACGACCGCAATGGCATAATAAAACCATCTTGAAACCCAATCTTCGATTGCCAGCTTTTTCAAATTTCACTGCATTTTTACACTCGCGACACACAACAAGTTCTGACAACGCAGTGAACACCGTAAAAAATTCAATAATTTTATAACAATGCATATTGTTGTAATGAATGTCCTCACTAGTAGCAGTAGATAATTTTCTCTTTAATGTTACCGTCGTAGCGCGGCAATTGCTTTGCCACCAAGTCGAGGATCTCGAGGTCCTTAAGTCTGTCTACCATTGTGGTGGGGCCTGTTTTATCAGTTGCTTGAAGATTTTTCCCGGTTGCTCGGATTGCCGTGAGCGCGGTGTCGAAATCTTTACGTGCTACTTGCCCGTGAAGGTTGTGAATTTCAAAAAGAATTTTCACAATTTTTTCCTTTTCGGGCTCGGTGATTTCACTCCCCGCGGCACACTCCTCGGTAAAATTCTTTATAAACTGTCTTGCCATCTACGGCCCCACGCCCGCACTATTTAGTCTCTCATGTTATTGTTTATTACTCTGTCCCTGAGGACTCTTTTAACGTACGATTGTTTATGTTTGTGGAGCGCGTAACGTCCTATTTCCACAACTACTTGTACTGCCACTATTAGGCTTAGTTCTTTAACAATTTCTAATGACGTCACATTGGCCGTTTCGGCAACCACCTGCGACGTTGTTGAGCCCATTTTTTAACAATTTCACCAATTTAAAATAAAATTCCCGCACAGCACAAAAACAGAAAGAGAAAAAAAAAATTTTTATTTAAACTTGCCCTTTATGAATGTTCCACAGGCAGGATCGCCATGAAAAATCCAAATGGCGATATACGACACTATTTGATGTTAGATGGCAGGGTCTGGCAGGATCACCATGAAAAAGGTCCAATTATTTAGTCGACACAGTTTGACTTTTATAGATGTATTTATTCACTCCAAACGTTCCGGTACAGGTACAGTGTTTACACATAATGATCGATCCTTGAGTTCATCGATACTCATGATTATATTTTGAGACCTTTTATATTAATTAATCAGGTTACCTTTAATATGGAGGGGGACGTAAGTCTTCCAATATTAAAGAGTCTTATAATGTTGACTCGGCATAATTATCGATTGATTGAGGGCAGCTGATAATGCATATTTTCAAATTGAACTAGATCACGAATTGGTAATTGCAATATTTCATCGGCAGCAAATTTATGAATTATGAAATTTGCCGCGATTCGTAAATTGGCTCATCTCAGCTCGAACGCAAAGATTAGGGTCGTTACGGCTTATACTCAATAATATATTAAATAATTAAAATTATGTTCTAAAAATTTGGTGACTTATTCTTAAAGACTTATACTAACAATTTCTTAAAAAAAAAGCAAAATTTCAAAATTTTACAGGTATCTCCCCCCTTAAGTTCTATTTGGTGGAAACCTGATTGTAAATCAACCACTGAAAAGTATTTCGCTCTCCCTAGTTGATCGAATATTTTATCAATTCTAGGGAGGGGGAATTTGTCTCCAATTACTTTCTTGTTGACATTGCGAAAATCAACAACGAGTCTCCATTTTTTGCTTCCGTCTGTGGATTTTTTGGGTACTAATAAAACAGGACTATTATAATGCGAAATTGAAGGTTCAATGATGTCGTCATCTATTAATTTGTTTATTAATTTCTGGTTTTTGTGAATATGGTTGTCGGTAAGGTTTTGTATATACTGGTGTTTTATCTGTTAGTCGGATGGACTGTTTATAGAAATTGTTTACTGATTATTTTTCCTACTTTGATGCAAAAATGTCGTTGTATTCGCTTAAGAGTTTATAGAGTTTATCCCGAATTTTAGGGTCTTTTAGATTGTTAATATTTTTATTTGACGAATTTTCAAGAATTTCATTTGTAGTTGTGTTATTTTCTGTCGAAGGATCTAAATTTTTGTTGATGGTGTAGATTTGATACTGTGCCAATGGTTCCAAAGTGATGTTTTGTATTGGAATAGAAACAGGATAGTCGTAAGTATTTAGTAATTGTATTACTGGATTCCTCGCGGCTATTACGCTATTAATGGTTAAAACGCCGGGCTCTAGTTCAGTGCTATTAATTATTGAGTCTTTTTATTTTTTATTTATTAGTTATTTTTATAGCTGGGTTATTGGCTAAAAACTTAATTATTTCGCACTTTGGGGGAATATAAAGGATATTTCTGTTGGGTTCAGAGTACATTGGGAACGTGTATTGTTTTTCTCCTAATTTTATTGACACCACGTTATGTATTAGGTCAATTGTATATAAACCTCGCATGAGGTCTTTTTCTATAGTCCCGTCGGAAGGGATAGGAAAATTATCCTTGACTACATAAAAATGGTGTCTTAGGATTAGCTTGGGGTAGCCAAGCTCCAATTCAGACGTGCCCAATGTTTATTCTGTTCCCGATGTTATTCCTTTGAACGTTAGGCGCTTACCAGGGTTGAAACCGAATTTCTTTACAATATTCTCTTTGATTAAACTAATGTCAGCTCCTGTGTCAATCAGGAAGCTGAGAGGCTTAGTGCTAGTCTTAGTGTTAAGGTGAATGTAGTCTTTATATCTTAAATTAAATGAAAAATTTTTTGAGACACTTACTGTTGGTGCCATTAAAAGTTCTGTGCACCGAACTTTTAGTGGTTTTCCGAATGGTCATGGCACTCAGTTGCTGAGTTGTCCTCGATGATTCGGATGAAGCGGCCATTCCCTTGCGATGGGGGGTTCCTCCTACGGAACTGCGGAGGTTGACGGCGCTGCCTCTCCTGTCGTTGACTCCTTTGGCGGCATTGGCAGTTGCGGCAATTGTTGCCGTGCCATGGGGGCGCCTGTCCGTTCGTCCCGGGGGCTGCTTCTGAAGGCGGCGATGTTGGCCTCTCCGAGCGTGGACAGCTGTAGGAACCGACTGATCAGCTCGTTCACGCTGTCGAACGTTGCCGTGAGATGGCTTGCCAAGGAATTGTTGGATGTTGTGACTAGTCTTTCCTTAACACATTGACGCTCGACGACGTCCATAGACGTCATGCCGGTTTTGTCCAAATGCACACCCCCACCATTCTTTATTTATAGTCGGAAAAGATACCGAATATTTTGTGTCAGTTTATATATTTAATAAACGAGTCTATTGACAGTAAAAAATGAAGTGACGTCTATAGACGTCGTGGCGCTTTTGGTACCCGCATTGGCACAAACTACTCACGACGTCTCTTCCCGTCATGCAAAAATGAAACGCATTATATCATATAAACTTTCTTTATTAAGTTAAAAACTATAACACAACATTATTTCATGAATGCAAGTGCAATTACAAAAAAATAAAATGTGTTTCACTGTTTGGATTTAATTCGAAACAGAAATAAAAAAATATTTTGATAATTCCTTTGACTAGTTCCTTGACAACGTTGATGCAAATAAAAAAATAATAGACTACAAAAGGAATGAAAAAATAAATTCATCTGCTGAATGAAAAACTACTGTATCACATAAAACAAGAAAAAGTACAGGTGCATGACTTGAGCCGTATGAGTGCTTGCTTAGGTACCTACTCGAATGCCCATGGTAAAGAGCAAAACATGGTACCGGACACAAAGGTGGTGTACCTTCACAATCTTTACATCTGTATCGTGTCTCTCTCCTCTTCTTTTCTTGTGTGCACACTCTGCAACGTAGATATCGAGGAACATTTCCTTTCAATGAAGGAATGTTTTCCAAGAGTGAAATTCATCAATTCTTTCATATTCCGAGGGCGTGTTTGAAGGAGGAGATGTTTTCGTTGGCTGTTCCACTCCGAGATCCACAGATGCCAGTGCTCCTATAAGAGCATCTCTGAACTTTAGAATTCGCAGATTTTTTTGTTTAGACACCTTCTTGAAGAGCACGTAAGAATTCATTACAGCAATATCAAGGAGATGGAAGAAAACCTTGTACCATTTTATGGTCTTCCTTAGAGTACTGCAGTAAGAAAGAAGTTGGTCTGCGTATTGCGTTGTTATCTTGAACACAAATGGGCTTCAGCTTATTACGTCCAAGATTTGAGGTGCAATTCACCATTCTGTGATGATGCTTGGTGCTAAGCATAAGAACTTCTCTCTTGTCTTTCCATTTTGACACATAAATGGGTCCTCTTCTCATCCAGCAGGCCTCACCAGGTTGTAATACGGTGGACCTGCTCGATAGTACTATGGTTTAGTCTGAAACCAAACTGGTGCAAGGGTATAATTTCTTTTTTTTGTATAATTGGCGCTATTTTGTAGAGAAGAAGCCCTTAATACACCTTAGACAGCACAGAGAGGAGACTAATTGGTCTGTAGCCATCTATACTTGTTTTATCTTTCCCCGGCTTGTATATGAGGATGATCTTGGCTTTTTTCCAGGCAGGTGGAAAATATTTATACTTGCAAATTGCATTAAAGATAAACAAAATTGCATGCTTGCCGCTGGTGGGGAGTTCTTTAATAAGTCTGGGGTTGATCATATCAACACCAGGAGCTTTATGTGACTTTAGATTATCTATTTTCTTTTTCAGTATTGAAAATTTAAATTTTAGAGGTTTCGCATTGGGGGTTGTGCAGGTAAGGTGTTTGAGGCTGACACCGCAAGCAGAGTTTGGTGTAAAGACACCTGACAGGTGTCTGGCGAAGGCTTCTGCTTTTTCGGAATCTGATTCCATCCAATTTCCGAGTGTGTCCCGTATGGGAGATTTGGTTTGGATAGGTCTCTTGGTTTTGAGCCGGTGTATAGTGCTTTATTACTACTACACATTTAGTGTAGTAGAAGTTTAAGTATACTTCTTTAAAAACTACACGCTACAGCCTCCCGTCACCCAGTACGTTTGGTGAAACTCCAGGGAGGTTGGCCACGTTGGTAGAGAGCTAAAAAAAATTAATTAAAAAAAAACTCTGGCTCTAGATTGCTCTGCTACCACTGGGGGTATTTCACATCGGTCAATTGTTGGCCAATGTTGGAGCCCGCAGTCACCAATTTAAATTTAATAATCAATAAATGTAATATGTCACATGGACAGAAATGATAGTTCAACTATCAAAAGAAATAAGCCAGAAAATAAAAAAAGTCGCAGAGACCTTTACACGCAGCTTTCGACATACGGCCGCCTTGCATAACCTACATCAGCACTCACCAAATAAAATCAAGGGTTAAAAATAACACTTACCATAAGTTAGAATCATCTCTATTCGAAAGTGACAAATAAAGCCTTATAAATAAAATTACATTTACATTTACAATATTAAAGGACTGAAGGTCAGAAATGTGCCCGAGAAAGGCCTAGGCTTTGAACGCCGAACAGTTTTTTTAAAAGGAGCAAAATGACTCGATACAAATTTAATACTTAAATTTAACCATGAATTTTACCGTAGGTAAATATAAAATAAATGAGAGGAAAGGCCTCGACAATAAGATTTCAAAATTTGATTTAATTGTTTTTAAATCTAATTTTAAATTTAATTGTTTTTACTGAGACACTCACGCACTCACTTCCGAGGTCCCGTGCACTGGACTTCTCACGGGTGTCTCCTCCGCCTGTTTGCATTACGGTGCGTGATGATTTCCTTATGGCGATGGTTTGGTTTGGCTCCTTCTGCTGGGCTGATGATGCTTTTCCATAGAGCGGCTTGTCTCCGCTCGCTTCGTTCCTTGGGGCAGTACCGAGCCCTGCCCCCTGATGCTGAATTCGAATTACTCCTTGAGCAGGATCGCCATGAAATAATCCAATGGCGAAATATAACACCGTTAGATGTTAGACGGTGTATTTATTATCTCCAGACGTTCCGCACAGGTACAATGGTTTTAGCCTTAATCTTATTGCTACTCCAGCCTTTGTACACCGCGAAATCAATTACGTCCGGAATTTTTTTCTTGTCTGTCGGCCAGTAGGTTAGAAAACATCATGAGATCCAATTAAGTGCATTTGTGTTTATTGCTGCTAATAGTTCCCTTCCTCGC
The DNA here is from genome assembly GCA_958496155.1 of Sisyra nigra. Classification (NCBI taxonomy): domain Eukaryota; kingdom Metazoa; phylum Arthropoda; class Insecta; order Neuroptera; family Sisyridae; genus Sisyra; species Sisyra nigra. The sequence goes on from OY292314.1 coordinate 28,499,793, forward strand.
GGAGTGGTTAATCTAAATCCCCACTGTGGCGATTTGGCGTTGTAATCTCCCGCTGCTATGAATCGTTTTTGTAAGTTTAATTAATTAAATTAAGAAATCGTTTTTATCGCACGTATGTAATTATGTACAGTCTTTTCAGTTTGTGTCTTTTTGTCTTCTGGTCCCAATATATACACTGCCGGCCAAAAGTTTGAGACCATATAGATTTAAGCCAAAAAAAGGAAATATTTTTAAAAATTCAAAGACAAATACAGTAAAAATGTTTATTAATATTATAGTTATAACCTTTAAACATACTTAGTATAGAAAATAAACATAAAAAATTATTCTATAAAAAAAAAATGAACTAATTACTCAAACTGTTTTTTCATCAAAAAATCCTCCCTTGCACTTTATTAATTTTTCTAGTAGCCTCGGCATTCTACTTATTAATTTGTTTATGGTTTCTTGAGAAATTTTGTTCCAGCTTTCTTGTAGTAGTCTCCACAAGTCTGCAAGTGAAGAGGGACACTCCTCTCGGACATTCCTATCAAGCTCGTCCCACAAAAGCTCGATTGGATTGAGATCCGGACTTTGCGGTGGCCATTTCATGATTTTTAAAACTCCTTCTGCTTCTTTTTGTAATAAATAATTTTTACATAGCTTGGAAGTATGCTTTGGATCGTTATCTTGCTGGAAAATGAACCCATTGCCAATTAAACTTAAGCCTGATGGTACAGCATTTTTTTCGAGAATTGTTTTATATTCCTCTTTCTTCAAAATTCCATCAATTTTAACCAAATTTCCAATTCCATGGCCTGAGAAACAACCCCAGACCATTATTGAACCACCACCGTGCTTAACAGTTGGCACTACACAATCTGGTAACATCTTTTCTTCGGTGCTACGCCGAACGTAAATTCGTCGATTTGAGCCAAATACTTGGAATTTTGACTCATCAGTCCAAAGAACTTTTTTAAAATCATCTTCTGTCCAATCTCGATGGAATAGGGCCCACTGCATCTTTTTTTTCTTATTTTGCGGCTTTAGTAAAGGTTTCCGAACGGCAACACGACCAAACAGTTTAGCGTTCCTCAACCGTCTTTTCACTGTGGTAAGCGAAACTAGTTTATTTAAAGATTTGTTCACTTCAGCACGAATTTTTGGTGCTGTTAAGCGTCTATTCCTTTTGCTGGTAATAACGATAAACTGATCCTCACTAGAAGTAGTAGCTCTCGGTCTTCCTGAACGTGGAAAATCTTGAAATCTACCCGTTTCCTTAAACCGAATAATTGTGCGATGAATACAAGTCTTCGAAAGTTTAAGTTGAGACGCAATTTTACGTTCGGATTTGCCTTCATTATGTAAAGTAACAATGGCAGATCGAGTTTCGATATTTATTTCTCGTACTTTTCCCATTTTTAAAACGTTTTAACTATAGAAAACCCAAGTTAAGACTAAATTAAATTATTCGTACAAAATGGTACATAACTTAAAAAAAAATTTAAAATAACCTGTTTTGGAAAGTCTAAATAATAACAAAGAATAGCCAGTGCAAAATTAAAGAAGAATAGAATTAAAGAACAATTAATACGGAGCTACTTTAAATATAATGATGACCCTTCCACTGGCCAGACACCCTGCGGTCTTGGATGTTTTTAAACAGAACCCATTAATTCTATTTGTACCTGAGAAACATACCTACAAAAGTCTCTTTAGATGTTCATCAGTAATTTAAAAATATGTATGGACAACAATTTTTATTTTATTACCGAAACTTTGAATACAATAAGTGATAGCATAAATATATTACAACTGGTCTCAAACTTTTGGCCGGCAGTGTACATGCGTAGTATTCGTCTGTATTCACATCACTTTCAATTGAAATATTATGAGAAGGGGAATCAACAACTGATTCAGATGGCACAGAAGGTTCTTCAGAATTACATGAGACCTGTTCGACTAATTCTAATTCAACATCTGCTTCAGGTATTACAATAAGTTCAGCTATAGTACTAGCTGGATTTGACTCTGATACTATATTTGAATCCAGAACTGTATAATTACTTGGTTGACTTGAGGTAGATGGTATACAAGAATCAGTATAAGTAATAGGATTACTTGGTAGGCTTGGTTGATACAATTGATGTTTTTTCAACAATAATACTAGATGATTTTTGATTTTTAGCATTTTTTGGTTTCTTAGGAGTGTCAGAATAATATTTTTTTGCCAAATCAGTAAAACATTTATAGCATTGTCTATGATAACCACTGTCATACAAATCATCCGGTAAAACTACGTCTTTGAATTTTAGGTTATGTATTATTCGCTGCTTTAGAATGTTTTTACACTTTTTAAATGTCTCTTCAGAAAATAATATTAATTTATCATCAGTATTTTTACAAAATGTACATTTAATTTTTTCTTCTTCCATGACTTTTACTATTGCAAATAACTCAATATCACTCACAAATTACACGATGTAAATAACAAAAACATGTGCTCCAACAGACCCGTTGCGTGTAAAGGATACATACTAAAACAGATTGTGAGTTAAAGAAAGAGGAACCAAGTTACTATGGACGTCTCACTCTATGTAACGCATGCGTAGTGCTCTCGCGCTCATACTCTCGGCTGAAGAATTTTTGTGTTTAGGGGATGTTTGGTCACTACAATTTGTCTGACTAATGAAATATAACTTTTTAATAGTTACCTTAATAACATATTAAAAAATCAGACATGTAAAAATAAGTAAAGTTTATTTATTTTTTGTGGAGCTTTAAAGCGTCTGACAAAAGTTTTGGTCCATGGAAAGTGTCTGGCACTTATATTAAGTAACCCCTATTTTTAGTTACCTTTCTTACCTGGTACCTGCCCAGATGTCACTGGTCAAGCTCCACAAGCGCGCAGGTATTCAAAGAACATAAGACGCTACTGAGAACCTAAGGTTTCATCTATGTGAAAATAAGTTACGTCTGGCGGCTCTGGGATCTTACTCTATAAACGTTGTTCTTGCGTATATCTCACTATGATGAAATTGTAAACATTACTGAATACAATGAAAAAAAATACCGTTCATGACATATTACAAATGGCCGAAACGTCACTTAGAAATCATATCATACTTATTGGAAAACCCTATAGTTAAACTTTAATAAATAAATATAATAAAAATATAAATTGAACAATACAAAAATCAGGTGTAAAATACGCAGATAGGAAAATGCTCCAAAATTTTTTTTATAAAATATTATTAAAATAAATTGTTAAAATAAAAAAGGTGTTTTTTTTACCTGATAATTGCTTAAAATATTAAACTAATAAAACCTGAAAATTATTATTAGTACAATTATTATTAAACTATGGAAAAACACCTCATACTATGTTTGTTATTTTTGAATAATAAACAGTTGATTTTAAATTTCATTAACTCTCTTACTTTTCCAGAGAACGTAAATTACAAATTCCGTGAGATGTAAACTGTCTCAACTATGTTTATTTTTATCGTACTAAATACTTTTCAATCAATCTTAGGTACACACTGTTTAGGTTATTAGTATCTGTTCTTATAAATATTAACCGTGTCTGATAAACTTATATGAACCATTTCACTAATGTGTTTAATTTTCATGCGAAATATTCTTTATTTTTTTCGCCAACGTTTCGTCAGAGTTTCTGACTTGCTCATAGCTCAAAATTCAGTTATTCCACATTTGGCATAAATATAAATAAATATATAATAACATTTCTTAAAATGATCCAACTAGCGACAGAACAGTAAAAATAACAAAATTTGTTTTTCTAATTAAAAACATTAATCTATTATATGTATTAATTAAACATTAACGTATTGTTGCCTTAGCGACATCATTACAAAAAAATTTCATTTCTTCATCTACAGGGTGTACCAGCTAGACCGGCCATTATAAGTTTCCGGAGAACCTGAAATAATAGAAAACTAAAATCTAAGTGTTCAGTCTCCTAGTCAGTTCAATTTGTATTCAAAATTTTTGTGCCTTACATAAAGACAAGTATCTTGATCCCATTTTGTTTAGTTGCACCTTATAAGGCTTCTCTCTCAAAAGTGTCGAATATAATACTCGAATTCCAGTTTTAGCACAAAATTGAGGATGCAAATTCTTTACATTTTCTAGAAGCAACCGCTTTTGTTTGTTTCCCTTGAGGCCATCTTTCTTTTTTTATTGATTAGATTTTAAAATGTTATCATTATTTTTATTTTTGCGAAGAAATTATTTGGTCATATTATTTAAACGCTGTTTTTTGATACGGTTGCCACTGACGCATTTTGGAAAAGCCTCTCGCTGTTTAGAATTTTTCGGTATTTTATCAACGGTGTCCTTTAGGTGGGTTGTCAAAACCTCGCCAAATAATAAATGTTTTCGAACTTTCGGAGCAACGGTACATCCTCTTGTTAATTCATCAACTTTGCGAGTAGGCGTATCAGCACTCTTTTGGGGTGCTCTTTCTTCGCGTGTTCTGTTCTCTGTACTTTTTATTTTTCAACTGATCTATAATTCTTTGCATCTTCTGTATTTTATGTTTCTGTTTTTTATCAGTTCTGTAAGCCTGCGCTTTATCTTTTCAACCTGTTTTGTTCCTGATTTCTTCCTCGACACGCGATCCTCCACAACTTTTTCTATTTCCTCTTCTGTCTTTCAGTCATATCATTAACACTCTTAACTTTATTTTCAGCCTTCTTTTTTGGTAATATTAACTATCTCTCTCAGTCTCTTCATCTCTATTTGTGCAGGTGGCATTTTATTTAAGGCCAGCTTACTCCAAAAAACGTAATTTTTTTCAATACATTTTATTTATAGTACTGTAGCAGGCCTAGAAAAACTTAATTGATTACCTAAGATTCGAAAAACAGAAAAATAAGATATCAATTGTCAAAAAGCTAAAAATTGTAAAATTAAAAAATAAAATAAAATAATTGTGTAATTAAGAGAATAAAATTAGTTCAATAAAATAAAAGACAATTATAACATTGGTGACCCCGACGATGACGTGATGACGTGATGAATTTTTGTGTGCAAGTACAGAACAATTTCTCATAATTATAGTGCGTAAGTCAAAATTAAATTATCATCAGATAATCGTATAAAGAAAAAATTAATTATGCCTGATGACAATCAACAAGAACAAGTACCCGGTGTACAAAACTTACCACAAATTGATAAAGTTTCTGTTAAGTTACCCCCCTTTTGGGCAGAAAAACCAGAAATATGGTTTACCCAAGCTGAAGCTCAATTTGCATTATCTGGTATTACTAATGAAGCCACAAAATTCAATTACCTAATTGCACAATTAGACATAAAAATTGTTGAAAATATATGGGACATAGTTTCATCAAATGAAGTAAATAAATATACGAAGGCCAAGGAACGATTACTTACAATTTATAAAGAAAGTGAAGATAGGCAAATTAGAAAACTTGTTAGTGAGTTAGAAATTGGTGATTTAAAACCAAGCCAACTTTTGCGAAAAATGAAAGGTATGGCAGGAACAGAAGTTTCTGATAAGTTATTAAAAACCTTATGGTTAGACAAGCTTCCAAGTCATATCAGAAGTATTCTAACCATAACAGACGCTGATATAGACAAACTAGCTGATATGGGTGACAAGGTTTGGGAAATACGACCAAATAGCTCTGTTGATTACATCAATACTAAACCCAAATCCAATAAACCTGTTGATTCATCGTCAACTCAAGATTTGCTAGCACGAATTCAAGTTCTAGAAAAAGAAATAAATTCACTTCGTTTTAGAAATAATCGCTCCAGAAGTCGTAGTAGAAGTCGCAGTAGATTTAATGAAAAAGGAAAATATTGTTATTTTCATTTTAAATACGGAAAAAAATGTAGGGCGGAAAAATGTAAACAACCCTGTCAATGGCAACAGGAAAACTGCAACAGACAGTCACAGTAAAGGGCGACTGTGCTGTCACTGATATCAGTCCTAGTTCTAGTCATCGATTGTTCGTAAAAGATGTTAAAACAAATTTCAAATTTTTGGTCGATACCGGAGCAGACGTATCCGTTATACCTTACACTGGCAAGAACAATCAAAACTCCTCAGATTTTAAATTATTTGTCGCAAATGGTTCAATAATACCCACGTATGGTACCAAGGTACTTACCATTAATTTAGGCTTAAGGAGAAACTTTGAGTGGCCATTCTGCGTAGCGGGAACCACAAAAGGGATTATAGGGGCTGATTTTCTAAAATATTTTGACCTTTTGGTCGACATTAAAAATAAAAGATTGATTGATAACAAAACTAAATTACGCTGCCATGGGATGATAGCAACAATTTCCGAAGCAGAAGTGATCAGTTCATTAAATTCAAACAATCCATTCATAGAATTATTAAAAAATTATCCTGATCTCACCAAACCTAACAGTACTCTAGTAAATGAAGTGAAACACAATATTAAACATTACATTTCTACATCTCCTGGACCACCAGTTTTTAGTAAAGCACGTCGACTCGACCCCGAAAAAATAGACATAGCGAAAAAAGAATTTCAATTTTTATTAAATCACAACATTATTCGCTATTCAAATTCCGAATGGGCCAGTCCAATTCATTTAACAACCAAGAAAAATGGGCAATGGCGAGTTTGTGGGGATTATAGGCGACTAAATGACCGTACCCTCCCAGACCGTTATCCAATCCCAAGAATTGAAGATGTCCAAAATATTTTAGAAAATAAAACCATTTTTTCAAAAATAGATCTTCAGCAAGCATTTTATCATATTCCATTAGCAGAAGAAGATCGACACAAAACTGCTGTTATCACGCCTTTTGGGTTGTTCGAATTTATTTACATACCTTTTGGATTAAGAAATGCCCCCAGTTCTTTTCAAAGATTTATGTCGGAGGTTACACAAGGCCTGGATTTTTGTTTTGTGTATATTGACGACATTCTAATAGCGTCTAGATCGATGGAGGAACATCATGACCACCTAAGAACAGTATTCGATAGATTCCACAGTTACGGCCTACGAATCAATCTATCGAAATCCGAATTTGGTACAAAAGAAATTAAATTTTGGGGTTACCTCATAACTGTGAACGGAACTCAACCAGATCCAGAACGAGTGGAAGCAATTCAAAATATGCAACTACCGAAAACCATAAAAGAGCTACGAGCATTTTTAGGCATCTTAAACTTTTATCGTAGACATCTACGTAAAGCAGCAAATGACCAAGCCCTTCTTAATGAATATTTAAAAGGTAGTGGTAAAAATGATAAAAGGCCAATAGAATGGAGTGCAGAAGCAAAACTTAAATTTCAGGAATGCAAGGACGCTTTAGTACAAGCTACTATGCTCTCCTGTCCTAAAAGAAATTCAAAGTTAGCCTTATTTGTAGATGCTTCTGACATAGCGATCGGAGGAGCTTTATGTCAACTCGAGGAATCTTGGAAACCTATAGCTTTTTACTCTAAAAAATTAAGTGAAACAGAACGAAATTATAGTACCTATGATAGGGAACTGCTAAGCATATACCTATCAATCAAGCACTTCAAACATTTTCTTGAATTTAGAGATTTTGATGTGTTTACAGATCATAAACCCCTTATCTTTGCATTTAAACAGAAGAACGAAAAAGCAAGCCCTCGACAAGTACGACAATTACAGTATATATCAGAATTTACTACTAGTATTCGACATATCAGTGGCAAGGATAACGTCGTGGCGGATACATTATCAAGATGTGAAGAATTATCTTCAGTGGATTATGACAAAATTTCCGAAGAACAAAAAACCGATGAAGAACTGAAAGATCTCATGAAAAAAGAAAACTCCCTGCAATTGAGAAGATGTTCTCTTCCATCAAATAAATATTTATGGTGTGACACCTCTACACCCATTATTCGTCCCTATATACCGAAATCACACAGAAGACAAGTATTCAATTCTATTCATAATCTTGCTCATCCAGGCGCAAAATCTACAGTAAAACAAATATCTGCACGATTTGTGTGGCCAGGTATTAAAACAGATATTAGAAAATGGGCACAAGCGTGCGTTCGATGTCAGAAAAGCAAAGTTACTCGACATACAAAAACACCTGTAGAAGAATTCGCAGAAACAGATGAAAGATTTTCAGTAATTCACATAGACATTATCGGACCTCTGCCTCCATCTAATAACAAAATATACTGTTTAACTTGTATAGATCGGTATACATCATGGATGGAAATAGTACCATTAGAAACGATCACAGCGGAATCAGTAGCAAATGCCTTCTATAAACATTGGATATGCCGATTTGGAGCACCAGTACAACTTATTACCGACCAAGGACGTCAATTCACCTCTGAACTTTTTAAATCATTAACCGCCTTCTGTGGAATTCGTCTGCAACATACAACATCATACCACCCCCAAGCAAATGGGAAAATTGAAAGACTACATCGCACAGTCAAATCTGCACTAAAAGCTCATGGAAAAACTCAATGGACAGAAACCATTCCCACGATTCTATTAGGACTTCGAGCTGCATTGAGAGAAGACGGAAATTACACATTAGCACAGATGGTTTATGGAAAAAATATAAGACTGCCTGGAGAATTTTTTGAAGATAAACAAATCGTTGAAAATACTGACTCTTTTACGGCCAGCCTTCAACGACAAATGCAAACTTTGAAACCTTTAAAAAATAATAAAAATCATTCACAAACAATTTTTGTTCACAGAGACCTGCAAAGTTGTGCACAAGTATTTGTTCGAATCGATCGAGTGAAGAAAGCTTTGGAACCCCCCTATGAAGGACCTTATAAAATTTTAGCTAGAAATTCAAAATATTACACTCTCGGCATTAAAGGAAGATCAACCAATATTTCGTTGGATCGGCTTAAACCTGCTTATCTTTTGGCTCCAGATAATAACCAACCAGTAAAATCACATCATAATGTGATTCCTGAAGAACCACTTCAGCGAATTACCAAACGTGGACGTATGGTGAAATTCCCTTCTAAATTCGTATATAAAATTTGTTATTAATTTTTAATTGTAAATAATTGTACTTTATTTTATTTTTGCTTTTAAAAATCGTAACTAAGTTACTGAGGGGAGGATAGTGTAGCAGGCCTAGAAAAACTTAATTGATTACCTAAGATTCGAAAAACAGAAAAATAAGATATCAATTGTCAAAAAGCTAAAAATTGTAAAATTAAAAAATAAAATAAATAATTGTGTAATTAAGAGAATAAAATTAGTTCAATAAAATAAAAGACAATTATAACAGTACAAAACATGTTGAGTAATCAATTTTTTACATATGAAAGCACATAATATATGAAATTACTTTTTTTTTTCTTTTTCTCTTTAAATTGGCCATCAGGACCCAGGTCCTATAATCCAATTTGCTGGCCAAAACTTGGCGTGATGGAAACCACTCCCAATGGAGGAACTTTTTTATGATGCAATTTGGTCACCAGGAACTCTCCTTTTCAGTCTTCTGTCATCTTGGAGTACCAAAAGTGGCACCATTAGTGGATTTGGATTACTGTGCAGCTTTTCAAAGATTGTATCAATTACTGATGGGATGTGCAGGTCACTGCGGAGAGTCTCGTTTGTAACATACCAAGGGGCATCTACCAGTTGTCTCATTATTTTTGATTGCGTGGCTATCAATCAGCTTTATACTAGTTTTGCTGGCAGATCTCCATAGCTCTATACCATACGTCCAGATCGGCACTATGATAGCCTTGTAAACCAGTATCTTGTCTTCAACTGGAAGTTTAGAGCCCCTTCTCAGCAGCCAGTGAATTTGTTTGAACTTGTTGTTTACGCACTTCCTTTTTTGAGTTATGTGGTACTTCCACGTGAGTCTCCTATCTAGGTAAACATCAAGGTATTTAACGGTGGTAGAAGAGGAGATCACGGACGAGTTCAGATTGACGGGCGGGCATACTCCTTTTCTGAGCGTGAAAGTCACTTGGACTGATTTGTATTTGTTGATTGTAATTTTCCATTTTTGAGTCCAAGTGTTCAGATTTAGATGGTGTTGGAGGTATTGGGAGGCAATATCAGCCTCAGTATGGGCAGCCATAATCACTGTATCGTCCGCAAAAGTCCCCGTCAATGTGTTTTATGTAGTAGGCATATCAGAGGTATACAATAGGTATAATAGAGGCCCCAAGACACTTCCTTGTGGTACTCCAAATGTAATTGATATGTAGTCAGAGTAGTTTTGGTTTACTCGGACTTTAAAGTTCCGATCTTGGAGGTAAGATTTGAAAAGCTTCCAGGTATGAGGCATGCATTTTTTTATTTTGAAAAGTAGGCCGTCGTGCCAAACCTTATCAAACGCCTGGCTTATATTCAGGAATACAGAGTGACAGTATTTCTTCTCTTCAAAGGCGTTATTTATTTGTTCAAATAGTCGGTGGCATTGTTGAATAGTTGAGTGTTGACGCCTAAATCCAAACTGATGACCAGTAATTTTCACTGATATTATTTGGGAGTGTGTTACTATAGTTATAGGTTCGGGTGCAGACGGGGTGCCGGTTATGTGTTTCGCCCACGAACCCAAATATAACAAATTTTTGTGTGTTCTTTTAGTGAAAGGGAACTTCTCAACTTGGTTTCGACTTTTGATTAAACAATTCTTTTACCAGTTGAACTTGACTTTTATTGAAATAGGTTTTTACATTTATATATTGAATTAATTGATGCAAGTTCAAATTTCTGGGAGACCGTTGAACACGTCTAGTGGTCCACTAATAACGTCGGACAATCAAATCTAACGCACAGGGCGATAATTTCCCTTTTATATTGCCATGGGCGTTGGTCGGAAAAAAGTTTGATATTTTGTCTCCACGTCTTTATTCTTTATAACTTCCATTAAGGGTCAAGAATCTGCGAATTGTCAACTTCGCAATCTTTATGAAATTTGAGCTTGCATTTACATTTTTACATCCGTTGGAGATATGAAATAATTTTATTTAGTCTTCAATGATTTATAATTTTAAAGGTTATTGACTTGCAAAAAATACAGGGAATAATTATTATTTAAGGGTTAGTGGGGTTGGTTGGTACTCGGTTGGTAACTCTATTAGTATTTCTAGTAATTTTGAGATGATTGGCAAAAGACTAATAGGCCTGTATGAAGTGACTCTGTTTGGATTTTTACCAGGTTTAAGTACCATTATTATTTCAGCTGCTTTTAAAGAACTTGGCCAGTACTGTAGGCGTAGTATTGCGTTGAATATATACAATAAACAAATAACGCCCTTACGAGAAAGTTCCTTCAGCATTTTTGCAGTGATTTTGTCATGCCCAGGCGCTTTTTTATTTTTTAAGAGGTTAATTTCTAATTTTAATGACCAGGTGTGAAGAACAATGGTTGTCAAATCGAGTTGTCATATCAATTATCATATAATAGCCAGTTATACTCAATGCAGTGCTGAGATATCCATTAGTCTACATAAATTCAATAAGCCATAAAATCCAACTCCTAACAAGCGCATTGCATAAACTATTCTTATGTTTATTTCAAAACCATTTTTGATTTTTGGAGATGAAGGGATTGGTTCACTCTCCTCACAATCACATATAATTTGTAGTGATGTTCCGATTAGTCGGCGACTAGTCGGTGAAGCCGACTATCCGGCCACTTTCGTAGTCGGCGACTAGTCGGCAAAGAGCGCCGACTATCCGGCTTCTACTTCATATTTATTTCTCAATCAAATGTACCTATACATTACTCAATTACAATTAAACAAAAACCTTGATTGTTAATTTTTTTTTTAAATTTATTTTATTTAATTATATTTTATTTTATCAGTCTCCAAAGTTATTTATTAATGTAAAGAAAAAATTAAAAAATAAAAATACATATGAAATTTATCAAACAAAAATAGTATCTTAGCTATTAAACAAAACCACGTAATATCAAATTTTTGACAAACTAAAATATCAGCTTATATCTATCTTTATATCTTATTATATTTAAATCACTTAATTATATTTTTTTTTTAATTAATGGTAAATTATGGTGCAAAAAGACTAAAGTTTCTGCTCTATCTGGCAGCAATCGATTTCTTTTCGTTTCATATATGTTCCCGGCCTCTGAGAATAGTCGCTCACTGTAAACGGAACTTGCGGGACAACAAAGGTACATTTTAGCAATGCGCGACATTTCAGGATACCTACAACTGTTGCGGCTCCACCACAGAAATGGGTCATCATTGCGGTTGATGACCGGTAATGCACAGTAGGAGTGCAGTTCATGAGCTGCCTTTGACTTGTCATCTTGAACACCATCTATTTTTCGTGATGCAAATTTTTGGTAACATTCCCAAAAATTTCGGTGTGTTGCTATCCCTTTATTATCTGCATCAATGGAGGTGCTATATAGATCCTCTTTGCCACTGTCGCTCTCGTCATCACTCATGCTATTCTTCAGAGATTCCAATAAAAATTGAGACCTAATGGTGATAAGATCCTCTGTCTCAAAAAATTGTTGTTTATATCTTGGATCCAATAATGTAGCCAGGGTAAAGATTTTGTTATTCTTCAAGTCGAACCTACTCTTCAAATCATTTTCCAGCAGGACTTTCATTTGCATGATTTCTTTGTTTTCATCATTGTAAAGTTCTAGATATTTCTGTAAGGTTTTCAGATGAGGTATTACTTCAGACACTGAAGAGCAACTTAAACTTATAATCTTGGTAATCTCTTCAAATGGCTTCAGCAATTCAATGCTTTTTCCAAGTATTTTCCACTCTTCAGTAGACAAATTTTCGAAATTCACCGATGTTTCAGCCAGGTATAAAGAAGCAGCCCGTTTTTGTTCTAAAAGGCGAGATATCATATAGTATGTGGAATTCCATCTGGTACATACGTCTTGGACAAGCTGGTGGTCTGGTAAATTTAGTTCTTGCTGCAAATCATGAAGTTTTGACTGAGCTTGGTTAGAGTGGTTAAAGTGTGTGACAATTCGTCTCGATTTTACTAGTATTTGTGCCATGGCATCATATTTCAAAGCACTATTGATTGCCAATTGAAGAGTATGTATAAAACAAGGTTGGAATTTCTTCTAAACAGTTTTTTATATTACTGGCAGTATGTGTTTCAGGGAAATTTTTCATTTGCAATACTGCGTGATGATAATTGAAACTATCGTCAAGCCAATGAGCTGTAAAACTCAAAAAACTTTCCTTGTTATTTATGTTTGTCCACATGTCGGTAGTGACTGAAATTGCAGATGCACTCAGCACTCCTTTTCGTATTTCAGATTTAGTCTCTTCGTAAAGTTGAGGAATGATGTTTTCTGTGAAATACTTTCTGCCTGGTATAGTATATTTTGGTTTAACTTTTCTCATCAAGTTCCTAAAGCCAGTATTTTCAACAATTGACAACGGCTGGTTGTCAAGTGCAATCATCTCACCGATCGCAATATTGATGTCTTTTGATCTTGAGTCTTCACGTGACCATTGTACAGCAAAACTATCTTCAATATTTTGCTGACTTTTTTGACATAAACTGACCTCTGACGATACTGAAGTTGACGGAGTAGGCACTGCTGTAGGTAGTTCTTCTTGGATTTGCGACCGGGAGGAATCATCTGTGGTCGAACATTTGATCACAGAAACTAACTGAGGTAGCAAGGTTGGATGTCGGTGTTTGATATGGTTGTTCATGCTTGTAGTATTTGCTGTTTTTCCCTGCCCACCACGAGAAATTATCATTTGACAATGGTTACACTGAACTTTACGGGAATCATCGTCCAATTGATCAAAAAATATCCATATACGAGACTTTCTTTTTGACATGATTAAATTTTGAGCTCTTTCACTTTAATAAACAAAACTGTATTTTTTTTTACATCCAAACACCGCTCTGACTTGTGCAATTAAAGCAAAAGTCAAGAAACAATGGGTTAACAATACAATTTTGAAAACATGTTTCGACTCGCTCACAGACGGCGGTTGCGACTTGCACGCGAATCAGTTGTAAACGAAGCAAAACGAAGCGTAACTAAAATTATCGAATACCTCCGAAACCGTGATCGGCTTGGCCGATTAGTCGGCCTCTTTACAACCGACTAATCGGCTAGTCGGCTAGTCGGCCAAACTCATAGTCGGCACATCTCTAATAATTTGTAACTCAAAACCTAATCTTTTTTCGACACTTTTTGCAAATTCCACTTTTTTATTACACTTTGCGCAAACAACTGTCTGTTGAAATGTAGCAAATACAGACCACTGAACGAGCACGTAAGTCAGCGACGTATGGATTTTCACTTCAAGTTGAGGATCGGCGTTTTTCAGTTTTTTTTGCAGCCACACTGGTTTGTTCTGTATCATTATTTGAAGTATTTTGATTACCCAAAAAAACTCCTTCTTTCTGATCTATGTGGGACACCACTTTTTCTTTTTTTGCCCATGATAAATTTTGAGAGCACACAAACGAAAAATTTACCGACGCGTGCGAGGACTGAAGCGAACAACCATCACCAACGAAAATTTCACTTGTACTGCCGTATATTATATACGAAAGACGCTCTCTAACTGTAAAGGACAGAATATTTTCGAGAAATATAAGGGAATAAAGCAATAAGAAGATCCGAAGGCACGCAGCAGCTGCCGCTACCGAAGGCGTTCGAGCGGCCGGATTTACCGCAGCGCTCCTCACTCTTTTATACCTGCTTCTCGGTATTGCTGACCTTCGGGACTAATTCTATACTATTTCTACGAGTATACAGTAGCAATTTATGAAAAAAAAGTTTCGATTTGTTCAAAATTGTTTTGCGTAAGCTGGCCTTAAAAACTTGTATGGACTTCCTTGCATGGACCGGGGAAGGAGCATCAGCTAGCGACCAAACCGACCGAGCATTGTTGGGATCATAAAGAAATAATAGTCTAAGATCCGAACCTACATCGACCTTTTTGGTCCATCGGCCGAGTTGATAATAGTATGAAACATATGTTATCATAAATGTAGTATATATAGAAAATATATTAAAAATTGGTTGCCTAGAAAAATCCCTGGACAGACAATTTTTGATTTAAAATTATTTTTAGTTTTATGACTATGATTATTTTTATGTATAAAAACACCTAGTATATTTAATTTTTTTGAAAATTCCTCAAATTTTCTATCACGCATGTAAATATTTTTGTAATATTTATTAGTTTTATTATAAATAAAATCGTTAGATTTTACAAGTTCTATTAACTTTTCTTCCATGGCTTTTTTTTAAAACTTTATTCTAAAGAATTTTACCGAAAACAAAATGTGAATGATGTGAATATGATAATATTTACACTTTCAACTGTCAAAAGTGTCATTTTTATCTAGTAAGTTGGCAGTATTGACGTTTTGTATTGTAGCAACATTTCCGCTGCACAGAGAAATTAGAATTAGAGACGATTTGTGTCCGCTGCATGCAGTGTAGATTTCCATCTAATAGATTACATATAAACCCCTGTGTTCTAAATTATTTTTGCTGCACTGCATGTATAATTCTGCACATGTATTTCAGGCAACACACTGATTTTTAATCTGGTATGTTATAACAATGGTGTATGGTTTTTTGTTGTAACCAGAACACCCGTATGAAAACACTGGTTCAAACAGACAGTATGCTTTGTCTGAATGAAACATTTGAGTCGAAAAATGACAATTCTATTATCTACCTTTTATCATATTTCCGGAGCCAGATGATACCATAAATTATTTTTCATTTTTTCATTATCGCTTCACGAATTCACGAATCACCTTCATTTTGCGTATGTCCCACACTCAGAAATTTATGTGTGATAGTTTATATTGTATTTTGCGACAGCATACAGGTACATCGAAACGATGAACTTATTTTTATTCTGCCCTACGCAGTTGTCACTGTAATAATACCCTTTTGCCTAGCATGTGAAGCCAGGTAATCCATAAGACACGACACGATTTCGTTGGAGCCGTGGTTGGCGATGGCTTCATGCCAAAAGTAACAGTAACCACTCTTTATTATACCTAACATCGAAGATAGTAACACTTAAGTAGTTCAGCCGGCATTTATAATAAAATCTGGACACATCGCCACATGGAGTAGGGAGAACTGCTTCTAGGTCGAAGCTGTTTCCGGGTTCATTTTGGCATTTTTTATATTTTGTTGCTTTTCTTTTCTACTTCTTTCTTTATTATGAATATGCTTTATGTACTTCTCATCAGTCTTCGCTTGCTATTCAGCATTAGAGTTTTTAAACGTTTCGCAGATAGCACACTGGTCTTTCTTGGGCTGGAAGAATGTTATATTGAACTCTGTGTTAAAAATGTGTTCGTAAGTGCATTTTTTTTTAGCATATTCTTCATTCCGGATCGTGGCTAGCCCGCTAGCTCTGCGTGTTTCAAGCGCCTCAACCACGGCCCCGAGATGCGGCCCCACCACTTCTACCGCTGCATTATAGAACTCATCAGCAATGTCTTCTCCCGAGTAAAGAACCATGAGCATTGCCGTAATCCGCTCCTCGATGTTAGCCCTAATTATGTTACGCAGGGTGGCCATTACGTGTTGCTCCTCGGATTCTCCGCTTGTAGCTTGCTCGAGTCCCGAGACTTCGGTCATGCTAAGTCTGACACTAACATAGTTTATTATTTAAATATAATATATTACCATTATTCTTATTACATAGGTATATTTAGTTAATTATAAAAAAAACTCCACCATTATATTGTCGATACTAAATATTGAGTATCGTTACAAATTTTTTTACAAGTTTAGTTAATAATGTTATTTAATTTTCTTTTTTTACTATTTACCGTTTCAACAATTTTTCGATTTAAAATTGAAATGGTCCAGGTTTTATAGACGACACTTTGTAGATATTAAACGTTGTATTATTCGGATTTACGTTAAACGTATATTACAGATGTATCGATCATGATCCTCTTATTCTAAAAAACATTTTACAACGAAAATTTGAACTTTTGACACTTTGAACTAAGTTTTAATTTATTTTATGAAATCTTGGGATTTTGGACAATAGCATCAATGGACTCAATAGCATCTGATTCCAACGACAAACAACAAAGCAAAGAAGATTCGGAGCAGCCATCTGATATACTTTCTGAAGCTCTACTTACTTTACTACATTAAAAATATAATAAAATATTGTAAAGCAGGGATGTCCAACCCGTTTGACTCTTTCGGTCGTATACAATGTTACCAAAAAAAAAAAGTTGGGGCACATAAAAAAAATATTTTTTAGGCAAAATTTATTACCATTATTTTGTAACTTTTTTTTTTTAATTTAAATTTTATTTTTAATTACAACCGATAACAAACTTGATAAGAAAAAAACTCCATAACCATTAATAATTGCAATATTTATTGTAAAAAAAATATGCGTATAAATATTAGTTTTTTAATTATACTTTGGCTCAAAGAGGAAAGTATTATGGGGCGGATGCGGGCCGCGTGTTGAACACCCCTGTTCTAAAGCATCTTAAAGTTAATACTTTTTTTTAAACATGTTGTACTTACTTTAATAAACTCTTGCAAAATCTCGTAAATGCTGCACAAATTTCCTTCAAATAGGTTGAAATGGTATTTTTGGGTACACGGTATATGTAACCAATCGTTGAAAATGAATCTCCTGTAGCTAAATACCTCAATGTTATTTGCAGCTTTAGCCTTGCTGAAATGGCTTGTCGCATATTTGTGTCACGTTTCTTTATGCGGTCCTCAACTTTCAATAGCAAGTCCTCAAAATTTTCTTCGGACATTCTTAAATAATTTTGATACCCTTCAGTATCTTCTAACGCCAGTTCTCTTAATAATGTTTCTGAAGCTCCTAATTTATTTCTTCTCAAAATCCACTTTTGTACACAAAAACGTCGCCTTCGATGATTGCTATTATTTGACAACAATGTGTGTAGTTCTTTTTGCAACATAACTGTCATAATATGCACCACTTCACGCACCGCTACTCTCAAAGCCATTGTAACGACTGGAACGGTTCGAGCGATTTCAGTTGAAACGTGTGAACGAAACTCATTCAACTCGCTTTCAAGTTTTGTCGTTCAAGTGATGAGTCATATTCGAGTTGACCAGGAATTTGCTTTCAATTATTGTTGGTATTTTATACTTCTCTTCTTGCGTCGCTACACCAGCAACGGCCTAAACCAGTGGTTCTTAACCTTTTTAGCTACCGGCACCCCTAAAATTTTCAAACAATATTCTCGCACCCCTTACTAGAAATTATTGAGTTATATAAATTAAAAAACAAACATTATGCAAAACATATTTTTTATTAATTTTATGTACGTAACAAATTTTTTATAAATTTTAATTGTTAGCTGAAATAATCAATTATAAATTATCAAAGTTTTTATTAATGGCTTTTTTGTTGTTGCTTTTCCTCAATTATTTTTGAAAACCGGGGGATCTTTTTTGAAATAGCTACACGCATATCATTACTAGCATTAAGTCTATTTCTAGCTTTTGTTTTTATATGCACAAGTGACGAGAATCCCATCTCACACAAATATGTTGTGGCAAATGGAACAAGATGCTGAAGCGCTATTTTAGCTAATCGTGGATATGACATTACTTGAGCACACCAGAAATTTTCCAAATTCTCTGCTTCAAATTCCATTTGATTATGTCCATTTGTCCGTAGTTCAACAAGGTCATCTTTCAATAAATTACTGTCATCCATTGAGTCCAGATTATAAATAAATGGATCTAATATCCATTTTTCTGATATATCTATATCTCCAGTAGCAAAATATCCCTCAAAAGATTCGCTCAACTTTTGCAAATGATCTTTAATTTCGGTGGTAATATTGTTTCTTTCATCATCTGAAACAAGAACTTCTTCAAGCAAAGGAAAGTTAGCATAATTTATCTTGTCAACACGGTTAATCCAAATTGAAAGTTTTCGACTAAACGCAGTCAACTTCTCTTTCGCTGTTATAGTGTTCACTCCAAATCCTTGGATTGAAATATTTAATTCATTAAGGTGCGTGAATATGTCTGCCAAATACGCTAGCTGAATTATAGCATCTCTATTGCTGAATTCATCAGCTAAACTACTGCCTTGATTATTAAGAAACTGCATTATTTCACTTCGCAATTCGTACACACGATTTAGCATACGTCCACGCGATAGCCATCTTACTTCTGTGTGAAATAAAAGGACAGTATGCTCGGCACCAAGTTCTTCGCATAAAGCACGGAAGAGACGATGATTTAAAGCTCGACCTCTGATAAAATTTACAACTTTGACTGAAGTGATTAATGTTTTCTTTAATTTTTCAGGCAATGTCTTTGTAGCTAGCGCATGTCTATGTAAAATACAATGGGTAATTGTAACGTGAGGCACTTCCTTTTTTACATACGCTACAAATCCAGAATTTTTGCCTAACATGGAAGGAGCTCCATCAGTACAAATTGATCCTATTTTGTTCATCGGTATCTCATATTGTAATAAAAAGTCTTTGACTTTATTAAATATATCAATTCCTTTTGTAGTCAATTCTAATGGTTCACAAAACAAAAATTCTTCAACAATTTCTTTTTCTTTTACATATCGTACAAACACCATCAGCTGAGAACAATTTTCAACATCTGTAGATTCATCCAATTGAATACCCACTGGGACATTACTAGCTTTAATATCTTCAATTACTTGTTGTAAGATGTCTTTACTTATATCAGAAATTCTAGTACGGATTACGTCATTTGACAAAGGAATTTGTTGAAGCTTTTGTTGTGCTTCAGTACCCAACACTATTTTAGCCATTTCTAATGCACAAGGCTTTACAAGTTCTTCAGCTATTGTATGTGGTTTCTTCTTCTTGGCACAGATATATGCAACTTGATAAGACGCTTGCAACAGCGGCTTTTCGTGTGATATAAATCCAAAAGTTGTGATAGTTCCACTTTTATCAAATCGAACTCGTTTAGATTTCAAACTTTCAAAATCATAGCCAGCATCTACACCACCATGCTGTTTGGTAAAATGCTCATTTAGTTTCGACGGCTTGAGATTGGCGTTTGAAAATTTATTGCAGCACAGAATACATTGTGGTCGCTGCGTTCCATCCTTCTCCGTTGTAAATGTAAAACCATAACGAACATAATCGTCATTCCAACATCGTTTCTTTGACATGGCGTAAACTAAATTAAATTTTTTAATAAAACACTAAAAAAATATTAAACTTCTATCTATTATTGCTATATTTTAGGTTACCTTTTGAATTTGACTTTAATGTACCAAATTATATTCTAATAATTAGAATATAAATATTCAACTAAACTTGTAAAATTAACTTGTATTAATTATTTTATTATTAATATTTAACTTTTAATATTCAACACAAAAATTCAAACTTGTAATAGTCGACACTAAAATTCAATTATTTTTAAATTTTTATTCAATGTAATGTGCGCATCAACAGTATTTATATTTCTAAGAATAATCGCAACAATCAACTGAAATTTCGAGGAAATATAAAAATTACTATAGAAACTAGAAACGCATTTGAATTTTTGTAATTGTAGAAAAAATACAAAAATTAATTTGTCTCGATGGTTTATAATTTACAAACATATTTAAAAAATGTTTAGGGAATAAAAAATTTACTAACCAAAATGAATTTTTAAGATTAGTTTTTTATTTTGCTAGCTACACGTGAATTTGTAAAATTACAATTTCGCACCCCAAAATATTCAAGCTCGCACCCCTAAGGGGTGCGTGCACCACCGGTTAAGAACCACTGGCCTAAACGATTGAAAATCGTCGAGCGATCGCAGTTGAAACGTGTGAACGAAATTCATTCAACTCGCTTTCAAGTTTTGTCGTTCAACTAGACTCGTTCAACAAAATTCGCCTCGTGTGAACCCGGCATTAGTCAAGTTCTGTAGAACTCTGGCTTTCCGTGCTGTACTGATCATCGTTCTCACCCGCCAATCTTGGCAGTACCCTGGTCATCCTGATTGTATCTTCATGAGTGTATTGTAGCCGCATACCTTCCGTCCATGCTGCCAGACCGTCATTAAATCTATTGACTAAATCCTCCACCCTTTCCTGGCCCATACGTGATAGGTTCTGAGGTAGAGTGTTTATTAGATTCACACACTGCGCGATTTCTTCTTCGCTAGCGTTAGTGTCCAAGTGAGACAAATCTGCAACCAAATAATGTGCGGTGCCCTCCGTACAATGGTATTGCACATTTTGGTTATTATTCGCCGTAATAGTAACCTCATCGATAGCGCCGTCTACTTGCTCTAGCTGGAGGTCAGGCGCTTCTGGTACCATCTCCTCGATCACTTCCGTTGTATATGTAAGGTTATGGAGAGAATTAATGACGACCGTCCTGCTCTCGGCATCTGTAACTGAGAAGATTATATTGCCGTTTAAGGTATGCAGCTCCCGGTTGTGAATCCAGGCCGCCATTTCCAAAAATTGCGTATTTTTATCGGCCTTATACCTGGAGTAAGCCAGAGCCCTGAAACGCTCCTTATAAATTAGGGTGTCTGCATCATTGTGTACATCTCTGCATGTATTCTCGTCTTCTGCCCAATCGTAACCAGCCGCTTTAGCCAGTCACAAGGGACAAACGTCCGCCTTCACGGCAACAGCAGCGAGTCCGCCGGAGTGGATAAACCTAGGGCCCTATTCCTGAATCTCATTCGAGATGAGATCCATCTCGAGCAGTTGGTACGATTGGCATGAATTGGATTTTTTTAAGTTTGTCACACTGACAAAAAAAAAAATTATCCAATGGTAAACAAGTTGTCTGGCCAATCAAATTACAAAGTAAAGAGCGCGTTTTTATGAATTGGGCTTACGGATGGTTGACTCAATACTTATTTAATATTTAATGTCTAATGCAGTCTTGATAGCTGCCGACGCCCGACAGCATAAAATCGGAGTGCTGCTAAAACCTACAGCATACGCGAATTCAATAAAAAATTATCCTTTGATTGATGATTTTAATTGATGGGTTCAAATTTATTGGAACTTTCGCATTAAGTGTAGAAGTTCGACATGGTGCACAGTTTCTACTTTCGATAAAAGAGTTATCAATTCCGACACCCGCTCCATTTTTTAATAGAAAAATATTTATAAACTCTTTCTGCGGTAATTATTATAAATCGTTTCATTTCGATTATTGAGGTTGTTGCTGAGTAGGGCAGCCGAGATTTATGTTGATTCGGGTGAAATAAGTAGGTATGTCATTTCGTTTTAGTCTCTTGTATCTTTTTGCCGTTAGGATTCTCCTTGCTGTTTCATTGGGATGTTTTGTAAGACGTTGTTGATATGATTTGCGTAGTTTTGCAGCTGCTTGGGATACTGTGTCTGTACCCGTGTCTCTAAGGATGATTGCGTTCCTTATGTATTTTGGGGCGCCGAGAATAGCTCTTATAATTTTGGATTGGCAGCGATCTATGATTTGCAGATTTGATTTTTTACTTGAGCCCCATAGTTGAAGACCATATGTCCATATGGGTCTGATGATTGTTTTGTAGATTACTAATTTTGTTTCTGTGCTGAGTTTTGATTTTTTGTTCAAGATCCATTTTAGCTTGTCGTACATGATTTTTATTTGTTCTTTCTTTTTTTGTATGTGTTCCTTCCATGTAAGTTTGCTGTTCAGATGAATTCCTAGATATTTTGCAGACTTTCCTTGTGGAGTGGTTTTCCCGTTGATTTTTATTGATGCGCATGTTGCACGTTTGAGGGTGAAGGTGACTTGGACTGATTTTTTTTCATTTAGTGTAATTCCCCATTTATCGCACCAATCCGTTACGGTGTTTAGATGAGCTTGGAGATGTAGATGAACCGTTTTGTTATTCTTGTTTGAATAGAGAATGGCCGTATCGTCTGCGAATGTGGTGGTTACTATTTTGTTGTTTGTTGGTAAGTCGCTTGTGAATATTATATATATATATATATATATACATATGTGAATATTCCCACATACTACGCATGATGGGTTCAATCTGCAGTAGGTTTTTGTGTGCCCGAATTCCTGGCAATTCAGGCATTGTAGCGGTCCTTGTCTTTTATAAGGCTCCTCTACAGTTATGCGTCTTGATTGAATGTATTTGATTTCGTAGATCGGATGTGGCCGCCCTTTTGGTTGTTTACTGGCCTCTATGGCCAGCTCCACCTTGAACATTGGCTGGGGTTGCTTGTATTTATTTTGTATGTTATGTACCCAGTTAACTTTAAAGTTATTTTTTTCCAATTCCGTTTTTATGTCGTCGGGATTAACATCACTATCGATTCCTTTTAGCACTACTCTTAGTTCTTTTTGGCTTTTAGCCTGGTAAGTGTAGAACTGTTTTCCATTGCTTTCAAGCCATTTGGTGACGACCGTTTAGTCGATTTCGTCCTCCACTTTGGTTTTGGTTTCATTCAGCTGTTCCTTTTTTAGATCAACGAGATAGTACTTTCCTTTGAAGGAATTTTTGAATTCATTTGTTAGTAGGACCGTGCTTCGCCCCCTCACATAGATTGGTGGTGGTTTTGACGCTTTGACGGCTGCTGTGTCAGTTACCTCAGCAAGAGGGTTGAACCGGTTGAAGTGGTATAGTTGTATCACTTTTAGCGATACCACTCACTTCTCGCTTGCGCTTTCTGTCAACTACGGTGAAGTATCGACGAAACGCGTTGACTACCATGGCGTGATTTGAAGGGATGGTTATGGGTGCATTTTCGCGAGCCACTTCATTCCTCCTGGCGCTCCCGCGAAACATAGAATTCACTGATTTGATGATTGTTTGGTGTTTTACACAAATAAATTGTTATAACTTTTTAAAGGTTGTAATTGCTGACATGCAAATAATAATTAGGTTGAGCGTTGTTATTATTTCACTCATCACTCGCAGGTGTTGAAAAACACGTCCGCTCGCTTCGACTGTTTGTGAAAGAATATTCACCATAGTGAACATAGAATTTTCGATCGTCAAGATAGGATTGAAGGATACACACAAACGGCTCTGGAAGTGTAATTCTGATATTGTGCAACAACTCTTTGTGCAATACCTCGTGAAACCCTTGGCTCTCATCTAAGAAAACCGCGGAACAGTATTTTTTTTCTTGGAGACACTGCATAATTGTGCTTGCGACCCTGTGCACTTGTTCGATTGTGGAGTGTTGTCGTCTGAACCCAAATTGATGGCTGGGTATGGTGTTATTGGCGTCCAAGATAAGCTGAAGTCTTTTGAGGAGCAACTTTTCGAATAGCTTCGACAAGGATGACAGTAGGCTGATGGGCCTATATGATTCGACTTTATTTTTAGGCTTTCCCGTTTTGTGGACAAGAATAATTTTATTATGGAGTTGAATATGAGAGCGATGGCTTTCGCCGTTTCAATAGGCAGCTCTTTGATCATACGCCCCGTAATTTCGTCGGGTCCAGGAGCTTCTTTGCTTTTTAGGAGTGAAATTTCCTCAGCCAGCTCTTCTTCGGTGATGTGTTGGAGAACTGGTTCTGCTGGTAATAAAGCAGTTGGTGTAGTGAGTTCTTCGTTGATGTCTTGCTGATTGATTTTTTATTATTTGTAATATTTAATAATTATAATATATAGATATAGTAAACGATGTTTACAATAAGTGAACTGTTTAGGCTTACTATACTATTTGACACTGGACGGTAATGGATTAATTGTAAACAAAAAATTTTAACGCAACTTTTTGAACAATAATTATATACGTATTTCCATGTTATATAAAAATGATGATTCTTACATCAGTAGTTTCTTAAAAAATGCTAGGAAAATATTGTAATATGCACTTATGTTATAAAAAAAAAACAAGAAAGAAAGTAAAAAAAAAACTTCAATTTATGTTAGTTTACGTATGTATTATATTTTAAAACTCTGCATGGTAGTTTTTTTCCTAATGTTTAAAATAATTTCTGGTGCAATGTAATTAAGGTAATATTGCTCTAATTTTTTAACTCTCATCGATCATGTTCCTTTATCCGCAGAAACTTGTTACAACTTGATTGCGTACGGTGTGCGGACTATCCTATGAAATCTGTGTTAAGTATTTTAAGTTTTTATAACATCATATAGGGTAGAAATATAAACTAACTATTCGTTATTTTGTAGTAGGAAAGTTTTAATTTTAGTTAAGTTTTTTAAATACTATATTATAAAGTAAATGAAATTACAAATTATACACACATCCTCTCCCTCTTGCAGTTCAGTTTTTTCATTTGGATCATGATCTTTCTCATCATAACCAAACATGAACTTAAATCCTGCGTTAGACTTAAATGCGTAGGCTATAACAAGTCCGTTTAGTACACAGTTGTATAACCCTGACGGATTTGGCAGTCTGGCGTTTTTCGATCGTTGTGAGCCCAGAAGGGCGCCAGCAACATGTAAAGTTGTAAATGTTTGAGGGCAACTTACTGAGGAATAATGTGATTTCATTACCAGTCCAAACTCGGACTGGTAATGAAAATAACTAATGGGACGTTTCGCCTCCTGCAATTGAATACAGTTGATGTATTATTATATATTATATAATCCAAACGTTAGAGTAAAAATTCAGCAAACGTCCAGAACTAGTTGGTTTCGAATACCAATTAGTATTTAGCGAGTCATTCCCAGATCTAATTACTAAAACATCTAAAAAAGCAAGATGTCGGTCTTCCTCTCGTTCCATTATGAACTGTATTCTAGGATGTTCAGCATTTAACATACGCCTGTGGTACTGCTAGAAAGGTATCATCAACGTATAGATGTAGAAACAGAATCCGGAAAGGTAACTTCTCTGTTATCCGTTTCAATGTATAACAACACCACGTTACATCACCACCTGGTTTTTGTTTATTGTGTCTTCTAACTATATTTATATGTATAATTTTTTTTTGTTGTATAGAGCCTAATGAAACTTTAAATATAGCGAAACGTTGCAATTGAATACAGTTGTTGTATTATTTATAGATTGATCCTACATCCTCTTATTTTACATCATTTCATTATAAGTGTTGGATGTTGTATCTTAACCTATCAACGATTTAAAATGCTCTAATAATGCAGTATCTGTTTTCATAAAGATTTTCAACGAATACTGAAAACTCATAAGTTTCAAAGTAATAACTAAAAATCGTATTAGCAGCATAATTTTGATGTTAAAACATTTAATTTTGTGTAAAACTTCGCGGTGTCAGGAAGTGCACATTCAGTCAAATATTGAAATCGGGTGAACGAACAGTGACTACAATTTCTTCTCCCGCCAGATGTCTGGTACTTGGATTCTGGAGCCACTCATCATATGACCAATCATAAGGTTACCAATCGTCCTCTTTTAGAGAGGACAGACCTCCTTTTGTAGATTCTGTCCTCCCTCGATAAGTGTCCTCCTTTCTGAAATAACAGTTTTCAATGGTGTTTTTTGACTTCATCGAAAGTAAATTGGACAGATATTAAAAACTGTGTTGAGTTTTTATCGAAAGAAATGCCTGATATTAAAATCGATGACAATTGTCTGTTTGAAGAAATTAGAAGACTGAATATATATTTAAATTCTGATAAATTAGAACAATGGGAAAATCAGCATGTTGAAATTGATAAAAGATGGGTGGAAATATTTAACCATTTCACAAATGAACACATTCCATTTAAAAATTTAGTTATTCTTGTTGAATTTACGTTGTGCTGCCCTGGAACTAATGCAGCAGTTGAAAGAGTTTTTTCAATTGGCAATGATTTTTGGACTAGTGAGAAATCAAGATTGAATGTTGATACTTTAGCTGCAGCACTTACCGTAAAATTCAACATGAAAGATATTTCTTGCTCCGACATTTCCAATATATTGTTAGAAAATGATAAATTGACAAAAAATATTCACTCAATGGAAAAATACTCGTTTAATTAAATAATTTAAAAAATGTAAGCATAATTAGTGTATTTTTGTTTGAATTAATAAAATGTTTTATTTATTTACGTTTTACTTTTTTCTTAAATTTTTTTGTCCTCCTTTTCATTGTAAAAAAATGGTCACCTTACCAATCATCGTGATTGGTTTGACACGTTCAAGGAATTTTTCGAAACAAAACCTATGCGTTTGGGAAATGGAAAAATAATCCCAGCTACTGGATCTGGAAAAATAAATATTAAACCCTTCAACAACTTGGGCTCAAAAACAGATCGAGTATGTATAGATTTTAACGTATAATTTGTTTTCCTTAAGTTCAGTTCTCGATAAAGGAATAAAACATGAATCCGATTATCATTTGTGCAAATTCAGTAAAAATGGGAATATCGTTGCAGTGGGAGAAAGAAAAAACAATTTGTACAGATGAAATTCAAGGTTATCGTCTCAGATATTTCACCAAAAACAAATATGACAACGCAAGACTGTCTCTTAAATTGGCATGAAAAGTTTGCACTTCAAAATATCGCCCATGTCAAACAAATTCTACAGAAAAGGAACATCTTGTTTCAAAATCAAGACTTTCAATGCGGCCCATGTATCCTTAGAAAGATGCATCGTTTTCCATTCAAACAAAGCACTTCAAAATCAGAATGAGCAGGTGAGCTTGTGCATACAGATCTCTGTGGTCCGATAGAACCTGAATTTACTAGGAGAAGCACGAACAAACAAACACGAACAAACGCTTGGAAAGCTTCATTAAGAAAAATGTAAAGCAGTTGGGAATTAGTATCAAAATTCTGCGAACAGACAACTGATTAGAATTCATAAATCAGGAAGTCGCGGACTTGTGTCACCGCTTTGGAATAATCCACCAGAAAACTGTGCCTTACACTCCACAACAAAATGGGGTCATTGAAAGAGAGAATAGAACGGTCATAGAATTGGCCAGAACTCTACTCAAAGCTGTTGAAACACCGAAATATTTGTGGGCAGAAGCTACAAACTATGCGGTCTACACGCTCAATCGAACCGGAACGAGTATTATAAAAGATAAAACACACTATGAACTTTGGTTGAACAAAATACCTGATTTGAAGGCTCTTAAAACTTTTACTGAGGAAGTTTTTGCGAATATTACAAGAGAACCAAAAAAAAAAAAGAGGGATGCAAAAACCGAAAAGGAATATTTTGTTAGATTCGAAGAAAATGTTATGGGTTTTCGAGTTTGGCATCCTCAGAAAAATCAGGTAAAAGTTCATCGAGATCTTATCTTCACAGGAAAACGTTATCATTAACACCTTGACATGTCTCCGAACCAGGACGCAGAAATTGTCATAGCTCTTAATCAGGAAATCATCAACGAACCAGAAATACAAGAAATGTCAGGATCCGATGATGAAAAGAATCAATTTAAACAGACTTTTCAATCGACCCATTCTAAAAAATGGGAGTACAACTTGAGAGATAGGAGGAATCTGAAAAATGTCTGCACGTCTTTTAGCCGCAGATGCTTTGTTTTCAGATTACGATGACCCAGAGAATTTTGAGGAAGCAATTGCAAGTCGAATGCAAGACATTGGAAAAAAAGCAATGGTTGAGAAGTTTAAGTATCTTGAGCAACATCAAACATGGAATCTCGTGGATCCACCTGCAAATCAACAAGTTATAGATGACTCGTACTCTCTTGTACAAATCGTTGGGTTTGTAAAACCAAATTCAATGAAGATGACAGTATCTAACGTTGGAAAGCAATTAGCTGGAATTGATTATATCGAGACCTTCAGTCCAGTTACCAGATTTGATTCAATTCACACTATACTTTCCATCATAGCTTCTAAAAAACTTTGTATTTTTCAGTTTGACATAAAAACGCTTTTTTTATGGACAAATCGATATAAAAATTTATATGTACTGTGGCCAGGAAAATTCAATTTTCAACCACAATTCGTTTAGCTCGGTTAAATATGATTTTTTTAAATAAGTTAAAGTGGATTTTTGAAAAATAAGACAGAGTCGACCGGGAGATATATGTTGTCGGTTTCCAAGAAACGAAAAACAATTCAGTTTGGGCCCAGCACGCAACGAGAAAGGTGAAATCCTTTCTCGTATGAATAAATATAATGAAATAGTTAAAAATTAGTAAATAATGTATGTTAAAATCTATAATAAATTTAATTTTAATAAAAACTGCGCTACAGTACCAACCAAGGAGATATGAGGATGAATCAAATCGAGTTTGTGAATTGAAACCATGCATCTTTATGCATCTTAATTATCTCATCTTAAAACAATCTTCGAGATGTTGGAACCGTTATCTCACCGAATTTTTAGGAACTTTGGGTCTTTATTCAACAAATGTGGATCCATGTGTTTTTACAAATGGGGATATGAAAACATTAACTATCCTGGCTGTCCATGTGAATGATGGGACTCATTGCTGCAACAAATACCATCTCTGCAAAGTCTTTGATCACGGAACTTGAAAAAGAATTTGAAATTACGTCTAGCAAGGTGAACACGTATCTGGGAGTGCAAATAGAACAACTGCAAGATGTCTCGATTTTCATGGATAAAAAAATTATGCAAGAACAATACTTCGACGCTTCGGATTGGAAGATTCAAATACTGTATCTATTCCAACCAAGCAATATCGTCAGATGTCTATAAAACTAAGTTAAAAAGAAAAAGAAGATACACAAAATCTACCTTATCGACAAATATTGGGCAGTTTAATGTATCTTTTGATCTGCACCAGACCAGACATTAGCAAATGCTGTTAATAGGAAAAGCAATATTTTCTTTTAGTGGGAGTATTCAATTTAAATAGAAAATATAATCAAGTCATCCAATATTTGTTTTTGTGCAGTAACTATATAAATAATCATTGTTTAAAATTCTATCATCTTTTTCATACGTAATAAAATATTTGTAATCTTAACAGTAAATTATCTGAATCGCAGAAAATTTCTCGATTAAAAGGAAAAATTCCTGAGCACATTTAAATCCACTCTGGGCAATGTCTAGTCTAACTGCCGAAAGCTGTAAACGAACCAAGGCGAATGACTAATATTGAAAAAGAGTCAGCTGTGACTAAAAATCTATCATGCAACGGTACTAGCCCTGTATGGCATCGCAGAAATGTCATAGTCGGTGATCCTGGCGCCTGGGTTTTGTCTTACCCACACTGCGCTTTCTGAAGGAAATGCAGCCTTGAATGGCTTGAAAAATACTTTTTTTTTATTTAAAACATTTATTGTATTCTGTAGGGTAGACCGAGGCGATTCGGACCAATTTTTGTTTAAGCATATGAAACGCATACTAAAGTGTAATATGTGTAACATTTATTGACAAAATTGTAATCAGTTACAATCCAGCTATGCAATTAATATTTTAAAATTTAAATTGCTCACAAATTCTTCAGAATATAATATATAACTAAAAACTTGAAAGAGAGAAATATCTGAATCGCCCTAATTTACGGGGTGAATGGGATCGTACATAATATAAATAAATTAAATGTTTTTTGCACTATAAGATTTTTATTAATCATTAACAAAATTATAATAATGAATAAAAAGATAAAAATTAAGTACTAGCACATGAATCCCTTTTATCCCTTCTATATCAGCACATTTTTCGTGGTTCCATTCTTCGCATGCATGGCACTGAATCCAATCCTCTGATGGCAGATGTAGGAATTTTTCTGAGTAGTAGATACAATGCCAATTTCTCTACTTCGCAGATGAGGCCGTATTAGGTTAATGATAAAATTTACTATTGTAGGGATAATGGAGTTTATTTCGATCAGCTTCTGTTGTGGCTGTTTGAGAGTGTTCAGTAGCTGTAATGTTTGTATGCTTTTGAGAGGGAGGACTATTTTTTTAAATAGATGCGTGTTAGGATTATTGGATATTCTGGATTGTGATTTATGTTTCTTTAAATAATTGCACAGTTTTAAAATATAGAAAATTATATTTTACTTGATTATTTGAGGAGTCTCAAAAGATATGTCCTTACACGTTGAGTTGTCTTATACGACTCGTTATCCTTACATTTATTTTGGAGATATATATAACTTTGCCAGTTGCCCATCATAAAACCATAAGCTAGAGACCAGAACGTCCATGAGTCATGACTCCAATTTGTCACATGAGTGTTGCTTCTAACAATAAGTGAGTAATAAAGTTGAATTCCTTATTTCAAGGATAAATAGCAAAAACATAAATACTTTCACATAGTAGAAAACTTTCTCTTAACAAAAAAATTTAAATTTCGCTGACTTTGAACTTAATTATTAAATTTCACAAATACAATTTAACAGGGTGTTAAATAAAAATAACATTTTTAAATGAGAAGAATTTTTGGTGACAAATTTTAATATTTCAACACGCCCCTCCCCCCAAAATTATCTCTTTTATATTAAACAACAATAAAATATATTATAAACTTATAATTATGGACATATCTTCCTTTTACCCCTTTTACTCTCTTTACTGGGATGGTTGTTAATAACCATTACATAATGATCCAACATTTGTTGTACGATAAGGAAAACCCAGAAAACCTTATCAGATCATATATCAAAATTCAAGAAATTAATCTTAATATTACAATGACAATATTATACTTATTATTTAATATATTTTAGGCTTCCAATGACATCCTGGCTCTTAACGCCAAGAACTTGGCTTTCGGTAGTGGCCTTGGTCAGCATATATGCAAT
The DNA here is from genome assembly GCA_958496155.1 of Sisyra nigra. Classification (NCBI taxonomy): domain Eukaryota; kingdom Metazoa; phylum Arthropoda; class Insecta; order Neuroptera; family Sisyridae; genus Sisyra; species Sisyra nigra. The sequence continues at coordinate 28,531,380 of OY292314.1, forward strand.
TTGGTCGCCTGTTGGAATATATTTTAAAATTATTGTCTTTTTCTCAATTTGTTCTCGAGAGAAATGATATTTAATGTAAATATGTTTGAACCTTTTATGACTTGATGGATTATTCGCTATACTTATACATCTATTATTATCCTCATATATTAAAATAGGATAATTAGTTTCAAGACCTATGCCTTTTGCTAATGTCTTCAGCCACATTGCCTCCCTGACAGCTTCATACAACGCCATATATTCAGCTTTTGTTGTTGAAGCTGCCACCCGTTGAATCCTAGACTTAAGATCATAGACCTAAGGTTAAAATTGACCAACAGAAATTTTCTGTGTTTAGACAGTCGTGATATGACCTAAGCTGTTAAAGCGACTTAAAACAAAAAAAAAATAAAATAAAATAAAAATATGTTAATCCAGCAAGCACATATTCACTAATATTTTTTTAAATCTAAATTTGCAATTTCATTCGTTATTTTCTAATTCTTCTTCGCTTTTACTAGAATCCATCATCATTTTCAGAGTATCTCTCAATGATACAGATTTTTATGAAAAGCGGACATTGGAGTTAAAGTTTTCCTTTACATATATCAAATTAGGTATTTTACGACGCTTTGGATTTGAACAAGAAGGCAAGCTAAATTCGTCATTCCTAATTATATCTAAAATATTTTCTTTCGTTTAAGTAACTGGACTTTCACTGGCAAAACATTCTATATGGTTCCAGATTCCGTAACTTCTACATCGATACCACATCTCCCCACTTTTTTCCCTTGTCTAAACAAATTGCACATAAAGCACACATTGTGTGCTTTCTCTTCTGAATATTCTGACTCATCGTTGCAAATTGCACTTTTGTCTATTTGATCAGTACATGACTCTTCATTATCACTTTTAAACAACTTTTTTTGTCTTCTGGTTGTAGTCTTCTTGCTTGTTACCCCCCTTTATCTTTGACAAGTTTCTGTTTGTTACATTTTATTTTAATACAGTTCTCTTTGTTTTTTTTTTTAATTGTCTTAGTCTTATTCTCTTTTTCAGTTCTTTTCCTTTTCTTTCCTTCAAATACTTCTTTCATTGGTGTGCTTATTAAGATTTCAGAATGCTGTTTGTTCTTCAACATTTTGCCTTTATTAGAGATGAATTGTTGTGGCACTAGGCTTATAATGGAGACAACTTTAGCAATGTCAAAAACTGTTTGATCATGATTAGTATTGATTTCATTTGATTTGGACGGAGTTGCGTTAGATCTGACGGTATATGTGCCTCCTGAATAACAGGTCGTTCTGGTGTTGCACATGATGTGGTTATAATCGTGGTTGGGCTTACAGCAGTTTTCTTCCGAACCACTTCTGATTAAATTTCGTGTTCGTTGTAAGGAATATATGGACTTGTGGCTGGGCTAGCATAATATTTTGGTTAATCATTAAATCCAGCGCTTTCAGTCTAAAACTTTGAGAACAATAACTGACGCCCCTTGGTACGTCTCCAACCACGCCATCCATCGGGACCTTAAAGTGGCTACAGTAAGGAGTGAGATAGCCAGATACACTCAAAAATTCTTGCAGAAACTGAACGAACACCCCAACCATCTGGCTGTCAACCTCCTAGATAATTCCGACCACCATCGAAGGCTGAATCGCGTCTCATTTCTGGAGTTACCCTTTAGAGAACCACTATCATCCTAAGGTACCCCTTCTAGGGGGTGCGGTCTTTCCCACCTGTACATTCATCATATTTGCTTAATGTCCAAGGACAGATTGCGAATCAATAAAGCGGAGAAAAAAAATATCTCCCAATTCCTCATCTGTTCTTGAGTTTATTTTTAAGTTCTCTAAAGGCTTATGATCAGTAATAACATTGATTTTTTTTTTTTCCAATTAACCAAAATTGCCAGTATTTTATTACTTCTCGAATTGCTAGGCGTTCTAAGAAAATAGTTTTTTTCTTTTTTTGATAATTATTTAACTTTTTGGAAAAATATGCAACAGGTTTTATTTTGCCGTTGGGTTGTCTTTGTTTTAAAATTGCACCTATTCCTTCTATGCTAGCATCTGTATAAATAAATGTTTCAAATTTGATATTAAAAATTGCCAAGATCGGTTCAGAACATAATATGTTTTTAGATAATTGAAATGCTTTCTCACAATGCTCAGATCAAACAAAAAGTTCTTTTTTTCGCAAAAGATTATGTAATGGTTCTAATAATTTTGCTGCACTTGGAATATATTTGTGGTAAAAATTAAGTTTTCCTAAAAACTGCCGAATATTTTTTTAAGGTTTTGGTGTTGGAAATTCGCGTATTGATTTTAAATTATCTTTCATGGGTCTTACAGTATTACTGCTAATTATATGTCCTAAGTATTTTACGTCATTCTTTGCAAATGTGCATTTAACAAATTTTAGCCGGAATCCCTCAACAGAAATAGAGCTTCTAATAATCTCTCCAGATGATCTAAATGTTCATCAAAAGTCTTAGAAAACACTAAAATGTCATCAATATAATTTTGACAAAAAAATTTTAGATTATGCTTTCTAATAATGTTACTTAATATTCTTTGGAAAATTGCTGGAGAAGTTTTCAAGCCGAATGGTAAACAACGCCACTGCCAGTGACCATCATGGGTAACAAATCCAGTTTTATACCTGTCCTTAATTTTTAGAGGGATTGACCAGAAAGCCGAGTTAATATCTAATGCCGAAAACCATAAACATACACTGACTTTAGTTAACATATCATCTGTTAACGGAAATGGCTGAGATTCAGAAACCACCAATTTATTTAACTCTCGGGAATCAATACATAAACGTGATTTAGGTCCTTTTTCTCTCTTAAAAGCCAGAGTAACAGGTGAACCAAAAGGAGAACATGACTTCTCAATTAAATTTTTTTTTTAAGTTTTGCTAATTGTGATTCATTTTCCTTTTGATCCTGAATAGAATATTGATAAGGTTTTCTAGAGACAAATTTATGTTCCAATAGTTGAATATGAGCTTCGTATCCCTTAACTTGACCCACATCAAATTTATCCTTTGCAAAAACTTGATTATATTTTCCAATCAGTTTTTCAATTTTGTTTTTTTTTTTATATTTATCTAGATGGTCTAAGTTAACCTCGAAATTTTTAGTATCTATCCTTTCATTAAAATTTACCATAGTGTCTTTATCAGAGTTTATGAAATTTTTAATAACTATATCTTTGTTTCTTACATTTTTGAGCCGGTGTAGATTTTTCATTTAATATGAATGAATTGGATGCTTTATTACTACCACACATTTAGTGTAGTAGAAGTTTAATTATACTTTTTTAAAGCCTACACGCTACAGCCTCCCGTCACCCAGTACGTTCGGTGAAACTCCAGGGAGGTTGGCCACATTGGTAGGGAGCTAAAAAAAAATTAATAAAAAACTCTGGCACTAGATTTGCTCTGCTACCACTGGGGGAATTTCACATCGGTCAAATGTTGGCCAATGTTGGAGCCCGCAGTCACCAATTTAAATTTAATAATTAATAAATATAATATGTCACTTGGACAAAAGTGATAGTTCAACTATCAAAAGGAATAAGCCAGAAAATAAGAAAAAGAAAAATCGCAGAGACCCCCACACGCAGCTTTCGACATATGGCCGCCTTGCATAATCTACATCAGCACTCACCAAATAAACTCAAGGGTTAAAAATTAACATTCACCATAAGTTCGAATCAACTTTATTCGACAATGACTAATAAACCCTTACAAATAAAATTACATTAACCTTTACAATATTAAATGGCTGAAGGCCAGACATGCCCCCGAAAAAGGACCTAGGTGTTGTCACCGAACAGTTTTTAAATTGAGAAAAATGACTCGATACAAATTTAATACTTAAATTTAACCATGAATTTTACCGTAGGTAAATATAAAATAAATGAGAGGAAAGACCTCGAACAATAAGATTTCAAAATTTGGGCGACATTAAAATTCGCCAATTTACATTGGATTTACGACAAATATAACGAGTCGAGCAAATATTAAAAATTTGTCGACATTAAACGTTATTTAAATGAATTGAAACAGGACAGGGAATTATTTAAAGGATCGGGGATTGAAAATCAATTCAATCCCAAATGGGATTTTTCAACCACTTTAAAGACATAAAGAAATATTTAGGTGAGGACACGGATTTATCGGATGTGTTCTCTCCAAGAACCAGAAGACTAAATTTTTACGCACGACTATTAAAGAGTCACCATACAAATTACATTGCAAACACGTGGAAAATTCATCACGTTGCAAACTCAAACAAAGGATAAATAAAATTCATACCTGAATTCTTCGGAGAGAAACACACACCGATTTGTACCGTATATGAAAGGCCCAAAGGCAAATTAAAATCTTAAAATGAGTTTAAACTAGGCTCGCACATGGCGAAAAAAAACTTAACCATCAAACATACAAAGATTTGGCCTCGTGGCCAAGCCAACGCTTGGACACCAACCTTTCCCTAACGCCGTTCCCGAGCATGAGGGCGTTTTTTTCTTCTCAGCCGACGAAGTTACCGAACCGACCCACTACTTCTTCATACATCGTTATTGCCTCGACGTGGATTCGGCGCGTTGATATCGTGGCAGAGTCGAACCAAATGTTGCGTATAGGCAACGAACATACTTCGAGGGCGAGCAGATGGAATATATGTGGCGAAGGCTGAGTCTCCAAATTTTACTTCGCCACATTTTGATAAATTTTTAAATTATAATTTTGTTTTAAACGAAAATCGGATATTGAGTCAAGGCCCAATAGAATATCATACTGCAACTTATTATCATCAATAACACAAATTTCTATTTGTTTTTCTATCATTCCAATCTTCATCCAGATAAAAAATTTTCTGGATTATGTTTGACTACCACCAACCGTCTTTAAAGTTGCTGTTTCTTTAGAAATATTTAGATCAAAATTTTCAATAACCTTGGAGTTTACAAGAGTTATGTTTGATCCAGAATCATAAATTCCTGTTATTTCTATTTGTTTGTTCAAAACAACTTTTAAAGTAATTAGTGGTAGTATTACAAGTTTTTTTTTATCAATTTCAGTTTCATTTAAAATTTGTTCTAATTTATTATTATTTACAATTTTAATTTTGAGCTGGCCTAAATGGTTTCTTAAATCTACAAAATCTCTCTGGATGAAAACGATTAGGAAATAGTGGGCCGAGTGAATAAAGAAAAGTAAATGCTTTTACTTGTAAGATTCAAGGAAATACTTTACTTTAAGTGAATAAAAAAATAAAAACTTACTTAAACTTGAAGTAATAGAAAATACAAACAAGTATTTACTAATTGATTATATTCTTTCAGTATTTACTTAAAATTAAGTGAATAAAAAAAACATTTACTCGAATTTAAAAGCAAATGCTACAATATTTTTAAGTGTGGTTAATAGCAGGCTAAAATTTTTTTTCCTTTAAAAATCTACAAATCAATATAAACCTTCAAAATATGGCAGCTTTTATAAATATTAGAAAAGTAAAAAAATATGAAAAAAGTACAGTTTCAACCACTAACAACTATAAGGATCTACATCGATTTACGGAAGAAAATGTTCAACAAACTGCACTTCATTTTCTTGGTGAAACCAATGAAAGACGTGGTGGCGCATTAACCTCCAAGAAAAGAATGGACATTTTCTTAAGATATATAAACGATCCAGGCTTTCAAATTGGTGTTGGAGAAGAAAATCGTGTTCATAGAACTACTGTGTGCAAGACAGTTAGCTTCGTAATGTTAAAAATAGTGGAAGAAGCACATATTTGTATAAAATTTCCTCAAACAAATACGGAAATTATAGCTGCAAAATCTAAATGGAACGAAAAATTTAAATTTCCATCAGCGATTTGTGCAATTGATTGTACGCATGTTCAGATATTGAAACCTCGACTTTTTGGAGATGAATATATAAACAGAAAAGGATTTGCATCTATTAATGTTCAAGCTACTTGCGATTCAAATTACATTTTCACAAGTGTTGAAGTATGTTGGCCTGGTTCTGTTCATGATAGTAGAATTTTGAAAAACTCTCAATTATTTGATTTTATGTGTAATAATAACACTTCTTCAATTATTCTTGGTGATAGCGGTTATGGATTGTATCCATGGCTGATGACGCCATTTAAAAATCCAATCACAGAGCAAGAAATATATTTCAATAGAATTCTCACACGTGAACGTGTTGTGATTGAAGCAGCATTCGGACAACTGAAACGACGTTTCCCATTTATTGGTTACAAAGTACGAGTATTACTAGACAAAATACCAAAATTTATTCTATGCTGCTTCATACTACATAATGTGGCCAAAACATTAAATGATCCAGACGATTTTTCTAACACGGAAGAAATAGATAATATTTTAATTCCAGAAATTGAGGAAAGTGAATCCGAAATCAGGGGCAGAGCTAAAAGAAAAAGAAATGATATTGCTAATTTATTGTTTAACAATAGAGAAAATTAATTGTTATTTTATTGAAAATCATTTTCAATAAACAAATACATTGGAAATAATTTTTTAGTCCTTTCCATTTGGAGAGTTCGGTTTGTTAATTTTGTTCAATTTAATTTTTATTTCTTCAGTTTGAAGCTTGATTAATTCTATAAGCTGCTTTATTAAAACTAATCTCTGGAGCTCTGCTAAAGACAGATCTTTAGTTTCAGTACTCTCATTTGACGTTTTTGCACGTGTATGAAAATTTGGTTTTTGTGAATTTCGTACTGGATGAAGTTCTATGGGATTGGTTGATAATTTTTTTGGTGTATTTATTTGAACTGGCGAGAATGTTGTGCTCTTGTCATCTGAATTAGTAACGAATCCACCTACGATTGATCCTTTCACTTGATGGAAAACCGGATTGTTACCTTCATTCAAAATAGCAAAAAGTTGTTGCTCCCAAGCTTTTAGAGCAATTTTTTTGTTTCCGGTTTGTTTAATGTCACTTTTCTTTTTAACTTGAGTTTTCATATTATTTACTTTTTTCTTCAATTGAACTACAGTTGTCGCTATTCCAAATACTTGCTCATATCTATTTACGATGGTTTTGTAAGCATTATCCTTTTTCTTTTTGATCTCCGGCTGTTGACTTTTATTCAGTATTATTTTATTTTCTTCTATTAATTTTAAAAACTGGGCATTTTGGTCAGATTCATCTTGAACGTTGTTGTTTCCATCAATATCGCTTGAATCATTTAGTGTTTCTTCATTTGACTGCATACCGGTAACTATTTTAGGAGTGGACTAATAAAATTATAATAATTTAAAAAATTATTATAATTTTATGTCATATGTACCTAATATTTATTACGTATTCATCGTAGGTTGCCGTGAACACTAGCAAATACTGAAAATTATTAGACAATACTTGGTAGTACAAGAAAAATTTTATTCTCTTAAAATCAAGCCTTTACTTTTAGCATTTCTTTATGCTTTAAGTAAATGCTTTTACTTTTACTTGCTTTTTTCTTTCAGCATTTACTTGAATTTTATTTACTCGGCCCAGTAATTGATAATTTCTCTAGTTTAAATGCTTTCCTAAAAAAAAAATATTTTTATTATTTTTTTGAAGGGGGGATGATGTAAAATAGTTATTATGACTATTTTAAAAAAGCTGAATAAATTTATTTGTCAATAATATTATAATTTCTAAATTGAATAACTATTATTGACCTCGCAATTCACAGCAAGTCTTTCGATTCTTTCTTCAGGTTAACAACTAGATTTAAATTGTTTTATAATTTATTGTAATCAAAATGTTAATGTTAAATAAAACTTTCTTCAGAAAACATCGAAACTGCTGGTTTGGTAATTTCTATCTTAAATATATACTCCCACAGATTGAAGAGGGAGATATATCAGAATAATTAGCGTGAGTCCAATTGGTCAACCAACCAGGCAAGGGGATGAAATCTTTCCTTTTTATTTGGACAGCTCGACAATTAAAAAAGAACACTTATCTTTTCGACTTCTAAAAGACGCTGGCGAATATCATCGTCTGACAATCCTCGTATGAATTGTGCACGAAATAATACGTTATCTATGGACCTTCCACAGTTACAAGAAAATTCACAATGCGGTAATAATGGACGTAGTTCAGCTACATATTGCTTGATTGATTCTGTAGGTAGCTGAATTCTTGACAAGAACTTATGCTGTTGTACAAATATGTAAGGTGTTGGACTACAATGTTCCTTGACAGCTTTTATTACATCATCGTAATCAGCAACTTCTAAATCAGGTATAGAATATAGATTTGAAAGTACACCTATCCCCCGATTTACACGATACTCGTTTTACACGATTTCGGTTTTACACGGTTCATAAACTAATGAAATTCGGAAAATTTCGGATTATTCTAGTGATGGAAGTGACATTATACCAATCAAGAAGAAAAAGCTGATAGTTCCTCAAAGTAATAGCGAATAAATTTCGAACATACCTGAATTTGAGTTTCAGTGGGTACTTTTTAAAAAAATTTTTTGTTTCTATTTTTGTTTTCATTTTTAGAATAAGTTCACTACGACATCACGCCATTTTTTGGGCAAACTATACCTAGTTTAAAGTTTCTCGATATGTTGTACTCTTGTACTATTTCAATAAATGACTTAATTGCGCAGTTTTTTCATTTTACATGGTTTTATATAGGAAAAGCAAAGATTTCATTTTACACGGATTTGTCTGGAACCTATCTTCAGTGTAAATAGGGAGATAGGTGTACTTGATATACTGAACTTTCCGCTGTATTTATAAATAAACGTTTTTAGATATTAGGATCGTCCGAGTATCCTTTAATAGCACAATAATTTTCGAAACGTTTAAAATATAATTCAAAATTTTCTTTATTTGTATCAAAAGATTTGAAATATATAACGACGTTGTGTTTGAATGCTTCAATTGTAGATGGTTGAGGTTCTCTAATTTGTAGAGTTTGACGCATCATCTCCATGAATATTTTAAATTGATTTTCATCCATTTCGATTTATCCTCGTCGCCAAATTGTTGTATAATTGAAGTTATTTTATTTATAGAATTAAGAAGTAGATGTTTTTACATTGACAAATAATATTCGACTGGTTATTATTATTTCTGATATTGCTAAGGAAACTAAAACAATATAACAAGTAGATTCTTCTGAAGCAGGGGTCGGCAACATGTTTTCCCGCGGATGGTTTCACTCCATTGCAAGTCAATCCGGGGGTGTTTTTTTTTTGTATCAACTTTCAGTTTCCCATTTAAACTTCTTTGGTTCAGTGGCGCTAAAACGCCCCGCGCTCAAACGTATTGTTTCGATGTTTTCTTTATTTGATGTTATTTATAGTTTCAACAGTTTTTTTTTTAATCAAAATAAAATATAATTAAAAGCTGCAATAATATAAAAAAAAAACAAAAATGATATTTAAAAAAATAATAAAACTATAGATACTATAGATACCATTCAGTTATAGAACAGAAAGTATTGAGTTGTTCGATAATTAGTGTCGTTTTTTTTCATATTTTTCAAAATAAATTTATTAATATTAATAACAAGCATTAATCAATAATATATTGACCATTTTGTTGGATGGCCTTTTGCCATCTTTCGGTAAGTTGAAAAATTCCACGTTCGAAGAAGCTTTGGTTTTTAGAAGCAAAGAACTGGTCCAACCCATTTTTAACAGCCTGATCGGAATCGAAAGTTTTACCATTCAAATGGTTTTGAAGGGAGCGAAACAAATGGTAATCTGATGGTGCTAAGTCAGTGGATGTGGTATCAGTTCCCAATTAAGTTCTGTTAATTTTTGACGGGTTATCAATGAAGTATGGGGTCTGGCGTTATCCTGATGGAACATCACGCCTTTGCGATTGACCAGTTCAGGGCGTTTTTTCTTCATTTCTTCATTCAATTTCGATAGTTGACGACAGTAGACATTCGAATCAATAGTTTGGTTTCTTGGAAGCAGCTCAAAGTGGACTCTACCCTTGTAATCCCACCACACAGAAAGCATAATTTTCTTTTGGTGAATATTGGCTTTGGATGTCGATTGCGGGGGCTCATTTTGCTTGGTCCATGATCGTTTTCGGACTACGTTATCGTAAACAATCCATTTTTCATCGCCCGTTATGATTCTTTTTAGAAATGGGTCATTTTGGTTACGATTCAGTAAAGAGTCGCATATGTTAATGCGTTTGGTGAGGTGGATTTCCTTTAATTCGTGAGGAACCCAAACATCCAGTTTGTTTACGTAACCTAGCTGTTGTAAGTGCAAGTAAACGGTTGAATTCGATACGCCGAGCTTCTCTCCTATCTCCCGAGTCGTCATACGCCGGTTAGTTTCGATTAACGCCTTCATTTTGTCGTTATCAGTAGTGATTGGACGACCAGTATGTGGTGCATTTTGCACATTAAAATTTCCAGAACGAAAGCAAGCAAACCAACGCTGACACTGGCGTTCAGTAGGGCAGTCCTCACCATAAACTTCAAATAATTTTTTCCGAGCCTGCACCGCAATTTTGCCCTTTCGGAAGTAAAACAATAAAATATGCCGATAATGCTGTCTTTGATTGTCCATTTTCAACTTAATTTTAACCAACTTGTTTTTCACTAATGACGCTCAGTTTTTGACTGAAGATAGTCTAAAGTCTAATATTTAAGATAGTGTATAATACTGTAGCCCACGCAACCCCTACTACCTGAAATATGCAATTTCATGCCATCTATGAGAAAAAACGACATTAATTATCGTACAACTCAATACATAAGAACATAATTTATTTTATTTTAATAAACATAACATTGTATAAATAAATACTTATATCTTTAATTAATATTGATGAGAGGTTTTCATTTACGCAGTAACAATAAGTAATATAATGTAAAGTAGTATTTATTATATTCTAATATGTACATTGAGGCTTTAACAATGGTACCACTGACTCTGATGGATTTAACTGGAATGAATCTATGTCTCTGAGTTCTATGGATTGAACACTCACTGACACTAAAACTTAGACACTGTATCCTTGGCCCTCCGTGGGATCCAGAATTGTATGATACTCTCAGGGCATATCAGCATATGGGGAATAGAGAAATGTTGCACGTGCACACTGTGGTCTTCAATACCTTTTCGGTTCTCATGGACTTCGACACATTCTAACACTCCCCCTCGAAGGCATGAGTATCCTGTCCTAATTGTCCAAGTTTGACATTCCCAATTTTCTTAAGCACTGTCGATGTTTTGTTCCAGTCAATCCCTTAGTCAAAACATCAGCGGGCATTTTGTCCGTAGATAAATATTTTAATTCAATGATGCCCCGCTTTTACACGTCACGCACGAAATGGTGTCTTACATCTATAGTTTAGTCCTAGCATTATGACCATCATTCTGTGCAAGTTTTATAGCACCCTGGTTATCATTAAACACTGTAACACATTCAATTTTTAGACCAATACACTCAAGCATTCCGCTTGAAATATTGCTTCCTTTGAAGCCTCGGATAAAGCCATGTACTCGGCCTCCGTACTAGATAGAGCTATTGTCCTTTCTTTTCGTGCTTCCCAACTTATTGGCGAACCTGCCAATATAAAGGCGTATCCCGAATACGATCTCCGATCAATTTCACATGAACCCCAATCCGCATCAACTGTCCCAAATAACGGAAGTCCAGTTCTTTCATATACGAGTCCATAATTTTTAGTTCCTCGTAAATATTGTAGCACTCTTTTAGTAACTTTCCAGTGCTCCAAACCAAACCGGTTATTGAACTGACTTAAATAGTTGACCGCGAAAGTAATATCTGGTCTAGTAGACAGAGCTAGGAACATCATTGCACCAATGAAATTTCTGTATGGGTATCTTTCCATATCATTTTCACTCATACACTCAGTTTTCCCAAGTTTTGAATTTGCCTCGATTGGTGTCGGCGCCGATTTACAATCCGACATGCCAAATCGTTCTAATACTTTTTCAGTATATTTCCTTTGGTTTAGGGAAACCCTATAGTCCCCATCCTGTGAAAAGTCGATACCTAAACACTGATTTACTTTCCCCAAGTCTTTCATTTCAAATTCACTTGAAAGTTGCATTTTAACTTCATTTAACCATAATTTATCGTTGGTCGCTATTAAAATGTCATCCACATACACCGTGATTAACATTAACTGTTCATTTTTACGTGCCACAAATACACATGGATCTTGTACTAATGCTTCGAATTTAAGTTTCTTCAACTTTTCAACAAGCTTTTTATACCACTGAAGTCCTGATTGCCTTAGTCCATATAATGACTTCCTGAGTAGGCACACACAATCATTGTTCGCACGCATTTCATTACGCCAGCGTTTAGCTGTTTTAACAATGTTTTTATCACATGATTTATCCAACAAACTGACTTTTCCAGTCTTCACTATTTCATCCAATGTTCCACTTAACACTTCAGGCACTTCCATATAGACGTCTTTCTCAAGTTCACCGTTTAGGTATGCTGTAATAACGTCCATCTGATGGATTTCCAAACCAAGTTCTGCCGATAATGCCGCCAGCAATCTGACTGATGTTGACCTCACCACGGGGGAATATGTCTCATAAAAATCCTCTCCCGGTCTCTGTGAACAACCTTTGGCGACTAGTCTGGCCTTTTTGATTTGACCCTCGATAGTGTCTTTCGTACAAAATACGAATCTGTTCGCAATTACTCTGCGATTCTGTGGTCGCGGCACAATTTCTTATGTGCCATTCTTAATTTGTGCCGAAATTTCCGTTTTCATGGCCCTTTTCCACGCTTCCGCATCGTGACTTTGTTTGGCTTCATTCCAAGTTTGTGGATCGTTTGTTACCAAATTGACAGAAACCTCATCGTTTTCCGATAGTATGTCCTCATTTCCACCATTTTCATTTGAGTCACTAATATCCCTATTGTAATTTTCGTCCTCATTGTTTGCGGATGTGTAAGCTTTGCGTGGTCTCCCCGGTTTTCCCGAGCGTATTAGTTTTGGACGACCTCTCCCCCTTTTCGAAGGATCCATTAAATTTTCCCATGGTAACATTATATCACTCCTTTGAGTTGTTTCCTCCATCACTCCGTTGATTCCTCTAATGGCTCCCCCAGGCTCATTAGTTCACTTTCACTTTGTCCCGGTTCCTCCAAGTCTATCACAAATTGGTTATTTTCTTTTTCCAAGAAATTCTCGTCGTAAATTTTATTATACGCACGACTAAACCCCGATTCGGACATAAACTTTACGTCCCGACTCACGATAGTCTTTGTAGTTCCAGGTAGATGTATTCGATACGCTTTTGAGCTCGTATCGTAACCAACGAAAATACCCTCGATCGCGCGAGATTCAAATTTTTCCTTATTTGGCCTTTTATCCTTGATGAACACTTTTGCTCCAAAAATTTGCATGTAACCAACCGTTAGAATTTTTCCCGTCTAAAGTGTGAATGGGATTCCACCTTCCAGAGCGGATGTTGGGCATCTATTTCGAATATAACATGCGGTATTTACCGCCTCAGCCCAAAATGCTGGTGGACTACCAGCCTGTCTCAACATGCACTGAGCCATTTCCACTAATGTTCTATTCTTGCGTTCCGCGACGCCATTTTGTTGCGGTGTGTGAGGGACCGTTAATCTTCTTTTGATTCCATTTAACTTTTAATATTCGTTAAATGTATTGTTTACGTATTCAAGACCGTTGTCCGCCTGAAGAAACTTTATTTTTCTTCCCGTTAGATTTTCAGCGGCTGTTTTATATTCTTTGAATACGTCCAGTACTTCATTTTTGTTTTTGATGAAGTACACCTCACACCATCTCGATTTTTCATCGATGAATGTAACGAAGTATCGTTTCTTTCCCATTGAAGGATGTCGCATTGGCCCACATATGTATATCTGTATGTACAATTTCCAGAAGATCCTTGGTACGACCCTTTCTGCCCTTTGGGTATGGTTTAGAAGTTTTTTTTTTCTCTTGCACATACTTCACATTCTGACAATTTTTCACTATCACTTAGATTTAATCCGTGCACTTATCTTTTATTGACCATAGTTCTGAGATCACGTTCATTTAAATGTCCTAATTTTTTATGCCAATTGTTTATAGAACTTTTGAGTTTCCTTGTGTTTTCCACATTGTTGGCGACATTTTGACACTGTCTCACATAATATAAATTGTCTATACGGTCCGCACGTAATGTTATTTTATTTTCCTTGTCAACCACTATCGCGTTCTTTTCCCGAAAAATAACTTCATATCCGCGTTTAGTTATCGCTGACACTGATAGTAAATTTGTCCTTAAGTCTGACACATAAAACACTTTTTCAATGTCTATTTCTCGTTTTTCACGACCTGTGTCCACTGAAAAGTTTACTTTTCCGATTTCAGATATCCGCGTTTTTTCATTATTTGCTAATTTTAATTCACTGTCCGTTTTTGAAAATTTCCGAAACATTATTTTTTCATTGCACATATGTCCTGTGCATCGACTATCAACGCACCACTTATTATTATCACTTTATCCATACATAACCTCTTCGGTTGTATTTAACATAATTGTGTTTTTCGGACTTTTCCTATATAATTTTGAGTCACCATTTTTTAATTTATTCTCGTTCCTGTTATATATGTAAAGCAATATTATACAATTTCAGACTTGTTTGAATAACAAGTAAACCGATGAAAAATAAATCATTTACACAACAGTTTTGTCGCAGTCGGTAATAGTTTGAAAACACGTGTAAAATATTTGTTAAATTGTGATAGTTAATCAACAATTATCATGTCCATCGGTAAAATTGGTCAATTTAATTTGAAGTCATCGAAATGGAATTTATATATTCAACGTGTCGAACAATATATTAAAGTAAATAAAATTCAAGAAGAGTTTAAAGTAGCGGCTTTAATCTCCATGATTGGAGATGAAACCTACGAGTTAATGAGTGATTTGTGTCATCCTGAGAAGCCTGAAAATAAAAATTGGGAACAATTAATTAACTTAGTGGAAACACATTTAAATCCTAAACCTTCAGCGATAGCTGAAAGATATAAATTTCGTCAGCGTTTGCAAAACAATGAAGAAACAATAGCTGAGTATGTTCAAACATTAAAACACATGGCTAAATATTGTGATTTTAATGAACAACTAGAAAACAATTTGCGAGATCAGTTAGTATCTGAACTCAGAAATGACGTCATCCGATCAAGATTGTTAACGGAAACGGAGTTATCGTATTCAAAAGCAGTCGAATTAGCGTTATCACTAGAAAAGGCAGAAAAAGACGCAAGGGAAGCAGGTCCAAGCGGTTCGTTGCATAATGCTGTCAATATGGTGAAGAAAACGTATATCAACAAGAAGAAATGTCGTCATTGTGGTAACAACAATCATGTAGAAAACAATTGTTTTTTTTAAAATAGTTTGTGTCATAATTGCGGAATTAAAGGACATATAAGTACAGTATGTTTAAATAAACAAAAAACTGTAAGTAATAAATTTAAGAAAAACAAATTTCATCATCTCAATTCGTTAACATCAGCTCGAACAGAGCAGTTCAAGTTAAAAATAAATTAAACAGTATAATTACATAACTGATAAAAACAACTAAATAAATCACGAAAAAAAGTGAAAAGGGATGACGGGAATCACCATTATAGACCCGCAACCATCCACATCAAGTGCAACAACATCATATGCCACAATAACACAAAGCAAATCAAAACCCATCCACAACACGATCATCAAACCAACCCAAACAGTGCCAAAAAAGGAAAACGCAATCATTCTGGAACGAAAACAAGCGGAATTTGCAGACCATATCATAGCCCTCGAACAAGTAATCAACCTGAACGAGATCACCGACGCATATCCATTGAGGAACAACCGGATTTGTGTGTTCCTTAAGCACAAACAATTGGTGGAAGAATTAATAGCAAGTAACCCACAAATAAAAGTCAACAACCAACTTTCAAACATAAGACGATATGTCAACCCGCAAAAAAAAATTATCATCTTCGCCCCAGCCTTCATCACAAATGAGGAAATTAAACAAGCATTAATCAACAATAACATAAAAATAACGGCCCCAGTTATCCAAATAAAACTATCAAACCCCAAGCTGGCACATATTAATAGTGGAAAACGAACTACATTTATAGAAGAACAAAATTCTATTCCCGATTTCATCACCATAAAAAAAGAAACAGAGGACGTGAAAATATCGCTGGTGTCCGAATTTTGCAACAATTGTCACCGATACGGACACACCAATATAAATTGCAGGTCAAGTCCAGTCAATACAGGGGGACCACAACAGCTGACGGCAATGCCCGTGGAAAACACAAGCCTAACAGACAAAATTCAAAACAGAACAAGTACTGAAAACCCTGAAATTAATAATCAGAAAAACAAAAAACGACAACATTCAACCAGTCACTCCGATCTGAACACTGAGAACGAAGAAGAAAAATACATGCACGAATTAGTACACCTGCAATCCGAATCAAAACAAACAGAAAAGGAAAATAACGAAAACATTTACACCTCAACAAATGAAATAAATACAAAACCAAAAAAACACGTCCTACAAAAAGAAAACAAAGAAAATGAAACGAAAGAAGAGGGACCTGAATTCGCAATTCCAAAATCGTCCAAAATACAAGGGGTGGATTCAGACATCACAGATTTGGAGTCGGACGCAACCACCAACAGCGAGTTATCGTGGATTAAAGACAACCCCAAGGTCGGTAGGAAAAAACTCAAAAGGGCAAAAGCAAACAAAGAGGTAAGAGAAAACAATGATTTATGGGAAATAATTAATAAAACATTTTCAACCATGGAACCAAACGAAAAACTCCCATTAAAAGCGGAACAATTTTACAGTTTTTTTGATAACGCAAAAGGCCACATTAATATCAAAGAATTAGCTTTAGAATACACAGAAGATATAGCGTCATTAGCAAGTATGTGTAACTCATTATATCCGTCTTTGAACCATAGTATGAAAAGCAGATGCACCCGAATAGTAAAAAAATTAGAACTTTTGGTTAATTCAACGGATCCCTGTGGGGAAACGGACCAAAGAAAATAAAACAAAACCAACCTACTAAAATCCTCTTAACAAACACAAAAATAAATTTAAATTTTAATAACTAAATAATCAATATGAGTATGAAAATCATACAATGGAATGTAAATGGGTATTACTCTAGGCGAGAATCTATTGAAATCCTGATCAACCAACAGAATCCAACCTGCCTATGTCTCCAGGAAAACTAATTTCCCTGCGAACCACTGTGCCGACATACGAGGATTCTCTAAGTTTTTCAAAAACCGACAGGACGCAGGGAGAGCCAGTGGAGGAGTGGCAATCTATAGAGCACATTCCTCCAATCCACAGCAATTGGACTTAAACACCGAAATAGAAGCGGTGGCCATTACCATCAAATTTCCTCGCTCCCTAACTATATGCAACATTTACCTTCCAAATAGCTCCCCATTGAACACAGACGACCTAGACGATTTGATAAACCAACTACCCAAACCATTTATATTAGTAGGAGATTTTAACAGTCACCATTACTATTGGGGTTCCAAAAAAAACGACCCTAGAGGAAATCAAATAGCCAACTGGTTGGACTCGCAGAACCATGTACTACTCCTAAATAAAGAACAACCAACACATTTTAGCAGTAGCAAAGGAACATCCAGTAGCATAGATTTAAGTTTAAGTTCCCACACATTAGCCTCAGAAATAGATTGGGAGGCCAACGACAATTTGTATGACAGTGACCAGTATCCAATAAAAATAACAATAGGTCTTGATCACCAGCAAAGTGTCAAATTCATCCCAAAAAAATGGAAAATAAATTTAGCAAATTGGACCCTATTTACCCAAATAATAGATAATAACATCCATGATCTCACAATCCCATCAAAATATTCTACAAAAAATATAAATGTAATAGTGAACGAATTTACAACACTCATATTAGATGCCGCAAAAATGAGCATTCCAATGACAACAGGAAAAGTCAGAAATAAATCAGTACCCTGGTGGAACAGTGATTGCTACCAAGCTATCAAAGAAGCCAACAAAGCTAGAAGACTCTTCCAAAAAAATGTTAATAACGACCCTGATAGTAAATTCAAAATTGAATATAAAAAAAAGAGAGCAAAGGCCAGATGGATAATCAAAGAAAGTAAAAGGAAATCGTGGCAAGAATTTACCTCTTCCATTAACAGCAACACTCCGGTTAAATTAATTTGGGAAAAATCAATAGTATTAAAAAAAACAAAATACCACACCCCATTGTTCTAGAAACAGAAGACCAGAAATTGGAGGAAAATCCAAATATCACGACAAAAATTTTAGCAGAAGCATTTGCCTCCAACTCTAGCACAAAAAATTATACAAAAAAATTTGCTATTCACAAAAAAAAACAGGAATACAACTCCCACCTAGAGCTTAAAGATAATGCAAATCCGATCAACAAAAGGTTATCCATGCATGAACTCATATATGCGCTAGAACAATCAGGTAACTCAAGCCCTGGCCCAGACAACTTGCCAAACGCAATCATTAAAAAATGTCAAGTGCTGCTCTGAATTATCTGCTAGAATTATATAATTACATATGGGAAAACCAAACCTTCCCAGATAGCTGGAGACAAGCAATAGTTTTTTTTTTTTTTTTAAAGTGTTTTTTTTTTCCCGGATCAGCTCGTAGCTATACACAGGATTTTTCGTCCTATATAGTCACTTTTCACTTTTGCACTATTAACACTAGTTTATTTGTTCATTGTTCACGATAAATTTATTTATTTTATTTTTTTAGCAGTCCTGGGGCAGTCTGGCCTTTAACCTGTCCTTTATGGTGTCACAGCCAATTTTATATATGTTGTCGTTTTCTCTCAGGCGCGATAAATAAGTATCGGTCAACCGTTGCGTATACTCTGAAACATACTCAATGCCGAGCTCCCGATGTATCTGAGCATTTTTCACATACCATGGAGCATTTACACCAATCCTTAGCACCTTGTTCTGAAATACCTGGAGTTTATTTTTATTTGTCTGTGATGTTGGTGACCATATCGGTGCAGCGTATGTTATTAGTGGCCTCAGGATTGACTTGTAGATCAGCAGAGTGCAGTCCACATTAAGAGCTGATTTTTTATTTATTAAAGGATATAGCATAGCCAGTCTGGCATATGCCTCTTTCAATTTCGTTTGGATATGCTGACGCCAAGACAATCTTGAGTCCAGATGCACTCCCAGGTATCTCACGGTGCTAAGGGTGCCATTCCACTTTACAACGGTGCCGTTCACCTTTACCGCGTCTGGATTTTGTATCCTTCGCAGGGTAAAAATCTTTGCCTCGCTTTTCGAGGGGTTTATCTTGAACTTCCAGGCTTCAAACCACTCCTCTACCCTGTTCACAGCCTTCTGAAGCAGTTTAATGCTTTTGTTAAGGTTTTGGTCTTGTGTTAAGACACATGTGTCATCCGCAAACATGGCAAGTTGACAGCCTTGGGGAACTGGAATGTCGTAGCAGTATAAATTAAAAAGAATGGGTCCCAATATTGAGCCTTGGGGCACCCCAGAGTTAATTTTTCGCTCAGTTGATTCTGAATCATTTATTATTATTTTAAATGAACGATTCTGGAGAAAAGATCTAATAATTCGTTGCAGATATTTTGGGGTGCTTACTACCGACAGCTTATGAGTTAGCCCCTCGTGCCACACTTTGTCAAAGGCACTGGCTATGTCCAGAAATAGAGCCGTTGTGTATTGTTTGGCTTCAAACCCTTTAACTATGATTTCAGTTATTCTCGACAGCTGATGGCATGTGGAGGTTCTCCTCCTGAATCCGAATTGGAAAGGTGGGATGATCTTTTGTTCCTGGAGATATCCCTCCAGTCTCGAGTGAATTACCTTTTCCAACAACTTAGCCAATGTCGTTAGGAGGCTTATTGGACGGTAACTTGATGGAGAATTTGGAGGTTTTTCTGGCTTGCGCACGACCGTTATAAGCGCTTGTCTCCACAACTTTGGAAAATATCCCCAATTTAAGCATCTGTTGAATAGGCTGGAGAGAAATGCGAGACCTTTACTTGTTAGGGTTTTCAATACAACGTTTGGAATTTGGTCATTACCGGGAGTCTTTTTGGTTGGTAGTCCGTTTATGATAAGCTTCAGCTCAGAAGGGCTAGTGTATTTAACGGGTGAGCCATTTTGATTTGTTGATAATGGAGTCGGAGGTAGGGTTGATTGAAAAGGTTCGAGCGAAAATGTTTTTTCGAAATGATCAGCCATAGCATTACATTTCCCCTCGTCGCTTTCATATGTCGTAGCATCCACTCTAAGTGGCGGGATTCTCGATTTTTTCTTTAACAATCTCTTTGTTGCTTGCCACATTGATCGATCACCCGGGTGGATACTCTCTACATATGATCTGTACTGTGCCACTCGATATTCATCCAATGCCAATCTGGTTTGACGAATGAGTGCGTTTAATGATGTTTTTAGTAAAGGGCATCTATTTCTTTGCCACTGGCGACGTAAATGGTTTTTTTGTTTTATTAGGCATTGAATGGTTTGAGGAGCTGCAACTTCTGAAGCTTGTTTTTTGTGGGTGTTTGGACAAGTGGACTGTTTGATAGAATAGTGAATAGTATCTGTCAGGTGTTTGATGGCCTCGTCAATGTTTTCCTCTGATAAGAGTTGCATTTTGGTGTCAAGGTGGTCATCAAAGTAATCTTTGAATTTATCCCATTTTATTTTTCCGTTTACTATAGATCTTGAAGTATTTTGTTGCTTTTTAGTTTCTTGAGTAAAGTTTATTAGTACCGGTAGATGGTCAGAATCCATTTCACTTAGGGTTTTATGTGATACAGGAATAGAGAAGTTTTTGATCAAGGCAATATCTAATATAAATGGGTTAAAGCTCTGTTGTGGAGGGTAGTAAGTAGGTTCATCTGGAATTGAGATTTGGATGGATAGGTTATTGACCACTTTTTCTAGATCGCGGCTCTTCGGATTTGTCACTCTGCAACCCCATAGTTGGTTTTTGCTGTTTAAATCACCGCAAAGAATTGTTGACTCGCTTCCAAACAGTACATCCAAGTCAGATTGCAAGATTTTTTTGTTAGGCTGTAGGTATGCTGCTATGATTTTTATATTTCTATTTCCTGGAAGAGGTAAATTGATTGCTGTCGCTTCGAGATTTGTAAGTGCTGGGAGGTAGATTTCGTGGTTGGCTATTCCATGTTTTATAAAAATGGCTACTCCCCCAGAAGCGTAGGGAGCGGGTCTGTCTCTTCTTTGTATGGTGTAATTTGGACATGTGAAATTTTCGTTCTCTATGAAGTGAGTTTCTGTGACACATGCAACATCAACTGCATGTCGCGTCAGGAAGTCAATAAATGAGGAGCGTTTGGTTTTAAGTCCATTTGCGTTCCAGTTTAGGATGGTTAAAGTATTGAATGTTTTGTGACGATTCATTTTTGTTTGTTTTGTTTTAAGTTGCTAACAGATAATGGGTTCGGGAGTGATTTCATTTATTCGTTGTTAAAAAGTTGAGAAAGTATGTTCATTATAAAGCTTTTAATTAAGGGGATAAGGGGTTTGATCATTGTAATAATGGTGTCACAGAGGGTTTCAGGTGAAAAAGGAAGATTTGAGGGAAATGAGGTCTTGCTGTTATGAGTGCTATTCGCTGGCTCTTCGCTGTTTTTCTGTTCCTGACGTCCAAATTTCACAGTATTAGCGTATGAGACTGACGTGGTTGGCCGTTGATTAACGTTGCTTTTGGGATTTACATTATTCGTTTCTGGGATGTTTTGTGGGACTGTTCTATCAATTCGTGTAAATATTCCTACCTTTTTTTGCTGGGCGGATTGATATATGGGGCATCCTTTATAATTTGCGGTGTGGTCCTGCTGGCAGTTAACGCATTTAGGCCTCTGTTCTTTTTTTAGTAGACATTGGCTGTAGTGATGGGGCTCAATGCACTTTACGCATCGTGGGTCGAGACGGCAGAAGTTGCGTGTGTGTCCAAAACGTTGGCAGTTCGTGCACTGAGGTATGGAGTGGTTTTGGCGTCTCATTTCGACGTTGATCAGTGCTTGTCGTATGGCCTTAATTTCGAATATTTTTTTGGCAGCTTGGTTATCAGTTAGGTCGGCAATACAGGTTGAGAGTGGCTGTTTTTCTCTGTTGTATAATCTTGTTATTTTTAGTAATGGCAGGTTTGGGTTGTTTTCTAGAAGGTCGTCTTTGATTTCTTGGTCAGTCAGTGAATATGGAACGTGTTTAATAACCACTGAGAGTTTATGTTCGTCAGGGCTTTTAAAAGTGTGAAACTTTTGCTTTGTTTGTTCGAAAAATTTGACTAGTTTTCTGAAGTCGTCAATTGTTGTGGTGTTTATTCTTAATATTTTTCCTTTTTGTATTACGTTGAACTCGTTATTTAACAAATTTTTCAAGTCGGTTTCAACACGTTGATAATTTAGAGCCTCGTGTAGGTAAATTGGGGGAATTTTTATTTCTGTTTTTAATGAGGTATTGTCATCGTTGCTTGTTTGTTGTTCAGATATTATATTTTGCAAAGGAGCATACTTATTGTTTAGTTTTATTGAATTAAAATCGATTGCGTATCGCTTGGTTGTGTTGCTTGCTGATTCAGTATCAATTTTCTTACGTTTTCCCTGCTTCGATTTGGGGGAGATGAATTCTACATCGATAGGGCTGTTCAGAAGGAAGTCGTGGGTTGGCGGCGGTTGCTGTTGTTTGTCCATTTGACTTTCAGCCAGGACAATAATTTCGTCCAGTCTTGGGTCATATGGCATTTTTTTTTTTTTTTTTTTTTTTTTTTCACTTCAACTCCTACAAGTTTATGTTTAAGTTTTGTAAGGCTCTCTCCTCTCACTTAGACTAGAGAGGCCTTACGTTGTTTTTCACTATCCACTTCACTCAATTGTTCGGCTTAGATATTATTTTCGTTGAATACAGATTTTGCATGCAGATTTTCGTTTGCTCGCTCACACTATCACAACACAGTAGTCACATATACAATTATCAGAGGTAACAATAAGATATGTTTCTCCGATCACGGTACGAAGCGGACTCAAGCAATAGTGATTCCAATCCTAAAACCCAACAAAAACCCCAACTGCGTAACCAGCTATAGGCCAATCTCCTTAACATGCAACTTATGCAAATTAATGGAAAAAATAATTAGTAGAAGACTTCGGTGGTATCTGGAACAAAACAATCTCCTCTCTCCCTATCAGTTCGGTTTCCGTCAAAATAAATCAACAACGGACCATCTTATTAACATAGAAGACGATATATGCGACTCCTTTGCAAATAAAACTAACCTCATATTACTCAATCTAGATATTGAGAAAGCCTATGAAATGGCATGGAAGCACAACATCTTAAAACAACTAGAAAAGATGAGGATAAA
Source organism: Sisyra nigra (assembly GCA_958496155.1). Lineage (NCBI taxonomy): Eukaryota > Metazoa > Arthropoda > Insecta > Neuroptera > Sisyridae > Sisyra > Sisyra nigra. Next base: position 28,554,842 of record OY292314.1, read on the forward strand.
AGGAAACACATTAGCGTTTATTAAAAACTTCCTAGAAAACAGAGAAATCAGGGTAAGATTCAACGACACCCTTTCGAATCCAGTAAAACTTGAGAACGGGCTCCCTCAAGGATCAGTTCTGAGTGTTCTCCTATTTCTAGTAAGTATCAACAACGTCTTCTCCAATAAAATCAACCCTGTAAAATTCTACCTATTTGCGGACGATTTGACAATAACATGTAGAAGTATAAACGAACATGCATCCACTAAACTACTTCAAAAAACCCTGGACAAATTACAAGAGTGGTCGGATAAAACAGGATTCAAATTTTCTAAAACAAAATCGGAAATCACAATCTTCTCTCGAAAATACAAATCACCAGACAATGTTTTGCTTAACCTCGACGGCCATCTACTAAAAACGTCTAGTACAGTAAAATTATTGGGTATAGTACTAGATAAAAAACTCACCTGGAAACCACATATTGAAACAATAATAAAAGACTGCCACAAAAGACTAAACCTCATAAAAGTGCTAGCCTCAGTGCAATGGGGAGCCGATAAAAAATGCTTACTTGACATATACAGGACTATGATTCGCACAAAATTGGATTATGGGTGTATACTTTATGATTCTGCGACAAAAACCAATCTTAGAAAACTGAACATAATCCAAAATAATGCTCTAAGGCTATGCATAGGAGCCTTCAGAACGAGTCCCACCAGTAGTATCCTAGTAGAAGCTGAGGAAATCCCACTTGATCTAAGAAGAAAAAACTGGTTGCCAGTGTTGCCATCTGCGTCAATGAGGATTTAAAAAACCCAGCCTGTATTCGCCTCAATAAAAAACCAAGCATAGACAACCTGTATCGAACCCATAAATATCTTCCAAAACCAGTTCGAATAAGAGCCGCAGAGTACAGCAAGGAATTAGAGTTGGAATTGCGAGAACTACAAATATTCCGAAGGGAAAGTAAAAAGCCTCCATGGGAACGATTTAGGCCAGCCGTCAATCTAAAAATGGCCGAAAACCTCAAAGGAGACACACCCCAATTGTTATATAAAAGCCTCTTCTTGGAAACTTTAAATAAATACAACAAAGAAAAAATTTATTACACCGATGGGTCAATTATTGGAACAAAAACGGGATGCGCGGTGGTATCCGACAACGTAGTTAAGCGTTTCAGGCTTCGAAATCACTATTCGATATTCACGTGTGAAGCAACTGCCATTTCGAAGGCCCTGGACCTGATCCAAGCAGACAACCCACCTCAAAATTCCGTTATCTTCACTGACTCCAAATCCAGTTTAATTGCCCTCCAAAATCCATACAATAAAAACCAACTCATCAGTAACATCCAAAAAACTCTCGAAGAACTCGAAGACTGCGGGGTGAAAGTGTCACTCATATGGATTTCGAGTCACCAAGGAATAGACGGGAATGAGCGGGCAGATATCGAAGCGAAAGAGGCCACGACCGAGGAAACAATAGACCCCACACTGAAGACAGCAAAAGACGAAATTAAAAAAAACAATAAACAAAACAACTTCAGAATATTGGGACAGCAAATGGAAAAACAAACTAACACACCTACATGAGATCCGCAAGACATCCATAGAGAAGCTCCCCATCCCAGTAACAAGAAGAGACCAATCGGTGATAGCACGACTGCGTATAGGACATACGAACTTAACGCACAGCCAGCCACTTAATAACAAAAAAAGAAAAGGCAAAATGTTCGTATTGCCAACAAGAGCAGTCAGTGAAACATATTTTGCTTCAATGTGGGACATACCTCTCTCAAAGAAAATCAATAAACCTCCCAAACTCCATATCAAAATGCCTGAACACACAGGAAGGAATCAACAAAACAATAACCTTCCTTAAAAAAATAGAATTATACGAAAAAATCTAGAAATTCTAATTTAAATACCAAGTCATTGATGACCACGTAGTTAAAAAATGACTTATAAACAAAAAACAAAAAAAATTTCATCAAAATTCACACAATTATATCGGAGAGATTACCTCTTACGATAATTATCAATTTGATAAAGTTATAAATTATAACCAAAATAATGAGTCAAATAATAAACCTATTATTTGTGAATTATTTATTGAAAATAAATTAATAAAGTTACAAGTAGACACAGGCAGTCCTGTATCTGCTATATCTAATGATATATATTTAAAATATTTTTCACACTTGAAACTAAATAAATCAAATAGTAAATTTGTTTCTTATATAGGTAATGAAATTATTCCTAAAGGATATATAATTGCATCTGTTAAATATAAAATTGATATTATTAATGATTTAAAACTATTTGTCATTATGAATGAAGGGTTTCCGATAATAGGAAGAGATTGGATTAATAAGTTAAATTTAAATTGGCAACAATTGAATTATGTGTCAATTTCCAGAGAGAAATTTTTAGAAAATATTTTTAAAAAATTTTTACAAGTATTTGACGATAATGTAGGTACACTAAATGATTACGTTTTAAAATTAAATGTAAAACAAGGTATTATACCTAAATATTGTAAACTATTGCCACTACCGTTTGCAATTAAACAAAAGGTGGATAATGAATTAAATAGATTACACTCATTAAATACTATTTCACCAGTTACACATAGTGATTGGGCTACATCAATTATACCTATTTTAAAAAAGGACTATTCTATAAGGATTTGTGGAAATTATAAAATTACTATAAACCCTCATTTGATTATTTCTAAATACCCTTTACCTAAAATTGATGAATTATTTTCTAATTTAAGTGGGGGAAAACAGTTTTCTAAATTAGACCTTTCTATGGCTTATTCACAAATATTGTTAGATGATGAATCAAAGAAATATACCACTATATCAACTCATAGAGGTTTGTTTCAATATAATAGAATACCTTTTGGGTTAAGTCCAATACCGGAACATTTTCAAAGATTAATGGAGTCTATATTATCAGGTTTAGAAGGTACTGTAGTTTTCCAAGATGATATTCTAATTACAGGTGAAAATGAAGCAATACATTTAAATAATTTGGAAAATGTTTTAAGTAGGTTACAAAAGGCAGGTCTTAAATTGCAAAAGAATAAATGTTCTTTTTTCCAAAATTCTGTGTCATATTTAGGATATGTAATTGATAAAGAAGGACTACATACTTCTGATGATAAAATTAGAGCAATATTAGATTGCAGAAATCCTAAAAATGTAACGGAATTAATATCATTATTAGGTATGATCAATTACTACGCTAAATTTATAAAAAAATTAAGTACAATGTTGCATCCATTGTATTCATTATTGAGAAAAAACGTAAAGTATTGTTGGGATAAAAACTGTGTAAATGCTTTCAATAAAATTAAAAATGTATTAAAATCAGGACAAGTTTTAACACATTACGATCAAAAATTACCGTTATATTTAAGTTGTGATAGCAGTAATTACGGCATCGGAGCTGTGTTATTTCATAAAATGGATAATGGTTTAGAAAAAATTATAGCTTGCGTTTCACGAACATTATCAGAAACAGAAATGAAATATAGTCAAATTTCCAAAGAAGCTCTAGCAATCATGTTCGGTGTTCGTAAATTTCATCAGTATATTTATGGTAGACATTTTACTTAATTTACAGATGCAAAACCGTTAATTTCAATTTTTGGTTCAAAAAAAAGTTTGCCAGTAACAACAGCGAATCGTTTACAAAGATACGCAGTAGAGTTGACAGGTTATCAATTTGATATACAGTTTATTAAAACGAATCAAAATTGTAAAGCTGATTTTTTGTCAAGACTTCCTTTAGATATTTCTCATAAGGAAGAAGAAAGTGAAAATATTAATTATATAAATGCGATAGGAGAAGATTTTCCTTAAGTCAATGTAAAATCTATTAGAAATGCTATACAGTTCGATCCTATTTTAAGTAAAGTATACCGTTATACATTATACGGGTGGCCAGATAAAAATACTGATACAAATTTATCTTCATATTTTAAAATTAAAAATCAAATTTCTTTAGAACAGGGATGTCTTTTATGGGGTTACAAAGTCATTATACCAAATAAATTTAGAAGACAATTATTAATACATTTACATAGCGGTCATTTAGGAATAGTTAAAATGAAAAGTATAGCTAGATCATATTTTTGGTGGCCAGGAATTGATGAAGACATAAATAATATAACTAAATCATGTGAAGCATGCATAATTGTAAAACCGTGTCCAAATAAATCAATTTTAACACCATGGCAATGGCCAAAAAAACCCTGGACACGAATACATGCTGACTTTGCAGGACCATTTAAGGGCCGTACTTTTTTGATAATTACAGACGCAATGTCTAAGTGGCCTGAAGTGTTTGAAGCAAATAAAACAAATGCTAAAAACATAATTAATATTTTTAGAAACGTTTTCTCACGTTTCGGATTACCACAACAATTTGTTAGTGACTCAGGTCCGCCATTTAGTTCATTAGAATTCAAATTATTTTTAAAAAGAAATGGTATTGTACAAATTTTCTCTCCTGTTTATCATCCTAGTTCCAATGGAGAAGCAGAAGCTAGTGTAAAGTTAATAAAAGCAACATTAAAAAGGGCAGTTTATGAAAATACAGATTTTAATTTAGCTCTAAACAATTTTATTTTAATGTATCGTAATTCTATACATTCAACGACAGGTGAATCACCAGCTAAATTATTGATAGGTAGAAATTTACGCACAACTTTTGATTTATTTAGACCTGAAACATCTGATTATGTTGAATCGCAACAAACAAAACAAATCATAAATAAGGGCGGAAAACGCATAGATTTAGATGTAGGGGATGAAGTATTAGTGCGTCAGTATGGAAAGAACGATAACAAATGGACGAAAGGTGTAATTAAAGATCAAGTCACCAGTTCAACATTTGTAGTTGACAGTGATAAAGGCAGTCAGTATAGACATGCTGAACAGATACGTCCAATAAGAAAAAGTTTAATTAGATATTCAATAACACCGGAAATTAATAAATCCTCAATTGATAATGACAACATTAGTGAAAATAAAAACGAAATATTAAGTAATGATAAAAATACAATTATAGAAAAGACTGATGAAGATTCAGTAAATGGTACTAATAATGAAAACTTAATAGATAATAATTTATGTGCAGATAATGAAAATAGTGAGAATGTAAATAATGATTTAAGCTATGAATCTGAAGCAGTTTTAAATGAAAGAAGATACCCAAAAAGAGATATTAAGCCAGTCATTAAATATGATGCATAAAATAATAATACTTTGTAAAAGAATGAATTGTCATTTGTAAATAATATATTAAAAGAATAATGTTTAGTTTTTTAGAATTGAAATATTGTATACATAAGTAGAATAATTATTTTCTTTATATGTGAAGGGAGTGTTATATATGTAAAGCAATATTATACAATTTCAGACTTGTTTGAATAACAAGTAAACCGATGAAAAATAAATCATTATACACAACAGTTCCGTTTTCTGAAACAATCTTTAGCCCAATGTCCTTTTTTCTTACAGTAATTACAAATATCATTTTTCCTAGATACCTTGTATACACCCTTATTTTCTTTAACCACTAAGGCATCAAGTTTTTCACTTGATCCCGTTTTGAATGAACTTCTTTCGAACGTACACAACTGAACAGCAAAATCATCAAATGACTTGTTTTTATTTTCAGTCATCAACATCCAACTCGCCCGGAATGTTTGAAAACTACTGGGAAGTATATTCAACATTTTGCTTAGTAAAAACAATTCCGGCAAGCGCTGTTCATCTTGGTTAACTAAGGCACTGTTTAAGTCGATCCATAAATTTCTTAGAAACGCAATATGAAAAGAAATGCCTTTTCCACTATTCCACTTAAAAGCAAAGAACTCGTCAGAAATTTTGAAGATTTCATCACTTGACGCAGCTTCAAACAAATTTTTCAACAACTCGAACATTTCGTACGCACTTTCCTTGTCCATTATTTTTTGGTAAATTTCATCGGTAATCGATGACATTATCATGGACCTTGCAAAATTATCCGCCTTCCGATAATGGTTTGACAGCGTAACAAATTCGTTCCATTTTGCTTCTGTGGCATCGGGATTTGGCTTTATGGGTTTTGTTAAAGTTTCATCCAAAGCTTCGACTGCACCGCTTTGATATCCAACTAACACACGAATTTTTCGTTTCCATATTGGCCAGTCCAATTCTCCCGAAAGGGGTTTAATATTCTTTACGAATTCACCCATTATTTCTTTTGCAACAATCGACTAACACTTTTTAAACTTTATTATATTGTTTTATTATTGTTAACAATGGCTGGGTCCATAACCTGATGAGAGGTTTTCATTTACGCAGTAACAATAAGTAATATAAAGTAAAGAGTAGTAATATAAAGTAGTATTTATTATATTCTAATATGTACATTAAGGCTTTAACAATGGTACCACTGACTCTGATGGATTTAACTGGAATGAATCTATGTCTCTGAGTTCTATGGATTGAACACTCACTGACACTAACACTTAGACACTGTATCCTTGGCCCTCCGTGGGATCCAGAATTGTATGATACTCTCAGGGCATATCAGCATATGGGGAATAGAGAAATGTTGCACGTGCACACTGTGGTCTTCAATACCTTTTCGGTTCTCATGGACTTCGCCACATTCTAACAAATATTTATCACAATTTATAATAATAATAATAAAGCCTTTATTTTCTGAAACGTTTTTGTACAGTATTTACAGTTAGAATATACTTACATTATACTTACATAATAATCACTTAATTTAAAATCAACACTTAAATTACAAAATGTCTCTATTTTCGGTGTGCCTTACGGCTAAGGCCTCCTCCAACTCTGATTTGTAGGAGGTTTGTGGTCAACTTTCCCCACGGTGACCGGCCGGCTTGGGGAGCAAATTTTTGAAGTTTTTCTTTTTGTTTTATTCCGGTTGGAGGGGGCCTTTACTTGTTTTTTTTTGGCAGCTCTGACGACAAGGTAGTTCTTTCGCGTGATATTACATATATGAAAGAATGTCTAGCTTGACCACTTCCCGCGTTGAACTTATAGATGGCTTCACATTTTCGGCCGTCATGCTTAACTTTTTGTGGGATGGATCGGTTGGTGATTTCTCTCGCTTTCTTTTTTCACGGTTAGCATTCCCTGTTTTTTTCACAATTAGCTTGTCGTACTTAATGAACGCTATGTTTCCGTTTTTTCTTTCTTCTTGCATCTTTGGCAGTAATTGCTTGCGTAATTCAAGAACTTCTTTGGAGAAATCCTCTTTGACATATATATTTGGAGGAAAGTTACGCTTGTTTTTCAAAATAATGGGCTGAGTGAATAAAATTCAAGTAAATGCTGAAAGAAAAAAGTACAAGTAAAAGCATTTACTTAAAGCATAAATAAATGCTAAAAGTAAAGGCTTGATTTTAAGAGAATAAAATTTTTCTTGTACTACCAAGTATTGTCTAATAATTTTCAGTATTTGCTAGTGTTGACGGCAACCTCCGATGAATACGTAATCGAAAAATCGTCTGGATCATTTAATGTTTTGGCCACATTATAGTATGAAGCAGCATAGAATAAATTTTGGTATTTTGTCTAGTAATACTCTTAATAATAAATAAAAATTCAGCATTGAAATGCCGCTCAGTGCGGACGTGAAATTGATTTTAAGTGAAAGGTTATTAAATTGAAAATCAAAACAAAGTTCACCAATACAAGTGCATATAATACAAAATACGCATATAATTGCACAACGGCAACGGTGCAAGGCCACCTACACAAACAAGTAGGAGATTTCTTTATTTACTTTTCAATTAACAAAATCTAACTACCACATTAATTAAAAAATGACAACATCAAGCAATACCATAAACCACAACCAAAATCAATCGACCTACGCCAAGGTACTAACAACTAACAACAATAATACGACCAAAGAATATTTCCCTAACAAGAGACAAGCTATCTTATTTGACGGCGTCGAAAACTCAAAAATCAACGATTACATACAACAGGTTGGAACGCAAATTGGACCACAAAAGATATTATTTGCATCTCGATTATCGAACAATAGAATATGCATTTACCTATCAAACGAGAACGAAGTTAACAAATTCTTAGCAAATAATGGGAAAATAAGAGTCAACAATCAAATAATAACAGCCCGTCGTTTGATTACCCCCTCAAAACGACTTATTGTTTCAAATGTATGCCCTTCCATTCCACATACTACAATTATAACCGCACTACAAAATATTGGACTCCACCCATTATCTAATATGAGCTTCATAAAAGTCGGGATACAGGATCCTGCCTATAGCCATGTCCTTAGCTTTAGAAGACAAATATTTGTGAGAGATTACGATAGTCATGATTTCCCGGACTCGTTATTAATAGCCCATGAAAACGAACATTATCGAGTTTTCATAGGAGAGAAAATCCAAATATGCCACTACTGCAAGACAAAGGAACACAAAACCGAGCATTGCCCCTCAAATAAGAACAATAACTCAGATAATAACGAAAACGCCCCACAATCAACACCACAACCAGGGACGAGTGCCCAAGGAGACCCAAAAAATAAGGATAACGCAACAACAATTAACCAGCCAAATGAACAACGGAAGGAAAGTGAGATAATTCAACCGACTGAAGTTATCGTAGAAACCCCAAAGAAAAGACCGAGGGGCGATTCGACCAGTACTGACGTCGGAGGTGTAACTAAATCAACGGAAGACGACCTGGCGTCGGCGGAATCGGAAATACTGTCGGAGAGCACCAGCTCGGCCGGAGAAGAAAACTTCAATGTACCACGGGCTAAAAGGAAAACAAAAAAACTAAAAACTAAAGAAAAAATAAACGACGAAATAATGTGGACCAAAATAATAGAAAACATTAATTCCCTGGATCCAAAAAAAAGTTTTCCATTAAGTATAAACCAATTTAAAAGCCTATTAGATGTTACACAAGGAAAGTTACAAATTAACAACCTAATTGAAGAGTACACTTCGGATATACAAGAATTGAAAAATATGTGTTCGACAGTATACAGCCACCGAAATAGAAGTCAGAAAATTCGAATCACTAGACTCCAAAAAAGGTTAAAAGAGCTACCAAATAAAACGCCAAACTGAATAAATGATGGGTATGAACATATTGTAGTGGAATCTAAACGGATATTATAAAAAACAAGAATTCTTAAAAATATTAATACAAGAGCAAGACCCAATGTGTATTTGCCTCCAAGAAACGAACTTTGCAAATGATCATTGTGGAAACATCAGAGGGTACAAAGCTTTCAATAAAAACAGAGAGCGCACATTAAGAGCCAGTGGTGGCGTCGCTACCTACGTCAAGCCTGAAACACTACCAGAAGAAATAGATATAATATTTACCAGATCAATTCCGATTGAAGCAGTAACAATTAGAATTAAATATCCAGTTAGAATAACCCTGTGCAATATATACATACCAAATAGCCTCGTACTAAGTAAAGCAAACCTCGAAGAACTAATTGAACAACTCCCTAAGCCGGTGATCCTACTGGGCGACTTTAACGCCCACTACAATTATTGGGGCTCTCAAAACTGTGACCAGAGGGGCTCTCTAATAGCTGATTGGTTAGAAAGTGAAGATGACATGATCGTTTTAAACACAGAAGAACCAACCCATTTCAACGTTGCAAGGGGTACTACAAGTAATATAGACCTAACAATCGCAGACAAATCCCTAGCTTTTAAGATGGAATGGCACCCTGCCAAATTTTCATATGATAGTGACCACTTTCCAATAAATATCATACTAAACGATCGGGAAATCAGAAAAAACCAACCAACTCGAATCCAAAAAAAGTGGATTTTCGAGCGAGCAAACTGGAGCTTATTTAAGGATAAAATTGACGAAAATATTGTACATCTACGTAACCTATCACAGCCCCAAGGGGCAACAATAGATGAAATCACCAGATCCTTTACAACAACAATACTAAATGCGGCTGAAGATTCTATACCAAAAACAAAAGGAATCATTAAAAGAAATTTAGTACCTTGGTGGAATTCCGATTGCCAAAAAGCCGTGAGAGAAGCTAAAATTGCTTTCAGAAAATATCGAAGAAACAATAACAACGAAACAGAACTTATGTTAAAAGTGGATTACAAAAAGAAACGCGCAAAAGCTAGGAGAACCATCAAGGAAAATAAGATAAAATCCTGGGAAAAATTCCTATCAACAATAAATTGTCACACAAATGCATCAGAAATGTGGAAAAAGATTAAAGCGATTAAAGGCTTTAATAGTCATCCTTCCCATATAATCCTGGAGAGTGACGACGGAAACTATATTAGTGATTCAAATCAAACGGCAAAATTTTTGGCAGACACCTTTGCTTACAACTCAAGCTCAGAAAATTACGACAATAAATTCCAAGAAATTAAAGAAAAAATAGAAAGAGAAAACTACACATTGAATCTAACGGATAATTCAAACACAATAAATAGAAAAATAAAAATGAGTGAACTCACAGCTGCGCTATCCATGACCGGAAACACTCCATCAGGCCCCTGGGCCTGATGGAGTACCAAACATAATCCTAAAACAACTACCAATTAGTGGAGTTAGCTATATGTTGGACCTTTTCAATTACATATGGAAATTTCAACTGTTCCCAGGTGATTGGAAAGTGGCTACAACGATTCCAATCGCAAAGCCGGGAAAAGACTCAAGCCAGCCTAAAAACTACCGCCCAATTTCTCTGACCTGTACGTTATGTAAGATAATGAAAAAAATAATATCCAAAAGACTCCGATGGTTTCTTGAAACACAAAACATACTCTCTCCACAACAGTTTGGATTTCGAAATAATCGCTCTACTACAGACCAATTGGTCTGTGTGGACACTGAAATTTGCAAGGCCTTTAAAAACAAGTACCATGTTCTCATGGTAGCCCTAGATATCGAGAAGGCTTACGAAATGATCTGGGTGAACAGAGTTCTAAAAATACTAGAAAGTATCAATGTTAATGGCAATACCCTCGCTTTTGTCCAAAATTTCCTGGAAGGGAGGAAAATTCAAGTAAAAGTGGGGAACTCATTGTCTCCTCTCACACCTATTTCAAATGGACTCCCCAAGGGTCGGTATTAAGTGTCACATTATTTTTGTTGGCAATCAATGACGTGACAAATTGTGTTGAAAAACCGTGCAAAGCTTTCTTATTTGCCGATGACCTGACCTTGATACGTAAAGGCGTGGACCCCAGAATTACAGAACAATTGATGCAAAAAGATCTTAGCAAAATATTCAAATGGACCTTACAAACTGGATTTAAGATATCAAAAGAAAAAACAGAAGCAATAATGTTTTCACGTCGACGCCTTAAAATAAAATTAAAACTATCAGTAAATGGGAGCCCAATTAAAATTGTACCGAAAAAAAAATATTAGGGATGACCCTGGACCAAGGAATGACCTGGAGAAGCCACATCAACAATCTAAGAACCGAGTGCCACAAACGGTTGAACATCCTTAAAACATTATCATCTAGGAACTGGGGGGAAGTTAACTTCCAAACCCTGAAAACAACATACAGGGCAATCATTCAACAAAAATTGGATTATGGAGCTGTCTTGTATGATGCAGCATCCAAAAATATATTGAAAAAGTTGGAGCCCATACTTAATACGGCAATGCGGGTTTGTGTAGGAGTCTTCAGAACAAGTCCAATCCCAAGCATTTTAGCAGAGGCCAACGAAATACCACTAGCCTACAAAAGGAAAGAGCAAGTACTGAGATACGCTTCTAAAATCCAGCAACAACTCCAAAATCCAGCCAGGAAAAGCTCCATCAATCATAATCCAATGGAAATAAGTCGAGAAGCTCAACCATTGCGATATCTTCCACTGCGCGAGAGAGTATCAAAATATGAAGACGAATTAAATATCACCATCCCAAAAAATAATGACCCAATATATTACCTCCGCCCACCATGGGAACTGTGGACTGCACCAGTTGACATATCGCTGGCGGAATGTGCAGCGGCCACCGCACCACCACCACTTGTGCGAGCCCTATTTAGGGAAGTACAGGACAAATACAAAAACCACCAGGAGTTCTTTACTGACGGATCAGTACTTGATGGACAGTCGGGATTCGCCGTTTATACTCAACAACGAACGTACAGCTGCCGGTTGAAGGATGGCTCATCAATATTCACATGTGAGGCTAGAGCTATCTTAAAATGTTTGGAGATCATCTCTGGCCAAACAGTAACCGGTCCGGCTGTTATATATTCCGACTCTCTATCATGCCTGAAAGCTCTACAGAACCAAAATAATAAGAACTCGATCATTGCCCAGCTGCAGGAGAAACTAGTTCGGTTGCTTAGTAATGGATATAGAATTATATTGGTTTGGACTCCTAGCCACCAGGGGATAGAGGGCAATGAACTAGCGGATTCTGCAGCAAAGCGGGCAACGGGGTTGCAGCTGCTTCAGGGAGAGGATCTGGCCCCGGAGGACTTCAGACGCCAAATTGGGGCTGCGAGCCGAAAAGCATGGGGAACGTGCTGGAGGTCTACCCCACAAAAATTGTTTAGTGTACGGGATTCGATTGATGCTGTCTGTCCTGCCCAATCACTACCAAGAAGACAAGCTATGTTAATCAGTAGATTAAGAATCGGCCATACAAAGATCACACACCAACATTTATTCCAGGGGGGTAACCCAGATTGTGCGGGATGTGGGGATGGGCTGTCGGTGCAACATCTGCTGTTGGAATGCCGATGGTTATCCAATTGCAGAATTGCATGCAAGATGGGGAACAGTTTAAGGGAGAACTTAAATTCAGAAGAAGGAGTGAACAATATTATAAAATTTCTAAAAATTGCAAACCTAATGGACAAAATATAAGTGAACCAAGTGTAAGTGAACAAGATCTCCTAAAAAAAGATATATAAGAAATTATCGCTATTACGGTTATTATTACTATATATAATTATATATAATATGTATTTCTACAGTAACTATTGTCGTTATTGTTAGTGTTATTGTTGAGTTATCAATATTGTTTATTACTATTATTTGTTAATTATTAATTATCTATTAATAATTGTCGCTATTGCTATGTCTACATGCGTTAACTTCTCCCTTGATAACTCGTTAAGCTAATTTTAGTGTTATATACATATATTATATTTATATTCTTACCATTGCCGTTACTGTTATAGTTATTCATATTCATATTATTTATTACTTATTTATTATTTATTAGTGTTTATTGCTATTACTGCTATTAGTACTATATACGTTTATATATAATATGTATTTCTACAGTAACCATTGTCGTTATTGTTAGTGTTATTGTTGAGTTTATCTATATTGTTTATTACTACTATTAGTTAATTATTACTTATCTATTAATATTTGTCGCTATTGCTATGCCTACTATTATTGTTATTATTGTTGCTGTATATATATACTATCATTGTTTGTCAGTACTTTTGATACTAACTAGTTATCTCAATTATGTCGCTAATGACCATGTTGTTGAAGCGACTTAAATTTAAAAAAAAAAATAAATAAATAAATAAAAGTTTTATTTGTGGTCCATGATTACATTGGTTTGTTTTTATAAGTTTTTACATGTACTATAACTAAGAGTACCAGAAGTATTATTCTTTACCTCTTAAAACTATTCTTAATAAATAAATAAAATTCTTATAAATAAAATTCTTTTTCTAAAGGTCGTCCGAGAAAATGGACCGTAAAAACCCAGTTTTTTTTGTTATTTTAATTATTTATTAATTGGCTTACTTACTACTAATTATAAACGAATTATCCTTATTGCTATTTACATTAATATGTGTTTCAGTCTTTTATGTTTTACCGACTCATTATCACTATATGTAGCTATTTCTCTTATTTCTACATTCTCATTGCACTGACAGTCTTCAAGAAATTTCCTTGATTTCCCTTTACCATATTCCTTTTTTAAGAGCAAATCTGCTTCTCTATGCAGCTCACTTACTAGAGTACACCGGGGTTTGTCCGGGGCAAACCGCAAGAATTTATTTTGCGTAATTTGGACCTTTTTATAATTACTTTTACTAGTAAAGCTTCAGCAAGGAGCTGCATAGATCAGCATGGGTCTTACAATTGTTTTGTAGAGCAATAATTTATTTGCCGTACTAAGACCAGATTTACGGTTTAGTAGCGGGAATAATGAGACAATTATTCCCTTTCCTTTTTGGACGAGTTCATTTATATGTAGGGTAAACGTCAAAGTGCGATCTAAGTTTATTCCCAAATACTTAACAGAGGAGGACCACTCCAGTTCTTTTTGTTCTATTTGAACTTTGTTTACTAACAGTGGTCTTCTCTTTCTAAATAAAATTGCCTTCGTTTTAGGAATATTTAGTCTAATTTTCCACTTGTTAAAATATTCAACAAGTCTGGAGTCAATAAGTCCCTGGCTCAGTCTATTCACAATGGTATCCATTCTCCACGACGTTACAGTCAGTGCCGTATCGTCAGCGAAAAGAGACACTATTACATCCTTACTTTTAGGCATATCATTCACATATATTGTAAATAGAACCGGGTCCAGTACAGAACCTTGAGGAACTCCCGCTGTTAGAGTCTTCCTCTCAGAAATGTCTTCTCCCAGTTTTACCTGAAAGACCCTGTCTCGATATAACAGTGAACTAACCCAACTATGTATCCCGGAAATCCCAAGATGGTCATCTTAAAGAGAAGCCCCTTGTGCCAAACGGTGTCGAAAGCCTTTTCTATATCAAGTATAACCATTCCAGTGTGTTTTTTTTTGTTGAAGTTACTTGTTATATTTTATCAACGGTACGTGCCAACTGAGCAGTGGTTGAATGGTCCCTACGGAAATCAAACTGCTCATTGATTATTAAGTTGTTTCTATCTGGATGGTCAATAATGATTTCTTGTATTACTTTTTCGGCTATTTTGCTCATTGAGTTAAGTAGGCTTATTGGTCTGTAATTACTTGGTATTTTTTGATCTTTGTCCGGCTTTGGGATAACGTAGTATTACGTTGGCATGTTTCCACGTGTGAGGGTAGTATTGAAATTTGATAATACTATTTATTATATATGTGAGGTAAACAATACATTTCCTAGGTAGGTTTTTTAATGCTTTGTTATCTATTTGGTCCGTTCCTGGGGCTTTTCTATTTTTTAAGGATTTTATTAATTCTTTAACTTTATTTGGATTTGTTAGTAGGTATTCAGAACTTTCACCCCTGACTTGTTCCAAGAACTGCTATACTCGGTTGTTTGCTCTGGTTGTGTGATATTGACTGCCGAGACTTTCATTTTGTTTATGAATTTTATCAAAACGCGTGGCAAATAAGTTAGCTTTGTCTATATCGGAATGAATGGTCAAACTAAAAGGTCAAATATTTTTCCTATAAAAACTTAAAACCTTTCTTTTGATATTAATTTTAT
This sequence comes from Sisyra nigra, assembly GCA_958496155.1. Classification (NCBI taxonomy): domain Eukaryota; kingdom Metazoa; phylum Arthropoda; class Insecta; order Neuroptera; family Sisyridae; genus Sisyra; species Sisyra nigra. The sequence continues at coordinate 28,570,310 of OY292314.1, forward strand.
TTTTCTCAACTAATGGAGCCGTAAAGGTAAGCTGATCACGCAATACATCACATTTTAGACCTAATGTCTTTACAATATTATTTTTGTTTATGTCTAATTTTTCAAAGTATTTAACTTCATTTGGAAAATCATCAAGAATTTTAGGATGGTTTAAACACCACTTTTGGAGAACGCAGCTACCCTTTTCTAATATTCCTATTAGCTGCTCTTTAAGTTGATGCAGGTGCTCCAGACTGTCTGAGCCCCCTATCACGTCATCGACATACGTGCTTGAGCGTAGGGCCTGGGCCGCAAGAGGGTAGGAGTCAAAATATCTATTTGCTAGCTCAATTAAACACCGCGTTGCCAAAAAGGTGGAAACCTTCAAACCATATGTTACAGTTTGTAGTTTTATACAGCTAATAGCTCCCTGAAGATTGTCTCACCAGAGTATATTTTGGAGATATCTTTGGGCAGGATCTATGAGAACTGATCTAAACATCTTTTGAATGTCACAAATGAGCGTGTACTTAAATGTTCTCCATAAGATGAGTATGGAGCTCGCTTTGGACTACTGAACCATTTAACATGACATCATTCAGTGAAACCCCCGACCTAGACTTCATGCTACCATCGAAAACTACCCGTAACTTTGTAGTCAAGCTTTCCTCATTGAGAACTGCATGATGAGCCAAAAAGTAAGTGGATCCATCCTGCACATCATAGTTCCCAATGTCAACAATTTTGGCATATCCCAACCTCAAAAATTTATCCATGAATCACTTGTATTTTTCCAAATAAAGAGAATTCCTTTTAAATTTCTTCTCCAAACCTAAAAATCTTTGTAGGGCCACTGAGAAAGAGTCCCCAAGCTGCAACCCAGATTCCTCGGTTAGCAGTGGTATTTTCACTGTAAATTTTTTGTCCTGAAGTTGAAAAGTTCTTTTAAAACAAAACTCAGCATTTTAAAATCTTGCGAACTCTTGGTTGCAGCCTGAGGAATACCTTCCAAGAGCCAAAACTGTTCCATTACATCTTCTAACTTGTCACTATCACAGATGGCCAAGTTCACAACCCCACCCCGACTGGGCCGCCTACTAATTTCACAGGTACTCGAAGAGATACTTCCAGCAACTGTATAGCCAAACAAAATGTTCTGTAAAACTGGCCCGTTGTGAAGTTTGACCCCCCCATCCAGCAAAAATGTTGAAATAGACTTCAGACTTAAGAGTAAAGATATTACATCAGTGACATTGAATTTATCATCGGCTAGGCAGATGTTCTTTAGGATATTTAACTTTGATATTTCAAAGGAATGCTGGGGTAGACAAAATGTGATGGAATCTACAACATTGCATTTGACATATAATTTTACATCATTTATTGGTGAGTATATAGCTAAATTCACACATTGATTTATTGTTTGGTTTTTGTTGCCTATTACAAGTATTTAACGGCATGATCAAGAGGCAACGTGATAAATCTTGTATCCCACGAATAGTTTCAGCGTGATCGTTTTGAAGCATGATTTACGCGTTGAGCCTTTCGCTTTGTAGTGGGTTTGTAACACTAACTTTTAGTAAAATGAATCAAGTCAATTCAATGAATATTATAATTTCTTTTATTCGACTCAATTCTACAAAATATGAAAACATAATAATAGTTTATTAACTAACATAACAATAATTGTCACTTTTCTCAATGCCTACTTTTCCTAGAGCTTCGTGAACCTAAACTGATATATTTTAAATCTAGGATGCCGTGCCGCCACATCCACTCCCCCCTGAGTGGGTTTCAGAAGGAATTTTGAAAGACACTTTACGTTGACATGTACGTTTGGGTCTGTCGAGTGTAGAAGTCCATTCATGTGGCTGCATCGGTTGTAATGTCAGATCGTCTTGATAGTCATCGTCTGTTTTGATGGTGTAACATGGTTTTAGTCTGTCGATCGAAACGTTTTTTTCTTTACCATCAACAAAAATTGTGTAGAGTCTGTCTGTGATCCTGTCGACGACTTTGTATGGGCCTTGATAAGGTGGTTCTAGTGGCGATTTAACGTGGTCACAACGTAACCAAACATGCGTACAGGTGTCTAGGTCCTTGAAGATGAAAATGTTGGCTTTTGAGTGGTGGGCTGTTGGTGTGGGGCGATACTCACGCATAAATTTACAATATTTTTCGATGAAAATTTGGGGATCTTGTGATAATTCGGATGGGATAAAAAATTCGCCTGGTATACGTAATTATGTCCCATGTAACATTTCGGCCGGAGTCGCTTGAAGATCTTGAACGAAGTCCTAAGCCTAAGTAAGACAGTTGGTAGGATGTTTATCCATGGCTTAGGTGAACACATAAGAGCTGCTTTGAGTGTTCTATGTAAGCGCCTTCGACTATACCATTGGATTGTGGATGGTACGGCGTGGTTCGCTTTTCTTGTGCTCCAACAAGTTGAGTGAGAGCTTTAAATAATGCGGACTCAAATTGGGTTCCCTGGTCCGTTGTTATTGTCATAGGTGAACCATTATGTGATATTTAGTTGTCGAAGACTGTTGTGGCGACTGTTTCATGTTCTTGATTGGAACTGCTACTGGCTATCTTGTGAAACGATCAATTATTGTAAGACAGTATGAGTAACTACGAATTTTTGGTAGGAAGATGATGTCCAGGTGAATATGGTTGAATCGATTGTCTGGCGTGTCAATGTGATTTGGTTTAGTTTTATTATAACGATGAACTTTGGCTCGCTGACATGCGATGCATTCTCGCGACCAAGTGATTGCAAATTTACGAATTTTGGGCCAAACGTATTTTCCGCGTAAATTTTTAGATGTTGCCCTCGTTCCAGGGTGTGATGAGTTGTGCACGATATTGAACGTTGTTTTTCGTAAAGTTTTAGGTAAATATGGTCTAACGGTGCCAGAAGTTATTTCACAGAAAATCTTAACTCCCTCAATTTTGAGTGCTTGTAATTCTAATGACGTTAAACTTTGAGGTAGGTTTGGGTGCGGTCAAGAATTCAGCCGCTGCTCAGTTTTTGCAGCCAGAAAAAATTGAAAAGCAGCCAGTATGCAAAAATTTTGACTGCATATTTATACGACCGACTGCAAATTGTCAATTTACACTTCATTCAGTTTTTTGTGGCATTTGTGTGAAAAAATACTATTATTTGGTATTTGATATTTATTTATGTGAAAAAAACTATTTTATATTTGGTATTTGATAATAATTATAAAATTACAAAAAAAAAGTGTATTTCGTGAACTTTATATAAAAAATAATAAAATTTGTGAAAAATGGAAGACATGTTAAAAAATTTATTATTACAAACTATTATAGAAACACCACAAAATGTTTTTCCTCTTCAAAGAGGAAATAAAAGAAGGAAAATTTTAATAAAATTACTTTTAAAATATGGTGCAATTAAAAGAAATATTATTAAAAATGTAAATTATATTGAGACCGTCCAACTATATGATGATGACACTTTTAGGTCTCATTTCCGTATGACGAAAAGTTGTTTTGATGTATATTTAGTAACTTTTGTGTAGTTATATAAAGATTAAAAACACATTTATTTAATTTTTAGGATTTATTACTGGAAATAGATGGCAATATATCGCAGACAATAAGACGTCCGAGAATTGACACAAAACTATCATTGCTAATGACCTTATGGACACTTGGAAATTTAAGCAGCTATCGTGATATTGCGGATAGGTTTGGAGTATCCAAAGGATGTGCCGTGAATACGGTTTTATATATTTGTAAAAAATTGACACAATTGTCAAAAAAATATATAAAATGGCCATCAACAGATGAAATGAAAAATGTTATCGAAAAATTTAATTTGTTACGTGGAAATAATAGTTTTCCAAATGTAATTGGCTGCGTAGACGGATCACACATCCCAATTCCTGCACCAGCAGTAGATCCAGCAAGTTATTATAACAGGAAAGGATTTCATTCCATCATATTACAAGTAAAAACCATTTTTTGATTCAATTTTTTTTTATTTTTTATTATTATTTTTGTCTTTCAGGGTATATGTGACAGTGAATATAAATTTTTAAATGTTTTTTTTGGGTGGCCTGGACGAAGTCACGATGCCAGTGTGTGGAGCAGCAGTAGTATTTGCAATGAATTAGAAAATGGTATTTTAGAACTACCTTATGATTGTCATCTACTGGGCGACTCAGCTTACCCTCTGAGAAAATTTTTGATGAAACCACACAAAAATAATGGTGTACTAACTTTAAAACAAGTAAAATTTAATAAAAAGTTAAGTTCAACAAGAACTGTTATCGAACAAGCTTTTGGCAGGCTAAAGTCTAAGTTCAGGAGACTAAAATTTCTAAACATATCTAAAATAACTAATGCCAAATACTTTGTGATAGCAGCAATAGTTCTTCATAATTTAATTTTAGAAAAAGATGGTATTGATGAATTTGAAGTGATTGAAAACTGTGATGAAATTGATACAGATACTCAATCTTATGCAAATCCTAATATACCAAATTTTGATAATAATGAAGGTAAAATCAAGAGAAACTATTATACAGAAACATTATAACGTTGGTCACAAAATATACAATTAAGACAAAAAAGGAAAAATGAATATATGTAGTTTGAAATATGAAAGTAAAATAATTAAAGAAAATTTAAATAAATGTGTTTGATTTTATTTATTAAAAAAAAAATTAATATAGTACAGTCTTCTCTGTGTTATACATATAAAATAATATTAAAAACAAAAGTACAGCCTTCTCTGTATAATATAAAAAAAATAGTATTATTATAATACCAAAACAAGCCTCTTTAACTATCTAGATTAAATATTAATATTTAGAATAATTATCACATTATTATATTCTATAATAATTCATTTCTATTTATTCAATATGGCCAACATTTCCTTTAGACAACTAACTTTTTCTTTTTCTATTTCGTTTTTGTCTTTTTCTAATTTCATAATTTCCTGATGTCGAATTTCATCTTTCTCATCTTGTTTTTTCAAATATTCTAATATTTCAGCATTTGATTCTTTTTTTTATTTTCTCGCCGTCGTTGATGTAGATTCTTTTGGAATTGATGAAGTTTCATTTATAAAATTTTCATCATAACAATTGGTTTCATTTAATGAATTATCAACAGCTGTAGCTGATGAGTCGAAAATTAAGCCTTTTGGTGGTACAATATTATGGCGGACACCGTACACTTCATCAAATTCCTCAAAATATTTCCAATATATTGCACCACGTCCACTTTTTTCTTTACGTTTTTTGATTCTGTTAAACGTGACTATTAAATTGTTAAATTTCTTTCTTGCATCCACAGCAGAAATTTTAAAATCAGGCAAACTCTTCCGCATTTCGAATAAACATTTATTCCACAAAACATTTTTATTTTTTTGCCTTCATTAAAGTTTTTTTCCATTGCCAATCTGGTTGTTATTAACAATTTTGTAGTCTGTGGATTCCAAATATCTCTACAAAATATTAAAATTCATATTAAAAAATTGTGAAACAAAGAATTATTATATTCATTAGTACCTTCGGGTTGACAAACATTCATTTGACGGTAAATTGTTTTCCTCTCCGTCTGAATCCGACCCAAATATAATGTGGATATTCTCCGAAATTGAAAATCTTCAAAAAGCAAGTTTTTAATTGTATTTAAATTCATAAAATATTTAATTACTTACTCTTCATCAATATTATCATCCATTTTGTATGACATAAAAAAAAAAACGAAAAAAAAATGACAAATAAAATTTTTGCAGCCACTCGTCGCCGACTGCAAAAACTGCAAGTTCTGTGGCTGCATTCTGAATATTAATCCGACAGATTGCGCTGCTTTTGCTGTAAATCTTAAATAATGACCGATTGACTGCAAAAACTGAGCAGCGGCTGAATTCTTGACCGCAACCTTTATCTAGAATGTAAAATAACAGCAGAGTAAAGGTCACTTAAGCTTTGGTTTCTAAGGAAAGCGGTGCCGCTATACGACGGCCAACAAATAGCGGTGGATGACGTCATTGAAACGTAGTTTGTGCAAATCAAAAGGGTCAAAAGAGTTGGTTTCCTCGGAAACGTTGAAATACGTTGGAACGTCAACAAGAGGTACCGCTATTTTACATCACTAAATGGTGATCCCCCTCACATCATCTCAGCGTACCTGGATGGGGTACTTATCGGAAAGCCAGGTACACTACCTTTTTTTTGCCATTAGCAAAAAAACCAGGTTAGGGCACGTTCTCCCCGCACTGCAGTCTAAGGCTTATTGTACTCCTGTTCTGCTCATTCATCCTTGCTATGCAAGGATCCTTTCTTATTCTACATTCTGCATTCTAGCATTCTGCCTAGCAGAAGCAGTCCCTGTACTAAGCTCGCGCGATTTGAGCCTGTTTGGGCATCATCTATCCCATACAGGTGTCGCCACTTTGTGAGGGCTTTGCAGTCAAAAATGACATGGGTCGCGTTTTCCTCCCCATCCCCACACATTCTGCAATTGAGGTCTCGTTGAGACACCCCAATAGTCTGCAGATGCTTCCTCAGTCCACAGTGTCCGGTTATCAGTCCTGTTATTGTCCTGAGTTGATACCTTCCCAGCCGTAATACCTCAGCTGTGAGCGAGGGGCAGATTCTCCCCATCATTCTCTTGCTGTGCCTCTAGCCAGGAATTTCTTGCCAGTATTTGTTTTGCTGCCGTCTCAATCGACTTTTCATCGCCCTTTTGACAGCAGATTTGGTGATCACCATTCCAGGTTCTGGGCCCATGAGTGGGGTCATCGAACCAGCCCTTGCGCAAGCATCAGCTTCTTCATTTCCTTCGACTCCCTTATGCCCCGGCATCCAACCAAGTTTAACTCGGTTGTGCTTTACCAGATCCTCCAGGAGTTGCCGACACTCCAGCACCAGCTTTGAGCTACCACCTTCTTACTTCTTTGCTTATAAGGGGAGTAGCCAGTGTAATGTCAATCACCTCTCTCCTTCTTCTGTTAACAAAGGTGGGTTCATCCCCCTGATTTAGAATTATAAGGCCTTTCGATCCAATAAACTCCAGCAGGTGCTCACCCCTTTTGTTATTGTTGGTACTGCCCCATATCTCATGATGTGAGTTTTCGTCGGTCCCAACTACCATTTGCAAGTTTTTAGTCCTGCAAAACTTAACAAGGTCCTCCGGTTCCTCTGATGGCGGTGGAGAATCATTAGGCAGATATACGGAGGCAAAGAGTAGCTCCCTCGCCCCTGCCGATCCTTGTCGTCCTAAGTAAGTGTAGCTATATCCCTGGATCATAGCTCATTTACTGTATATGCGTCGAGGCCCGCAAGCACAACTATGCACGCCCGGATTCCCCTTTCCGCATTTAGCCCCCGGATGATAGTCCCATGGCAGTCCGACAGACCAGCCACTTGTCCGGAGACCAACCAAGGCTCCTGGACGAGCGCCACGTCGACCCGCCCGGCACTAAACATCCTGCACAAGGCAGCGGAGGCGGCACGATTATGTTGCAGGTTTATATGAATTACCCGCAACCTCAGTCGATGCCGCCTTACCTAGCAGCTTGAAGGTCGCTTTGTTGAGGCCGAACCGTGCCACCATGTTCTTCTTCTCCAGCGCCCTCCTTGCTTCGTTTCCTATCTCCGCACAAAAGATGGTATTTTTGCTCACCTCTTTGTGGCTAAAGGTATGCCAGTCTTTTGTTTTGAGCGTCGAGTTTTGTTCGCCTCACAGCTCCAAAAGTTTTTTCGGAGACTTGTCCTCAAGGTAATCCGTGTACAAACAAACCGAGACTCGGATGGCCCCGACGATGTCCCTCGTCAAGCCGGTTCGCAGACATCCGAGCCCCTCAATACTCAGTCCCCCCACTATCCCCTCAAGCCAGGTCGTGGTCTCCTTATTACCACATACGATGTACACAACACCCCGTATGTAGTAGCCTCTCAAAAAGTCTAGGCTCTCATTGAGGCTCGCCTTAAAGACCTCTTCGTTGATCGCCCGCAATACCCGATAGCACTCCTCATCCGACAGCTGTTCCCCGGGTTTTCAGCCAGAACAACGGCCATCTTCAGAGCACCAAGTGCCTCGTTGTTTTTAGTCCAGCCCGTTGTTCGGGCTGGGTCCTCCTAGGACGCTTGGCGACCCTGCCCTCCTTCGGCGAAGAGGTGGAGAGCGTATCCCTCACTCGCTTCCCCGAAGGCGCGGCTCCGGGAGTTGACTTTTCAGTCCCCTCCCTGCCCTGCGTCTTCCTAAGCGCGGCATTCCCACCCCCTGGAGCAGGTGGCATTACTGCCCTCCCTCCCGGCCGCTGGGTCGGAGCAGGCTTGGCTGCCCGATTTCCTGCCGGTCTTTTTCTTACTCGAGGGGGAAAGGGCTTTTCCGCCTCTCTTGCTGCCTCTCGGGCCTTCCTCCTTCTGGCGGCACCCGATAGGCGCCCCCTTTTGAGCTCCAGACGCAATGCGCCCAGAGCCGCCACCGCCTGGGTTTCCGATTCATCCAGTGGGGCCGTGACATTGTCACCACCCACTGGCGCACCGACCCCCGCAACGCTCCCCGCATTCGCCTTTGCGGTCCGACTTTCGCCCCCCACCACTGCCAATGCCCCCATTTTTCTTCCTCCTTCCTTTTCCCCCCCTGTAATTCCCCAGTTTTTAGCGTTGCTCTATCCATGTGCAAGGTCCGTAACTTCATTCGCCAGGTACCCCACCCACCATGGAGCCTCAATTGGGACGTGCCACTGACACGCCAGGGCTTCCCCAGGGAATATAGGTCCGGACAAGCCGAACCTCGCCAGTCAACAGGCGGTTACGCCGGAGACCATCTATCTCTTCCAGCGCTCGCCTACCGTCGACATGCCGATTAGTCGAGACCGGCTAGCTTCTCGACCCCCGTTTAGGTAGAAGCCAGGGCCAAAGTGACGTATTGGGTATCCCGAACGCGGCCGTTTCCCTCGGTCCGCTGCCCGGCCCCCTCAGTCACCAGGATCCTCTTTTCCCACCGTACGGTTCTCCACGCACGGCAGAGCGAGGGTGTTTCTTGTTTGTCGCCCGATGCTCCGCAAGCAGAGACATCGGACTTAATCCCCCTCACCTCGGCAAGGTAGGTCTTCTCCTTCCTTCGAGCACAAGATGCGACTCCGACCGCACTATAAATCAAAGCAAAAGCTACATCATGCATTCAAAGCAAAGCACATGCAGGAATCACTTAGAGGGGGAGGTACACTACCACGTACCGAACGGTGTGGTGTGAGTTTTTTATACAGTCAAGTAATACATAGTCATAGCCGGTTTTAATATTCTCGCGTTGAGGTACCTCTTACTGAGACCCACCGCCCTAGAGATAAACTGGGTCAATGTTGAATTCACCGAAATTATCTCCTTGGTATGTGATATTGAAGTGCACCCACTGATTTTACTTGCACCCAGAAAAACATACTCCAGAATCGTGAGGATCCCCGCACTCCTGATTCCCCTGGGAAGACGAGTCACGCGGGATCCCTCAACACCCGACCTGTTGGTTCTTCCGGAGGCAAAGTCGTATATGGTTCTAGTTATGTTGGTGCTATGTTTGAATCCAACCGTGTACGTTTTATTGGCATCCACTATTCTCTCCACTGCCTCGTTGGCTAAGGAAGGATTGATATTGATAAAAGTGGGAGTCCTCTCAAATATAAGTTTTGTTTTATATATTCCCAACATAGTGGGAATAAACATTAGGGCGTCCGTGGTGTACTTGGGATTGCGAACCCTGTGAACCCCAACTGCGTCCACACTCTCATGTCACTGAATTCAACACTTCCCCCTCCCCCGCCGAAATTGGTGTTTTTAGCCAGTCCATCCATGGCCCAAGACCGAATACCTGTCTCAAGTTGGCCACACACAAATCCAAAAATTTGTGATCAACAGGAACACGGCTGTGAGGAACGAGTCTGCTGATAAAAGTAAGCCAGGTTGTTGAAAGTTCAGTCGTCATAATGGTGATAAACAAGTATCCAACGGTTTTGTACGGTATCGGTGACCGTCATCTGTGCAGAGCCGGTCATGGCTTTTGCAACGTAAAAAACGTTGCATTTGGTGTCAAAAACTTGCCCTAGCTACTAATAATTGACCCGAAAAATCACCGGGAAAAATCCCCAAAATTCCGACTTCTAAGCGGACCCTACATCTGTGTTTATGTGTGAAAGTTTTGTTTTATTATAATTTTGACTGATGAAAAAAATGAGCTTTTAATCGATTTCGTAAGAAATCATAAAGATTTAAATAATATATTAAAAAGCAGGGACTATAGAAAATTTGAAAAGCACTCTCTATATTAAACATCTCATTTCCTTACGAATAATATTTTTTTCTCTTCCGATGATTCCTCATCTTCCAAATATACTATCAGTGCTTTGTCTAAATCATCCATTCTATACCGCAGTTGAGGACTAAATAGGTACTTTGCTTTAGTAGATCACCTTAATAGTAAGTTGTGTAAACAAACAACTATCCGCATTGCTAAGAGACGGCTGTCTCGGTGACGTCATCCACCGCTATTTGTTGGCCGTCATAAAGCGGCACCGTTTTCCTTAAAAACCATAGCTTTAGTGGCGTAGTTCGTGCCAGGACTGTTGATTTACTTTTTTTTTTGGTCTACAGACATTTTGTCTACTGACTTTACGTCTGCAGACATTAGGTCTACAGATATTTCGTCTACAATTATATATATTTTCAACCGACATTTCGTCTAAATTGATATTTCGTCTACAATGACATTGCGTCAACAACCTTATTTTGTCTATACTGACATTTTGTCTACTCAGACATTTCACCCGAATTGTAACTACACCCACATTTGTTCAACAATCAATTTCGTTTTACTTGTTGAATGGCATACTTTAAAGTTATTACCTCGCTATTGACCCAGCGTCCAAAACAATTCAAACACACGCATTAATATGTAACAGTTAAGAATACCACATTACAACAATAACAAAACATTACAATTACAAACAAACTATTTCGAAACTCACTCTTTCAAAAAATTTCAAATTGATTGGACGTATATTATTAATAACCGTTTCAAGTTAAATTAAAAAATCTTGCAAAATTCTAAGATGAATACAAAGTTAGTAGAAACTTCACGAGACGGAAACGTTTTACAACACAATGGCTTCGTATATCACTTTAATCATGCTGGTGTAGGTAAAACAAGAAAATACTGGCGTTGCTTTAAAAGAGCCGAGTGCAATGCTCGAAGTACGACCAATTACAATACCGCCCACCATATTGATGTGATTTCGGTTTCGGACCACCTGCATGAAGTCAATCCTTCTGAAGTTAAAGTAAGAGAAGTTCTTCGGGGCATGAAAGGAAGAGCAACGACACAACCCAATGAGCCACCGACTTCTGTATTTCGCAAAGAAACGCAAAATTTGGATGACGAAACTCGCATTGCAATGCCAATGAGAAATTCTGTATTAAGAAACATTAACCGAATCCAAATTCTTCAAGGCCTGCAAACCCTCATAGTTTGATGGAACTAGAAATCACAGGTGATTACACAAGAACACGTAATGATCAAAGGTTCAATTTGGTTCGGGCAGACATGATCCAAAAAGAATATTAGTATTTTACGCTGATGACGCATTACCACATCTGTGTAATAGTAGGTCGCTGTTCGCGGATGGAACTTTCAAAACTCCACCGACCATGTTCTATCAGCATTACACTATTCACTGCATAATTTTTAATCACGTTTGTAATCCGATTGTGTATGCTTTGACGTCAACTAAAGAAGAAGAAACGGATGTAAGAATTTTACAACATTTAAAAGATGCGTGTATTCTGAAAAATTTTATTTTAAATCCACAAGACGTGCATACATATTTCGAGCTTGCTGCGATGAACGCTATAAATACCATTTTATCTGGAGTTACGTGTCGTGAGTGCCTATTTCACTATGGCCAGGCTATTTGGCGACATGCTGTAACCATTTCAATGCAACCTTAAAGTTCCATACTCCGAAAATCAGGAAATCCGTGACTCAATGCGGATGCTACTCGGTCTACCATTCGTTCCACTTGATAACGTAATAGAAGAAATAAATGGAAGAAATTCACGATGATGTACAAGATCTAGGCACCTACGTCGAGGTAACCTATGTAAAAAGCCGTCCAGCACGCGGCCGAAGGCGCGCAGTAGCTCAATATTTCCTCCCGCATCTTGGAACGTGAATGATTTAGTGCTAAATGAAGCTAACAGAAGAACAAACACCGCACAATAGGACCCGAATGGCCAAAAAGCGGAAAAACATTCAATATCTCGAGTACGGATTAACATAGAAACCTGGGCCGGTTTCATTTGACTCGAAACAAAATAATACATCAACTTCAACTGTTTTTTTTTTTTAATTTTGAAGAAAATTAAGGAATTAATGCGAAAATTAGAGCCTATTAGTAAAAAAAAATTCTGAAATTTTCGAAATAGGTTGCACCTACTAATCAAAACAAGTATTTTGAGTGTACATATATGTAGATTTACTTTATTTATTAATTAAACTAATTAACTATTAACTATTTAAAAAAACTAATATTTTGTATTAATTTTAATTTCAGTTACAATTACAATAATTAAGTTACAATACTCTCAATGAATTTCACACACGTCTTTGTTCTTTCGTCTTTACTCACGCTCTGTTCACATCAAACTCTACACTCAAACTCCCTTGTCTTCCCCTTGACACACCCTTCACTCCCTTTCCCAATCCTACATATATTAAAATTAAATAATGCTTACAACTTAAAATTTAAGGAATTTTAAAATACTGAAGAATTTTGTAAATAATAAAACTAGGGATTATGTTTTGACGTGGAGACATGTATTACCTTAGCTAATTGGGAACTGGTAACTCAAACTAAAAGAAAATGCATGATGCCCATCAGCTTTTAGACTGTGACTCAATTTGCCTTGTCTTTGGCAACTGTTTCGCGATGATTCACGGATATTTTTTATATAATATTTTGTGTTGTATTGTTTAAAATTTGATTTTTTATAATACAAAACTTATTAAGGAATTTAAATAAATTATTTTTTTTATGTATTTGTAGCTTTTTTCAATAGAATTAATGGTCGCTATCCGAACATTAGTGCGGTTTATATTTTTTAAAAGTATGTTCCACCAAATCGATTTTCTCGAAATTTTTATAATAAGTAATTACTTGATTGTTGCATAAATATATATTTTTGGTTGGTGTCAACATATAGGGAGGTATGAAAACAGCCCGCTAAATATTTCATTAATGATTTTTAACACTTAAATATTTTATTTTTTATTTTATAGAATTTAATAATTTAAATGTTATTTTGAAAAACTTGTTCCATTATCTTTATTAGGGTGTCCGACCAGTTTTTCGAATTACAATTCTTCGAAACACAATTTTTCGAATGCACAATTCTTCGAAACACAATTTTTCGAATCACAATTCTTCGAAACACAATTCTTCGAAACACAATTTTTCGAATGCACAATTTTTTGAAAGAACAATTTTTCGAAACACAACTTTTCGAATGCACAATTTTTCGAAAGAACAATTTTTCGAAATAATGCAGTCTAAAACTTCTACAGGTAGAGTTGGTGTTTTTGAACAAAAATCAGTGTAAATCAACCTCGACGGGTAGGGTAAATGAAATAGGTACATAAATGTGTCAGAACATATAACTTTTTTTTTTTCACTTTTTACAATTTCTGTATCTCTTTTCGTTCTGGAAATAGCGATAATGTAGTACTTAAAACGAAGGGGAGAATAAGGTTAGCGTGGCACCATGAATTGACGACGGTTTCTGATAAAACAAGTCAAAAGAAAACGAAAATGAAGAGTGCTAATTTGCGAGTTTTTGCTTCGTTTTCGATAATAACTGGATTTCAAGACGCATTTTTCATATGGGAAATGATATCGTCACAAAAACACTTTGCTTACAAAGTTTTTTAGAAACTCTAATAGTTTTTTTTTTTTCACGTAGATAAAGTTGTGGATAACGACTATCTATAACCTTCTATGAAGATAAATGGGTAAAATATAGACACAAAATTTTTATTTTAATGCAAAAGATAATTTTTTTTTAAATTAAATATCTTATAAGAGGCTAACACTAACATCAACGCTTTATCCATGAACAACACGCCATATGTTTGCGTCTGAGTGATACACCGAGCGTCGCGTCGTTGTACAAGCAAATAAAAAGTATTCACTTAAACATCGCGATTGTTTATGCAGACGCGTTATATTAAATTATTAAGTTTACTACTTAGAATTTTGTAGATTACGAACAGTGTTTTCACAGACACAAAGGCAACAACTTATTAAAAAAAAAAACTATCGTAGTTTAAAAAAATAACAATGAAAACAACGCAAATAATGAAAATTTGAAAAGAGAACAATAAAAATTCAAAAACCCGAAATAAAATTAACCATAAGAATTGTGGTAGCTTTCAAAAAAGGTACAATAAACTTTTCATCCCGAAAAAATGCATGATTCGTATGGGATACTTTTAAATGCTAAAACTATTTACTTAACTTTTTAAATTCTTACTTTATTAAATCAGAGACTTACTTTATTAAACACAACTCGAGATTGTCAAAAATAATCAATTTTTGTTACTAATTAACTCAAAGTGCATCGTGAAGTACCACATGCTAAATTGTGCAAAATATAAATTCTTTAAAATGGCACCACCTTATTTTATTTGCCTTGTTTGTTCTCCTTAAAATTTCCTACATTTTCATAATTCATATCCCCATAGTGAGGATTTTCGAGTTATTGTGAAAATAAGAAAAATTCAAAGATGGTTTTTGTTTTTTAATTTAAAATTATTGTCGCTTCGACTGCAGGGTCATTTCGCGACTTCTTTGTTAGTTGGTATAATGACCGTTGTGTGTTAGGTCTGTCGATAGTAAGGTGATTTTTTTCATTGACTTCCGTCTTTGTTTGAAGCCAGAGACTTCCGGGTCCAGCATATTCCCAAGATCCTGTTGAGCAGAAGTAGAAGGACAACCAGGGTCGGAACTTACCAAGTGGGAAACGTCAATAAGCTCTCCACAAGCCGGACAAACTGGAGCCGCTTCTTCAGAAAATATATGTGCGTGGGTAACTCCAGTGTGACCCGTCCTCAATCTTGTAAGGGCCACCTCCTCAGCTCTTCCGAGATCTCCAAAATCAGCCATCGTTTCCACCAAAGGCTTAATTTGTCTCAGCTTGTCGAATGAGTGGTCCCAACGACGTTGCCAATCATTTATAAGTGTAGATTTTAAGTATCTTAGAGAGTCCAAGTATGTGACGCCATTGTCTCTAATTCCGTTTGAAGCGGTTCTTTTAGCTAGTTGGGCAGCTTTTTCATTACCCTCGATGCCTATGTGGCTCGGTATCTACATAAAGCTTATTTTTGTACCCAACTGCCAGGCTAGGGATTGTATATTTTTAATTAAGTTTTCCGAGTTATGTCCTCTTAAGGCATTGATTGAGCAAATATTATTTAACAAAGATTGTTGCAAATAATGAAAATAGAATTTTTATTCTAAGTTTATGGCCAAACCACAGTTGGCCATGACTAATTATAGGGATTTGAATAACGAAATGTCATAATATTACGAATCAATTTTGTTTTCTTTGAAATGGATATCAATTATGTGACGATGCTGGCGTCGTGGCGCTTCCCATTCGGGTGCCTCTGTGCTACCGCCAAGGTGGCGGTGGAACTGGCTAAAAAATAAAATAAAAGGAAAAGCAAGCGTGTGAGAAAAAAAAACCACTCGCTTGCGATTTTTATTATTGATGTTTATTTTTAGGGCAGTGAAAAATAAATAACAAAAAATTGTACATGCAGCTTTATACTGTTAAGTCATAAATAATTGTGGAAAAATTGCAATTTCCGTTTTTTTATTAATCAAATCTATCTACAAGAAAACAATAAATTAATTAACTGGATCGCCTGTGTTTAGCGGGTAATATACTGAGGAGCCAAACATCCATTACATCTTGTAAACAACTATTAGCTAAGTATACTAGTAGTAGTTTTAGTATTGTAAGGCAAGTTCGGGTAAATATTTTCAAAATTAGCGCGGAGTCTCATCAAGCCAGGGTTGACCCACGAAAAGAGTACAAAAAATACAAAATTACGCCCCCCAACGTAACAATTGTTACGACAACCAAGTAATTTTAAATTTCTTCTTCATGCATGGAAAGTGTGACAAAATCATTAGCAGAACATGCAGAATCATTAACGAAATTTGCCGAGAATGACTCGCTCAAAGTTTAAACGCAGTGAATCAAACTTTCTGCAATTTGGCTAAGTAGCGGCACAAAGAAATGTTCAAAGGGTTATCCTTGCTGACAAAGAAATCGAAGTGGATATTTTGAAGCTCATCCGATCAGCGGAACTAGACATGGGCAGTGTTTGAGACATGGTCTGTGGCCGTGGTCGGCAAGATCTCCAGACCTAACACCTCTAGATTTCTATCTGTGAGGATACATTAAGGAACAGGTGTATGCAATCGTTGTAAATAACCGGGAGGGGTTAGAACGATTCACGGTTAGTTCATCGAAAACGAATTCATCGAATGCAAATTCATCGAAAAATTTTTTTTGTAGATATTTAAGAGAAATGCCGAACGGGACCGGAAAGCTAAAACAGCAGTGGTCAACACAAGTTGACAATTTTATAAATAAAAAATTGACAATAAAAGTGTTAACTATTATAAGACAGACATCGAGAACCTTAGTAATTCCTATAAAAAATACAGTTCTTTGTATTATTAGATATGATTGAATCGAGCACATAGCAGTTACGGAGCGATCCAATACTATAGGGTTTTCCAATAGGGACTTGACAATTTTGAATCTAGTTTGTGAACGCACCTTTTCACTTAACATCGAACTGTCACTGTCAGTTTATTCAGTAAACGTAACATTTTCATAATGGTGAAGTACACGAACGAACAACGTCTGCAAATCTTAAAAATTTACTACAGAAATTTGGAGTCGGTGGCCGCTACTTTAAGAAGCTCATTTCTGGCTCAATGGGTTTATCAATAAACAAAATATGCGGTATTGGACGGATGAAAATCCACATGTGCTTAATGAAAACCCACTTCATCCACAAAAGATAACTGTTTGGTGCGGTTTGCATGCCGGCGGCGTCATAGGGCCATATTTTTTCGTCGACGATAGTGGTCGCCACGTTACTGTGAATGGTGATCGTTATCGCGCCATGACTATCGATTATTTTTGACTCGAATTGGAATATATGGACTTGGACAGCATGTGGTTTCGACAGGACGGCGCCACAAGCCACACAGCACATGTAACAATCGATTTATTGAGGAACAAGTTTGATGAGCGTGTTATCTCAAGAAATGGACCAGTCGATTGGCTGCCTCGTTCGTGCGATTAAACCTTCTAGATTTTTTTCTTTGGGGCTACGTCAAGTCATTGGTCTATGCTAATAAGCTGACGACGTTGGAAGAGCTCAAAGCCAACATTGAACGCGAAATAGCAGCCGTTTCGGCCGAAATGTGTGGCCGAGTCATGGAAAATTTGGTCCAACG
This sequence comes from Sisyra nigra, assembly GCA_958496155.1. Classification (NCBI taxonomy): domain Eukaryota; kingdom Metazoa; phylum Arthropoda; class Insecta; order Neuroptera; family Sisyridae; genus Sisyra; species Sisyra nigra. The sequence goes on from OY292314.1 coordinate 28,587,870, forward strand.
AATTGGCCGCTGCAAACGTGCCCGCGGTGGCCATATGAGCAAAGTCGAATTCCATTCATAAATGTTTTGAATGTACTTCATCCCGATAATAAAGTTTTTGATATATCTCAAATGGTTTTCATTTTTTTTTAAAAGTTGTCAAGTCCTTATTGGAAACCCTATACTTGGCACTACTTGACCACTGATGAAGATTGCTTGGCAATCGAAGTACGTATCTGGGCAATACGTCTAAAATACGTTTGAACTTTTGCTCAAATTTATGTTGATAGTTTACTTAAAACTGACATAAATTACAAAAATAAAATTATATTATTAACATTAAAAAGTTGATTTCGAGTAATGAACCTGTCAATTGGCCTCGAAGATCCTGCAGTTTGACACCTCTTGATTATTTCCTGTGGGACTACGTAAAGTCACTGGTTTATGCTGATAAACCAGCGACAATTGACGCCTTGGAGACCAGCATTGTTCGTGACATACGGCCAGCAGTGCTAGAAAAAGTGGCCCAGAATTGGACGTCCAGAAGACGCTTCATCAAGAACAGCCTCGGTGCCCATATGTCCGGAATAATTTTCAAATCTAATGCCATATATTTATCTTTCGAAAAACGAAATTTTTTTCATCAAACTTTAATTTTTGATATTTTTTCTTCAAATCCTAAATTTTTTCAAATATCATATACCTCTAAATTCCATATTTTATTTCAATATTATTGTAAATGTGTAAGATAAATTTATTATATCTCGGATTATTCGAAAAAGAAAATTAAGCTAGATATTAATAATTTTATATTATTTTTAAAAAACACAAATACCTAATTCATTTAATTATTCCAGGCTTATAAGGTTGCAGAATATTTTTTTAGATGAAATTTTATCGGCGCAAACAATGAATTGAAGGAATTGGCTTGTTTTCTATCGGAAAACTCGGATGGGATTCGGGGTTCGGTCGCTTCGGTGGGTATAACATGGCATTTCATTTCTCCGCTGTCGCCTAGTTTTGGTGGTTTGCGGGAGGTACTTGGAGGATCTTGAATGGTACGGTTTTAACATACGAGGAAGATGCAGATGATTTGATTACAGTGCTCACACAGGTGGAATCAATATTGAACTCCAGGCCTCACTCCTCTTAGTTCTGATTCTAATGACCTCGAACCATTAACTCCATCACAGGTTTTTAATTGGTTGCACATTTACATCAACTCCTGATCCTGATGTTCTTGACATACCTCAAAATCACTAGACGCGGTTCCAACTATTACAAAACATTCATCAACAAGTTTGGCGAAAATGGCACTTGGAGTATATACGCGAGCTTCAACAAAATACAAAATGAAAAACCAACGCTACACCTGTCAAACTGCGTTCTTTGGCACTCATCAAAGAAGGCAACCTTCCGCCAGCACAATGGCATCTTGGCAGAATTATTCGATTGCATCCTGGGGCGGATGCCATACCTCGAGTCGTGACGGTGAAACCAAAGTGTGGTGAATTCAAACGTGCAGTAAACAAACTTTGTGTGTTACCAGTTGTAATGGATTAGTGATCAATAGAAAAAACTTGATTTTTATCTTTGATTTAGTAATAGCTTAACTATTGGATTGTAAACATGTGAACGTGCACTTGTATCTTTAATTACATTCGTGAATCTGTTTGGTTTATATAGAATCAATTCAATATTTGTTTTCGTTTCTTGTATAACTTTAATTCGATTATTTGTCAATTATTTGTATCATTATCATTTATCAATTAGTGTATTATTTATCATTTGTGTCTTTATGTATTTTGAAACACCTGCGTATTTAAAGGCGAGCGGCTTATGTTAAGGCAATAATGGGCCAACGGTTATGATTATTTGAATTTGTTTAAATAGTAATGAGTTTTAATAAAGAAGTGAGTGTCGACTCAGATGTCAAGGAGTTAACAACTAGCTTTGAGGATTCTAAAGATTGCTTTGTTGGAAATGCGAGGATATTCTTTTTTACGTAAATAGAGAAAAAATTAATGGAACTTCGGAGAAGTGAAGTTTTAGAGTCATGTCATTACATAAATTCGGGGTAGGGTTTTAAAATTATTTTTCATTTTTTTTTTCTGAATCAATATGTTGAGAATATTATGTACAAATTTTAAGTCAATCCGAGTAAAACTAACGGAGTTACAGCGTTTCAAACGATCGTCCGTGCTACGATCCTTTTGAAAATTTGAACATTACTTCTTCACTTAAATCAACCAGTAATCAGAAAGAGTTTTTATTTCATCTTTTTCTATTTTTTAATAACAAATTAACCGCAATTTTTTGAGCTAAAGTCGCGTTTTTCATTTCGAAGTGCAGTAAAATATAGAGAAAAAAAAATTTCGTGATTAGCTCGAGAAATACATCACCTTTCAAATGCATGTTAATTTTTTTGATTCAGATAATCCGGTAACGAGTTATAATGTTCACCGCAAAACCACTTTTTTTCAAGGCGCCTCTGGAGATAAAACAATTGAACTTATACCGTTGTACTTTTTACCTCTTACTTTTCATGTGCCCTTAATTGTTTACTTTTATTATTGGATTGTGAATTGATTTTTGGTTTACTTTTATTCTTTTTGTGTTTGTTAATAATAAGCTAAAATTATATTAAACTTAAGTGTTGATTTCACGTTTGACCGGAATGGTTTTTTACCCTATTTTTTGTATAAATACATAACAGTTGGTCCTTTGGTACATTTCCAAACATCCTTTTTGCAACTCTTTCTGCCAAAGTTCGAGTTTTTTACAACCCTTGTAATTTGTCTGAGCTTGTCAATATATTATTCTCAGTCGATTCTTGCATTTTTTTGTTAAGTTCATTAAAATGCTCGAATATATCAGCCTTGTATACAAGTTTGGCTATCCAGCAATCATCATCGAGGTGCTGATATAGTTCGGGCATATTTTGATTAAAAAGGAAGTCACGCAACTCGTGACGAAGCTCAAACAATCTAGCCAAAACTTTGCATTACAAAGATTCGCGAGTTTGGGGCTCTTGATTTAATTATATTTATGATTTTAATCAATCATTCATCGTGTTTAAAAGTTCCTCTGGCAAATTTTTGACCAACAATGCTTCTCGATGTATGCAGCAGTGTGTAAATTGTATTGTCGGGTTTATTTGTTCTACGCGAGAGATAAAGCCTTTCTTACAACCCGTCATTGCCGCAGCGCCATCCATGCATCCAATTCAATTGCTCCATTGAATTTTATAAGTTTTGAAAAAATCGTTGATCACCTGAAAAATTTCTTCACCGTAGTTCAACGGTAGTTTGCTCTAGAATTTCCTTACAAAATAGATAATGGTATGAATCATCATCAGCAATGTGCATAAGGGCCATTTTTTCTTTGTTTATGACTAACTCAGTACGGTCATTGTGTTACAAAGCACACAACGTAGTTTTGAACAATTGGCACCAGGCGCTGAAAGAACATAGAAAAAAATTATTATTGCTATTCTATACTAAAATGTCAAATACATTTGATCTGACCACGGCACATCTGTATCCAGCCCACGGCACACCGGTTGAGGAGCGCTGCTCTAAATAATAAATTTAAAATTCATCTCCACATCTTGTATAGTAAAATTTTCAATCGCTAATTTTCCGGGTAACCCGAAGACTTAGAAACAACTAGAAAATACCATTGAGCAGTTCAAAAATAGTTTGCAAATAATTCATGGTGTTTTTCATTCTATATTTCGATTTAAAAAAATACTAATCTTACTTTTCGCAACTGATTTTACAGCACTTATAGATAAATAAAATACATTACTTACAATATAATACTATGTAAGGGATTTCAATATTTTTAAAAACAATAATTGTCACTTTGATGATGTCGCTCGAGTGATTTGCACACATATGATAACAATTGTTTCTACATAAAAACAATAAGTAGGTTATTAATAAAAGTCTCATTCTTAAAGTGTGAAATTTAATCGAGAATTTGTTTTCTTTTTATTTAGAGATACACTTAATAATACAGAACGAATCATACAACATAGGATTTTAAGAAATATTTTATTTTACCAGATTACAAAATGAGAAAATATACACTCAAAGACAAAAAACGGACTGTCGTTATTTTCTGTTTATTTGGTATATATATATACAGGGTGTACCAGCTAGACCGGCCATTAGAAGTTTCCGGAGAACCTGAAATAATAGAAATCTAAAAATTGGGATTAAAACCTAACTGCATTGGAGCTACCTTCCTAAAATATTTTTAGTTTTCTGGCACTTCCGGTTATACCGGAAGTCGACACTAAAATCGTTATTTCAAATGGCATGCCCTATTTTTCTTTACATAACTCGATTGAGTTAATAATTCTGAGCATCTTTCATAATAACAAGATCTCATCTAATCCTTAAGGTTTTCGAGAAAAAATACTTTTTTTGAAAATTTCGCAGCAAACGGACATCTTCTAAAAGGTCCATAACTCCCACAATAATTTGTGTTGGAAGCTCGACATAGGCTCGTTTGAGAGCTCAAAGATGCTGTTACACTCGAGAATATCAAAAACAATCAAATTTTGTTACTAAGTATCTCCAAGTGCATCGTAAAGTAACACGTGCTTAATTGTGCAAAATTTCAATTTTTTTAAATGGCACTACCTAATTTTATTTGCCTTTTTTGGTTTTTCTTAAAATTCCCCACATTTTCATAATTCATATCCCTATAGCCAAGTGTGAGGATTTTCGAGTTATCGTGGAAAATATGAAAATTCAACGTTACATCTGTAATTTATACTGCGTAGCCGAGCTTTATGCTGTAGTTGGCTATGTCTTCAGGTAGGTTTGATTATTTGGTTATCGCTTGATTCAGTGGATAAAGAGCTAAGTTCGCCTAAAGATCTATCTCCCTCTATGTTTCATACACAGTGTTATTAATCAAACCTACCTGAAGACATAGCCAACTACAGCATAAAGCTCGGCTACGCAGTATAAATTACAGATGTAACGTTGAATTTTCATATTTTCCACGATAACTCGAAAATCCTCACACTTTATACCTATTACCTGGCAGAAATGAAGCGCGTGCACACTTCCGCTCACTGCGCCGGCCGGCGGGACACTGGCTATGGCAACATGATGCGGCGCGGTTTATAGGTTAAATCGAGTCAAAGAAATACGTTAATAGCGTTAAAAATCCTAGTGAAAAAAGCCTGTTACTACTTACCCCTGTTACAACAAGCCCCTCGCTCCCCTACATTGAAGCTGTATGCATTAGATATTCCTTAAAATTAAATTCAATTAATTCTGAATCCGCCAATTTTTCGAAATAAGATCGTACAACAAGTCGTTGCAGCAAGTTTTTGTATAACAAAAATTAATCTCCGAATAGTTTAGTATGCTCCACATAGCGCTTTGATACGGCATCGCCGTCTTTGCCAGGATGAAGGTTCGCGACTCTAGCTAGTCTCCATCGTTGGCTGGGTAGATCTTGTTCCTTTAGCAGCATCAAAGTATTAATTTTCAGGTTATGGGAACCATGTCGCCATTTATTGCGCTGTTGTAGAGTGTTCAAGTAGTTTCCAGACCAATCTTTCCAGAAAGTTTGTAGTCTCCGCTCTATCTCATGGTAGAGTCGCAATCCAGTAGATCTTGAAGCACCCGTGACCTCAGGAAACGAACGCATGTTAGTTCCGATTATAAAATGACCAGAAGTTAACGCAGTTAGGTCTTTAGGATCGGTAGACAATGGAACCAAGGGTCGCGAGTAAAGAATGGATTCATGTTCACATATAACAGTATGAAAAAGTTCTAGATCAAGGGTTAAACTGTGCATGGATTTATAAAATAATGCCTTGAAAGACTTAATATTACCTTCGTAAAGTCCTCCAAAATGTGGCGAACGAGCAGGAATAAATTTCCTTATAGGAGCCAGTCGTCGTGCGGACGAATTCAACCCAGACATTTTGCGCTTTTTGTAGCTTTAGTTTGAACTGTTCAATGTCAGCATGTGGTGCGTCTTGATATTGCGCGAGAAAATTTTTAAATCGAATAAGCTGACCTTTGATTATTGCTCGATTTCTTTTTAATTGATTTAGGTCGGTATCTTCAACTTTGGAAAATGTTGGACGAAGCATGATTATTGTTTTACGAACGATTTGAAACTTTACTAAATTATTGAATTGCAATGAAAAGAAACTAAATTAAGTAAACTTTCCCAATTTATTAATGTAAATTAAATTATTGCATGATATTGGATTAGTTAGATTAAATTGAATTAAAGAAATGAATTAATTCCAAATATGATGAAATTGAAAAGTGAAGTTATTAAAATATATTTGTAAGTTTCGAATTCAGAAACTGAAAATGATAAGACAAAATATTGAAATAGAAAATAGATCTGTAATTGGTAAAGCATATTATGTACAAAGCGATTAATATTATTTACATTATTTAATTAACCTGGTTCAATATTATTGTCGATATTTATATTAAAATATTATATTATAATTATTATTATTTTTGTTAACAAGTCTTGTTGTCCAGAGAAACGTGTAGTGTCGGAGTCAGCCGACTAAGTTTGGCGGGGACGTTCAAACTTACATACGTATATATTTACAGATGCGAGTATAGAAGGAGTTGGAGCAACTTTAAAACAACCTCAAGAAAATAAATTAGTAAAACCTGTGTTCTTTTTTTCCAGAAAGTTAACAAAAGCTCAGAAGACAAAAAGAGCAATTTATATTGAATGTTTGGCAATAAAGGAAGCCATCCTATATTGGCAGTACTATTTAGTAGGTAAATATAGGTTTATATATTAACTACATAAAATCATCTTCTGTCCAATCTCGATGGAATAGGGCCCACTGCATCCTTTTTTTCTTATTTTGCGGTCTTAGTAAAGGTTTCCGAACGGCAACACGACCAAACAGTTTAGCGTTCCTCAACCGTCTTTTCACTGTGGTATGCGAAACTGGTTTATTTAAAGATTTGTTCACTTCAGCACGAATTTTTGGTGCTGTTAAGCGTCTATTCCTTTTGCTGGTAATAACGACAAACTGATCCTCACTAGAAGTAGTAGCTCTCGGTCTTCCTGAACGTGGAAAATCTTGAAAACTACCCGTTTCCTTAAACCGAATAATTGTGCGATGAATACAAGTCTTCGAAAGTTTAAGTTGAGACGCAATTTCACGTTCGGATTTGCCTTCATTATGTAAAGTAACAATGGGAGATCGAGTTTCGATATTTATTTCTCGTACTTTTCCCATTTTTAAAACGTTTTAACTATAGAAACCCCAAGTTAAGACTAAATTAAATTATTCGTACAAAATGGTACATAACTTAAAAAAAAAATTAAAATAACCTGTTTTAGAAAGTCTAAATAATAACAAAGAATAGCCAGTGCAAAATTAAAGAAGAATAGAATTAAAGAACAATTAATACGGAGCTACTTTAAATATAATGATGACCCTTCCACTGGCCAGACACCCTGCGGTCTTGGATGTTTTTAAACAGAACCCATTAATTCTATTTGTACCTGAGAAACATACCTACAAAAGTCTCTTTAGATGTTCATCAGTAATTTAAAAATATGTATGGACAACAATTTTTATTTTATTACCGAAACTTTGAATACAATAAGTGATAGCATAAATATATTACAACTGGTCTCAAACTTTTGGCCGGCAGTGTATATATAATGTGTTATTTCTTTTATAATAATAAGCTAAATTTGTTTCTCTATAAAATAAAGTTTTTTATTAGAATTATAATAATTAAGTATAATAATTAATAATTACCTATAAAATAAAGAAACGTTAATTAAAGCTAATTCTTCTGTACAATATTATTTTTAGATAAATTCTACTATTAATATATTATTTGATTAATTATTTTGACAACTACGATTACTATGGTTACCTAAATCTACCAAAATTAAAGAGAATATATTCTCTTTACATCTCCCCTCCTCGAGATGTAAATCCGGCAATTTTTCATTCGTTCGGATCTGTTGATATCGGAATTAGTTTGGTTACATGAAATACACTTGATTCTTCGTTCCTGTTTCCAGTCTTTATTTTATATATTGATTTTGAAATTTTTAAATTACAAATGGGCCGAGTCTTAGTTCTTCTAATTTCTTTCTGTTAAGTCTGTTTCCGTTTTCTATATATACCCTATCTCCCACGTTGAAATCATGATGTTTTCTGCTTCTGTCAAATAGGTTTTTGTTGTAATTATGGACTTTCAGTGTTCTTTCCAAAGCTCTGTTCTTATCTCTTGTCCAGTCATCTCCATTCTTCCTTCTTCTTAACTCCTCCGGTATGTTACTGGTGTCTGTGCCGTGTAAAAGATATTCTGGGGTAAATCCTGTAGTGGTATGTTCTAATGTATTGTATTTTTTTTACGCATTCCTGATCCAATTTTATTTATTTCCAATAATAGTCGTTCTTTCGTTATTGCATATTGTACTAGTGAACCCTCTTTGTACTTAAAGTAGTGGGCATATGCTCTGTTACTCCATCCCTTACTTGAAAAGGTTTCTATTAATGCCTGTTTCCATCCATCCCAATCATTTTCGTGTTCTTCTTTAATCGCTGTAGAGGTGTACCAGTCTTGGCCAGTTCTATCTAAAAATGCCCTCAATAGTTCGATTTTGGTTCTGTCTTTATTTATTGAAAATCTTCCACATTCTTGCTCAAATGTGTTGAGCCATTGTTTAACATTAGATGTTTTGTAATTAAATTTTTCTATCACAAATTTATCCGCTATGTGTTTCAAGTTTTTCTCCTCTTCTTTTTTTTCTGATTTTTCAACTAATTTTTCCAATATCCCTGCTAATTCTGACTGTTCTTTAGTATTGTTTTGAAATGTTTGTATTAAATATTTTCCTCCAAACTGAATATTTCCATCATTATCCAAGTATATCTTTTTCAGTTCTTCTGACAACCTTATCCATACCGTTAATTTATCATGTTTTTTTATTAAAGATTCTTGTACTTTTTTGAATGCAGAGGTCTTTCTTAATTTGTCATGAAAATCCGCATAAGTGTGTTCCTCGGGTATATCATACCTTTCACCTTCTTCAGTCATAATTGAGGTTATGGCTACCACTGTAGTTTTATTATCCTTTGGGGAAGTTACAGCCTTAAACTCAAACTTCAACTTCATTTTGTACGGAAATTGTCGTTTTATAATGTGTTATTTCTTTTATAATAATAAGCTAAATTTGTTTCTCTATAAAATAAAGTTTTTTATTAGAATTATAATAATTAAGTATAATAATTAATAATTACCTATAAAATAAAGAAACGACAATTAAAGCTAATTCTTCTGTACAATATTATTTTTAGATAAATTCTACTATTAATATATTATTTGATTAATTATTTTGACAACTACGATTACTATGGTTACCTAAATCTACCAAAATTAAAGAGAATATATTCTCTTTACATATATATATATATATATATATATATATATATATATATATATAGATATATATGTATATATTTTTTTTTAATATAAAAACTGTATTTTTGTCGTTATTTTGAAAGGAAACTTGTGTTGTACTTAAATACATTTAAATAAAGTAACAAGAAATTCATTGTTTTTATTATTTGGAAACAAAGTCGTGAAAATAGCTGAAATTGACTCTAAAATGGCTATGTGCCTAACGCTAAATCCTTCGTAGGCCAAAGCTTCTGGTCTAGTGAAATTTTCTTCACTTAAGGCTATACTTGTAAAAAAAAATCAAATAATACCAAAATATTTATTACTTAATTAATTGTTTACCCGGACTCTTTTTAAAACAAAAGCCAATGAGTTATAGTTAATGAATCTGGAAGGCTCAAAACAAGTTTGACTTGATATTTATAATGCAACTTTAATTAAATCTGACTAGAGGACGATATCAAGTAAAATTTAATCATTGGTAATGTTAACGCTCCTAGCAAATAATGAAACAACCCACTAACTAAACCTGTCAACAAAATAATAGAGGACTTTGTCGTCAGCATTAGTTAAATCAGCTGTGATAAGAAGAACACGTATGTGCAACAGAAATAGGGCCTCTTTGAAAATGATTTATAAATATCTGCTGCAAGGCGTCACAGTACTTTTTTTACTTTAATTTATGAAACTCACAATTGGTTAAAAGAACTATAAGTACTTTATAAACTATACATATAAGCAGGATACAGCCAATATACATATGGATATTCGAATTCCCAGCCTTCACCCCAGAACCGTCCTTATTCGAATTTTTCAAATAGGAAAAAATTTCAAATAAAAGTTGTAGCCATTAATGAGTCTAAGAGCTATAGAAAGTTTAAAGAAAATCTCAAAAACTCTTAGAATAAAGTGGAACTCTTTCCGTTAACCGATTTCAACCAAAAGCTTCGCGACACAACTAGACATAATTTGAAGGCTATTTTCCAAGTTTGGTGAAATTCGAATAAAGCTTTTGATACGATATGGCTGTCACACACACACAGACATGTTTCTAAAAACCACTTTTTGGACTCAGTATTTCCGGTGAAAGCTGGAATTTGAAAATTCGACCCGATTACAAAATACTTTCTTTACATAAATGTTTATCATTATTATTATTATTTGATATTTTGTTTTGTTAACTATGATGATGATCCTAAGAATATTTTAAGTTAGGTGTTCTCAAATATCCAACTTTCCCTTACGTATAATTAGAAGTGCTTTTAAATCAAATTCTGATATTCTCAATGTACCAATTAAATTTATTTACATTACCTTTTATCTACTTTACGCCTTTGATGTCATTTTTAGTGTTTTTATTTCTATATTAATTAATTTTATTTTAATTATTAAGTGTCTAACTCATTGTAATTATCTTATCTTCAAATGTGATTTGTAATTTTTATGAATACAACTATAAATTATCGAAGCTGAATATGAAAGTATTATGTTCTAGTACACTTAAGCAAGATGCACTTCCGAGCTATTTACTCGCTAGCATTATTATGCACTTTTCTGTGCATTAATGTGTGCTATTCTGTCATAACTCCGGAGCAAATTCACATTGCGTTAAGCGATAATGGACGAGACATTGTTGTCACTTGGAATTCAGAAGAGAGTTATGACGATGAATTACCAATTGTAAATTATGGGATCGAAACATTGGATGAAATTGCAGAGGGAACGTCAAAAAAGTTTGTCGATGGAGGAGGTCTTAAGCGAGTTCAATACATTCATAATGTGAAATTAACAGAACTTAAACCTAACGCAACATATTGTATGTATTTAAGAGAGTATAATAATTACAGATTTAAATTATGAAAAATAAATTTTAGTTTATAACTGTGGAACGAAATCAATCAATTCTTCAACATTTCAATTCAGAACTTTCCCTAAAGAGTCAGATTGGTCGCCTCGTTTCGCTATTTATGGTGACTTGGGTGTAACAGGGGAGGATACAATTGCATGTTTAATTAATGAAACTCAATTAGGTTTTTATGATGCGATTTTACACGTAGGAGATATTGCGTATGACTTAGAAAGGGTAAGTAGTTTAAAAAAGGTTGATCATATTTTAATTTTTAATCCTTTTTTTCCGTTCTATTTCAAAGAATGATGGTCATCTTGGAGATCAATTTATGAAAAATATTGAACCTATCGCAGCAAATGTACCATACATGGTAACACCAGGAAATCACGAAAGCGCTTAGTATTTAAAGAGTCTGCATTTTTAACAACAATAAACTAATACCGAAATTTTGTAGCAATTTCAGCCACTATCAAGAACGTTACACAATGCCAGGCGATACTAAAAATCTGTTTTATAGCTACAATATTGGTCCCATTCACATAATATCGTTTTCGACGGAAATGTATTATTATACACATTCTGGGAGTATGGATCGCCAATATGATTGGATTATTTCTGATCTTAAAACTGCTAACGAACCTGAAAATAGAAAACAACAACCTTGGATCATGACTCTTGGACATCGTCCTATGTATTGTACAAGTGACAATGACGACGACTGTCGTAATGACAATGATTTGATTCGTCGAGGCTGGGATGGAGATTTTGCTTTAGAAGATATCTTTTATAATTATGGAGTGGACATTGAAATTTGGGGCCATGAACATACCTACGAAAGAGAGTATCCTCTATACAATTATACCATAATGGGCGGAAGTAAAAAAGAACCCTACGTAAATCCTAAAGCACCTGTCCATTTATTGACAGGAGCACCTGGATGTGAAGAAGGACACGATGAATTTATTGTTCCTCAACCAAAATGGGTAGCAGTTCGAAACCGAAAAAACAGTTATACAAGGTTCAAAGCTTACAATGCAACCCATGTTCATTTTGAACAAGTGACATCTGCAGATTATCAAGTTTTTGATGAATTTTGGATCATAAAAGATAGTCATGGACCATACAAATCATGAATATAACAAGCAACATCACGTTTCTAAAGTCTAAAACCATTGTTAATTGAAAATTATTAAAATAATTGGTTAAAAATTGTTGTTTTAAAATGGATTCATACCTTAAGATTTACGAATATTCTCTTTTCAACAAATATCATTTTTTCTTAAATTTTGGGTAATGAAATAATTTTTTCTTCTTGCATTTTTCTTTTTACTTTCTTTTACTACTATATTATATAAGTATTGTAATCGGGTCAAATTTTCGAATTCGAGCTTTCACCGGAAATACACATTTTTAGGTCCCCTGAGTCCAAAAAAGTAGTTTTTAGTACTGTGTGTGACAGTCATATCGTATCGAAAGCTTTATCCGAATTTCACCAAACTTGAAATTTGGCCTGCATATTATACTTAGTTGTACCGCGAAGCTTTTGGTTGAAATCGGTTAGACGAAAAGCCGAAAGCTCCACGTTATTCTAGGAATTTTGGAGCTTTTTCAATTTTTTTCGGAAACGGCTCCAACGATATTCTTTAAACTTTCTACAGTTCTTAGACTCATTGATGCCTACAACATTTATTTGAAACTTTTTCCTGAGAAAATTCGAATAAGGGCGATTCCGGGGTGAAGTTTGGGAATTCGTATATCCATATGTATAGAGTTCTGTCTATAATTCTTAATAGTTCTATAATAATTCTTCTATAATAGTTCTGTTTATATGTATGTTATAAAGTACTTATAATTCTTTTAACCAACAGTGAGTTTCATAAATGAAAGTAAAAGAAAGTACTGTGACGCCTCGCAGCAGATATTTTAGATTCGTCAAGTTGTTTGGTGTTATAGTTAATGTTATACATTTGAATAGGTCTTTTTACAACAATTTATATGCCATTATAATCGGCACTTAATTAAAATATGGACTAGTCTAAGCCTAGACAAAAAGTTCAATTATATTTAAACGTTATATCATTTTTAAACAAATTTTATTTCATTGGTGAAAATATTTAAATTAAAGTTAAAACTATTGTTTTAATGACATATATGTTATACAATATAACATGTGGGTCATTCTACTTTTTAGTGCAGGTTTTTGTGTCTCCCTGGACAAAAAAATGGACAGAATCTGTATCTGCCATTTTACTAATAAAATAAAAAAAACTGACACAATACGTGAAACTGCCGCATTATTTGCTTAACTTCAATTAGCATTTACATTTGAATGTTTTACCTAGTTTAAGATATGTATAGTAACAAAGTGGAGTTTTATGGTAACATAGTTGTTTTCCATAGTATTGCAATGTGTCCCCAATCTAATACGCGGACAACTTAATCAAAAAAAGTATGCTTTTTGCAGTGCAATCCTGTTACAAAAAATTGGTAAGATTATTAAATTTGTGGGCGTTTTTTATGTTTTTATCATATATTTTTAAACGGTTTAGTTTTTTTTTAAAATAATTAATTGGATTTTGTCCCTAATGAACATGATAAATACAGTACCACTATGTTACCGCTTTTTTACCGAAAACCGTTAGAAGTCACAGAGTACTGCTGGTCGGTTGCTTGATCGGTTGGTTCTGTATGACAAGAGCGGGGGGGGGAGTAGCAAGTCGCGCGACGTCACTTAATCGCTGCTGTGTTGTGAATCACTACTCGTGTGTTTATTTGGTGTACACTTTGTTACCCGGCGAAAAGGTAAGTTTCTGAAATTTTACGTTATGTTTTAACTATTGAGACGTGTTATTTATGTCACTTAATTGTATTCTATTGTTGGATTTGCAAATTACATAGTCATTTCGTAAATATCAGGTAGAATTATGTTATTTTACACCTGTGTTACCGGTCCAATTTGTTACTCCGCTGTGGTAACGCAGTAGTAACTAGTAACACCGTTGTAAATATACTCTGTCAATGATTTTTTTCCAATTTTATTTAACTTGATTTGTCCGTATCGACCTATAAGTTTGTATTTCAACAGTTTTACATTTATTTACTGGCTTTCTATAATTACTGAAGATAGAATTAGTACCGGGATCATACATGCTTAAAAATCACTTCATGCAACAAAAAAGTGTTAAAGAACATTTCTGGGAAAAGGAAATTATGGTTGCTTTCCATTTATTAACACAGAGCGACTCTGCGTTACATTGCGAAACACGGCGAAACACTGCAAAATGAAACAGAGTTTTCTCAAAATAATACTAGAGCGACTAGAACAAATACTAGACTGCATTTTTGGGTTTTTTAATACCAACCTGAAGAACCAGAATAATTAATAAGCATAGGGAATCATAGGCAGAGAAGAGCTTTCTTCTCTTTGTGTTGGTAATCCTGGACAAAACACGGTGAAACACGGCCAAACACGGCTTTTTCGAGTGTCGCGCAGTGTTTAGCCGTGTTCGACATTCTAATAAATGGAACGCTGTGTGTCGAACACTGCGTTACACAGAGGTCGTTTTTGTGTAAATGGAAAGCAACCTATATCTTTTATGTTTTTTTTTTTAAGATTTTGAGAGGACTACGAGGCTTACAGACCCCGCTCTTCACTTAATACATACAAGTTTTTCTCGTAGGAGTAATGATTAGCAACCCATTTAGCAATAAGAGCGACAACAAATAAACTGTTATATAAACTATATTTACTTTACAAATATACATATGTACTATAACTTCTAATCCATCCATTTTTCATCGAAAGCTATTATGTACGTTTTTAAGAGCATTACATTTGTTTAAAATTAAGCTCAATCGAAGCTCTGTATGTCAATGAGTTACCGAGTTACGGCACTTTGAAAATAGGCCAGTTTTTTCGAAAATTTAAAATTTTCTTTTACACCTTTTTTGGATCGAAGTTGCGTCGAAAACATTAATCGTACGAGTAAAACTTGAATATATGTTTGTAAGTAATTTAATTAACTTCAACTTACGTGCAAAGCGGGATCTGTAAGCCTCGTAGTTCTCTCAAAATCTTTTAAATCTAAAAAAAAAAATCTAAGTTAAAATTGCATTTTCCCAGAAATGTATCTAAACACTTTTTTGTTGCATTGGGTAATTTTTAAGAAGGTAGTACCCCGGCTGAACTCATCCACATTGCCAGTCGGCAAGATCCTGCCCCCGCAGAGCTACTTAAAGACCTCTCTTATAAATGGAAAAAGGGGTGCTGGGTGGTGGTTGAACTTGCCTGAAAGCAGGACTTAGATGTTCTGCGATGTGTGCTATTTGCTCTGGGGAAATGTGCAAAACTGCAATGAAGAGGACGACCGTGACTAGCCTCAAATAAACCCTGACGTTCCACCAATTCTGGAGTACCCACCAAAATGCGATTTTACCTTATATGGGTTCTCTAAAATTTTGAGAGAACTACGGGGCTTACAGGTCCCGTTTTGTACTTAATTTGACGCTAATTAAATTGTTTACAAATTATATTCAATAAGTTCTTCTCGTAGGATCAACGGTTTCGACGCAACTTTGATCCAAAAAAGGTCTAAAACTAAAATTTTCAATTTTTGAAAAAACTGGCCTATTTAAAAGTGCCGTAACTCAGTGATCTATTAAAATGCAGAGCTCCAGCTGGGCTTAATTTGTTACAAATTTAATGCTCTTAAAAAACGTACAGAATAGCTTTCATAGAAAAATGCATGGATTAGGAGATACCAACCAGAATCTGAAACAAGTTTAAAATTTTTACGGTTTTTCCTCAATAAAAATTTTCCACAACTTTTTGGAAGTTGCAAACTTGAGAATACATAGCCCTAATGGGTACAAACAACATATTAAAAAATCAGAGATACATCATGTTTTGCGAATTTAGCTATTTTTGATGTCGATTTTGACTGGCCTATCAGGTAAATGTAATGCAATTAAACATCGTTTACACTGCCAAGTGGTTTCGCTTCTTATATTATATATATAATATGTTGAAAACATATATATGTTCAGGAAAATGTACCTAATTTTTGATCTGTAGACGAGTTAGGAAGTCATTTTTTATGGGCGTCCGCGAGTGTTGTAATTAGGTAAAGATAGATTAGACGCAAGCATCTCTTCCGCTACGTTTAGACGGAAATCAGCAATTGTTTGTTTTGTTGTATCTGGCAATTTTGAATGTAAAACATAAGCATTGTAAATTGTGATATCCAGCAAATAGAAAAATATTTTCTTGTAACACTTGAAAACAAGGAAGTTGTTGATCTTGTCTGTCGACACCGCCCATTCTGAAATTGTTATCTATAACACATTTAGGTTTTATTACTTGTTCTTCCTCTCTTTTTTATGTATTCTTATTTTTCCAGTATTCAGCATTTTTTCCCCTGAATGTGTTGTGCTTATCATATAAACGTCTATTTTATCGCACCAACGTAATGATAATATTCCTCTACAAGATAAAGTGCTCGCTTCTCCCCTTTTTAACCGCCCTGCCTTCAGGTTTTTTTCCAAGATGTGAGCAAAAAAGCATCAAGTTTTGTTACGTTTAGATTATATACTTATATATTTAGAAAGACAAAAATTGTAAGTAATTTTTTAAGTACGATAAAATTTAAAACGTGGAATGTACTGGTCCTTAACTGCCCTTGAAGAACTACTTATTCAAATATTGTTTGAACGCGTGCATATCCCGTACAGTTTATAGTTTTTAGGTATATTATTTTTTCTCAAGCGCGTACGTGATACAGGATAGCGCAGATTGGTCCGCTCAAAGTGTGCGTTCGTATGTGTAGGGCGGTTAATTTGAATTTTGGTAAATTTTCAGGCATATTTTTCCGTTTTTTCTAACAGTTTCAATTACGCGAGATATCAAAAAGTTCTGGTGATGATTACCAATTATCTAAGAATAATAATGTATAGCCTTTGCCTAAAATCTGCTGGGCCAACTCCAATACGACATTTTGAGAAACAGGTGTAACGGTTCCGGGTATCTTATCTTTTCCTGTATATATGTATTTTGAATTACGAACAGTACCCCGAATCAGATTCACAGAGTTTGCAAAATTTTATCCCAAATCGTGCTCGTTTGTTTGCAATGAACTGTATATAATTTAGGCGACCTCTTAATTTCATAAGGGATCATCAATGACAACGTTTTTATTTGGTGTATAAAATTGTTCAATCTTATTATTTAGGTAGTCAACTATTTTTATTACTTTACATATTTTATCGCCTTTGTCTATTACATTATTATCCACAAAATGAAGGAAATTGGCAATAGCTAGAAACCGTTTACGAGACATAGATTTTGAATATATTGGCGTCTCGATAATAGCTCTCTTTAACCAATACATGTCAATCTTGGATTTTTTTACCTGCGACATAAGTAAACATATTGCAAAATATCCTTGTAATTCATCAATGGTCACTGGAAACCATTTTTTGTTCCCTTTAGAAATTTTCTTACTTGTAGTTAGTGTTGCATATCTGTTGGTTTTCCTATCATTTCAAAGAAATCATCACCAAGTATTTGTCTCAATACCGCAAGAGGTGTAGGATTCGCTACGGGAAAATATCCCCCCAGCTGCTGCCCACAAAGAAAGAAAAGCTTGCCTTTTTGTTTTCTTATAAATATATTTGGTCGCACCGATTCCACCTTGTTATCCTTAGTCCACACAACGCCCCCGTCCTTTTCCGACACTCGTAATCCCAACACTCTTCCACCAATCAGCGGCTCAGCTGATTTTGAACTCAGTCCGAATTTCTCTATGTGCGAAATCACCTTGCTGCTCGACACAATGCTCTCATCCAAGTATATATGAGTAGCCCAGAATCAAAGTCGACCAATCGCCATTTTTATCAAAATTGAGATTTTGATGGATTATTATTCTTCACAACGAGCTGCATTATGGTGATATTGAAATAATATTAAAAAAAGCTACCTAACGGGTAAATCCTGCTTTGAAAGTACGCCTTAGAATCAAAATTGGACATTTACAGGAAATTGTAGTATCAAAGTCGGACAATTACTCTGCGGCCAATGAGAACGCTTATTTTGGTCACGTGATAGCTTCAGAAATGAATATGACGAGATATGTACCATCCACTTCATAAGAAATTATGTGATTCATCTAGGACCAATAAAGGAAATAGTATTATACACATGTTGATGCATGAAGAGAGAAAGACGATTTTCAACAAAATCTTTCTCTCTTCATACATCAAAATGTGTATAGCTCCGTTTCATTTATAACTCCCATTATTTCTTATGTAGTGCATACATTTCTTATGAGGTAGCTTGTTGTTTTGCATAGATTTTTTAAAATGTTTTAAAAGTTAATGAGTTAAAAGTGTTTAAGTGATCAGCAATGGACAGTGAAGTGAAAGTGGCGAAATGACACCAGAAAGTGCTAGAAAAAGGAAGTTTCGGTTCCAGGTATGCCAAGAATAGATGAATTCAGCACGTGTCTGGAAACAGAGGAGGCTAGCACCATATCAAAGCCTGCTGGGCAGTTACATTTCCAAATGAAACAAACAAGAAAGCAAGTTAAGAAAAACGTGGTAAAATTTAAAAGGTTCATTCTAAAAAGATTGACAAAAACAATAGTTTAGTTCGAGGAGAAAAAGTCTACAATGTTGACACAGGGAAGAAAAATAATCTCTAAGAAGGGGAAAAATATAAGTATGATCAACCCGAAGCAGATCTCGGTAGGAGTGAAAGTCAAAAGTGCAAAAATGGCTGACATCAAGAAGCTCATTCAGAAATATTTTAGAGTAACTTGGAGAAAAATCGAGTCATTGAGGTGGTATGAAAATGTGATCGAGAGCAGCAAGGAAATCGCTTTCCGAACGAAGAAATTGAAGATTGCGAGTGTTTTCTCGATCATGGGGAAGAAGAAGATAAATTATTAACTTGTTAATTGTACCTTGAAATTAAATAATCAATAATCAATAAAAAAACTTATTCTAAGGCCTCTTTTGTTTATCGTATATTCTGATCTTTAAGTTTCAAAAACGGCCAAAAACCAATCTTAGTTTCAAAAGCGGCCATCTCAATTTTCAAAATGCTGTAGGGCTTAAAATTAATAATGTGATGCTATGTTAAAACAACTTGAATCTGTTGGTGAACTTTTCGGTTGAAAAGTCGTGTTAGTGTTGGGAACGGTCAGGGAAAGGCCAGGTGAAGAACTACCAGAAGAGCCACAAGAACTAAAAGAAGAACCTCTTACCACACCATTCTTGGACCGCAATCGCCGACGCTTCGCAAGCTCTCCGGCTTGCATCTTCAGGGCTGGGTGCACTGAAAACTGGCGTAGGTGATCATCAAACCAGTTTATATACCCTCACAGATGGAAGAGGGAGATACATCAGCTCAATTAGCATGAGTCCAATTGGTCAACCAACCAGGCAAGGGGATGAAACCTTTCCTTTTTAGTTGGGCAGCTGGACAACTAAAAAACCGGGAGAATCGATTTTCAAATATAATGTAGCCCAAGGCCACGATCCCTGTTGATGTTATTCGGATGTTTGTGAATTTCTATCCCTTCTCGGTGTTTCCTATTAAAGAAACCCCAAGTCGATGACAGAACCTTAACCTCGTCAAAAAGAATAGAGTGACCAGTCGACAAACAATGATCAGCCACGGCCGATAGTTCGGTCCGGGAGTGCTTGACATTATTCTGGTGCTCCCTAAGACGCGTACTCACGAATCTCCCGGTCTCGCCAATATATACTCCTCCACAAGAGCAAGGGATCCTGTATACCCCCGGAGCGTCCAAAACCGAAGTTTTGTCTTTAGCTGAGGGAAGTATGCCAGAGACTTTCGTAGGTGGTCTGAAAATCACCCTGAAACCATGTTTCCTGAGCACCCTACCGATGCGATCGGAAACACCCTGGAGATACAAAAGAGCCACGACACGCTCCAAACTCTCTACCTCTTTAACGGGTTTGGACATCGAATCATGCTCCGTTCTTAATTTGCTGACAACCGCCAGAACGTCCCTCCGGTCGTAACCATTATCCCGGAGCGCCCGAGTGACATGCTTCAATTCGGAATGAAGCGACATGGGTTCAGAAAGGGAAAGAGCTCGATGAATCAGGGAACTGATCATCGATCTCTTCTGAGATGGGTGGTGGTGGGATGAGGAGTGTAAATAACGGTCAGTGTGGGTAGGTTTTCTATAGACACAGTGGCCAAGAGAGCCATTGTGTCTATGCTTAACCAGAACATCTAGGAAGGGGAGCTGGTTGTTGTCTTCCACCTCCATCGTGAATTTAATGGAAGGGTGCCGAGAGTTAAGAAAGGAAAGGAATTCTGGAAGGGTATCCCTACCGTGACTCCAGATCACAAAGGTGTCATCCACATACCTAAACCAGAGGCTTGGTCTCATCGCAGCATCCTGGAGAACTCCGTTTTCAAAGTCCTCCATGAAGATGTTGGCAATGATAGGCGAAATAGGTGAACCCATCGCCGCTCCTGATTTCTGTCTGTAGAATTCACCCCCAAACCTGAAGTAGGTAGAGGTCAGGCAATGTTCAATGAGAGGAAAAAGGTTTTTAGGGATTTTGTTGGATTTTTGGATGATTGATAAGGTATCGGGGATTGGAACATTTGTAAACAAGGACTCAACGTCGAAACTGACCAAAATGTCTTCTGGTCGCGTTACGACAGTCGAAATCCTGCCGACAAAATCTCTGGAATTCACGATATGAGACTGGTTGAGTCCAACCAGAGGTTGGAGGTGTTTTGTCAAGAATTTAGCCAGGTGGTATGTGGGACTACCAATGTTACTCACAATTGGACAGCTGGACAACTAAAAAGGAAAGGTTTCATCCCCTTGCCTGGTTGGTTGACCAATTGGATTCATGCTAATTGAGCTGATGTATCTCCCTCTTCCATCTGTGAGGGTATATAAACTGGTTTGTTGATCACCTACGCCAGTTTTCAGTGCACCCAGCCCTGAAGATGCAAGCCGGAGAGCTTGCGAAACGTCGGCGATTGCGGTCCAAGAATGGTGTGGTAAGAGGTTCTTCTTTTAGTTCTTGTGGCTCTTCTGGTAGTTCTTCACCTGGCCTTTCCCTGACCGTTCCCAACACTAACACGACTTTTCAACCGAAAAGTTCACCAACAGATTCAAGTTGTTTTAACATTGACTTTGGCCGTGAAAGCCTTAAATCTAAAAATGTTATGCTATGAAACTTGCTGGAATTAGTCCTGAGATAGCCGACGACAGATTAAGAAAGGAAAAATAGAAGAAAGTTTGAAGAATTTTCCGCTACAAAAAATTGGCTTTCCTGAAAAAAAAGTGTTTTGGCGATTGGCCGTCTTTGATTCTGAGCTACTCATATCATCTATATACGAGTCCGTTCCCAACCTTATCTTCGGGTCCTGCGACAGTACAAAATTCATTACCCCCGTCATTATTTTTGGAGCCACATTCAAGCCGATACCAAGCCTCGTCAAACAATAAGTGTCGCATTGGTAGCGTTAGACTTGATATTTCCACAAATGCGTAGCGACGTAAACCTGCAAGTAGGCTTTCCTTAAATCTACTATTTTTTTGCAGTTTGCATCTCCACAACCTTAGCTTTTCTGTGCAAACATTGCTTGCTCCCGTGTGGCTTGAAACATATTCGTTTATCTCGCGGAAGTCCAAGACAGGCCTCACCTTATTCTTATTCGCATGGATAAGTGCCATCAACAGAATCACGCTATCATTTTCGCCGTCGTAGCGTCGAAGCCAACCGTTCCAAATCTACTCTTCGACCTCTTCGTGGAAGAGAGATAGCATATATAATATATAATTATATATAAAATAATATTGTACTGCCCGAAGGCATTTCTTAATACCGGCCCCGCATGTCAATTCCACTTCCATTCAACCACCAACCCGACTTTTTCCGAGTACCGCGCGAAAGTCTTCATCAATTATCTCCTCCCTCCCTACTTCTGCGCAAGCAGTTATCTGTACCGTCGTTTCTTTGCAACCAATAAACTGAATAGCTCCATCTTCGCTCACGGATACACCTTTCATCAATCTTACCACATATAATTATAACTACTTCTCTGAATTGAATTTTGCACGTTATCCCTTAAAAAAATGTGCCTTTGCAAGGGTTTGTGCTCTTGCGGCATGTTTTATCACCCCGTTTTCTTGATGATTTTGCCGCTGCACACATCCACACCCATCACCTTCACATTACACTCCACTTGCATGGCGACACCACAGCAAGTGGGAGGAATGAAGGCTTTACTGGGGAGCAATTCTACTTCTTGCAAAAAGACAACCGCTGCCGTTTTGCTACTCACTATTGGTGGGTAGCTATCAATTGTGCAGAAGTCTTTTAAAAGATGGTGAATATCCTGCATCTTACTATACAAATATAAACTTTTTATTTCGAAAACTAATTTATTAGTGAAGTAAACAGTTTTTGTTATTTCATCAATGAAAAATAAAGCATACTACGATAATAATTATTTACATCATATAAAATGTGAAATGGATAAAATACTAAAAAACAAAATTAAATTTTTTTTTTCTAAAATATTATTAAATAATATCTATTAAATTAGTATCATCTTATAACATTTTCAATCAATCTTACCACATCCATTTCCAACAGAATGTAAGACGGCAATATTTATCCGACCACGCAATCCACCACCAACGGCACTCCCGCTACCTCCATAGAAAGCGTGCAGGCAGCGGAACACACCGTATCTTGACCAGTCATCATTACTACTCTGCTATGATATGGTCGCCCCTCCTCTTAACCAACAAGTCCAGCAACGACCATCGATTTCGTGCACCCCGTATCTAACAAAGCCACCAGGTCCAATCCCCATCTTTTCTAACTCTTACCCTTGGAAGTTGTGCCTATGTCGTCGAAGAAAGGCTGTCCGCACAACTAAAGACAACCTTCTTTACAAGTGTTTTGATTTATCCGGACACATTGATGAAATGTGACCCTGCTTCTTGCATGCACAGCAAGTGATCACCCTCAGGGCAACACCGTGCAAAGTGATCCTCTTTCCCGCACCCAAAACATCTCCGTGCGTTGCCCTTGTTTGGTGAATTACGCCGTTGTCGCAAGTTCGTCTTTGCTACTGCTCTAACATCCACTCCAGATTTTCCAATTAACTCCCTAGCTCTCTCAATCAAATAGTTGCTCCAAATTGCACGATGCTTTCAATTGCTTCCCGACTGCTACGGGCAATTCACTCATCATCGCATATTTGATCCACTCGTCCGATAACGATTTGTCAACGAACAATCCCAATCGACGTAAATCCGCTACATACACATCAACCAATTTTCCCGGAAGCAATCTTCGTGATGTGAATTATTAATATGCCAATAGCGGGTTTGCAGAGAACGCCGCAAAGCGGTCGTTAACTTCCCATAACCCGACCGAGTATCATTGTCTAGATTCTAGACGGTTATATACCGCGAAAACACCCCCCGATAAAAACAACGGTAGAAACGACACCAAGTCTTTCACTCTTTGCAGCTGCGCAACCAGCTCCAACTTTTTTATCCCTTCTGAAAAGTCCTCTTCACCGTCGAGTTGTCTAATAATGTCCGAATATTTTACCGACACAGATGATATTGCCGAAATAGTTTATGGTTTCGGGTTGCGCAAAAACAATTAAAATATCGCAGTTTTAATTAGAGATCACTATATCGTACCTTTCATGATTTTTTCCTGTCGAAATAACCTTTCTCGCTGAGCTGTTACTTCTCTAAACCATGGTAACACTTCCATACCACATACGGTATTAAATGTCTGGCACGATGACCTTCTTTTCAAGCTGAAACCTCTCCTCCCCGACACGTACTACAGAATTATCAAGTCTTACCTCTCCTACCGAATATTTAGTGTCAAATACGGGAACGTAGTCTTCAACCAAACCCATAAAAGCAGGCGCCCCGCAGGATAATGTTCTGGGACCACTAATTTACCTAACCTATGTAAGTGGTATACCTACCCACAATACCAACTGAATGGCAATGTTTGCTGACGACCTAGTTATACTAAGCCGTGGTGACGACCTCCAAACAACCGCTGGAAATATACAACAGCACGCTGATTTGATAGTAAACTGGAACCGGATTTGGAGAGTAGCGGTAAATCCAAATAAATCATTGCTACTTGAATTCAGCTAAAAAAATAGGGACTTAGCGTTGATTGTCTTAGAGGGAGCAACAGTTCCCACTGCCAACTCAACCTGCTACCTCGAAGTCACTCTTGACAGACGCCTGACCTACTCCAACCATGTCGATGATCTAATCAAAAGGCTCCGGGCGAGACTACGGCAGTTAAATCTCACTACTGGGGGACCATTCACCTGAACGACAAATGCCCTTCATACGTCAACCATAAGGCCCATATGGCAACACGCGTCAGCACTTTGGGGAGCAGAAAGTGACAGTGTCAAGCCAGTAGAATTCAAGTAGTACAGAACCGAGCACTTAGAATAATCATGGGCGCCCCATGGTACGTCCGTAATGCCAACATCCACAAAGACGTCAACATCCCCTTAGTCAAGGAGGTCATCAGAATAAGCTACCAACACCTGCACGACGCAATGGGAAACCATAGTAACCCAATTCTCACAAACATCATCGAATCACTCCCCCCAACTAAACACCAGAGGCGCCTGAAAAGGAACTACGGTGACTTTCGAGTGTAAATAATTGTGTCAAGTGGGTTTTTGTCTAGTTATAAAGTGAACTAAAATAAAACAAACAAATAAATAAATAAAACAGAGTGGAGCACGAGTAAGGTTAGCGTGGCGCTTTGAGTATTTGAAATCGCCTTACATTATACGGCCTGGTCTGGCTCAATAATTTCAATTTAATTCAAGCGAATCTCACCACGAGAGGAGAAATTCTCATTCGCACACACACATTTATACATACACCATTGTATCGCTATTTTTCATGGCTTTGGTTTTTTCACTTGGCTTCGCCAAGTTTTTCCTTCTGGGGTTTAATAAATATCTTCATAATATTGTCTTCAATATCAAGTCTTATTCATTTATCATTCCTTCAAATCTTCATTCCTATAATTAATAAATAACAATTTTTAAAAAACACGAAATCTCGGCAAATTGACGAGTTTTCGACGAAACAAATAAAAGATAAAAAATATTATAAAAAATGAAAAACCGACTTCAAAATATATAAAAATTCTTAAACAAGAAATGCACTAAAAAGTTACAAAATAATGGCGTATCCTTGCAGTATCTACAACTTACAAATTATTAGGATGATACAATGTACAACTATTGTTATTTTTGGAGTTGGTGTCAGCCAAGGAAATACGACTATATTGGTACTTAGCAAAAAACGAGAATACCTTATGAAAATTATATTTCAAATGAACTTTTAAACAATATACTCGAACTGTAACAATATCTAGCGACCTTTAAACTACAAAATACCAATTACCAACTAAACCTTTTTACAATTTTTACAAATTACCATTAATATTTATTTTCTTGACTGACACCAACTCCAAAAATAACAATAGTTGTACATTGTATCATCCTAATAATTTGTAAGTTGTAGATACTGCAAGGATACGCCATTATTTTGTAACTTTTTAGTGCATTTCTTGTTTAAGAATTTTTATATATTTTGAAGTCGGTTTTTCATTTTTTTATAATATTTTTTATTTCTCGCGTTTTAGTGATCTGAAGTTTGACAACTGATTTTATTTTCTTGAAAATGGTTAACCTTCCAAACGCGCTGCTCATATGAGGCAGCGCCGTTTAATATTAAAAGTTACTACATCATCCCTTTTTGCCCTTAAGGGTTGAACTTTTTTGCTTTTAAATGTAAAAACAAAACTAAGTGGATTACTCTTTCCAACAGAAAAAAAATTATCAAAATTCGGTTAAATGTCACTATTTCATCCCCTATTTTCATCCTTAAGGGGTGGATTTTTTTCTTCAAATTGAAATGTGAACAATTTAAAGGTACGTTGTACGTAATAGAAACAAAATTATCAAAATCGAGCTATCCAATAAGAAGTTAATATTTCATCCCTTAGTTTTCAACCCCTTAAAAGTGGAAGATTTTCCTCAAATTAAAACTGGACCCCACGGAAAGCACCAGCTTTCAAATAAAAAAAGAATTATAAAAATCGAGCTATCCAATAAGAAGATTATATTTCATCCCTTAGTTTTCAACCCTTTAGAAGTGAAAGATTTTCCTCAAATTAAAATGGGAATACACGAGAAGCACTAGCTTTCAAATAAAAAAAGAATTATCGAAATCGAGCTATCCAATAAGAAGTTAATATTTCATCCCTTAGTTTTCAACCCCTTAGAAGTAAACGATTTCCTTCAAATTAAAATGGGACCATTTGGGAAGCACCAGCTTTCAAATAAAAAAAGAATCATCAAAATCGCTTCACCCAGTCGGAAATACTGAGGTAACAAACATAAAAAAAAAAAAAATACAGTCGAATTGAGAACTACCTCCTTTTTTTGAAGTCGGTTAAAACGGTTTTATTCAGGAAATGAAAATTTGGATCAATGCAATAATTTGCATGGCCTTTTTGAAGTAATATTTATAACCATAAAATTAAATGAAGACTGTTTTAAACACACGAGAATGACCGTACCAGTTTTTGACTTATTTTCATCATTAATAGAGACGAATTTTAATAGAATGTTTTTGTAACCGCCTAATTTTTTATTGTAAATCATTTCGTAATTTTTTATATTTCTATTAATCTCTTCAAACTCATTGTCATGATAATATTAAAATCTATTTCAAAATAAACAAAAACAAATGTCACAATATCATAAAAATTACATTTGAATACGGAAGTAGGTCAAAAAGTAGAAATTCATTTAACTTTCTTGCGGCAGCTCCGTCAAGACTATCATTTTCCATATATTTTCATAAGTTTCCATTTTTTTGTGACTTTTCAAAACTTCTCCGGCATGTCCATCAACGGCGAGACTATCTTAGGCATAATTATTTAGTCCTGCCAAGGACAAGTCAAACAACCACAAAACATTTTGGTCCTTCGAGCCGGATTTGAACCAATGATCTATGGATCAGTACATCAGTACAAAATCATGGAAAAGGTATAAAAATAAAAAAGAGGGCAAATCACAAGATTTAGTACATAATATATATGTAGGAAAATACAGAGAAACCAGACGGTTATCAATTAAAAATAAGGATGTCGAAAATGGTTCGATACAATTGAAAAAATTTGATAATTTAAAATGGATCTTTAAGAAAAATTAATTGAATTGGTGTGAAATAATAAAATATTATATTATAATATAAATCTTCAAGAGGATATAAAAATATAAAATTAAAAGTAGAAAAGTGAAGGGATATTGCGGAAGTTTTAAACGGAACTGTTTAGTAATTATGATTTTTAAATAATACCCTATAATTTTTAAATAGTTTATAAAAATTTCAACAATGTCAGAAGCGACGTTTTGAGATTGCCTAACTAGCAAATTTTTAAAGCGTAATGAACGTTCTTTACATATTGAAGCGCAGACGTCATGACTGTCGTGGGCGTTACCATCGAGATTGTCTAAAGCACGGAGTATAAATACAGGAGACCGAACGCAATGTTAAAATAATGGTCCTATTCTGAGCCTTTGATCACCAGAGCGCGAGTTAAATACTTATATTGTAGAATATAGGTATTTGGTTAAGATTGTTGGTTATTAAACAACAAACGATTAATACTATGCCTTTATTAACAACCAAGTTACACAGTACGATATGTCTGTGTAATTACAATAAGTCTGATTTATTTTTGGTGTTACTCTTATTTATATAGTCTTATAAACTAATTAGGGAATTTAGGATTTTGGAAGTGAAAGCTGAAGGTTTAGAAAGTATGATTGCTATCTTTTAATTATTAAAGTGAAATTAGGGAATTTTGAAGATGAACTGATTTTGGAATGTTGATGATTAGGAAAAAGGAATATTTGGAGTTATCCTAGTTGGAGGTGGATGGTATCGTTATGTGTCCCATAACTCGCGCTACGACTCAGAAGATACTAGTGTTTAAATAGCAGCGCGGGAAGTATTATCTCTGTTTAGTGGCGGTAAAGAAATACATTTATTTACTTATTAATTGTTACTCCACAATTGTACAGGAAAATTTGTAAAAAAAAATAAATACAAAGTATTACTGTATATAAAATTTATAATTATAAAATTATTATTAAATATTAAAACTGCAATTTATAAGTAAAATTTGTATCTATTTATTGTAACACGCCAATCAGCAATATACATCAAAGGTTCATATGAGATAAATATTAATTGAAATTAAAAATAGGTTTAGCCTATAATTATTTTTAATAATTAGAATATCTAGCATCACAAAATAAAGACTAGTATGTTAATAGTTTTCTCTTAGCTGCGATATGAAATGCACAAAAATATCCACCGAAAAGTTGATCGTATTGTGAAGATAATTCACCGTGTTGGCTATCCTATTCTTAGGACCGTTGATATACCCGGAAAAATTCGAAGCTGTTTACCACATCTGAGGCACCAACAAACCTGTTGAAAACTTAAAAAAAAAACGTTGAGTCTGTAACCCCTATCCGATCAACAAAACTATTGATACCAAACCTACTGTGTATATCCTTAGTGGAGCCTTGGTCTTCTAGGTGATATGAAGTATGCCAAGTACTTACCAAATGTATGTTTTACTCTCTCGGCTCTTTAAACACTTAAAAACATACATCTACTAGAATTGTTTACAGTATTAATAATACTGCATATACTATGAATACATGGATATTTAAAAACAAATTATTTATTTATTTAACGCCACTCGACAATTAGACATATTTTGAACTCGTGTGTAATATATTATTCAAGTACCTATATAGAAAAAAAAACTCCACTATTCAGAAATAAATACACAAAAATAAATCTACTCTAAAATAATGAAAACAAAAATTAATATGTATATATTCTTCAACAATAACGCAATTAAAATATTACTTAAAAATAATAATAAAATAATTTTTAATTAAATAACTTATAGATATTTCTGTTATTAAAACCTGAAATTAAAATAACTTAGAAATTTTTTCTATTTTTTTTGCTTCTATTTTTTTTTTCTACTGTGTTTTTATTAACGCACTTGACAAGAAAATGCCCACGCATTATTAAAAAATTATTAACAATTTTTTTTGTCATTTCTTTTTTGTTTTTCACACCCAACAAAAATAGAAATATTTTTTTTTGCAATGTCGTCTAGTATTTGAAACATACTATTTGTTTTTACATTTTTTCTGCTAACCACCATCAATACTCCTTCTTCTAAACTCCTTATAAGCTCAAATAACTCTTCGCTAGGATAAAGTAATCCACCTTTGTCCATGAACTGTATGTATTTGTCACGACTATTTATTTGTTTCGATTGCATGCTTTCCATACAATCAAAGCATTTTGTGAAGCGACTAATTTTACGGGCTACATATCCAGCTATATATGATAAAACATAGTTGCTTGTCTGAACAACATCACAGTCGTGCTCGTATATGGGATCCACAGCGTTGAAAAATATGCCATTATTATAATTATTGTAATTTTTACTATTGTCATTCTGGTTATTATGAATAGCCCTTTGATTACCACCGGAATCATTAGTTTTCATGTTAAAGCTGCCACCACAGTCATTATTGCTCATATTATTATTTTCAATAATGGAATCAAGTTGTTGACTCCAATTTTCTTTGGAGAAATTAGTCTCTGCGAAAGATTCTTTTGTTTGCATGAAAGATCCTAATAATTCTCCAGTCGTAACATTAGATCCTTTTGGAGGTGTTGCTAATGAATAGGAACAGAGCAATCGAAAAACTTGAGAAAATAAAATCGGATCAGGATGATCGTTGGATCCACAAGCACTTCGTGCAATTCCAAAGAATTTCTAATAACATAATATATTGAGTTGTTAAGTTATGCAACAAATAAATGAACGTAACTGCATAGATATCATTTTTAAATAGCAACTATTAAATTTGTACCTATTAGTTCTAAAAGAGCCAATGTCCATTTTTACCATTCCCAGAAAATACCAAATTAAATGCCCATTGGCCTTTTTTGCATTAGGGTTATCTGATGAGATTGGCCTCTGTTAGGTTTATGTTTCTCGTAATGTATTTATTCCAGGACAATTCCTTATAAATTTGTCAAACTCTATAATAGCCTACCGAAAAGTTATTAATCATAATTATTAAGAATAAAGAACTTCTAATAATAAAATTAGTACTTAAAAAATTTCATTTGCAGTAATGGTGGATTATTTGCAAAACTTCTTTTTTTTGTACAAAAACAAAGTAAAAAAACATATTATTCATTTCTGTCGAAAGTATAAAAATATATGAATATACAATGACAAATATGAATAACGAAGTAATAGCAAACACATTGTCATAACACGATTTTTGTAACATTGCTGAATAATTATTAATGTAAAAACTCTGATGTCAAAAAGAAATGATATCAACTGGTTTCGTAGTTTAAAGCAGAAGAAAATAATTAGATAGTGATTCTTTTTAGTAGTTAGATGCATGCAATGAATGCAACCATAAGCAAGTTATATATTTGCAAGAATATATTATTATATTTTCAGAATATTCATAATTGCATGAAAGTAATGTTAGCTAGATTAATAACTCATTCAATTTGAAACTTTTTTTTACTTACATTTGTATCAGTTATTTTTTTATTGTTGTTCACAATAATAATTTTTTGAACATGACGCTACATTATTGAGCTATCTTTATTAATACATGAGCAATTTTTAATACTAAATAGAAGTTCATTAATGTACTATAACCAAATTATCAGTCAGAAACATACCTGTCTTGAAACATTATTATTATCGGGTTTCAAGGAATCATATGGAGTTTTAGAAAGCATTGCTTTAATTAATTTATTAACTTTTTCAATAAAGACAATGGTACTGTCACAGTCTACTAGTTCCGAGCAGTCTGGATCGTCTTTCAATACTTTCATACCGTTTGATACAGATTCTGAAAATAGCTGAAAATAATGTAAATAAAAAATTAAATAAAGGGTGGAATATCGAACCGGTACATGCCATTATTCTCAATAAACGTGACATTTGAGACAATATGTGGGGAAGCACCGTAAAGTTCAGTCGATAACAACTGACCCGGATTTCCTTTACCATCGTAGGTGATTTTTTTTTTTTTCCAATAGCAGAAAAACCAGGTTAGGGCACGTTCCCCCCGCACTGCAGCCTAAGGCTTATTGTACTCCTGTTCTGCTCATTCATCCCTGCTATGCAAGGATCCTTGCTTATTCCAGGTTCAGCATTCTGCCTAGCAGAAGCAGTCCCTGTACTAAGCTCGCGCGATTTGAGCCTGTTTGGGCGTCATCTATCCCATACAGGTGTCGCCACTTTGTGAGGGCTTTGCAGTCAAAAATGACATGGGTCGCGTTTTCCTCCCCATCCCCACACAATCTGCAAATGAGGTCTCGTTGAGACACCCCAATAGTCTGCAGATGCTTCCTCAGTCCACAGTGTCCGGTTATCAGTCCTGTTATTGTCCTGAGTTGATTCCTTCCCAGCCGTAATACCTCAGCTGTGAGCGAGGGGCAGATTTGCCCCATCATTCTCTTGCTGTGCCTCTGGCCAGGAATTTCTTGGCAGTATTTGTTTTGCTGCCGTCTCAGTCGACTTTTCATCGCCCTTTTAACAGCAGATTTGGTGATCCCCACTCCAGGCTCTGGGCCCATGAGTGGGGTCATCGAACCAGCCCTTGCGCAAGCATCAGCTTCTTCATTTCCTTCGACTCCTTTATGCCCCGGCACCCAACCAAGTTTAACTCGGTTGTACTTTGCCAGGTCCTCCAGGAGTTGCCGACACTCCAGCACCAGCTTTGAGCTAATCACCGTATTGGCAATCGCTCTTAGCGCTGCCTGACTGTCAGAGAGAATACGTATGTTCCTATTCCGATAGCCCATATCTAAGTTCTCTCTAGCACATATGGCAATGGCCGTGACCTCCGCTTGAAAAATAGTGGCCGAGTCCCCAAGCGGCACTGAAATGCGCCCCCATGGTTCTCCGCCCACTACCCCCGCGCCAGATCCTCCGTCCATAACCGATCCATCTGTGAACCACATTATTTCATTTGGTTCCCCGTTTCCCCCCATATATGGCCTTAAGGTTACCATATAGGGCCACTTGAATCTGTATTCAGTGGGCATCCAGTCGCTTACCATCCCCATGAGGGGGCTGGCGATGACGTCCACTATCCTTGCATGCCCTCGCCAAGCACCATTCAGTTGCAGCCTGTGCAAGCTCAGCCTGGCCTCCACCCCCACCCACAAGTGAAGTGGAGGGAGATCCAAGAGAGTCTCCATGGCCGCCGTGGGTGTGCTTTTCATTGCCCCCGTGATGCAAAGACAGGCCAGCCGCTGGACCCTGGTCAGGTCACCCCTGGCCCCGCTCTGCTCACACCTGGGCCACCACACTACACACCCATATGTCACGGACGGCCTCACCACCGAAGTGTATAGCCATCTCATGATTTCCGGCCTTAAGCCCCATCTTTGGCCAAGTGCCCTCCTTGTCATCATCAAGTTTCTTTTGCACTTGGCCACTATATTCTTAAGTTGTGAGCTCCAGGTTAATACACTATCTAGTGTCAAGCCCAGGTATCTAACTTCCTTTGAGAATTGTAGCCGCTCTCCAAAGAGAGCTGGAGGCATTAAGCCTTCCAGCTTCCTCCTCCTAAAGGCAGAACCACCGTCTTAGAGGGATTGACACTGAGGTCCACCTCCCCGCACCATGTTTCCACCACCCCTACCGCGCCGGCCATCAATTCTGTGATAGTGTTGTGATCCTTCCCCCGGATCAGTATACAGATATCATCCGCATACCCCTGGGTGTAGTATCCTTCACCATTCAGCCTATCCAAGAGGTCGTCCACAACAAGGTTCCACAGAAGGGGGGAGATCACCCCTCCCTGAGCTGTGCCCCTCGTTGCCACAACCCTCAGCGTCTCGTTGGCTAAAGTTGCATGAGCTGTTCTTCCATGCAGAGTAGACTTTATCCACCTTCTGCATGTATCCTCTATCCCATGCCTTTCTGCTGCTTTTAGCATTGCTGCATATGTGGTGTTGTTGAAGGCTCCCTCTATATCGAGGAAGCACCCCATCGCCACCTCTTTGAAGGTCATCGTCTCCTCAATTTTTGTCACCAGTTGGTGCAAGGCCGAGTCGCATGATCTACCCACCCGATATGCATGTTGGTTGCGATGTAAAGGCCTCTCAATTAGGGAGGTGTGTTTTACATGCCATCCCACCACCTTCTCTAACACTTTTAGTATAAAAGAAGTCAGTGTGATTGGTCTATACGCCCCCGGGTCTCGGTATGATTTCTTCCCCGGTTTTGGTATGAAGACCACTTGTGCGCTCTTCCAGGCACTTGGTACATACCCAAACGCTACGCTGGCCCGGAAGAGCTTACTTAGATCCGAGCCTATGATGTCCTTGCCCTGCTGTAGTAAAGCAGGGTATATTCCATCAGGTCCCGGCGATTTGTATGGCTGGAAGACTTCTATGGCCCACCGAACCCTGCCAAAGGTAACCACCTTCTTCGCAGTCTCCCAATCTGTTCGAGAGGTCCTATTGTATAGTCCCTCTTCATTTAGTTGGTCCCACTGCTCCGGCTGCATCACCCTGGAACCAGGTAGATGGGTTTGGAACAAGAGTTCCAGTGTCTCCCTTGCATTTTCCGTGCATTTTCCACCTGGGGCCTTTAGAGTCCCTAGTGGATTAGCAGGCTCTTTTGCTAGGATTCTTTGGAGTCTAGCTGCTGTCGGAGCATTTTCTATCTCCTGACAATACTTCCTCCAGCTATCCCTTTTAGCGTTCCTTATTTCTTTGTTATACTCTGTCAGGGCCCGGGCATAATTGTCCCAGTCTCCTGTCCTCTTTGCTGAGTTGAAGAGGAATCGAGTCCGTTTCCGCATTTTCTCTAGTGTAGAATTCCACCACGTCACCCCCCTCCTGCGACGTGTGGTTAGCGGACAATTCTCCTGGTAGGATGTCATAATGGCTTCCTCCAAGTCTTTTGAGACATATTCCAGTGCAAGGGGGCTCCTCACTTCAGTGTCCAGTTGTCTGGTCCTTGAAGCTAGTGCCCTCCTGTAACCGGTCCAGTCTGTTCTTCGTGGATTTCGGTATGTCACCTCTGCCCGCTCAGAGCCTTGCAGCTCCAGCACCACATACCTATGGTCTGAATGACTGATCTCATCCGACACATACCACTTTCTTACTTCTTTGCTTATAAGGGGAGTAGCCAGTGTTATGTCAATCACCTCTCTCCTCCTTCTGTTAACAAAGGTGGGTTCGTCCCCCTGATTTAGAATTATAAGGCCTTTCGATCCAATAAACTCCAGCAGGTGCTCACCCCTCTTGTTATTGTTGGTACTGCCCCATACCTCATGATGTGAGTTTGCGTCGGTCCCAACTATCATTTGCAAGTTTTTAGTCCTGCAAAACTTAACAAGGTCCTCCAGTTCCTCTGATGGCGGAGGCGTTGGAGAATCATACGGCAGATATACGGAGGAAAAGAGTAGCTCCCTCGCCCCTGCCGATCCTTGTCGTCCTAGAGTAAGTGTAGCTATATCCCTGGAAGATAGCTCATTTACTGTATATGCGTCGAGGCCCGCACGCACAACTATGCACGCCCGGATTCCCCTTTCCGCATTTAGCCCCGCGATGATAGTCCCATGGCAGTCCGACAGACCAGCCACTCGTCCGGAGACCAACCAAGGCTCCTGGACGAGCGCCACGTCGACCCGCCCGGCACTAAACATCTTGCATAAGGCAGCGGAGGCGGCACGACTATGTTGCAGGTTTATTTGAATTACGCGCATCTTCAGTCGATGCCGCCCCACCCAGCAGCTTGAAGGTCGCTTTGTTGAGGCCGAACCGTGCCACCATGTTCTTTTCCTCCAGCGCCCTCCTTGCTCCTTTTCCTATCTCCGCACAAAGGATGGTATTTTTGCCCACCTCTTTGTGGCTAAAGAAATGCCACTCTTTTGTTTTGAGCGTCGAGTTTTGTTCGCCCAACAGCTCCAAAAGTTTTTTCGGAGACTTGTCCTCGAGGAAATCCGTGTACAGGAGAACCGAGACTCGGGTGGCCCCGACGATGTCCCTGGCCAAACCGGTTCGCAGACATCCGAGCCCCTCAAGCCTCAGTCCCCCCACTATCCCCTCAAGCCAGGTCGTGGTCTCCTTGTTACCACATACGATGTATACAACACCCCGTGTGTGGTAACCTCGCAAAAAGTCCAGGCTCTCATTGAGGCTCGCCTTAAAGACCTCCTCGTTGATCGCCCGCAATACCCGATAGCACTCCTCATCCGACAGCTGCTGCTCCGGGTTTTCAGCCAGAACAACGGCCATCTTCAGAGCACCAAGTGCCTCGTTGTATTTTAGTCCAGCCCGTTGTTCGGGCTGGGTTCTCCTAGGACGCTTGGCGACCCTGCCCTCCTTCGGCGAAGGGGTGGAGAGCGTATCCCTCACCCGCTTCCCCGAAGGCGCGGCTCCGGGAGTTGACTTTTCAGTCCCCTCCCTGCCCTGCGTCCTCCTTAGCGCGGCATTCCCACCCCCTGGAGCAGGTGGCATTTCTGCCCCCCCTCCCGGCCGCTGGGTCGGAGCAGGCTTGGCTACCCTATCTCCTGCCGGTCTTTTCCTTACTCGAGGGGGAAAGGGTTTTCCCGCCTCCCTCGCTGCCTCTCGGGCCTTCCTCCTTCTGGCGGCACCCGATAGGCGCCCCCTTTTGGGCTCTAGACGCAATGCGCCCAGAGCCGCCACCGTCTGGGTTTCTGACTCATCCAGTGGAGCCGTGCCATTGTCACCACCCACTGGCGCACCGACCCCCACAACGCTCCCCGCATTCGCCTTGGCGGTCCGACTTTCGCCCCCCACCACTGCCAATGCCCCCATATTTCTTCCTCCTTCCTTTTCCCCCCTGTAATACCCCAGTTTTTTGTGTTGCGTTATCCATATGCAAGGTCCGTAACTTCATTCCCCAGGTACCCCACCCACCATGGAGCCTCAATTGGGACGTGCCACTGACACGCCAGGGCTTCCCCAGGGAATATAGGTCCGGACAAGCCGAACCTCGCCAGTCAACAAGCGGTTACGCCGGAGACCATCTATCTCCTCCAGCGCTCGCCTACTGTCGACATGCCGATTAGTCGAGACCGGCTAGCTTCTCGACCCCCGTTTAGGTAGAAGCCAGGGCCAAAGTGACGTATTGGGCATCCCGAACGCGGCCGCTTCCCTCGGTCCGCTGCCCGGCCCCCTCAGTCACCAGGATCCCCTTTTCCCACCGTACGGGTCTCCACGCACGGCAGAGCGAGGGTGTTTCTCGTTTGTCGCCCGATACTCCGCAAGCAGAGACATCGGACTTAAGCCCCCTCACCTCGGCAAGGTCGGTCTGCACCTTCCCTCGAGCACAAGATGCGACTCCGACCGCACTATAATGCAAAGCAAAAGCTACATCATGCATTCGAAGCAAAGCACATGCAGGAAACACTTAGAGGGGGAAGCACCGTAAAGTTCATTCGATAACAACTGACCCGGATTTCCTTTACCATCGTAGGTGATACTACCCACCAACTTTGGTAACTTTCGTCCCACTCTAGCTATAAATGCTTTGACTCTTTCAAAGTCCTGTCTCATTTGTACTATATTATAATCTCCGGGCATTACTTCATCCGGATTCACCAATATAGGACCATCCGCGTGCAATTCAAACTCTGCACCAGGAATACAATTCAAATTGTAATACCTTTGTCTCACATCAATAGATGTTGCTGGATTAGACACAAGAACCACCAAATCACGAAGATTCATAATCGTGAAACTAGCTGGTGACAACTCACGTGTCAGTGAAGGGTAATACTTATTGTTACCCAAAGAAAACCGTCCTAAACAGTTAATAATTCTACTAACTGGTGTTAATTGTGTAGGATTCATTTTGGCTACACCGCGAATCTCATCCGTCAAGATAGTCACTACTGCACTACCCAATTGTTCGGAAAATCCAATTTCTCCACTCGCGTACACCAAGTCATACTTTGCTGCAAACTGTAAAAGAGATGTTCTAAATAAAGAATGAACTGGACAGTCCATTTCTGGCATTTGTGCCATTATACGTGCGATGGTCGCAAACAATGTCAAACCAATTCCGCGCACTGTAACACTAAACCGAATATCTTGAGCTTGCGGCTCGACATTTGCCGTCTTTAACGCGTCACTCAAACTTGAAAACTCACTAAATAAACTAATACGCATTGACTCTAAGTTCTGGATATTGAAATCAGAAACAACCTTTTTGTTGACTGACTGCCTCCATCCTTGTGTTCGGTCGCGTTTTGCTGTCCATTGGCCTCTTTTATCAGCGGGCTGATAAGGGCCACCTATTGGCGCAGTGGCAAGAGCATTAGTTCTCTCCACTTCATGCGTCAAGTGGTTCTGGGTTCGATCCCCATTGAATCCTAGACTTAAGATTCTAGACCTAAGATATACTTGACCAACAGAAAGTTTCTGTGTTTACACAGTCGTGATATGACCTTAGCTGTTAAAGCGACTTAAAACACCCAAAAAAAAAAAAAAATTAAATTTTAAAGTTTGTGAATAAAAAGAAAAATTAATTCTTTTATAATTTATTACAATTGGCTATCTTTGTATACCTCTATAGCTAATGGAACATTCATTTTTTGGTATCCCTCTGGCTTAATATTGTCACAAATCCAAGACACCCATTTGTGTCTGGCGCCTGAAAGTCGAGGATTAACCAATAACCAACAATAAGAATTGCACAAAAGGATGGACCACCTAAAGTTCTTTTATGACCACGGATTAACAGTTCAAAGTATGAGACGAAGAACGTGTTGTTCTAGAATTCTCTCCATTGGTATACCAATGAAGGAGAGAAAGACAGGCACTAAGATTATCAATCGAAAAATCTAGAAACGGGTGATCGCTACTATAAATATTTCGAAAGATGAACCAACAGTCAGTATTAAAATAAACCTCCGACGAGTATTAACATAAATCATCTAGTGTTCATCGACAGTATTCAAATAAATTCCTCGAAGTGCTTAGTGTTAAAGTGATCAGTGAATTGTTAAATAAAGTGAATAGTGAATCGCGAGTATAAATAAATTGTGATTATTGTAAACATTGTAAATAGAGTTAACAGTGCAATAGTGAAATATAAACAGTACTGTGACTATTGTTGACAGTGAACATTGTTGTAGTGTATAAGTCTTAGATAAATAAACAAACAATTATTTAAAAATAAATTCGTAGTCATTATACACAAACCAACGAACCCGTAAAAACGTTACATTGGTGTCAGGTGTGGGGTTTGTGTGACATAAAATAAATCTAAGTGGAAAAGCGAAAAAAAAAATAAATAAATTCAACATGTCGACGCTGGAAAAATTGAAAGTTTCGGAGTTGAAAGAACAATTAGAAGAGCGGGAGCTGAGCACCGAAGGAAAGAAAACGGTACTCAAGGAACGACTCGCCGAGGCCCTCAGATCGGAAGGACATGATCCAGAAACGTTCCTGTTCAAGTCGTCGGAAACAATGTTGGAAGACCTGCAACGGAAGATTGAGGCCAACAATGAAGAACTGAAGAAGAACAATGAGGATCTACAACGAAAAATCGAGGCCAACAATGAAGAACTGAAGAAGAACAATGAGGATCTACAACGGAAAATTGAGGCCAACAATGAAGACCTGCGAGCTGAATTGAAGAAGATCGATGCCAACAGCGAGGATCTTAGGGCAACGATTCAAAAGAACAACGACGACCTCCGAGCGGACCTAAAGGGAACGATGGAAAGCAAATTCAACGAAATCGAAAGGAAACTCGACGAAGAGGTCGGTAATATCCGCGAAGAAGTCAACGGCATGGAAGAAAAATTCCGCGAAGAAGTCAACGACATAAGGGAGAAACTTGACGAGAAAGTCGACAACATCAAGGGAGAATTCGACGACCGATTCCAGTCCATCGAAAAGAAATTCAAGGAATTTGAGGTGAGCCCAATCGTTGGTGAAAATAAAAACATCGCAAGGGCACCTTTGGCGACGAATTCAGGTGGTCACAATCTGGTAAAGCTGCTAACATTCGATGGGAAAGTTCCTGGGGCAAACTTTTTCGCCCAGTTTGAAACTGTGGCCAAGCATAACAATTGGACACAAGCAGAAAAGGCGACTAATCTTGTGCTTTCCTTATCCGGGGATGCACTAAATATCCTCCAGGTCGTGGCCCCGGATGACATGAACAATTACGAACAGCTGATCAAACGATTGGAAATGCGATATGGGCAGACTCACCTCGAGCATGTGTTCCATACACAGCTAAAGAACCGGGTCCAGAAGGCGGGAGAGTCTTTACAAGAGTTCGAAGCCGATGTGGCCCGAATGGCTCGCCTTGCTTACCCAGGAACACCGGAGAATATCGTGGAAAGATTGGCCGTCCAAGCTTTCGTCGACGGGGTACGGAACGGGGAAACCCGCCAGGCATTGGTTCTCGCTCGGCCAACCCCCGCCTAACGGAAGCCCTCACCCGTGCTCTCGAAATCGAAGCAGCAAAGCTGAGCGCCTATGGAGTAAGTCGGATCCGTGTATTGGAAAGCCGGAGACCACTCGAACGAAAGACCAAGGAAGTGAGGTGCTATGGGTGTGGAAAGTTGGGACACATCAGAAGACAGTGTCCCCACGAAAACGAGCCTCATGAGCCACCAAAGTCGGAAAACTAAGGCAGGTCGATGTGAGGGGGCAATCGTCGACCTGTATCCACCAGGCCCCAAGGAAGATCAAGGAAGCCACTGTTGCCGCACTACAACACGAGCCCAGCAGCATTTTCGTCGACGGGAGTGTTGATGGAAACCAACTAGCTCTCCTGCTGGATACAGGGGCGACGAGAACGGTTGTGAGAAAGGACGTCGTAAGGAAAAAGCGCCTTTTACCATCACGATGGCGACTACGAACAGCGAATGGACAAGCCACCACCGTCCACGGAGAAGTTGACGTCATTCTTACCATCGGCAGTAATAGTTTTAAACATCGAGTGCTCGTAGCGGACATCGACGAAGAATTCATCGTTGGAATGGACATCATCGGAAGTCGGGGTTTCACACTGGATTTCAAGCGCGGTGTGTTGAAAATAAATTTGGAAGAACTCGTACTTCACCGTCGGGATGAGAACAAGTTGTGCATCGTCTTGGCCGAGGGTGTGTCATTACCAGAACGAAGCGAGACAATCCTAGGAGGAACTGTGGAGAATGGAGTCGCCAATGGAAACATCATGATGTTCGAGCCGAAAACTCATGATACTGAAGTC
This sequence comes from Sisyra nigra, assembly GCA_958496155.1. Taxonomy (NCBI): domain Eukaryota; kingdom Metazoa; phylum Arthropoda; class Insecta; order Neuroptera; family Sisyridae; genus Sisyra; species Sisyra nigra. The sequence continues at coordinate 28,628,598 of OY292314.1, forward strand.
GGGAAAGGGATGATACTTGGAAAATCCCTGGTTCGTGTGCTGCAAACAATTCCGGTACGGGTAATGAACACCAACTATTGCCTGATGACGATAAAGGCGGGCACCGTTTTGGGCTACTGCACACCGGTTTCGTCTGTAGTCCGACAGGTCAAGACGGAAGAAAATACGGATACCAAGTTCCCAAGTGAATTGACAACGTTATTGGCAGAATCCACCCAACAAATGACGCCGGATCGGAAAACGAAAGTGCGGGAACTCCTCGGTAAATATCGGAACGTCTACGACATCGGAAATGGACAAGGAGGAAGAACCAACATCGTCAAACACAAGATCAACACGGGAAATGCCAATCCAATCCGACAACCAGCGCGAAGACTACCATTGGCAAAACGTGAAGAGGCTGAAAACATCATAGCCGAAATGGAAAGCGATGGTGTAATCGAACCATCAAATGGACCTTGGGCTTCACCGGTAGTCTTGGTCAAGAAGAAAGACGGATCGACACGTTTCTGTGTAGACTACCGTCAACTGAACAACGTGACGAAAAAGGACAGCTACCCACTTCCTCGGATAGATGACACCCTCGATACTTTGGCCGGATCAAAATTCTTTTCGACCCTTGACTTGAAGAGTGGATATTGGCAAGTAGAATTGGCACCCGAGGACCGAGAGAAGACTGCGTTTACCATTGGTTCGGGATTATGGCAGTTCACAGTTATGCCATTTGGACTTTGTAATGCTCCTGCGACATTCGAACGATTGATGGAGACTGTCTTGAGAGGATTGTCGTGGAAGACTTGCCTGGTATATCTTGACGACATCATCGTTGTGGGACGAACATTTGAGGAGCATTTGAAGAACCTGGAGGAAGTATTTCGACGATTACAAGAAGCTGGACTGAAGTTGAGCCCGAAGAAGTGCCATTTATTCCAACGCAAGGTCCAATATCTAGGCCATATCGTATCCGATAAGGGAGTAGCAGTCGATCCAGAGAAAGTCCAAAGCGTGAAGGAGTGGCCAGTACCGAAGGACAAGCACGAAATCCGAAGCTTTTTGGGACTTTGCACATATTATCGACGTTTCGTACCTGGATTTGCCAACATCGCCAAGCCGTTGACCAAATTAACCGAAAATGGACATCAGTACGAATGGACGGACATCTGCCAGGATGCTTTTGAAAAGCTGAAGCACGCTCTGACTACGGCTCCTGTTTTGAGTTACCCACTACCATCGGGGAAATTTATTTTGGATACCGACGCCAGCAACGTAGGAGTTGGAGCAGTCCTATCTCAAATTCAGGATGGAGAAGAGAGAGTCATCGGATACTTCAGCAAGACACTATCCAAGCCGGAAAGAAACTACTGCGTAACGAGGCGGGAACTACTGGCAGTAATCAAAGCAGTCGAGCATTTCTACAAGTATCTCTACGGAAAGAACTTTCTGCTACGAACCGACCACGCAGCTCTGAAATGGCTCCTGCAATTCAAGAATCCCGAAGGACAAGTGGCCAGATGGATCGAACGACTTCAAGAATTCGACTTCAACACCGAACATCGAGCTGGATCATCGCATCGAAATGCTGATGCATTGTCAAGACGACCATGCCCTGACAATTGCAAGCATTGTACCAGGACGGAAGAACGCGATGCCGAAATCTACAGAACCACTGTAGTAGCGGACGACTGGCAAGCGACCGATGTACAAAAGGATCAAGAAGAGGACCCTGATATGAAACCAATTCTCGAATGGAAGAAAGAGGACCGTAAACCTACATGGGAAGAGGTGGCAAAATATTCCCCAAATGTAAAGGCGTATTGGGCTCAGTGGGAATCCCTGGTTGTCGACGGCGGACTCCTGAAGAGGGTGCTGGTGAATGCGGATGGAAAAGAAGAGCGGAGACAGACTCTTGTTCCACGTTGTAGGATACCAGAGGTGGTGAGGGAAATCCACTGTGGTACTTCTGGAGGGCACCTTGGAGTGACAAAGACGTTAATGAAAGTGAGGGACAGATTTTACTGGGTCAATAGCCGACGGGATGTGGAGGAATATTGTAGGAAGTGTACCACCTGTGCAGCGAGTAATGGGCCACAGAGGCGGCAGAAGGCCGCCATGCGACAGTATAATGTAGGAAGTCCATTCGAGAGGATCGCTATCGACGTAGCTGGATCATTCCCGGAAACTGACAAGGGGAACAAGTACATCGTGGTAGTAATGGATTACTTCAGCAAATGGGCTGAAGCTTACGCTCTACCGGACCAAACAGCGACTACAGTTGCTGATGTACTGGTCAAAGAATGGATTTGCCGATTTGGAGTGCCTTTGGAGTTACATTCGGATCAGGGCCGAAATTTCGAATCTACTCTGTTCCAAGAAGCATGCCGAATCCTGAACATCAAGAAGACTCGGACCACGGCATTACACCCGCAGTCAGATGGATTAGTGGAACGGATGAATCGAACCATCAACCGATACCTATCAAAAGTCGTCTCTGACCATCAACGAGACTGGGACCAGTACCTCAGCCTATTTCTTCTGGCGTATCGATCATCAGTCCAGGAAACAACTGGAGAAACACCGGCCAGGATCATCATGGGTCGAGAACTTCGTTTGCCATGTGACCTACAATTTGGATGCCCACCTGGAAGAGAAATTGCTGGAGAAGATTTCGTGACCCAACTGCGGAACCGAATGGACGACATACATCAGCGTGTTCGTGTGAACATCCAGAATGCAAGCGATCGGATGAAAGACCGTTACGACTCCGGTGTCAACGGAAAGATCTACCAGCCTGGCAGTAAAGTGTGGCTATTTAACCCGAAACGACGACGTGGATTATCGCCGAAACTCCAAGTTTATTGGGAAGGTCCTTACGTGGTAATCGAACGGATCAACGACACCATCTACCGAATAAAGAAGGAGCCGAAGGGAAAACCTCGAGTGATTCACTTCAATCGCTTAAGTCCGTACAACGGAGACGACAAACAGCCGACGCAGGAGGCCCGCTTACGAACTATGGGAGCGTCAAAGGAATTGACTTTCGAGGAGTTCATGGCTGAATTCTCCGGGACTCGAACAATCCGATATGGTGTGACAGAAGAACGGAATCAAGACCTATTCCGAGTGCCTGCGGAGTATTCTCTTGCTCACTGCGTCTCTACTGATTTGGATATGTCCCATGGAGTAGCTGCCGTGTTCCGGACGAAATATGGAGGCATCGATGAACTTCGTAACCAACATCCTCGATTGGGTCGAACACTCCAGATCCCAGTTGGAAACACCAGGAAGGCTTTTTATCTCGTGACACGGACCAAGGAGGGCAAGAAACAGGGATATCAAGTTCTATGGAACGCGTTACATGAATTGAAGGAAGAATTACTGCGACAACACATCAGGAAGGTGGCGATCCCAAAGCTGACCAGTGCTTTCGACGGCGCCGATTGGAGGATAGTACGTACCATGATAGAAGTGATTTTCCGGTCTACTGGTATTCACGTCCTGGTATGCTGCTACGGCCGTTCGTCATTATCAAAAGAAAAGACTGTGGACTGTTTCTTTTACCAAACATCGGGCTGCCGTTATGGTTCGGGTTGCCGCTATCGCCATGGATACCTTTCGGGGCGAAAGGATTTTAAAGAGGGGGCAGTGTCACAAATCCAAGACACCCATTTGTGTCTGGCGCCTGAAAGTCGAGTATTAACCAATAACCAACAATAAGAATTGCACAAAAGGATGGACCACCTAAAGTTCTTTTATGACCACGGATTAACAGTTCAAAGTATGAGACGAAGAACGTGTTGTTCTAGAATTCTCTCCATTGGTATACCAATGAAGGAGAGAAAGACAGGCACTAAGATTATCAATCGAAAAATCTAGAAACGGGTGATCGCTACTATAAATATTTCGAAAGATGAACCAACAGTCAGTATTAAAATAAACCTCCGACGAGTATTAACATAAATCATCGAGTGTTCATCGACAGTATTCAAATAAATTCCTCGAAGTGCTTAGTGTTAAAGTGATCAGTGAATTGTTAAATAAAGTGAATAGTGAATCGCGAGTATAAATAAATTGTGATTATTGTAAACATTGTAAATAGAGTTAACAGTGCAATAGTGAAATATAAACAGTACTGTGACTATTGTTGACAGTGAACATTGTTGTAGTGTATAAGTCTTAGATAAATAAACAAACAATTATTTAAAAATAAATTCGTAGTCATTATACACAAACCAACGAACCCGTAAAAACGTTACAATATGTTGCGGTGTTAATTTATAAGCCATTTTTAGATTGGCTTTCAAATAATTTTCATTTCTTAAAAGCGCATTCCAATGATTTCTTTTTATTATTCCAACAGGTGTCTGCAAAAATAAATAGACGTGAAAGCAAATTATATTTTTAATATTTAAAAATCGTTCATAAACCTACACATTTAATAATTACAATAACTATCAAGACTGCTTACACAACTTAGAAATTATTGTGTATTTCATGCTCAATAATATATTTATATATCTAAGTAGCCTTGATAGTTATTGTAATATTACAATACATAGGTAAATATTTATATTTCTTTCACCCAAAAAGCAGATTGTTCCATGATTTTTGTCCTGAAATTTTTCAACAAATGCGGAAAATCCGAGAAGAACCAAAGACGTCGAGAAAAATTGTACGGATGCTCACAACTGAAATTTTGCTTGTCGTTGAATCTTTACTTAAGAATAAGCCAACAACCTAAACCCATTTTCCTTGAAAGGGTTGAAACATTAAAACTAGAGCGTGGTCAGCTCTGGTATGCCTTAAGTGATCAGGGGTATATTCGCCAAGATCAACGAAACCTTCCAGCAGTAATGTTTTGCGATTAAGTGCTATACCTTCGCTAAGTGCTATTTCGTCAACAGACAAAATGCCTAAAAAATTATATCCTCATTCAATAAATATAGATTTAAATAAAATAAGTAAAAAGCGCTCCAATTCCAATAAAGATAAAGTGAAAAAATTAGATATTAATAATAGAAATATTACTTACTGAAACGTTTTTAAGCTTATATTAGTAACATGTAATATATATTTCAATTTATAATACAGATAAATTAGGAAGTAAGATAAGTAAAATAGTGTGTTAGTTACTAAGTAAAAGTATATTACAGCGGATTTATTGTTATAAATCCAAAAAGTATACAACTAAGTATTAAGCACTTGTATTTATTTCCTACAATATGTTAGTAAAGTTAAGCTGAAAAGTGTTAGTAAACTACCCTTAGCGACAAGATGTGTATATGAGAGTACCCCTCTTTTTGAAAACCTCCATACGTGAACCCTTAAGTTTAAGAGTATCAAAAATAGCTTTAGGAAATCCAAATGCGCTATCTAATTTTTGTATATATCTCACCAAAGTATCTCTACATGGTAAAGGTAAAATATTTTTCTTTCTAATGTGTTCATAAAGGGCATTGCTTTTTATGCTCATCAATAGGCATTCATACACCCATTCTATGGTATACCGGCGTTGCTTAGTACTTGTAGCCTTTGCAGAAAGTAAACAGTTGCGAACTGTTTCTTGCTGTAACGGAGGTAAATCAGCAATTTTGGCAGATAAAATTTCTTCTTCTACTTCGGCGCATTGCTTTTTTAATGACGAAAAATCACGTTTTAAGCTATTATTCTAAAAAATAAGTGTTAGAAGATTTTTAGAAAATATACCAAAATGTACTAACATCATCACATCAAAGTAAGATAATAAAGATATAATAGCATCAATTATATAGATATTGTATATAAAATATTTATTTATATATATATATATATAAGTACCTATATATTAAGCATGGATTATTCATAAATACATAACTCATTTTATACGCTTGCATACTACTATTGCAAAGTTTTTACGACTCAAATAAAGTGTATCATAAAAACAACCCTTTACCTGTCGAGCGACGCGTTTAAATTTTTTTCGTTCCAACATTAAACGATGTTTGACATTCATCCACCGAGCTTCGTAATCGGGTGTCTTTTTATTTTGCCTTAATATCAAACTTCTTAAATTTCTGCAACTAACGCACCTATAATCCAACATTTTCTTTTTATACATTTCATTTGACAACAGTATGCCAGTGCAAGCCAATGCACATCTAAATTAATAAAATATAAAGTTTCAATTATTTGACTAAGTAGCAAATTAATCTTTATTCCATAATTATATTGTTTCCTATCATTTTATTACAGCAGTAATTATAAAATAGGTCTTTCTGGGCTTATAATTACTTTTTATCATCATATCCAGTTCCACTACAGAATAGAGTATTTTCTAGACAGCTTAGTAACTGCCAAACTGAATTAATTGATGAAATCGTTACTTTCATATCAATTAAAATATTTGTTTTAGCATTTGTAATCTATAATGAAATAGACGTTATAGGTATTACTATGAACAAAACTTAAGTTGAACATAAACAATTCTTCCCGTAAGTTTGAGATTTATATCTATTTTTACACGGCATGTTAATTCAAATTTGGAGTTTATATATGAAAAAGAAAAATATGAATTTTTCATGGACGTCCAACTCCAATTTTTGCGCAGTGGTTGAGATTTTAAAACATATTCAAGTCTATCCAAAGAAAACTCCTGAGCTTCACTAATCAAGAAATTGTCATAAATGATTATGCCATTACTATTTTCAGGAATATTGTTACTCTCGGAATTTGGAGAGCTAATCGCAACGGTTTCTATTAAAGTTTCACTCGTGGTTTCATCGATATTTTCCGTATCAATGAAATTTGATGGCAGATTTTTAAAATCGTTATGTTGATTATTATTTTTATGGAGTTGAGGAACAGCACTTTTCTTTAAGTGAACTCTTTCATAATCATAAGTAAAAATACTGCCGTCTTTTAACACTTTTTTACTCGTTCTAATTACATCATCTATATTAAAATGTAATTCGCAAACGAAACTAGTGTGCCTTAATTCTTGACTCATGGCAGTGCTCCATTTATTCAGCATTTCTAGGTTCTTAAAAAAAGATAATAAATAAAATATATTAACAATTCACTTCAATTTTTATTGTTTCAGAAGTCAATTAAACATTTTTGACAATATTTTTTTACTGACTGAGTAAACAATCATGATTAACCGGAAAGAAGTTATCGTAGAACATTTGAGGCGATTTGTTTCAAAACTGGCTCAATCCATTTTCATAAATTTTATAGGAGACACAGAAAACGTTTGCATTATGCTTTTGCCATGCATTATTAATTTTAATAATACTGGTTTGAGTCGTTTTTGGTCAAAACGAAATTACCAATTGATGTAGTGCATTGAGAACTTGTGAAAATAAAAAAAAAAAAAATTCTAAAAATTTGGATTAAGTCGGTTTGGAAACTAATCACCTCATTTATATTTTTTATTAAACTGTATGCCAAATGGTTGCTCCTTCAGAATCCGCAATTGCTCCGCCTTTATAATTATTATCTGGTAAATAAAAATTAAAAATAAAATTGCTATTAAATCCAAAATAATTAACTACTTTTTTCAAAGTTGTTTTATTATTCTATTGCTTAGACAAATATATTATCGAATTTTTGCAATATACATAATAATTAATTTTTATAAACTATTTGTATATATTGTTGCTCTAAGGCGCCATCAATTATCGTTAGATCGGAATATTTTTTTACATTAACAAACTAGGTATATGACAATCGTTATAACATAAGACATAAATATTATAGTGAACTTCAAATTGTCACAATGACAACTCATGGAAACGAAAACTTATTAGTTTTCATAAGATCCAACGACAATTGATGACGTCATAGTGCAACAATACATGTACAAATAGTTTATAATAGTTAATTATTTTAAATATTCCTAGGATCCGATAATTTATTTGTGCAAGCAAAAGAGCAATTTAAAAAAAAGAAAAAAACAATAAAAAATGGTTATTTATTTTTTATTTTATGCCAATTTTAATTTTTGAAAACCTAAAACCAATTTTTTTAAAATTTATATTTAATTAACTAATTATAATAATAACGCGTGGTGCAACTGCGAATCTGGAAAGGGCATTTAAGGAGCAATTAAAATAAATATTTCTTTAACGAGGGAAATAATTTAAGATTTTATTTTCACTAATCACAATTAAAAAAATTCATGTTGTCAAAAAAAATGTACCCTTTCGATATTTATGTTTTAATAATTGTCAAGTATTTCTCGTATAATTCATTATTCAATACATTTTTTTTAAATAATATTTTTGAGGTAACTTACTTTCGGTGCTTTGAATATACCTCGTAGTTTCAATAATGTTTTTTTTGCACTTCCCTTTCGGCCACTTAAGCAGCCATAAATTGTACAACACTTACCCATATTTTAAAATAATTATTACTTAACAGCTTTAAAACAATAATTTAATTGTATTACCTTTCTTTTCTTCAAATAACTTACTAGACAGACGGTCTATATTTAAATGTATATTTCTATGCAATAACGTAGTAATAATAATCATAATAACGGACCGACTGACAGTTAGCACCCCCTTTTTCGAAATTGCGATTTTTTTTGTTTGCAATCGTTTGATGGTCAATGATGGTTCAATTTTATCGTTTGATGGTTTTTTGTTTATTTGTAAAAAAATAAAATAAAATTTGACCTTGAGGGCTTAACAGTTAGCACCCCATTTTTAAAATATGTCAATTTTATTATTACAGTTCGATTCGAAATCGTTTGATGGTGATTGATGGTTTATTAGTTATTGTTTATTATCAATATTTATTTAGTTATAATTAATTTTTTAATATTGCAACGGCACTAACAATGTAGATTTCAAAAACACGCATGCGCAAAGCGTCGCGAGTTACGCGGTTCATTTAAATCTCGTTTAAAACAGCAGTAGCAATAACAACAAGTTTCCTAAACTAATGTTTTTAATAGTTTTTAAATAAAATATAGACAAATGATTGTTTTTTATTATTACTGAATATTTCAGATACTAAATACTCGTTAGGTTTTTTTTTTGGTTATGGTGTTCTCCGTAAAAAGTCAATAGTTTGGTTAGAGTGCGTGTTTAACGTGTTTAAATGCAAATAAAAATTGCAACAATAATTTTTATTAGAAATCGAACTTTTCTAATGTAGTACTTAGTCTTAAGTTAATAATCGGAATATCGATTTAAATGGAAGGGAGATTTGAACAATACTTTTGAAAGAAAAAGAAGTAAGAGGAACATATGTCCATATTATAAGATTATAATATTGTATACGATTTTATCAAATATAAAACTGTGTCATTATTCAAAATAAAACATACACCACAAATAAGAATACCCAGGGATACTAACAAGATTTCTTAAAATGATGAAAAGTTTCAGATTTTAACTTATAAACATATCATCCATATAACAAATTAATTTGTTCCTTATACCTACCTAAAATAGAACTCAAATTGGAATAAATAAATGAAACATTTTCGATATGATTTTTTATTGAGAAATAGGTAGGTATATTATTAATAATGTAATAATTTATTAATAATTGTTCATTTTAGCTGTTACATATTTTTTCTTAAAATTACACATTTCTTAAAATAAAATTAACTGATCGTGATTATAATTTATTTTGTATCTCCCAGATACAAGGCCGTAAAAAAAACGTTTTTTCATGAATTTTTTCTGAAAAGACTATTGAATTTATTAATTTTATTAATTTGAAAATCTGTACTTTGTTTCTGTATACTTTTAACCGTACTTTAACATATTTAGGTAATAAAATTTTTTTTTTTAAATTTTCTGTAGCCGATTTCCGGTAGCTTCTCTAAAAAAGTCGTCTTGGTGTGTACGATATCTCTAGACTGAATCATGTGAAATAAAAAAACTAAATTTTTTTAGTAAAGTATAATCTTGTAATTAATCGAAGGAATAAGCAAAAAAAAAATTTTTTGTCAAAACGGCGGCCTCTCAAACTCAAAAATCGATTTTTGACATAAATTTTGGCTTTAAATTGTTTATAAAAAAATAATACTCCTAATATTTATCACAGACAAAAAACCCTCGACTAATTACTAAAAAATATATCTAAGAAGCTGTTAAAATTTGAGGTTTAGATCGGTTTAGTAGTGTTCAAGAAATCGTGCACACCAACTTCAAAAACATAGTTTACAGGAAGACGTGTTTAGAGTTTTTAAAGTACTTTACACACAGTAAAATACGTCTATACAAATGTGCGTATAACTTCGAAAATATTCTTCAGATCGGCATGAAATTTTTTTTGTGTTAACTTGAATATATATACATCACAAAAATCAAATAAAATAAAAATCGATTTTTTCAAAATTCTAACCATATACATACTTATAACCCCTTAATTTATAAATTCAAGGACGCGGGTTATGAATTTCTAATATTCGTCAAATAAAGTTTATTTACTTTCTCCTTGTTACGCCAATTATCTCTTGCGTTTGCATTTGAGTCATCAAGAGTTTTTGATGAAGACTGAGAAATGTCTAAATTCAAAGACTCTTGAATATATAGAACTCCATGAGGTTCTATTTGTGTATTGCAATTTACCCTTATATTTTTAGAGCAAAGATCGTTACATAAATCCCAACGATCATTTAGCCGTCTACAATATGATATATAATGCCCCGGCACTCTTTCTACGACACCGGCTAGCCGATACTGATTCGTAGATAAATTTAATTTTATTGGAAAATCTGACAATTTTCCTCTGATCGCCGTGGATGTGACCAAATCTTTTCTAATGTCTAACTCTATAAAAATTTGCTCGTGGAAAAGATTCAGTTTTTTACAGCAAAGATTTTTGCTTTGTTTGGTGCATATGGCTTCTTCCCATGTATAGTTACAAGCTTCTTGTAACGCTCCAAACACATTTTCTATAATTATGTTTTCATTGCGTACCTGTAAAATTATAACAGGTGATGTATACACCCCACAAGTAGTACAATTATAAGAATATGATCCACTAGGCAGTAAATTAAAACCTATCTTATAAATTGATGTTAAGCATGCGAACAAATCAATTCTATACGATTTTAATTTCTTTTGTTCAAAAATAAAATCAGTGTACACATCTTTTAAAACCCTTATTCTTTGATTATATGTCGCAGAGGATGATTTATTTACAATAAAAAAATGAACAAATTGAAGAATTTTATTTTCTGATTTTTGAATATATTTTAGGTATGAGGAATCGTCCAAAGCACTGGCTGTTAAAATTTGGATGATTGAATCAAATCCACAAGTGTTGAAAGCAAAATACTCTTGGCCATGTATAATGGCAGGATTTATTATACGATTTCCATTTAATAATAGCGGCAAATTTTCAATGTTAATTGGTGAAGTTAATAGCTGCTGAAGCTTTGTGTTCGATTTAAAGTAATAACCATTTTTTTTCGTTATATTAGCTTTCAATACTTCAAATCTATTTTTAACTGGCGAGTTATTTATACAATTACTTTCTTTTAGTTCTTGAACTTCACTGAAATCCAAAGCATTTTGATCAGGACTAGACGTTTTTTTTTTCTGGTTCTAATTTATTTTTTTTCGTGATATGATTAAAAAAAAAAGACTTTTTTGGTTCAGGACTAGGATAACAACCATTAGCTTGATAAAAATTTGTCAATTTTGATTGAACCTCAGTTGCATTACCAATATAATCATTTAAAATTAGTTTCAATGCCTTATCTACGCGTAAAGGTAATTTATGATTTTTCATAATATTATTTTTAACAATATTAAAATGCCCTTCAACGAAACTAGTAGAAGCATGACCTACTAAGTGAGGAATTGCGACAGCGGTCCATAATGGAAATTCATAAGCTTTAGTTTTGAATTGATCTATAAAGTCTTTAAAAAAGCATATGTTTGGTGTCGATCCTTCAATCTGTAATGCTGTTGCTTCATTATACAAATTATCAATATAAATTTTTATACGACTAATATTTTTAATTTGATTTATTTTTTCATTAGTTTCACTTTCATCAAAATCTTCTATTAGTTGATTTGCCTTTACATAATCCGTAATTTCTTCAGCATCGTTATCAAAATTTTGAAAAATTAAATCAAGGTTACGAGTCTCTATATATTTATTCAATTTTTGTTTAGCATCTAAAACAGTGATATTTCTATTTTTAATAATAGCATCCTCATTTTCATTAGCACTAACGATGCATATTAATCGAAAAATATTTTCAAAATTTTCTATCGTTTGGCAATCAATTAATAAACCAACACAATATAAATAAAATTGTCGAATCTTTGCATGGCGAAGATAAGTAAAACACTTCCACCTGCGGATCATGATCATAAAATGAGCCACATCGAGTCTAACATAAGTAAAAATTGGTGGACGATAATAATATTCTTCATCTCCACAGGCGTATAAAAAACACGTTTCAATATAGGATTTTATAGTTTGGTAATTGAAACTTTGTGAAATGGCGTTCATTAACCCTCTTGACGAATCGCAAACAGCTTCCTTAGGTTTAGGGACACCTAATTTCAACCAACTTTTCAACCAATAAATAATGTTGTCCGTATCTTGGCTTTCCGTAAACATATCGTAAACAGAAATGGTTGAATTGTTAAAATTTATAGTAATGGAATACAAAAATATGTGACCACTTGAACTACCATTCTCATGAATTATGGGTTTTACTATACTACCGGTACCATCTATTGACACTGAAGAAGCATTTCTTGTTATACGACAGTATTTTTTATAAGTGTGTATTTGCATCGGAGAACTAAATGCCACATAAAATTTTGTTCGTTTTACATCGTGAATACAACCCATATAAGGTCCAGCATGATTCATATTCTCAATTGTCTTAATTAGATCTTTTCCATTAAGAATACGATTAATATACTCATTTTTTGCTCTCGAAACTGCAGTACTATTAGAGACATACGGTGGTATTCGCCGATCGACGTCAGTTTTTTCACGAATTTGACGTTTGCAGAAATTTGCAGTGCCTTCATTAAAAGCTTTTTCTCCTACTTGTTGACGTTTCTTCCCTCTTAAATGACGTTTTACTGGTTCATGTACATTCCACCAAGTTTCTTTTGTTCTGATCGTAAGCGATACATCAACATCTTCAGCTGGTTTTTTATAGAGATAACCAAACAGGATATTTTTACAGCTTTTGCTTTTACAGTATGCTCTTATACGTAAATAATATTTGCTTTCGGTAGCCGTACTGATTCTCACATATTTAAAACTATATGCACAAGGAATCTTCGTAGAACGAAAAATAGCAATAGCTAACACCTCGGTCCAACAATCACGTTTTAAAATACCGTAGTTGCGATTATCGTTATATATAACATCAGAACTTTGAATACTTTTCCATTCATCTTTAAGAATAATTACTTCAAATTCTTCTAGTTCTCGTGCTTTGTTTTCAAATTCGAAATCATCATCAGTACTAAGTATCATCAACTTGATCGTCATCACCGTCATCACTAGAATTATCCAATGATAAAACGTTCTCATGTTGTAATTTAGATACGAAAGGAACGAATGGTATATTTTTATTTTTACATGCAATTTTCATAATATTTCTTCTGTTTTGAACTACATTATTATAGACGTTGTCTGAAGACCATTTTTTATCTAGTGCTGTACTCATCTGTACCCAAATGTCTGAAGAATATTTGGGGTACTTGCCATCTTGAAAGTGCTCAATAAATTTTTCTATATTAGTAACTGCGTCAGTTACAGAAACCAAAGCTTTTCGGGGCATGTTGCTAAAATTATATACATTAAAATCAATAGTTTAAAATTTTTATCGGAAAGAAGCGTAGAACATTATTTAACACATTTTTAAACCATAACAAAAAAATTGCTCCCAAAAATGCTCCTTCAGAATTCGCAATAAATTATTTGTGCGAGCAATAGGGCAAATTGAATGCTATTAAAAAAAAACAAACTTCAATAAACAATTTTTACTTATTTGAATTTTATAGCAATTATTATTTTTGAGTCATGGCTATTTTTTTAAAATTAATAAACTCAATATAATTATACACGTGGCGCAATTGCGAACAACGATAGAGCATTTAAGAAGCGATTTAAAAAGAGTAAACTTCAATAAAAATGGTTATTTTAGATTTATATAGTAATTTTAATTTTTGATTTGTAAATTTCTTGAACATTCGTTATTAATTAACTAACAACAACTATATGTGTGGTTTTGAATTTTAAAGGAGCATTTTAGGAGCAATTTTTGATTTATAGTTAAATAAAATAATGAATACTATACGCTAAGTTCTACCCGGTTAAATTTTTTATTTAAAAAATATTAAAGTCATATCTTACTTTAAAGGTATAATCTCGATTAACTATTGATGTATTTTCAATGTAAGTATAATTTTTCATGAGCATATACAAAAGTATAATATGTAGTACATAAAAAACTACAACAGTATATTCAATAGCTAAACTTATTTGTTTTATAAATTTTTTAAGCACCACTCACAATAGTAACTAATGGGTAAGATATTAGAACGTAACGAAATAGTTTCAAGCCTAAACGGTTAAATGTGGTGGTTTTGAAATCGACAATAAAAACATTAAAAATTATGAACATTTTTAAACAATACTTTTTGTCTTTTTATAATAAGTATTCTTATTATTTTTATTATTGATATTGTTTTAAACGAGATTTAAATGAACCGCGTAACTCGCGACGCTTTGCGCATGCGTGTTTTTGAAATCTACATTGTTAGTGCCGTTGCAATATTAAAAAATTAATTATAACTAAATAAATATTGATAATAAACAATAACTAATAAACCATCAATCACCATCAAACGATTTCGAATCGAACTGTAATAATAAAATTGACATATTTTAAAAATGGGGTGCTAACTGTTAAGTCCTCAAGGTCAAATTTTATTTTATTTTTTTACAAATAAACAAAAAACCATCAAACGATAAAATTGAACCATCATTGACCATCAAACGATTGCAAACAAAAAAAATCGCAATTTCGAAAAAGGGGGTGCTAACTGTCAGTCGGTTAATAACGGTGCTTTGGTGCCTTCGGTTTCGGTGCCTCTGGATCTGAGCGCCACGAGTGATAAAAAAGTGTACTATAGTTAAATTTCATATTTGCGTACATAAATATCGTGAAATAGCCGATGTCGTTCGGACTCCTGATATATATACTCCGTGGTCTAAAGCTTGAAGTCTCAGGTGAAATTACCAACAATATCAATACCAACTTTTGATGTTAATTGTGAAAATTATGTCTCTTAAAATTTTTTTTGCTTCTTTAGTACACGACAACACATCATTAACAGGTATTCAAAAGTTTCTGAAGGCTTTGGTTAAAGCTAAGGCGGCTGTAACTATAGAGTCGTTAGAATTCACGGCTGAAATATATGAAGTCGCATGATAAGCCAGTCAAAATCGACATAAAAAATAGCTTAATTCGCAAAACATGATGTATCTCTGATTTTTAAGTATGTTGTTTGGACCCATTAGAGCTATGTAGCTCTGCAGGTCAATGGGTTACCGAATTACGGTACTTTGAAAATAGGCCAGTTTTTTAAAAAATTGAAAATTTTAGTTTTAGACCTTCTTTGGATCGAAGTTGCATCGAAACCATTGATCCTACGAGCAAAACTTATTGAATATAGTTTGTATACGATTTAAATAGCTATAAATTAAAAGCAAAGCGAGGCCTGTAAGTCTCGCAGTTCTCTCACAATCTTAGAGGACCCATAAGAAAAATCGCGCTAAAATGTGCTCCCCCCTCTGAGCTAAAACCTCTTTTTGCGACGTGAGCTATTAAAATTTTTATCTCGATTTGGAATATTTTTAACAGTAGTGGTATGAGACTCCCTGTCGTTCATTCCAACTTTTATAGCAAAACAGCCATTTCCAGATTGGGATACTTACGAGGCCTAATTATGGAGATTGCTTGAATTACCATCGCTACTCTCTGAAACGCGTGAAACAATTTTTCGCCGTGTCTTGTGCTTTTTTTAATTTGCTTAACGGGTCTACCAAATATACCGTCATCGGTTAAATTAGTTTCTAACAAATTTAAAGTGGGTTTTGGTCGATTAGGTAAACTCCGAGCGTTATCCGCACGTTGTTTAGCTGCAGTCGCAATTAGCTCATTTTTATTTTCGTAAAAACGTATTTTCTCGAATAGACCATCATAGCAATCGACAAGTTCTGTCAAAATTTCTAATTGTTTATGGCAACAATCCCGAGTATATTTTATCCAATTGTTGTGTTATACTAATTTTCATATTTAATTTGCTATACAACTCACTCAGCCTAATGACATATTCCACCCCGATTTGTTTTACTGTTGTACAGCCTTTTGAATCTGGTTGAAATAATGTTGATCTTTGCACCTTACCCCAAAAACCTTTACAAATGCCTCGCGGAAGTCGTGCCAATTTGTCCACGATTTGTGGAATACTTTGTACCACGACCGTGCGGTTCCCGTTAACACCTCGGGCATAATTTTCAATGTCTCATCTCGGTCGACATTTGAGGCTTCGATCTTTCTTTCTAACTCCAAAAGAAAGTCGTTGCCCTCAAAACTTCCCGAGAATTGTAAACCCCAATGCCTAACAAGTTTAAGGATATTAGAGGATTTATTTAATAATGAGGCAGGGTCTGTACGCATGCGAGACGAACTGTGGTCACTATCTGATGAGGGCTCATTAAAATGACTCTTTCGACGGGGTATTGAATTCAAATGGAACTGTGGCTGTGTGTGGGTTGTAGCTTTTGAATGAAAACCTCTCGCAGAGTTTTGGAGAATTTCATTAATTTTTACTAAATTTCTTTGGTTTATTTTATTAAATTCAAGGATTTCGTTATATTTTTCTGCCAAATAGTTATTCTGGCGACAGGTTTCCTCGCGTAGATCCGCGACCTCTCGGAAAAGAGCCTCTACCGAAACCTGAAGTGCACCTTGCAAATCAGTGCGGAGAAGAGACATAGATTTTTCTAAATCTTTAAGTGTTCTCGATACCTCCATGTTAGCAGTAGAAACTAAAAATACCTTTCCTAAAAATACTTATTCTCTAATATATAATATAAATTTAAATTAAAATTTTCAGGCTACTCTTGTTCAAGAACAACGAGTAGATGTGGAGCACGGGGCACGGTAGCTATAAAAAAAATATACTAATTAATTCTAAAAGTGTTGAAGGGGAAAAGAAAAATCGGATTAAAAAAATCAATAAAGTTGTCATAGGTAAATTACCAGTAAAAACCAACATCAAGAATATTTTAATAAATAAACCAAAATTGAATTTGGGAATTTATAAAATAACTAAGTACCAAAAACAAATAGCGTAATCCTCCATAAGGTGATCGTGCATAACTTTTGAACCAGACAAATTTTGTTTAAAATTTCTCATTGAGAAAATAATCACACAGTTAAAAGAGAAAAAAAATATAGTTTGTTTTTTCAAACCAAAAAACAATTTTTTAACACTGGTTCCAGAAGCCACGTGCCATGAAATATATAATCTAAAAGAGAAACACACAGAAAAACAATTTACGTTTGGCCCCCTTTTAACGTATCACCACGATGGACAGTTCAATAACAACAATCCAACAATAAAATAAAAATTCAATTCAATGTAATAATTGGGGTTATAATCAAAAAAATAAAATTTAAACTCAATTGGAGTGAAAACTTACAACACAAAAAGAAACAAAGAAAAACACCAAAAAAACCAAAATAAATGTCACGGCACAGAGAAGCATAAAACTCTTATCTCCAAGAGATCGAGAAAGGGCCGTTTTTCAATTTTTCTCTATTCGAATCAAAAATCTTGTTTTCCCCCAATCAACTGTCTATGTCATCGCAAACTAGTAGCAACTGCAATTATAGAACGAATCGTCACAATGTCCCCCGTGTCTGCAAGTGCAGGACATTTGCGAAGATACATGGCATTCAGGGCCGTAACGTGGATTTTGTGGGCCCTGGGCAAGACCTTTAAATTGGGCCCCCTCAATAAAAAAAAATTGAGAAAAAACTTACCATGGTTATAGTTCCTGTTCTTTCCCATTTTTAAAGTTTAGTAGGTATATCACTTAATAAATAAACACAAAATAAGGAATCTTTAAATTGGTCCTGTCCATAAGCTTTGTAAATTTTTTTAATTTTATATTTATGAAGAAAAACGAATTAAAAATCTATTTAAATTGCATTCTTCTTGCTTTTTTCTCCGCAAACTCATCAACTATATTATTAAAATCTATTTATTGCACTATGTTAGATTCAATTGATATAATAGACAGGTTCGACAAACTCTGTTGTGAGAGCGACGATTTTAAATAGTTTTTAATTAACTTCAGTTTACTAAAACTTCTCTCGCAAGAAGCGGTGGTGACTGGTAGGGTTAGAAATATTCTTAAAGCAACAACGATGTTTTGGTACGATTCGAGTAATTCGAAATCATGTATAGTCTATAATAAATTTAGAGGAGTGGCTTCTTTCAAATTTTCCACCAGCCCACATACCTGAAATTTAAAACTTTCAATCTCACAGCTTAATTCGTGACTATTCAAATCTTTATCATATTTTCTGGATAAATCTGCCGCCGCTTTTTGTAATTCAACAACGCTCATTGATTCTAATGACGAGCCAAAAAGAAAAGGAAAATCTTCAAATATAGTTTTCATTTGTCTATAACGCCATTCTGTTTCACTAAGTAAAATGTCAAAAATATTGTACATTTGCATTGCAAACAAATTTTCTTGGTTGTGATTAGTAACACTTTCTTCTTTAATTCGCTTAATTCGTTGATTAGAAAATTTAGCTTCAATATTCATTTCCAAAGCGACTTTTTGTGCATCCGAAATTATTTGTTTAAATCCTACTTCCCATAGTCCCTGTAAAGAGCAACGCAGACCATTAATTAATTTTGTTGCAAGGTCTATTGATAGATTTTTGTGTTGTAAGGCTTTATTTGCACGGTCAACGCATTGTAATATTTTATTCCAAACATGAAGAATACATATAAATTTATAATTCATTTGAAATAGTAATCTTTTTGCATTTGACACTGCATCAGAGTTTGACAAAGCATCTTTAATTCTTTCAAGTTCTTTTTTTACTTCTGGAAGTTGCAAGCACAATGATTTTATAGCATTCGCCTTTGACGACCATCTAGTATCTGAAAACTCTTTCAGTGATAACTTTAAAAATTTCATAAAATATTCCCAACGCGTCGTCGAAGAAGAAAAGAAGTTGAATAATCTTTGGATAGTGCCAAAAAAGGTAACCATTCCTGACGTTGTGGATACTGCGTGAACACCAGCTAAATTAAGATTATGTGCGGCACAAGGTACAAATATTGCATGTAGTGTGTCATATGGAAGAGGCATTATTCTCCTCAATTTGTCGGCGTTTGTGCTACTAAGTGGGGGTAAAGAAATCCCACGATCTGGTTTCACTGGCCCTGGCAGCTTTTTATTTATTGGGTGCTATTTAAAACTGCACACATTTTTTTTTTAAAGATAAGGTCTGTAAGCTATAAAACGAATAGTGCGTCAAGTGCGTGCAATAGAATATTAAATATTAAGAATTAAATAAATATGTTTTTTTTAATAAAAATTCTAATAGCATATTCTGGCCTTTTTGGGCCCCGTCTATCTGAGCCACCAGTGGTGTTACTTATATATGTGATTTAGAATATTCATTAAAATACGAATGAAAATAATTGAGATAATTTTTATCGGGGTCTTCTTGGGCCCCTCCGGGGCCCCCCTGGGCACTGGGCCCTGGGCAAGTGCCCCTATTGCCCCTGCCTAGTTACGGCCCTGATGGCATTTATGGGTTCTCCATCAGGGCCGTGCCTGGGTATATGGCCGCCTGCGTGCCAGTCTGTATGGCCGCCCCCAGGATAACATTAAAAAAAACTACTTTAATTTTTAATGTTTATTATTATACACAGGGCATCAAACCGGGAAAAAAATCAGTTTTTGGTTAACCGAAATCGAGAACGAAAAAAAATATTGGTTTTGTTCCCAAAACCGGTTTCTGAAAAGAAAAACCGGCTAAAAACCGGTTTTATGAGATTTATATGTTTGGATGAAATTTAAGAAAAAGAAATGCACAAAATAAACATTTTTTTATTTAAAATTTAAACAAAAATAATAACATGAAAAAAATTATGGTATTGGTTTTATAATCACAGACAAAATTATCAAACATAAAGAACAAGGAATAACCCTTAAATCTATACTAACATATTAGGATAACAAAGCTCAGTGGTCAATGGCAGATCTGGGCTGACTTGCAACTTGGGAGGTATACAAAATAGAATTAATTTACTTACTTTAATAATAACATGAAAAAAAGTAATTATGGTATTGGTATTATAATCACAGACAAAATTATCAAACATAAAGAACATAGGAATACGATAATTTAAAATCCTAGGTGTCGCTCAGTGACAATTTAAAATTATTTGATTTTAAAAAATCAAATCTTACGTATTATTTATTGATATTGAAAATAGTAAAGGTTTTTGGTTAATTAACCGGTTTCATAAAATTATTTCGGTTAGGTTACCGGTTAATTAGGGAAATCTTTCAATCTTTCAATTATCGCGATTGAAAGTGAAATTGCTGAATCTTCACGAAGCAATTATTAAATAAAGTACATATTAAAAGTTAATCCTACGGGATTTTTTACTGACAAAATCGTCAATTGCTTCGTGAATATTTAAAGATTCAGCAATTTCACTTTCAATCGCGATAATTGAAAGATTGCTCATACGTTCTTGCGTCATGGAAGTACGTAGGTAATTTTTTATGATTTTCAATTTAGAAAAACTACGTTCTCCAGACGCATGACTAGGTATATAAATACTACAACGACCTAATCAGTTTTTATACATTTCTTATTTCTGAGAAACTCTTTTTAGATAGATTAGATTAGAGAAACTGTTTTTACTTCGTATCTTAATGAAAACAAACCGATTGTATTTTTGCCCAGTAAACAACTTGTAACGATTTGGCCGCCTCTTAATTTCGGCCGCCTGCGTGCGGTGCACGCAATGAACGCCCGTCAGGCACGGCCCTGTTCTCCATTGAAGAGAGAGTAGATTGAGGGTCCACCGATGATAGTCCCATGATAGTTCGGAAAACTGTTAACACCTGGCGGAGTAGAAATTGTGGGATAAGAAATTCCAGTAATGATTCCCATTTTTTTCTTGTTTTTTTCAATGTTGTAGAAATGCCAATTGATAGTTCTTTTGGTTTGGCGCGGAATTGGCGGATTTGGGCGAAATTTCGCCAAGTTTGGTCGTTTCGTAGAAGCAGGGGCACCACGTGCAGGCGACCAAGTCACCCCAATATAAAAACTAACTTAAATAATTTAAAAAAAAAAAAATATCAAAATAAATTGGAGAAAATTTTTTGACATGTAGCGTTGTCAACAATCCGTTGTCAACCTATGCAAACACTTGCACCGCATTGGAATCCTACCTACTCCAATCTGTTCCCTCTGCAATGGGGAACCCATGAATGCCATGCATCTTGGCAATTGTCCTGCACTTACAGACGTCAGAGAGAACAACGAAAACGAACAAAACCAGCCCCCTGTCACTAAGATACGAGAAAGGCTAAAAAAACGTGACCGATTTATACAGAAATCGGTGTTGTTATAAGAGTCATACGTCTCAAACAGCCCCCTACCACTTAAACTTATCAGAGTTATTATAATTATTATATAAAAATACTTATCATAATTATTCTCATATAATAACAATAATAATGAAAACATTTAAAAAAGTTTCATTTTAATAACTTGCCTGACGTTTAAAAAAAATTATTTCTAACCTCCGACTTCCATAAATTCTTCGGTCTTCGTCAGTCTTTGTGGTCTTCTTCGTTCAACTCGTTGGCAACTAAATGGCAACTAGTGACTGCAAATCCAGTAAAAATGGTCACATTTTTGTAACATGGAGTTGTAGGGGGCTGAACAAAACCAACTAATCTCCAACCTTTATTGGACGGCGCGGCACCGAATGACAGAAATGTCAAGCGTGGGCGTTGGATAAGAAGAAGAAGATGAAGAAGAATTGATAGTTCTTGCGATGCAGCTCTGAAATGATATTAGAGACATAAGAATTGGCGGTTGATTTAGTATTTTTATAGTAGGTAATAATTTTTGCTTAAATTTTCAAATAAATACCACAAATTGATGTGCATATAATCTCCAATATAGTCAAAATAAAAGCCCAGGTCACTGATTCACTCACTCACTCATTCTGTAACGCTCAATGCCTACTATGTTGCCTATACTATGCCTACTACTATTGAGCCAACCCCACAACAAGGACATTTACTCAATGATAATCGTTTTTTCACTTGCAATGTTGTGTATCAAGAAATTTTATAAACAAATAAAGCATTCATGAATTAAAAATAAGTTATTCATTCTTTTTATTGAACTCATTCATAATTTTTGGTTGTCAAACACACTGATACGAACGCATGCAATAACTTTCACGTAAGAAACTTGGGCTTTTTTTAAAAAAATAGAACAACTAGTCTCCAATAGTCAAATACCCAAGATAGAATTCATTTATATTCTCGATTTAGTTTGGTTTCTTAAGCGCCCAGAATTGACAACAGTTTCTGATAAAACAACCCAAAAGATATCGAAAATAGAGATTGGTACTTTTCGCGCGTTTTCGCTTAGTTTTCGAATAAATACAACTTTTAGATTTTCATATAATCGCCTTTAGTGCTTCGGTATTTGCGAGTATGATTTCTTAGGCGCCCAGAAATGACAACGGTTTTTGATAAAAAAAACCCAAAAGATTTCGAAAATGAACAGAAATCATTTCCCATAAGAAATAACATTGGACAATTTTCCTATTAAATCCTGTTTTTACCGAAAACGAAGCGAAAACTCGCAAATTACCACTCTTCATTTTCGTTTTCTTTTGGCTTATTTTATCCAAAACCGTCGTCAATTCTTGGCGCCTAATAAACCGTACTCTCCCCGTGTCTTCCATTGGTGTTCCACTTTAACTAAAGGATGACATGGTGTCTATTATTGGGTTATATAATCAACAAAGTCCAAAAAGCCCTTTTCTAAATCTCGAGGCCACAATAGACACATGTTTATTAATAGAACTATCTAAAGAAAGAAAGAAGACTGATTAGAGGAATAGCTTAGGAAAGAAAAAAGAAAATTGAAGAAGCACAAAAATTTAAAACTGAGAAGAAGTTACCTATCTAAGAAGAGTAAAAATATTGTAAGAAAGACATCAAAATCAGAAAGACTGATTACAACTAAAGTACGGAAGAAGAATGAGTAGAGTCTGGAGACAGCGGGAATGGCATTTCTGATGAAAGGATTGACGAGGAAAATGAAGAAGAGAACGCCATAGCGAGAAATCCAATGATGAATCAGAGCTCGAGCTACAGTTTCCGTTGATCCGTTTTCAAGCGGTATGGCTTCTGGGAAAAGAGTAAAACGGTAAATTTTTGACATTGATTATAACCTTTTGAATGTGACAAGGAAACCAGATCGATGTGAATCTGTTCGAAACGGCTGGTTGGTAATTTGGTTTTGGTGAATGAACATGTCTGAATTTTGTTGCGTTGGCAATCGATGCAAGATTTTGACCATTTACGGCAATATTTGTTGATGGATGGCCAAACGTTCTTCGTGGTTATTAATTTCTGCGACGCTTTGATGCCGGGATGCGCAAGTGAATGTGGCGAATTGAATATTTGTTTTCGCAATAGGGCTGGAACATAAGCTCGTGCTGTACCTGTCGTTATATCACAGTAGGTACAACTTGGATCCCCTTGCCCATTGTAATTTTTTTTAAATTTCAGTGATGTTGATGGATTTTCCAACAACCGCTGAAGTTCACAGTCCTGTTTCTGGGCAGTTGCCAATTCCTCCATTACAACAGGTGACGAAATGGCATCAACTCGTGATAGTGTGTCGGCTACAAGATTATCTGTTCCAGAAACGTGTTGAATTTCGGTTGCAAATTGGCTGGTAAAATCGAGTCTTCTGAATTGCCAAGGAGATGCACGTTCGGGGCGTTGTTTAAAAGCGTGTAGAAACCGGCTTATGATCGGTGTAGACTGTAGATTGTTATATGCCTGCTTTCGAAGATATGTCGGAAGTGTCTCACGGGTTCGTAAATGGCATGTAATTCGCTATCGTAGGTTGATAGTTTTTGGATTGACGGTGACAGTTTTCTACTGAAGAAAGCTAAGGGCTGCCACTCGTTATATCTAAAAATTGTTGGAGTACTGAACCGATTCCAATTTCTGGTGTGTCTGTGAAAACTGCCCAATTCACGTCTGTTCTTGGGTGAACAAGCAAGGTTGCATTCGCAAGAGAATTTTTGGCGGCAACGAAGGCATCTTGTAAACCAGTTTTCAGATGACAGGGTGTGATCATTTGACTTTTGGGCCTTCCAGTAGTTTATTTAATAGCGCTAAAATTTCCGCAGCGTTCTTAATAAATCTTATGTAGACATTAACAGTGCCGAGGAATCTACAAAGCGATGTCACTGTTTTGGGAGGGTTTATGTTGACAATAGCTTCGACTTTTTCAGGGAGAGTTTCGATGTCGTCTCGGTTGACTAAATATCCTAGGAATTTAACTTCGGTCTTCCCTAGTTGACACTTCGGAACGTTGGTAATGAGACCGTAATCACGTAGGCAAATCACGTAGAATCTTTAAGTGGCTTAAGTGTTCGGCTTCATCCGACGATGTGATAAGAATGTCAACGAGATATGGAAATACGAAGTCCAGGTTTCGAGTGATTTCGTCAATGAACCTTTGGAATGTCTGGGCTGCATTTTTGAGTCCGATAGTCATGTACATGAACTCAAGTAGACCAAAAGGAGTAATTATGGCAGTTTTTTAATATCCTCCAGGGCGACAAAGAGTTGAAGAAATGCTTTGGCAAAATCTATATCTGAATAAATGCGTTTTCCATGAAGGTACGCGGCGTATGATACTTCAAAAAATTAGTTTTGTTTTGACATATTTGAACGTAAAATTAATGTATTTTATCATTATGCCAGAAAAGAAAAAAAACAATGATGAAATATTCATACGTTAGGTACATATTTAAATAATCCACATTTTAAATTGATTGCGATGTTCTAACCGACAAAACGACAAAGAAATTTCAAATGTAGTATTGTTGAAAACAAAAAAAAGAAACAAAAATAGATATTTAGTTTTCATTATGTTTTCAATATTTACTAGGTATTTATTTCTTGAATTAGCTAACTAGAAACATTTACTAGTTAAAGGCGGCTACCTTAGAGTAAAAATCCGAGTAAGTAGGCATAGTTATGAAATTTTGCCATCAAGTAACCATTGTTTAAAATTCGAATTTGTTTCACAGTATATAAGGAAGCGTTGTGTTGAAACAGTACACATATCATCACATTTTGCCTCGAAAGTATGTTCGCGCTGGCTTGGTTTATCACTTCAATTCTTTCAAACTTTTTTGTTTGTTTATTGTGTTATATTAAATAATATAAAAGGCCATTGATACTTGCGAATTGAAAACCAATATAGTGTTTAATTCTGGTTCTTAGCTTTTATGAACGGTTGGTTACGAGTTGGTCCAAAAATCAATGAAACGACTTTTACTATTTCCAATTTAATTAATTCGTCGTTAGTATTTTATAGTAATTTTGACTCTCCAAACTACTAATTGTGTGTTTAGTTTAGTATCTTGTATCTCAAAGTCGTCGATACTGTGGTGGAACCATATTTTCATCAAAAAGTTTTTCGAAGCCGAAATATATTTTTTTTGTAATGTATGGTCACAAGTCTTACTTATTTTGTGAATTAATCCGAAAAAAAACCCTGATTTGTCATCTTGCAAGACATTATGAGCACATGTTTTGTCATCTATTCAGCACCCTTAAGAGAAAAAATTGATTGAAACGTTTGTCATGGCTTATCCCCTTGTTTTTTTTAATGGATTTGCCACCGCACACTTTCACACTCATCTCAGCTTAACCATCGCATTTCACTTCATTTGTGAGGAATTCTCAAGAATAACTTTAAAATTCTTGTTTCTCCATAAAGTAATAATATTTGGGTTATCGTTGATGCAGTCAATTAGATGTACACCAACACCTAATAATGCATCTCTAGGCCTCTTTAGCTCAGATATTACCCTTCTAGAGACACAATGTATACTAGATGCTCTTATTAATCCATCAATCAGACCAGATAGAAATTCTTCTGGCATTACTTTGTCCTGAATACTAAGCGGGAATATTGATGCGTCACTTGCATGTTGGTTTCTACTCATAGTAAGCTCTCCAAACAAAAATCCTTCTGCTCCTACCTACTTGGAAGCTTTGTTCTCCGGGTGATAAAATGTCCCAGTTCTCAATTGGGATTGTCTGCAGAGTTGAGTCGCCGGACCATTTAACATCATCAGGTTTCCATTTAGATAAAATGTTTGATACATTCTGATGTTGAAACTTTAACGGTGTTTCAAGAGTCACTTATTGAATTTCTCTTAGACTTTCAGCACACTGGATGTGGTGGTGGAAGAAGCCCTGGCTTGAGCACCACTTCAGCCACTAGTCCTTGACAGTAAAGTAATAGTGCTTGATGCATAAAATAATAATTAACTGCGTTCAGAGTGGACAGGGTGTCTGTTGTTGTACATATCCATGTTAATTTAGATGGACTGATGACTGTAATCCTCCAGAATTTTGTCCAGATCGAGGAATCTATGCAGAACAGAACCTGTCCTTTTTGATCCCTCCATTGATCCTGACTGCTATTTATCGTAACATTGTTAAAACGAGGTTTACGTTAATAAAATCACCTAAATCACTGATTGTTTTATTTTAAAACATTGGGCCGAGTGAATAAAGAAAAGTAAATGCTTTTACTTGTAAGATTCAAGGAAATACTTTACTTTAAGTGGATAAAAAAATAAAAACTTACTTAAACTTGAAGTAATAGAAAATACAAACAAGTATTTACTAATTGATTATATTCTTTCAGTATTTACTTAAAATTAAGTGAATAAAAAAAAAATTTACTCGAATTTAAAAGCAAATGCTACAATATTTTTAAGTGTGGTTAATAGCAGGCTAAAATTTTTTTTCCTTTAAAAATCTATAAATCAATATAAACCTTCAAAATATGGCAGCTTTTATAAATATTGGAAAAGTAAAAAAATATGAAAAAAGTACAGTTTCAACCACTAACAACTATAAGGACCTACATCGATTTACGAAAGAAAATGTTCAACAAATTGCACTTCGTTTTCTTGGTGAAACCAATGAAAGACGTGGTGGCGCATTAACCTCCAAAAAAAGAATGGACATTTTCTTAAGATATATAAACGATCCAGGCTTTCAAATTGGTGTTGGAGAAGAAAATCGTGTTCATAGAACTACTGTGTGCAAGACAGTTAGCTTCGTAATGTTAAAAATAGTGGAAGAAGCACATATTTGTATAAAATTTCCTCAAACAAATACGGAAATTATAGCTGCAAAATCTAAATGGAACGAAAAATTTAAATTTCCATCAGCGATTTGTGCAATTGATTGTACACATGTTCAGATATTGAAACCTCGACTTTTTGGAGATGAATATATAAACAGAAAACGATTTGCATCTATTAATGTTCAAGCTACTTGCGATTCAAATTACATTTTCACAAGTGTTGATGTATGTTGGCCTGGTTCTGTTCATGATAGTAGAATTTTGAAAAACTCTCAATTATTTGACTTTATGTGTAATAATAACACTTCTTCAATTATTCTTGGTGATAGCGGTTATGGATTGTATCCATGGCTGATGATGCCATTTAAAAATCCAATCACAGAGCAAGAAATATATTTCAATAGAATTCTCACACGTGAACGTGTTGTGATTGAAGCAGCATTCGGACAACTGAAACGACGTTTCCCATTTATTGGTCACAAAGTACGAGTATTACTAGACAAAATACCAAAATTTATTCTATGCTGCTTCATACTACATAATGTGGCCAAAACATTAAATGATCCAGACGATTTTTCTAACACGGAAGAGATAGATAATATTTTAATTCCAGAAATTGAGGAAAGTGAATCCGAAATCAGGGGGGGGGGCAGAGCTAAAAGAAAAAGAAATGATATTGCTAATTTATTGTTTAACAATAGAGAAAATTAATTGTTATTTTATTGAAAATCATTTTCAATACATAAATACATTGAAAATAATTTTTTAGTCCTTTCCATTTGAAGAGTTCGGTTTGTTAATTTTGTTCAATTTAATTTTTATTTCTTCAGTTTGAAGCTTGATTAATTCTAGCTGCTTTATTAAAACTAATCTCTGGAGCTCTGCTAAAGACAGATCTTTAGTTTCAGTACTTTCTTTTGACGTTTTTGCACGTGTATGAAAATTTGGTTTTTGTGAATTTCGTACTGGATGAAGTTCTATGGGATTGGTTGATAATTTTTTTGGTGGATTTATTTGAACTGGCGAGAATGTTGTGCTCTTGTCATCTGAATTAGTAACGAATCCACCTACGATTGATCCTTTCACTTGATGGAAAACCGGATTGTTACCTTCATTCAAAATAGCAAAAAATTGTTGCTCCCAAGCTTTTAGAGCAATTTTTTTGTTTCCGGTTTGTTTAATGTCACTTTTCTTTTTAACTTGAGTTTTCATATTATTTACTTTTTTCTTCAATTGAACTACAGTTGTCGCTTTTCCAAATACTTGCTCATATCTATTTACGATGGTTTTGTAAGCATTATCCTTTTTCTTTTTGATCTCCGGCTGTTGACTTTTATTCAGTATTATTTTATTTTCTTATATTAATTTTAAAAACTGGGCATTTTGGTCAGATTCATCTTGAACGTTGTCGTTTCCATCAATGTCGCTTGAATCATTTAGTGTTTCTTCATTTGACTGCATACCGGTAACTATTTTAGGAGTGTACTAAAAAAATTATTATAATTTTATGTCATGTACCTAATATTTATTACGTATTCATCGTAGGTTGCCGTGAACACTAGCAAATACTGAAAATTATTAGACAATACCTGATAGTACAAGAAAAATTTTATTCACTTAAAATCAAGCATTTACGTATAGCATTTCTTTATGCTTTAAGTAAATGCTTTTACTTGTACTTTTTTCTTTCAGCATTTACTTGAATTTTATTCACTCGGCCTTAGACAGATCACAGTTGAGACGTCCAAACTTAGGAACGTATATCTTATCAGAAATCTTAACGTGTCCCAACGCATTTATGACACTACTCAACTGGTCTGGCAGCACTGAAATTGCTTTCGCGGCTACGGTCAAATCGTTGTTCATCAACGATCGCTGGTAATCTTCCAATGTATCTTGGATTTGACGGACATCACGGTT
Source organism: Sisyra nigra (assembly GCA_958496155.1). Classification (NCBI taxonomy): domain Eukaryota; kingdom Metazoa; phylum Arthropoda; class Insecta; order Neuroptera; family Sisyridae; genus Sisyra; species Sisyra nigra. The sequence goes on from OY292314.1 coordinate 28,658,005, forward strand.
CACAATAGTGACCTTACTGCGGCTAAGGCAATTCGATATAGGGCGTAAACCTCGCCATGAACTGGAACATTGTTAAACATATATATAGCAGAAAATATTGAAAAAGTTGAAAATCCTATTGCTCGTGTGGTAATCGTAAGAGTGATAGCCCTCTCTGTGTTGTAAGCCTCCAAACGATCGGCGGCGGATTGGCCATTCTTTACTCCAGGGAATAATTTGTTCCTCAGTTCCTGTGATAACTCGTTCTCCGTGACCTGACTAACCTTTTGTCGATATGCGTCCGATCTTATTTGTTGATTCCTGGCACGCGCTGGTCCGGATCGATAGCGGCTCCTCGGGGCAGCTGGTGCGTCAGCAATTTGTCGTCTAGCCTGGTGGAGTCTTCCTCCCGCACAAAGCCGAAATCCATGTGACGACGGGATATGATTTTGAGATGGTTGTGTGATCCTGAATGCAGTAACCAAATAAGTCTTAACTTAGACTAATAAAAACGTTAATAAAAACGTGGGGCCCCTCTGAAATCATACCTATAGCAGAGGATATCTTATAATTTGGTATATCATGAGCTCGGCGTTCGCTGGTGAAGCCGTAACGGCTGGTTATTGATGGTCAAAACCTCCAGGCAGTCAATTTCTTAAATACAGCCGAAATGGTCGGCTATGCTTTGTTCAATGCTATTTGGCTTATTTCTAGACAAAGAGCGTGAGGAGGCGTGAACGGGGGTAGCTTGCTGGCCATCCTGCCACTGCAGATAAGTTGTGAAAGTACTGCTCCTGTAGGAACGCATTCTACATTTGCCCTGCATCCTTTACAGTGGAGCGAAGAAGCGTTAGTGCCATAAACCCAACAAGTCGTCGCAAGAGGTGCTCTTGCTCCGAGACGGCGTCCTTATCATCCATTTTATTTATTATTTCCTCTATTTTGGTTCGGAAACTAGTTATTGAGTCCACGGCATACTCTTTGCACAGATTTTTAAAATCAGTCTTGGCCTCCTCTCCTTTGGCTGAACGTCCATTGATCCTGACCAGTCTTCCCCTGTTAATCTTTCTATGTTCTAGATTGAACTTTTGCCTAAATTTGAATCTTTGTCAACAAACCATCCGATTGCACTTCTCATCCTAGTAAGCTATTTTACTTAAAGGAACCTTTATTTATCGTCCCCTGGATTATTCCAGGCCATGTGGTAGTAATGTAGATAAATAATAACGAGTTCGGAACATCTTAAACACATCCTGGGCACGGTGAGCCTTGGATCTGTGCAGGCCCTAACAATTCTATCGGGTGTGGCACTGGTCCTGGATCGTCACTTTCGTTGCTCTTTTCAATAGGTAGGTCTTACACTATTGGTGAGTCGTTGTCTTCGTTCCCTATAGGTCAGTACTTTAGTATTGGTGGATCGTCAGGGTTTGATTTGATTTGCGGCTCGACACCGTCGTTCTCTTCAATGATGATAAGAGAGCAGCGTTCTTGCACGTTTCCCCAAAGCAGACAACACATCACAGATCATCTCAGCCCTACTTTCAGGCTACTTCTTGCATTTACAAGAGTGGTAATGTGGATGAGTCCAGCCGAGGTTAATTCTCAACCCATCGGTAGCCTCTTTCTCCACTCCCAACCACTTTTGCACTTGGTGGTATGTGCGGTAGTAGTGATAAGACACAGCCTCTGTGGTTGTGGGAAAACCAGCCAGATTCGCTTTGGTGTTGGCTGCTGTTTTCACAAATGTACAAAAGCGTACATCGTCAAGGATGTCTGTTGTCTGTTGTTTCGTCTCCTTCATATAGAGCAACTAAGCATTTGTCACCGACTGCTGATATTTTTTGGTGTGTGGCATTTGTTTAGAGGAAAACTCTTGCTTGGTCCACTTTAGAAGACAAAATTCATGTCCTCGTATAAATGATTAATTTCAAAAGAACATCTTTGGTTCAAATTATTCGATCCAGTCTTCACTGCATCAATTTAAATTGAACCAGAAAAATGGGCGACCGTCAGAACGTTCGATGTGTTTCGAGTGTGGGCAATTGGTCATCTTTTTGTCAAAATCATCACCATCTTTTTGTTTCAAGCCCAAAGATGTTCCCTCGAAATACCGGAGTTTTCGATTTTTTTGTTTTCGTTTTCTAATTTTTTTGACTACTTCAAATATTGAGGTCATAATGATAAGATTATTTTGGCAAATGCGATCCAGAGAGATGATCAGTTCATCGCCACTCCAATATTTTTGGAGTTTGTAGTTAGTACAGATTACTTGGTTGTCTCCTTGGTCGAAGGCTTTCATCCTAGTGTTTCTATTAAGTCCCTCCCTGCGAATAACCAAAATATTTATATACCATCCTTTCTACCTCAATCCTTCTAGTCCACTTGCCTGACCGTTCCAACAATTTAGTTGCTCCTGGTTTTTTGACTAATTGATTGTTCTATATTTCCATCAAATCAGGGACGGTTTACTATAGTATTAAACTGTTCTCAAAGAATTCGTGGGCCCTATCTAGTAAATTTGAATAACCCAAAAACTGTCCCGTGACTAGGTTAAGATTGGGTTATAACTTTCCTCTCTGTTGATTGTTTCATTTTTCATAATCTATAATATAGTTAGCAATTGAGATGTGTGAGAAGTCATTCAAACCCTGCTCGATGGTGTTATCCATAATTTTCTCTACCAAGGTTGGTCAGATTGTCTGCCATTATTAACCCATGGAAAAGTGATACAAAGTGTAGTTTTATGGTATACTCCGTCGTTACAAAGTATTCCATCCATATTACCAGAAAAAATACCGTCCAATTTTTGGCTTATTAGCTACTTTATTTGTAATTTATTTAAAAATTATATGCAAGTGTTTACATAAGCTTTCGTCTTCTGATTCCCTAAATAATATACGTTTATTTGCCAACCCGGATATCAAATCATCTATAGTTGGAATTAAAACATGTTTATAAGGCATTCATTGAGGAGCTTGGGATCTAAACAAATTCGGATTATTTGGATATAAATTGATATTTAATATTAAGTGCTGGATACCCATGTTCTCCGGAGTTGGCGGGACTATTGCCCGTAGAACCAGTGGTGCAGGTCGACTACCATTGATCAAGGGCGGATAGACTTTTTAATGTCTAGAAGAAATTGCATTATTTGAGAACCATCGTCGAATTTATTTAAAATATTTCTTCTATAATAAAATAAAGCCATGTACTGGTGAAGTACGTGTACACTTTTACGAAATAATATACTTTTTTTAAATAATTTTTTTGATTCTCCAAATCATTGATCGTTTTTATAGGGTTACCTCGTTCCACATATTCACCGGTACTGTGGTTTGTGCGAGTTGAACCGTATTTTAACCAAAAAGTTTTTCTACGCCGAAATACTGTTTGCCACTGTCGGTCACCACTCGCGACTAGTGTCACTTTTATATATTTTTTAATGTGAGGTCGCAAGTCTTCTTTGCTTTTTGAATTTACCCGAAAAAAAAAACCCTAACTTGTCTTCCATACAGTATAATTCGAGAACAGTTATTGTCATCTATTTAGTAACCCTCCCACGGTGATATTTGCGTTTAGTCAAAAACAGTTTTTCCCTCCCCGCCTAAAAAAATATCTAAATTAGAAATAATTACTTCACATACCTCCCTGAAGTAGCTGTAATTTTCTACTACAGTCTTTTTCTACTAATCTACTTCAGTCTACAGGTAATTTCTTCCAAGCCATCGATTTTTCTTAAATTTGTTAAGTCCTTAAAAACGTCTGATTTTTCGCTGAAGTTCAAATCCAAATAAAATTATTAATAATCTCGGAACTGAATTTTGCATGTTGTTCCATCAAAAAAACGTGCCGCCACAAAGGTTAATAATCGTCTTTTTTGGAAGAAGTTCAACTTCTTCCAAAAAACTCCGAGCCAACTCTTCACTACCAACAATTGGTAGATACGATTAGTTGTTTTATAAGATTCATAAGATAAGTTTTTATCTTAATTTAATGTGGTTATATTAATTTAATGAATTGACTTTTTTCGAGTTTCTTAAAATGAAGTTTTTATTTAGTTAAACATTAATATAAAGGTTTACAATTATTTTTAAATAGATTACTTTAAAATGAAGAAATCGATTCAAAAAGTCTGTATTCTAATTTTGTAAATTCTTTTAACAAAAACAAATTTTATTATTTTCACTCATAGACGTCTAAGATGCCCCTTTGTAATGATGGGCATCTAAGGTGCCCGAACCGAAAATTAGAATTACATATACAGTAGGACCTCGACTTTCGCACATAATTGGTTCCTAAAAATGTGTACGAATGTTTAATGTTCGAAAATAGAGGGAAGTAAAAAAAAAACAAAAGTTGTGTGTATTTAAAATATGTATTTATCAAGTAAATACAAAATATAGAAGATGCGTTAAAGAGATATGTTTAAGTGGGGTTTGTGGGTGTTTTCCTTAAAAAGTTATCAAGAGTTAACAGTTTGTGAGACTTCTTTTTCTTTTCTTCATATATAGTCCAGGCAAACTAAGCCAGAAAATGACAAATAAAGGAAAAAGTATAGGGGAGGGTTCCCTCTACCTGCAATAAAAAATCCCCTGCGATCGGGGTGCCGCGAGGGGTGGGGGAAAGATTTAAAAGGACCTTCCCGTGGTTGTGTAGATTTATTAATACATAATTTATTTAATTAATTTAATATTCTACATATTACAAATTTATAATTTAGAAATATATGTATAACAGGTCCGGAGGTTTTCAATACTAATATCTGAATGAAACTTTATTAGAAATTGGGTTGCCATATTCTGGTTTTGTTTTGTGTGCAAGGCCGCCTCCCACACTTCTCCCCTCTCAGTGAACACTCGTAAATCGAATTGGCCTGTTACTTGTTCGACCGCTTCGCAATTTTTCACCGGGTTAGCGTAAGATTGGTTTTGGCGAAAATCTGGAAGAAAAACTATGATGTGGGATTCCATAGGATGCCGCACCATGTTGATTAATGTTGTTATCATTTTGATTGTTGTTATTTTTATTCGTTGGTATGGGTACTGGTGTTCCGATGCGTTCAGGATCGTTAAGGTAAGATTAAAGATAACCCACCGCAATTTCAAGTTCACAACCCCTCTCGTTGTGACAGAATGCGCGGCCCCAACGCCGAGCAAGTCCACCGATGCCGGTTTCCGTTTGATGTTCAGCTGTCGTACCACGAATTCGCTGACGAACGACAGCTCGGATCCGGGATCCACTAGAGCTCGGACTTTTAGGTCGCCACCCGTCTCGCGAGGGATGACGACGAGGGCGGTAGCGAGCATCACCCGCTGACGCGGTGAAGATGAAGTTACCGCCGAAAGTACAATGGAATTCGCCGCTGGACGGGCGTGTTTAGTTAAGAGTCACTGGTGGCGAGGCCCCGTGGATCATCGTGTGATGGCGTAGCCGGCATCGATGACACGTTGTCGACGAGAGACACGCGCTATGGTGATGATTTCCTAAACAATTAAAACAAGCTTTTAGTTTTCTTACTTGGGTTTTGTAATATATTTAGATGGGGTGGCCATTAAATAAATATTTCATGATGTTAAGGGAAAACATAGATTTTATTTGCAATTAGAAGTTAGCATACATTTGCCATGTTGGCTTACACATTAGAGAGAGAGTTCATACATCTACCACCAGGTGGCATCTTAAATACTATCTTAAACATTACAATTCCTCCCTCAATAGCTTTCTACATTATAACTAAATTTTAAATCTTTGCACCGGCTTGATGGTGCGTGAAGATCTACGAGATATTGCTTGACTTGATTCCTTTTTACTTCTTGCTCCACAAAATACTTTTGATGTTGAAAGTTTTGAAGACTTAACAGCACTTTCTTTAGAATTGGATTTGTCATTTAATTAAACTTTTTTCCGATCACTAATTATAGGTTCTTCCAACATTGAATCTTTATCGTTATGCGCAATGGCACGGCGTTTCAATTGCCCTATGTGTCGAACCCACACTAAACCATTTTCTAGCTCAACGTGATAAAGAACTTCACCAATCCTTTTCATGATACGTCCTTTAGCCCAACAATTTCCTTTATAATCTTTAGCCCAGACTAAATCTCCAGTACTCAATTTTACTGTGGTGCGGTGAGAATGATACCGTTTTTGACATTTCATTTGCTTTTCCACCTCTTCTTTCAATGACGGTCTTAGTAAATCTAAGCGAGTGCGAAAAGCTCTTCCTATTTGTAATTCTGCTGGACTGCATCCAGTTGTTGTGTGTATTACAGCACGGACACTAAATAAATACAATCGAATTGCCTCTTTATGCGAATGCCCACATTTTAAAAGTATTTTAAACTTCTTCTTAAATTAACAGCGTTCTCAGCTGCTCCATTCGATGCTGGGTGATAAGGTGCGGAAAATAGGTGTTTGATTCCGTACTTAACTGTAAAGTTAGCAAATTCTTATGACACGAACGCTGGTCCATTATCAGTCACTTATTTCAATGGTAAACCCCACGTGATCATATAATCTCTCAAAAATTCAATTGTTGAAGTTAGTTCCCACAAAACGTGCTCTCCGTTCGGTAGTCGCACACACAAGAAGGAGCCGAACAACAAATCGCTTTTGTCCACAACTCACAAACCATATTCATATGTTTTGGGCATAAGTGACGTTCTAAAATATTTTTCAGATTTCAACCGATATTTGTGAACTCCTTGGGGATCAGATAAATTAAGCCGGCGGAATGCTTCACCTTCCACCAAAATATAAGGCAGCATGTCCACGATTATGAGATCCATTATAGTTTTGTCAATCCTTTTTGCAATTTCATGATCATCAGACCACAGTAGAACTTTAGGTTTAGAGATAAAACTTGGAATGGTTGTCTGAATAAGAATCGACTGATCTGAGCTCGATTGTTGCAATGATTCGCTTAAGTATGTTCGCTTCAATTTTGCTTCACTTTTGAAATCGTTTAATTCTGATAAACGTTTTAGTACCTGTCTGTATTCCTTGTCATGAAATTTTGATAAATGCAGCTTTAGTCCGTGTAATGTTTGTTTTTTTGGTTCGTGGCTTCCTAACGAATAGGACTTGCTACATATCTTGCAAACAGCTTTTGATGTATCACCTATACTTTTGTCGAAGTACTGCCAAATCGGATATTTTTCTTTTTGCGACATTTTACTCTGAAACAATAAAAAATAAAACTGTAATAATAATCCTAATACAACAAAACTACATCAATAGGCCATCGGAACGAAAAACAAATCTTAAAATAAGTTTATCTATACAACGTAATTTAACAAAATAAACACTTCACATTTTTCATTTACAATCTTTTTTTACATGTAACTTGATTTGTTAATAACAACAAAACAAAGTTACGGCTCGAGTATGGTTAGTTAGGCGCTTTGAGTATTTGAAATTTCCTTACTTATAGAAGCTAAATTTCGTGTCGATTACCCAAAAATCGACAATCGAAATTTTAAGCAAAAGCGATAAATTTTGATGCCAAAATTGGGCTGAATCCGATCGGTCAAAAATTTAAACGCAATTTAATTACTATGGCAACTTACATGAACCAATCAGAAGCAACATGAACCAAAATCAACAACCGCAATTTTTTCCATTCTTCCGAAACACGTGTTCCAAAATCCAAATGCTAAGTTCCAACAAAATTTTCGAATTCAAGGGAAACATATTTAGAAATTTAACGCGGTGAAACTGACTAAAACGCAGACACAACCCACTTCACAATTCTAACATTATTTTAATTACAACAGTTTACGTTATTCAATTACATTACATACACATTTCTATTTTCAATTGATAAAATTATCAATAAACAGTTAACAGTTTACGTACACACCACAAATAATGAAAAATTTAAAGAATAAAACACAAAATACCACAAAATAATGAAAATCTTACTGAATCAATCCCGAGATTAAATGGAAATAAATGACTAAATATAAACAACAATTTAGTACTTTTTTTATTTTAAGGATAACTAGATTTTAAAAAATATTAATTGTCAGGAAATAAATAACGTTTTTTTTTCAATGTCAGTAATTAACATAACGACAAAACGGAAATGATGTCATAATAATAGTCATTTAATTTTTAAATTTAAAATACATTTTCTTATAATAAGGAATGTTTTCATAATGATTGACAACGAATACTAATAAGTAATAAATTTAATAGCAACTAAAAAAAAAATCAAACAAAGTCATTTCAATATTATACAAGTTCAGGGTCCCAGTTTGTGAAAATACAGTCAAATGATGAAAATCGGGTAAACGAACAGTTACGTAAATTTTTCTTTTAATGGGGGCTCCGCCCCCAAACCCCCGTCGGGGTGGACCCCCTTGGGTATTGTCGATTTGATTTAGTTGGATTTTCATTTTCATACTCAAAACGATGCTGATAATTCATTTTCTTGATATATTGTTTGAAGTAAGGAGATTTGGTTTTGTGTAAAACTTCAGGGGTAATTTATTTTCTTGTTCGATGGTTTGTATTTGATTTATTTGTTAATGGACTCCACCTTCAAAATCTATATTTCGAATAAGTCAGTCCCTTTCCAATCGTAAGAACATTGGCATCATGAGCTTTTGAAATCACTGAAATAATAGGACATTTATGAAATGAATTTTCTTATTTATCAGTACGTACTGTACCTTAAATTTAAATTTAATGAATTAAAAGGTCCAATAAGTGACGTAGTTATTATTTTTCTTCACACTAGTAGCTCCCAAATCCCAATGAAATCCCAAGATCTATATAGGGCTTCCGAGTTCAACGTTTTTAATGTCTTTAATGTTTCGATGTCTTCTTCTTTTTCTTATCCAACGACCATTCCAGTAATGATTCCTATTTTTTCCTTGTGTTTTTTTTTTAATGTTATAGAAATGCCAATTGATAGTTCTTGCCATGTAGCTCTGAAATGATATTAGAGATATAAGAGTTTACGGTTGACGGTTGAATTAGACAGATGCCATACTTAGCGAACTTTATAGTACCTACTGCTATTGTCGCTTGAGAATCAATAAAGAAGACAGCTTCATTGTATGACCTTAGACGTTAATGTTACCCTAACTATAAACATGCTATTTAAAAAATCTAATAAGTATATCTACTTTTTATTATACTAAAAAATTATAATTCTTATAAAATTAATGATAGATAAATACCTGTAGATTATTGCTCTCATATTTTATGAGTGATTATCGGTGTGCAGAGGTGCAATTCAACGTATTTAGGTTAAACGAAACAAAAATTTTGAAAAAATAATTTTAACATTTGGGAAATGGTTGGGAGCAGTTGGAAGGTATGCTTACAAAAATTTAGAATTTTTTGAAAATTTAGAATTTAGAAAGACAATTAACAAGCTCAAGCCAAGAACACAAAAATTTGGAAAAAGAATAATTTTTTAATCAATGATTTGTAAAAACAATAAAAAGAAATACTAAAATTTAGAAAACAATAAATTTGGAAAAAATAATTTAGAAAACATCATCAACATCATAATTTTGGTTGTAGGTACTCTCAGATAATGAACTTTCTATTTCTTCATCAATAGTATTCAACCTTGGAATCTTTGTCGGCAGGAGATGTTGAATGCCCATGCTTTCGGGTGTCGGTGGGTCAATCGCACGCAAAGATAACGGCTCCAGGCGAATACTATTGATGAATGGAGGGTAAACTTTTTTTATATCTAACAGAAACTGCATTATCTGAGAGCCATCATCGAATTTATACAAAATATTTTTTCTATAGTAATAAAGAGTCATGTACTGGTGAATTACATTGACATTTTTTCTACACAAAATAGTTTTCTTTAATAGTTTATTTTGATTTTCCAAATCATTGATTGTATTTATTGGGTTACCTCGCTCCACAAACTTACCAATGCTGTGGTTTGTGGTGAGGTGAACCGTATTTTCATTAAACAGTTTTTCTACGCCAAAATATTGTTTGCCACTGTCGGTCACCACTCGACTAGTGTCGTTTTTAACATATTTCTTAATGTAAGGCCACAAATCTTTTTTACTTTTTGAATTAACCCTAAAAAAACCCCAGATTTGTCTTCCTTACAATATAACCCGAGCACAGTTATTGTCATCTGTTCAGTTACCCTCCCGCGATGATATTTTCGTTTTGTTAAAAACGTTTCATCGAACTGAACAGTTTTTCCCTCCCCACCTAGACAAATATCCAAATTAGAAACAATGACTTCGCATACCTCTCTGCAATAGCTGTAGTAGTCTATTACAGTCTGCTTCGTTATTTCTTCCAATCCATTTCTTTTCCTTAAATTTGTTAAATCCTTAAACACATCTTTCACTGGCCGACCCAAAACAAAACCAAATATAATTATAACTACTTCTCTGAACTGAATTTTGCACGTTGTCCCATCAAAAAATGTGCCTTCGCAAGGGTTTATGCTCTTGCGGCATGTTTTATCCCCCCGTTTTTTTGATGGTTTTGCCGCTGCACACCTCCACACCCATCCCAGCTTTGTCTTCGCATTACACTCCACTTGCATGGCGACACCACAGCAAGTGGGAGGAATGGAGGCTTTACTGGGGAGCAATTCTACTTCTTCCAAAAAGACAACCGCTGCCGTTTCGCTACCCACTATTGGCGGGTAGCTATCGATGGCACAAAAGTCTTTTAAAAAAGGATGAATATTCTGCATTTTGAAAAAATTAACATCAAATGTAAACTTTTTATTTAGAAAACTAATTTATTAGTGAAGTAAACAGTTTTTGTTATTTCATCAATGAAAAATAAAGCACACTATGATTAAAATTATTATATAAAATGTGAGCTGGATAAAATACTAAAAAACCGAATAAATTTTTTTTTTCCTAAAATATTATTAAATAATATTAAATTAGTATCATCTTATAAAATTTTATATAACTATTCACACAAATTTTGTAACTTTAGCTAATTAAATGTTTCAAAAACAGCAATGATACTTACTTTCCTTGCAATAAACCGTAATGTTATTGGTAATAATAATATAACGGAATTTCACTAAAATTTGCATTGAATTACACGTTTTAGATTTTAGATCCTTTTATAATTTTTTCTCAGGCATATAACAATTGTTTTATAAAAAATTCACTTTTAGTTAATAAATACAAGGATTAAAATGTGTCATCTTAACAATCACTTATCATTTAAATGATACTTGAATTCCACACATATTTAATTCATAGAATGCCATACATAAGTATTATAGCACAGAGTTATACAGAATGACTAAACTCTCCATTATTGATAACGAAACTTTCTGAATTCTTCCATTCAAATCGATTGTTAAACATTCCATAACGTTCAACCGTTTTCAGTGGATGATTGTTGAACATTCCATCACTTTTCAACTAATGTCTAATTATTAATCTTGTTATTCTTATTATTAGCGATTGTACAATTCCTAACATAATCCTACCTTTCCACTTTTATTTTTGGTATATGCTCGTTTAATGTCGTAATAAAGCCCACGCTAATAGCTAAAACTTGCTTCATTTTAATTGCTAAACAGTGTAAAATTTGACTAGAGTAAATTTTTTCGACAAAAGTTTTTATAGTAATATTTTTTACTTAATTTTCAAATAAATACCACAAATTGACGTGCATATAATCTCCAATAATCAAATATCCTAAATAGAATTCATTATATTCTCAATTTAGTTTGGTTTCTTAGGCGCCCAGAATTGACAACGGTTTCTGATATAACAACCCAAATGATATCGAAAATGAAGAGTGGTACTTTTCGCGTTTTCGCTTAGTTTTCGAATAAATGGAACCTTTAGATTTTCATATAATCGCTTTAGTACTTCGGTATTTGCGAGTATGGTTTCTTAGGCGCTCAAAAATGACAACGGTTTCTGACGAAACAAACCAAAATATATCGAAAATGACGAGTGGTACTTTTCGCGTTTTCGCTTAGTTTTCGAATAAATGGAACTTTTAGATTCTCATATAATCGCCTTAAGTGCTTCGGTATTTGCGAGTATGGTTTCTTAGGCGCCCAGAATTGACAATGGTTTTTGATAAAACAACCTAAAAGATATCGAAAATAAAGAGTGGTACTTTTCGCATTTTCGCTTAGTTTTCGAATAAATGGAACTTTTAGATTTTCATATAATCCCCTTTAGTGCTTCGGTATTTGCGAGTATGGTTTCTTAGGCGCCCAGAATTGACAACGGTTTCTGATAAAACAACACAAATGATATCGAAAATAAAGAGTAGTACTTTTCGCTTAGTTTTCGAATAAATGGAACTTTTAGATTCTCATATAATCGCCTTAAGTGCTTCGGTATTTGCGAGTATGGTTTCTTAGGCGCCCAGAATAGGGTACATGACAATTTTTTTTAACCTGGTTATTATTGTTCGTATGCACTCACAACAGCCCAAAAAAGCAATATTTTTTTAAAAATGAAGTTAATTTCCTAAAATTTTCCATTTTCCTATATACAATTTTATATTCGCGCCAAAACGCCGATAAATGACATGGCGGCTTCTGTGACGTCAGGGCGCGGTAAATATAGCCACACGCTCTCTGTCATATGTCACTACAAAGCGACAAGTTTGATAAGTTGGGTAGCCAACAAATCTTACTGAACACAAAATAGAGACGCGAACTGATGGTTTGTAGCTGTCAGTGGGTTCGGTCGTTTCAATTGACAGAGCCGACTGGAGCCGACAGAGCGCCGACGTCACGAGCTCTGATTTGCGTTTAGTATCACGTGACAAATGTTTGAGTTTTAAGACTTTTATTTTATTAATTTAAATAATAAAACTTTCAATATTACTTCAATAAGCGTGATTTTCTTAATCCTTACACGTAAATCTACCATCTAAATAACAAATTTTGTTAATTCTTTCTTACTGTCATGTACCCTATTGACAATGGTTTTTGATAAAACAACCCAAATGATATCGAAAATGAGGAGTGGTACTTTTCGCGTTTTCGCTTAGTTTTCGAATAAATGGAACTTTTAGATTTTCAAATAATCGCTTTAGTGCTTCGGTATTTGCGAGTATGGTTTCTTAGGCGCTCAAAAATGACAACGGTTTCTGACGAAACAAACCAAAATATATCGATAATGAAGAGTGGTATTTTTCGCGTTTTCGCTTAGTTTTCGAATAAATGGAACTTTTAGATTTTCATATAATCGCCTTAAGTGCTTCGGTATTTGCGAGTATGGTTTCTTAGGCGCCCAAAATTAACATCATATTTTGATAAAACCAAGCAATTAAAAACAAAATTTAGAAGTGTAAATTTTCGAATTTTCCCTTTATTTTCGGTAAAATACAAATTTTCTAACATCATACGATAATGTATTTTTAAATGAGATAATAAAATGTCAATGTTTACCTTCGAGAATCGATGATAACAACACTGGTATTTAAGCAATTTTCCGTAAAATGCCTCTTGTTTTAAGCAATCGATTGAATCAACTTGAAATTTGTGACAGTCCCCATAGTTACGTCTTAGTTGACAAATCTATCAAAATCATTTCCCATAAGAAATAACATTGGACAATTTTCTCATTAAATCCTGTTTTTATCGAAAACGAAGCGAAAACTCGCAAATTACCACTTACAACTTACCACTCTTCATTTTCGTTTTCTTTTGGCTTATTTTATCCAAAACCGTCGTCAAATCTTGGCGCCTAATAAACCGTACTCTCCCCAAAGTTACTGACCGACTGATAGTTAGCACCCCCTTTTGCGATTTTTTTTTTTTGTTTGCAATCGTTTGATGGTGAATGATGGTTCAATTTTATCGTTTGATGGTCTCTTGTTTATTTGCAGAAAATGAAATAAAATTTTACCTTGAGATTTTTACACTTAGCACTCCATCTTTAAAATTTGCCAGTTTTTTAATTACGGTTCGATTCCAAATCGTTTGATGGTGAGTGATAGTTTATTAGTAATTGTTTACTATTAATATTTATTTAGTTATAATTATTTTTTTAATATTGTAACGGCAGTAACAATGCTGATTTCAAATACATACATGCGCAAAGCATCGTAATTTGCGTGGTTCATTTGAATCTCGTATAAAACAGTACTAATAGAAAAAATTCAAAAAGTATTGTTTAACAATGTTCATATTTTTTAATTTTTTCGTTATCGGTTTTGCACCATAAATTACAAATTAAATAGTTAAAAACAAATTAGCTTTTTTACATAGAGTTATAAATTGACACATCTTTTCAATTTTTGGAAACAAGAACTGTATTTTTAATCTCAAAATAAAAATAAAAAAGAAAGCAATTTAATTTTAGAAATAATTTAACTTTCGCTGATTAACTTGAGTCCATATTCGTTTCAGTATCTCTTTTACATTTAAATTGATATCCCGATTATTAACTTAGGGCTAAGTATTACATTAGGAAAATTCGAATGCTTATAAAAATCATTCTTGCAATTTTATTTGCATTTCACCACGCACTCCAACTATTGACTTGTTACGGAAAACGCTATAACCAAAAAAAAAAACCCTGAAGAGTATTTATTAGTATCTGAAATATTCAGTAATAGTAAAATAAAAAACAGTCATTTGTCTCTGTTACTGTTACTAAGTTACTGACTCAATATTTAATCATATAAATCATTTAAGTACAGAAACGAAACAAAAACTTAGATATAATCAGTTCTAAGTTGTGTTGCTACAGAGCTATCCAAACGACGCACAATAATTCCCGAACAGGACGAAACGAAGTTAGGCGAACGTGCACGACAACTTCCAAAATCAGTTTCGGCAAAAGTTTCGGCCAATTTTGGCCGAAACCGCTAGGAATGGCGATTTGGTCTCGATCAGTAGCTAATATTTCTTCTCTTTGCGTAGCCGTTTCAAAAGCAAAGATTCGGCATAATGCTCTCGCCTTGTAGCTAATCGTAAATCATATTCTTCCTGAGTTTCTTGAAACCTAACCTGCCTCATAACTAAGTATGGTACTATTAAAAACTTGTCAAATACAGACTATGGTGATAAAATTTGAGAAAACCTTATTTCTTTAAGAGAAGCTGTGGCAAGAATGGTGATGGTTTTGAGAGAAGCAACTCGAGATTTTGCACATAAAAGTGTGGAGTGAATATTTCCTAAATCATCGATTGTTCGCAAACACATGCTCCATAAGCAATTTTGTTCCGTCAATATTTTGGAGGATGTAATTTAGACAATTTATCGGCACTAGAACCTTGGGTTTGAGTACCTTACCGGAATTATTGTTTAGAGAATTGTCGCCCAACAACACCTTTGCATGAGCTGTCAATTCGAAATAGCTATCCTCAAACTATTCCCATTCTAATTCTTTTTCTCTAGCCTAATTCTCTAACCCTTATCAACATTTTTAAAAACCTGTCTAAATCTGCGAGCGAAGGAAAATCCTACCCTTCCTCGAGCCATATTTAATCTCACACCGCATGACCGTTGGACATCATACCCTAGTATTAGGGTATGAGGTATTATTTACCTCTAGGCTTAGTCCACGAGCTACCACCAGCGGAACTCGCCATCTAAATGCTCCAATTCTCATATCCACGACTACTGTTCCTTGGGAGTTAATAGGTGCCCCATTGGCAGTGAAACATCGTGGTGAGTGGGAAAGACGATAGTCCTTAGTAAGTTCCAGGCGGTCAGAAATAAAGGAGTGTGAGGCTCCAGAGTCCAGCAACGCTTTCACCCTACAATTTGATATCATTAATTTTAAAAAAGGTAACTTTAAATCTACTGTCCCTTAGTAACGACTGGTTGAAAAGGGGTACTGGGTGGCGTCTTTTGGATGCTATCCTCTGAACTAAGCTCCCTATTTGGTGTTGTTTGGATTATTTGGACGTACATCGCGGCAGCGGTCTTCCGTGTGTCCAGTGTTACCACACTGTTGACAGGAATACTTAAAACTACCGGAACTGGTTGAAGGGATACTAACGCCGAACCGGCGCACGAAGAAGGCCGTCTCCCTGGCTAGTTCTCGACGGAAGGTCTCACAGGTCATTTCGTTAAATACTATGGCTACGATGGCTGATTCGGGCCGCTCGTAGCTAAGCAGCTGCGCCTTCACCTCGATGTCATCTACATAGTGACCCAGGGGTTCTGTCCATCCCTGACGACACACCATAGTTGTTATCAATTTCTCTCGCTATAGCGGTGAGAGAAATCTCGCGGCCACCGCTTCCGTAGCCTGGCGCCAGGTACTTTCCGGTTGGACATTCCGCTCCAGCCAAATTCGGAACACCCCCAAGAAATGTTTATATTCCCAATCATATTATGAAGAATACGAGCAGAAAATATAATTTTTGGAAATTCGTGCAAGTGCTGATAGGAACAAAAAATAAATACGTATCATCTGGAGATCAGTATCTTGAAAATTAGGATAGCTGTAAAGAATTATGAGTAAATTACTTTAGAAAACATTTGCCATTAATGGGAGACACTACAAATAGCAGAATTGAACGATCATTCTGGGCTCTTAAACAATACACACAAACTAAATATAGTGGAGTCAACTGTCTTCCCCGTACTATCTACGGGGAACGGGAAGAGAAGTTTTTTTTTAGTGGGTAAAAATCTTCACACTATCGACCGGTGTCTTTGGAAGATTTTTTTCGCTTCTCTATATATTAACAAAGCCAATTGTATATACATACATTATGTATGAAGAGCCAAATCCAATATTTTATTAAAATAATGAGATTTTTACTTGAATTTTTATTGTTTGTTTTAATCATATTATGTGTTACTTATATGTATATTAAAATTTCTATTAGACAAACTATATGACACTATCAGAAATATGATGGTTTTTGACATTCAGTAAGAAGCAAATAATATTGTCACGAGTCTAAGAATGTACCGCCATGTGTCTAAGGGAGTGCCGCCATTTTTATGACTCTGGGGGGTGGTGTGACCTGCTCTCAGCCGTGGGTGGGCCGAACCAATCATCAGCCAAAGGAAGAGCACCGTTATCGCAGGATGGGTGAAATCCTATGACATTCCAAGACTTCCAGAATATTCTATCTCTAAGAGCTTCGTCTTCGAGACCACCTAGCAAGAAGGATTAAACAAAAGAATGGAAATTTCTACCAAGGAGTAATAGAACCGAATATTCTAGACGGATTCCAAAGTCCTATATAAGCCACGGACAAACATAAGCGAGTCAGTCTGAAAATAGTGAAAGTGATCAGTGTTAAAATAAATAGTGAGCGTGAACTGTGTTAAATAAATTGTGAAAATTGTGAAATAAAGTGAAACAGTGTAATAGTGAGTGACAATAATTAGTGAATAAGTGACTGTGAAAACTGAATAATTAAACAGTGAACTAAATAACTGTAAACAAATAAATAATTAATTATTATAACTCTAAATAAATAATTGTTAACGTGTAGTTTATAAATGACACTAGTGTAAAATAAATCAATAAACAACTGTTAAAAATAAATTTGTCGTCATTAAACACAAATCCTCGAACCCCTAAAAACGTTACAACTTGGTACAATTGGTCGCTAATGCCCATAGTAGTTGCGACCTTAAATATGCTTAAATAAACCACAAAAAAATAAATATTACAAAGTCCAGATCGTATAACCAAAGACCATTATAAACTAATAATAATAAATCATAATAAGATACTTTTCTGGTTATGGTCAAACTTAGAAATATTAAAAATACTTTTGAAGTTGAAGTCTGTGGTCAAACTGACCAGCTGAGATTTAAATATCTTTATATGTGTGTCAAACGCATTGTAGTGTGTGTTATGCCCTTTTTCATTAATTTAATGTATTTTTAAGCATTATTATAAAAAAAATATTAACTTTATGCACACCTTCTCTATATATATCTCAACTGTGCCAAAGGGTCTAGCCCAATAGTCATAAGCAAAGTGCCCCAGGCGGTTTTTGAAAAATGCTTCCGTGTGCTGATTCCTCTTTATGAAAAACTTATTGTCGCAGAATTTTAACCCGCTACCCCCACTTGTATTGGAGTTACGGGGGAAACTACCTCAGGCGTTATTTTTTTTTTCTAGAAAACAATTGAAGATTTTTTCATGAAATTAAAACTGTTCGTAGATATTGATAAAACGCATAATTATATATATATTTTTCAGAATTTTTGTAAATCTATAAATGATGAAAAATATTCTTTTTATTTTTTGAGGGTGATTTTTTACATCAACCCTTAGAGTGACACCTTTTTTTAAAAATGCGATTAGTGCATTTATTATCCATCTTTCATTTAAAAAAAGTCGCTTTAAGAAATTAGTTGTCGCTCAGCATCAAAATGAGGTCATCCAGGGACAGGTTTGTAATAAGCAGCCATGAGTCGATGCATTTATTGCTTTATTGCTTGTATATATGCAATAATATGGTTTTCGTGAAGAAAAGAAATCCTGAAAAAGAAATTAATTTTTTAATAGGCCTAGTGCCTAGTATCTAGTGCAGGGATCTTTTATCCATTCTTTATACTTATAATAAATTCAAAGAAAGTTAAATAAATAATACCTACTCGTAATTATTTTCTATCTTAGATTACCTACATACATACTCAAATATTGTTAGTACATATTATTATTTGAATCAAGTAATATTTTTGTTAGTTATAACTAAAAATAATTAGTAGAATATTAATTTAGAACTTGTTTACGGAGGAAGCAAAAACATCTCGATTTGTAACAAGTGCATTGGGTTGTCGAATCTGTACATGGTACGATCGGTCAATAAAACAGTATTTGGCATAAAGATTTTAGGAACAAATTGTTTTTTTTGGTTTAATCACTGTGCAAGATGGCTGGATTTGTGCACTATTGGTTTGTGAAAAGACTTAGGTAACTCAGAAGTTGTCATGGCGGATAAAATAATTTCTTATATGAAGGAACGTCAATTACAAATTTAACCGATGTAAAAAAAAACGTTATCAATGATAAATTCTACTAGTTTAATAGACATTCCCAGAACTACTGAAAGAGATCTTTAAATAATATTCAATGGCAGTTATCAATTAGCGCAAGTAGTTTGCTATCTTTTCTAAACAATAACTAATGCAGGCTTAAGCCTTTAATATTTAAAACATTTTAGAACAATTATAAGAGGGAAAAATGCACTCGAAGGCATTTCAATAGAAAAACCAAATTGCTTTCTTGAATATGAACCTTATGATAATATGAAACTAAAAAAATTATGAAGGGTTTAAAAAATACGTACGTATATGTGATTGTGGTGATGAAAATAGAATAGTTGTCTGTTTTGTACCCATGCTGCAGCAGTGATATAGGAGTACTATTTATTACATGGTCTTTATAAATCAAAACGTAAAAAAGTAAGCCAGCAGAAAACTGAATTTTCTATAGTTAGTCGAATTCCAAAAATATAGCGACAATTAGGCATAGAAGAAGAATCCTATAGCGACTAAGCAAAGGTTATATTCAAATTCTAAATTACTATTATTTCCAATAAATTATGATTCTAATTATTTTTAGTCATAACAAATAAAAATATTACTTGATCCGAATAATAATACTAACAATATTTGAGTATATACGTAGGTAATATAAGATCCAAAATAATTACGAGTAGGTAGGTATTATTTATTAAACTTTCTTTGAATTTATTATTATTATAAAGAATGGATAAAAGATCCCTGCACTATATTGTTAATAGGCCTATTAAAAAATTTCAAAAATTAATTTCTTTCTCAGGACTTTTTCTTGACGAAAACCATATTATGGCATATATACAAGCCATAAAGAAATAAATGCATTTACAAAATGCATCGACTCATGGCTGCTTATTACAAACCTGTCCCCTTTTTTAAATGAAAGATGGATAATAAATGCATTTATCGCATTTTTAAAAAAAAGGTGTCTGTTTGAATTGTATTAAGAAAAAAAAGAAAATGGGTTTAAGTTGAGGATGTTTTTATTTGCGTCTTGACTTTTACACTGATTTTTTCTGAACATAAAATAATAATCGAATATAAATAAATTAATTGGTTGTCATAACTTCAGCTTGACCGCGCCAACTCGAGTAATTTTCTAACATACTCCCCCCGTTGCACCAAGAAGTGGTGTAACAAATTCAAATAAAATAAGTAGATTGAAATTAGAGAAAATTAACGTATGAATTTTAGCTTGGAGTAGGTGAAGGATCGTCAGGCGTGTGATTCTTTGAATCTGGTGCCGTTGGCAGTAAGCACAGTTTCTGAATTGGCCGGTCAAACGTAGTCGTAGCGGTTTTTAACGTAACCACCTGTGTGAATCCGTCAGCTCCTGGATGTAGCTTGATTACTTTCGCTAGAGGCCATTTTGAGGGTGGATATCGCTCGTCGATAATCAGTACGACGTCTTCGAGTTGGATAGATGACTTCGGGTACTGCCATTTGTAGCGAGCTTGGAGTTGTTGCAGATATTCATTCTTCCATTTGTTCCAAAAGTGCTCAACCAGTTGTCGAGTAACTTGCCAATAAGAAAGACGCGGAACCGGAGTGGAAGCCAAAGTTAGTTCTGGAACCGTAGCAATTGGTCTACCGGTGAAAAAGTGGCCTGGGGTTAAGTAATCTAAATCATTAGTTAGTCTACAGATCGGTCGAGAATTCAAGATCGCTTGAATTTGACGTAAAGTAGTTGTGAATCCTTCATAGGTCAACAGGGAATCTTTCATTACTCGTTTCAAATGATATTTCATAGATTTGATTCCAGCTTCCCAGTGTCCTCCAAAATGCGGTGCTGATGAAGGGTTGAATCGCCATTGAGTCCCATCTTTTGCTAAAAGATGGCTCAACTGGCTCATTTCGCGTGATGCTTCGCTAAAGAGTCGCTGTAATTCACGGTCTGCTCCTACAAAGTTCGTTCCTTGGTCGCTGCTAAGTGTTTGACAGATTCCGTTTTTTACCCAGTGCCGTAAAGCGTCGTGAATCTCAGACACTGAAAGAATTTTTTGGTGATAACTTGCTTGAATTCGGCGTGCATGACGAATAAATCGGAGGCACTATGCTGTCATGCGTAGTAGATGGTTGAGATCGGAGTAATAAGTCATCATCTCTGATTCCTGGATTTTCACGACCGCGTGATGGGTATTGCAAACAGTTTTCTTTCGTGATTCAGATTGAGCTTGCTGAGATGGTGTAAACGACGTTTGAGGCCATTGAGTATCTTCTTGATGTAGCCAAGGAGGCCCGTTCCACCAGAGTGCATGAGAATGTAATTGGCGTGGAGTCATACCACGTGAAGCGCAATCAGCGGGATTCTCCTTTGCAGGAATAAATCTCCAGATTCCCTTTGGAAGTGTCTCTTGCACGAAACTGACTCGGTTTGCTACGAAGTCCTTCCACTTAGATGGGTGATTTGTTAACCACGTGAGTGAGACAGACGAATCTGTCCAAAGCCACACCGGTGTTGAAGTGAGTTCTAGGATCTGGATCACATGATGAACCAATCAAGTCAATAATACTGCAGCTGAAAGCTCAAGGCGAGGGATTGATATTCTGGATATTGGAGCTAATTTTGTTTTAAAAACTATGAAACGTACCGCAATTTGGTTGTGGTGTTGAAAGCGGAGGTAGACAACTGCGCTCATGGCTGCATTGGATGCATCTGAGAATCCGTGAACTTGGACGAGTGATTTCTCCGTGAATCCAAGATGCCTGGGAATGCTGAGTTCCTTCAAGTTCATTTCGAAGTCTCGCCAAACTTTCTGAAGATGCTCTGGGAGCACTTGATCCCATTCAAGTTTGTGGAGCCAGAGATTTTGGATAAATATCTTGGCGCTTATGATAACTGGTGATATAAATCCAAGTGGATCAAATAACTGTGAAATGCGTGACAAAGTTGAGCGTTTTGTCAACTTGTCAAGAGGATCGAAATTATTGTTAAATTATTATCGAAATTTGAAACTATCACTGCTTGGGTTCCAGCTCACGCCAAGAGTGCGTATATATGTTTCAGAATCGAAGAATACACTCGCTTCCGTGGCTAGAAGGCTTGAATCTAGATGCTTTAAGATATCAGGGTGATTGCTGCACCACTTTTGCAGGGGAAAGTGACCAGCATTGCTGAGACCGATGGCTTGGTTGACAAGTTCTACGCACTCTTCGATGGTATCAGCACCACCAAATTTGTCATCTACGAAACGACCTAACGAAAACATGTCGACTGCGCGAGGGAATCGATGACCTTCGTCATGAATAAGTTGTTTGAGAGTGCGTAGTGCTAGATACGGAGCACAAGCTTCCCCGTACGTGACTGTGTGTAGATGGAATTCAACAAGTTGATCGTTGGACCACCATAAAATTCGCTGAAGATCCCAGTCATCTGAGTGTACTAAAATTTGACGAAACATCTGCTTTATATCGGCAGATACTACATACTTGGGGCGACGAAACCGTTGGATCACATCTGGAACTTCGGTTTGAAGTTTTGGACCGGAGTGCATAATGTCGTTTAGCGATTTCCCATTGGAGGAGCGCGCTGATCCGTTGAATACAACACGGAGCTTAGTTGTTGTACTAGTTGGACGAAGAACTCCATGATGAGGTAAGTAATATACGGTAGATTTTGGCTTATAGTTGTTAGGAACTTGACTCATGTGCTGACGATCTTCATAATTGTGAAGAATTCTTCGTAGAGCCTTCTTGTATTCAGCGTCCATTTGAAGTCGTCGTTTTTGAGAAAACAGGACTCGATCCGCAGTTGAACGAGAATCACCTAAATATGAAGGTTTTTCTTTTAATGGGATGCGCACGACGTATTGGCCAGACTCAGTACGCATGTGAGTGCTAAAAAATGTTGCTCACAAGCTTCCTCGTCAGGTGTGAGATGAGGAGTTGTGTTAATCTTTGGTATCTCTTCTTGAGTCCAGAATTCTTGAAGTCTTTGATTTAAGTCGTCGTTGGTGGTTGCGCAAAAGTGAGCACATGCTGATGAAATAGTGTGATCAGAGATTACTGATCCAGATAAAATCCAGCCAAAAACAGTTGCTTGAGCTAGAGGCGTATTCTTAGGGCCTTTGCGAATACCCGTAAGAATAATATCAGTGTAGACATCAGCACCCAAGATCATGTCAATCTTGCCTGGCGTGTTGAACGACGGGTCCGCAAGCTGCAATCCATGTATATGCGACCAGGGCTCGCATTTTTTCTCCGTTGATGGCAGCAGTGCGGTGAGTTTTGGCAATACAAACGCGTTTACAGTACATGCGTACCTCGTGGTTACTGTAGAATGTAGTTTGACGGATACCATGCCTCGTGTGGTGGAGACGTGGGACGCACCAACCCCGAGCAAACTGATAGATGCTGCTGAGCGTTTTAATCTTAGAAGTTGAACTACGCGTTCACTGATGAATGAGAGCTCGGATCCTGGATCAATAAGAGCTCGAAGAGTGTGATATAAATTGTTACTATGGATGGAAATCAGCGCTGTGGCTAGTAGTACGCTGAATTGTCCATCAGTATTATGACTAGCATGACAAGAATTCGCTGAAAATGGACTGATTGTCTTCGTACTCGCAGGGGAATATGTGGAGACAACTGGAGATGTATCAGACGAACTGCCAGTAGTTTGAGAAGTTGTTTTATTCTTGAATTGATCAGACCTACAAAAAGCTTCGTGTAAAAGTGTAATATGTCTTTGTTTGCAATTACGACACGTTCCTTTAGATAAGCATTCCTTGGTGGAGTGTGATATGCTAGGCAGTTGAAACACAGCTGGCGCCGTTTAATGAAGTCCTTTCGATCGGCTGCTGTCTTCCTGGCGAAATCCGGACACCGGAACAGGTGATGATTCTCAGAACACAATGGGCATTGCTCTTTCGAAATGGATGACGTCGCTAGTGATGTAGTGGCGTGTGACTTTGCTTTGGGCGTGGAAGTCTTCATGTGAAAATGACGCTCCATCGTATCAATGGCCGCGGCTCGGGCCTCGAGAAATTGAATAAATTCCGATAAGTCGCTAGGAACCATGTTGGCTCCTTGATTTAGGGCCCAAGCTTGACAAGTGTCTTGATCAAGACAACGGGTGGCCAAATGTACGATAATGAGGTCCACTTGTTGGTTGGAGCACCTAAAACCTTCAAAGCAGCCAAGTTTTCAATTACTGTCGATGTGAGTTCGAAGAGACCCTTGGCAGATGCTTGTTGGAGTTGTTTCATCGTGAATAAAGTCTCCAGATGAGTTTCGATGATAATGCGTTTGTTTTCATATCTTGCAACCAATTTATCCCATGCTGGGACGAAATTCTCATCGGTGATAACAAATGGGGCCAGCAAACGAGCTGGTTTGCCTTTGACGCTACGTTTTAAATATTGAAGCTTGACTACGTTGGAGTAGTCAAGTTTACCGACGGAGGCCCAAAACATATCGCTGAATGCTCGCCACTTCGTGACAGTGCCATCGAATATTTCTAATTCGAGTTCAGGTAGACGTGCTCGAGTGACGTGGTGCCCACCAAGCACTGAAGTCTCAACACGCATGAAACCGTCGTGAAGATTAGCTGCTAAGTTCGCCATTTGTTGCTGGATGTAGACGAGTTGGGTGTCATATTCTTCGTACATTTTTTGGTATAAATTGTTTTGTATGTACTCATGTTCTTTGATGATTTCCATTTAATTCCATAAATGGCCTCATGGTCACGTTCGATACGCTGCCAAAGGTCTTGGAGGTGATCGAGGCGTGATTGGAGCTGGATCTTGGTCAATTCAGAAATGGGTTGTCTCTTGATAGGTTCGGAGATCGATTTTAAGCTCGCGTAGCGGTTGATTTGGAGCTGATATTTTGATTCGATTAAATTTGCCATTGTCACGTTGTCAAAAAAAACTTTTTTTTTTGTATAGTTAAGATATATCCATAAGTCTTGAACCCGACTCGAAGGACCAGAAAATGTTTGAATTGTATTAAGAAAAAAAAGAAAATGGGTTCAAGTTGAGGATGTTTTTATTTGCGTGTTGACTTTTACACTGATTTTTTCTGAACATAAAATAATAATCGAATATAAATAAATTTGGTTGTCATAACTTCAGCTTGACCGCGCCAACTCGAGTAATTTTCTAACAGTGTCACAAGGGTTTATGTAAAAAACCACCCTATATACCACCACTATATATTATGCGTTTTATCAATATCTACGAAAAGTTTTAATTTCATTAAAAAATCTTCAATTGTTTTCTAGAAAAAAAAATAACGTCTGGGGTAGTTTCCCCCGTAACTCCAATACAAGTGGGGGTAGCGGGTTAAAATTGTGCGACAATAAGTTTTTCATAAAGAGGAATCAGCACACGGAAGCATTTTCACGGACTATTTCTTACTCCCCCGTCTGTGTAATAATAGATATGTAGATGTAGATTATGTCTATTACTTTATACTTTATATTATCGAGTTACTTATATTGGATGAAACATTTTTCATTCAAGCTCCGCTTTTAATGGTCGTAGCGTGATTTTATATAGCCTAAAGCCTTTCTCTATTTATAAATAAATTATCCAACACTAATAAAAAGTTCAATTCTAGCCGGTAGCTAGTGAGATTAACGCGTTCAATCAAACAAACAAACAAATTCTTCAGTTTTATAATATTAGTATGGACAAACCAGTATCTACTAATATTACAATTATCATTCCTAGTAGGGAGTAATAAATGCAAAACGTTTTTAATCGCACTAATAAATAAATTTAAAATATTTGATTTTCAAAAATATTTTTACTAAACAATAAATTGACATTTTAATATTTGAGAATTGTTTGAGGATTAATAGGTTCTATTTACTTAGGTACATTTTTACTATAAATATTTTGTTCAAAAATACATTTGATTCTATCACAATCTAAAACAAGGCGAACAAAAAATAAATCAATTAAATAATACTAAAATAAATATTCTAAGATATTTTTCCTTCTGTCGTCGTTCCATTTTGTTGTGGTTGAGCTTTTCTTTCTTCATTTCTATCTATTTCACTTTGTTGCATTTCTGGTTTTGTTATCATTTGAACGGTTAACATCGGCGATAGCTCAGCTGTTTCATCTTGCTCTTTTTCCAAATGCTCGCAGTTGCTTTCCCCGCAAATTTTGCATTCAAATAGATCTGGTAAAATAGCTTTACATAGTTTCTGAAATACAAGATTGTGTCAATATTTTTATTCGCTGAATGTTCAAAACAAATTTTACTTCTCTCCACGTGTGACCCTCGGCTTTGCAAAACACTAAAATGGCAAAACCAGGAATGCAAGCAAGAGAAAGTGATGCAATTATCCACCCAAGTGCAATCGCCCAATCAGGATATTGGTATTTTCCATTATCGTATGTTGGAGGAGTATAATCAATTAGAGTAAATACCCATAAAAACTAAAATTAAGAAATAATTTGTAAAAAATTTGTAAATTTAATTTAGGTAATTACCAAAAGAAGTAGAGGGGTTAAAATTAACCAGCAAAATCTAAAATAAATAGACGGTGGTTTGCCAGTCATATCTTCAACATTTTTCGATAAACGCCACGCTCCATAAAACCAAGCTACTGCGATACTTTCAAAGAACGCTAAATACATTATTGAAATCGATGCAGCATAGTGATCAATCAATTGAAAATAGTAAATTCCACCCTAAAATAATTAACATCTACGTAATTCAACGACCACAAAAAGTAAAATAAGTTATAGTACGAGAGCTAGTGACGTCAAAAAAAAAAGAATTTTAGGTCGGCCAGTTTTTATATATGTTATCTCTCGCACTATCCCGGGCATCATACGAGCTGTCTGGCTGCCGGGAGGGGTTACATTTAATAGTGCGCATCCTGTACAGGTAAAATATTGAAATTTTCAGAAAAAAGAAAAAGTTTCAGATGAAATTTGTAGAAAATAACATTTTACATAAAAAATGTCCAGTGACTAATTGTCGTAAAGTTGCTAGTTTGCCCGCTACAAGCTTAGAACGGCTGACTCGACCTGACGTCATTTACTCAAATGACGTCAGGTCGAGTCAGCCGTTCTAAGCTTGTAGCGGGCAAACTAGCAACTTTACGACAATTAGTCACTGGACATTTTTTATGTAAAATGTTATTTTCTACAAATTTCATCTGAAACTTTTTCTTTTTTCTGAAAATTTCAATATTTTACCTGTACAGGTGCGATGCGCACTAATAAACGCAATCCCTCCCGATAACCAGACAGCCCAGTATGATGTCCGAGATAGTGCGAGAGATAACATATATAAAAACTGGCCAACCTAAAATTCTCTCTCGAAAACGTTGCTAGCTCTTAAACTATTATACTTATTTACAAAAATTGATGAATTACCTGCGTTACATTTGGTAAACCGACCAAGAAAGATATAACACATATAACGAGAACGAGCATTTCGTGACAAACGAGATTTCTTCGGATCCAACGTGGGAACCCGTCCTGGATGGAGGTGACGACTACTTCAACGATAGCAAACTATAGAAGATTTAAAATTTTTTATTTATTTCTTTTTTGTTTCAATATTAATTGTTTACCTGACTATTGAGTCCTAAGCATAACATCATGAAGAAAAATAAAACTGCCCAAAATTGAGATGCTGGCATTTTTGCCATGGCTTGAGGATAAACGACAAATACTAGACCAGGACCTAAAATTATATGTTTTTTGAAATAAGATCTAATATGCAACGATTTGTTTCGCCAGTTGTTGATAACATGATAGTGATTGACAGAGTTTTTCCCCAACTTGAATCATAGCATTTAAAAGTATATTCTACAATACCGGTCAGATTGTGAGTATCATTTTTTTTCAGTGAAAAATAGTTCTTTTTACTAACATAGCTCATTGCGGACGAGAAATCAAACTTTTACGCTATAAAATAAAACTAAGCATCTCAATTTAATAAGAATAATATTATACGACATACCTACGTAAATAAAATGATAGAGGTATGTCGTTGTGCGCTAATAACGCAAAAACTAATAGATATATTTCAACTTTCATTTTGTTTTACTTTTTAAATACTTGACCCTTATCTAAAAAAAGAGTTATCACGATATCTTCATTTAATTCAAAGTTATTGCAATTCGATTACTACTAACACTACTAGACTTGGGTTACTTCTTTATAATATGTACCGGTACATGTTTCGGTTTTGAGGTTTTTGTTCCCTGTCCAAGAATCATTTATCCCGGTCGATTTCAAATATAAGCTAGTCATCTTTTAACTGAATAATGTCGGTCAGTACAAAACAAATTAAAATCTATTTTTGATTTATCTTTATACTTTACGCTAAGTATTTGGGGGTAACATTTAAACGAAATTGTATAATATATAAAATTTCCAGAACGATTTTCGGAGTAATTAACTCAATCATTACATCGACTATCAAATTATGAAAATTCTGTAGTTATATTGGTTATATTATTCATACTTAGATTTTCCTTATCAAAATGTCGACTTGAATACTGTATTAAACTGTAAATTATATCATATGAATCTCAATGTAATGTACCTACTTATCTTAATTTTCATTTTATTTTTAAGCAGTTACAATCAGCAAAATGGGTAGTACTTTTAGTCGAATTTATTTATAGGTATTTTAATTTTCTTACCATCATCAATTACATTTTCGATTGATGTATTTTGCTCTGTTGCGATGTTTCCGATGGTAGCGAAACAAAATATTCCGACTAATAACGATGTAATAGCATTAATAAACGATACTGCTAACGTGTCATGTAAAATTTTATTATTATATTTATTGTAACTAGCGAAACAGATCATTGAGCCAAAGGTCGTTCCTAATGAATTGAAGTTTTGGGCCACTGCGTTGACCCAAACTTTCGCATCTAATAATAAAGACCACTTTGGATTAAAAAAATAACGCAATCCTCGATCAGCGCCATCTAATGTGATTGCTCGACCCAAAAACATTATGATTAACAAAAACGGGAATGTTGCCGTAAAATAACGCACTTTCGCTGACGATTTGATACTTTTCCATATTGCGAAGTAAACAATGACCCAAGCGCATAGCAAGCAGGCAACGAGATCCCAACGTAAATCACCTGGTTCCTCAATACCACGACTAATTTTTAATACTTTATGACTGAAAATATAGAATAGATCTTGAAAAAAGAAACACTATATAAATATTGAGTTGATGTATTGATCTTACTCAAAAAACTCTTCAGATGGAGTACGTGAATTATTCGATCTAGAAACGTTATAAATATGCTGAACCGACGGCGGAATCCAACAATCTTGAGTATTCCAACTACTACTGCAGTGGCTCCAAGCCGCTTGTGGCCGAAAGGCCGCAAATAAATAATAAATTGCATATGCTATTATTACACTGTAATAAGTTGACATTAAAAATGATATCACAACGCTAGCTACGCCAGCACCTAAAAAAAAAAAATAAAATTTAAAAATAATAATTTAAAAACTATTTTTTCTGTACCTTTAAAAATAGGACACAAATGACCTAGAGCTCCTATAGGACCTCTTCCAGTAAACTGTCCTACTGCTAATTCCATGTATAACATGGGAATACCACACACAATCAATATAATGAAATATGGTATTAGAAATACACCTGAAAACAGGAGTTAAATATTACAAGAATTAAAACATTATAAAATTGTGTATGTATTACGAGTATATTATATAAAATACAAACCTCCACCACTTTTGTAGCAAAGGTATGGAAAGCGCCAAACATTGCCTAATCCTACACTGTATCCAATGCAGGCCAAAACAAACTGCATTTTTGATGCCCATTGTTCTCGTCGTTGGGGTTTCATGTACATACTATCTACATCATCGAAATGATCACCACATCCCAGGCTGGAGTCAAAACTGCGTGAATCATCTGGCGGTCTGAAATTTGTTTTTGAATTTGATCTGAATTAAATATTCATTTCACAAACACTATAAATTATAGTAGGTAAATATGATCAAGAACGTGTACGGAAAACAAAAACTATTTTATGTTTTTTATTTTTGTAACATTAACGATATAAATATTGGTTTTCGACTTTTTGAAACAATGCGTTTAGAATAAATTTCAAAGTTGATTTTTGAAAAGACCTTGAAATTGGAATTACAGAACCGGTATTTATTATAGATAACTTAAGATAAAATTCAAAATCTTTATACCTATATCTTTTTAATTTAAGTTATATAGGTAATTCTATTATTGAAATGTATTGTTTTAGATATATAAGTCCCTGAAGAACGACAATAATAAGCCTTATATTGAAAAGAGATAAAATATTATAACAATCACTCATTCAAAAAACGGTCGAATGATTTGGAATGATCGACAAGCTTTGATTTAAATCGGACCATCTCTAGAAAGTTCCCTTATACATAATACAAAAAAAAAATATCGTTAAATTTTTAGAACATTTACTTCAGTGCGATTTTATGGGATTTGTAAATTCGTAAATTCAACGAATAAATAGTGATTGTTGTTATTTAAATTCGTGCTTATAAAATCTGTACCTCGATTCTAAAAGGGCCATTGTTCAAAATTGTAGAAATCGTGCTGTGCAAAAAAAATGATCTCCATTTATCTACTGTTAGTGCAAAAAAGGACTATGTGTATTTAATTTGGCATTTTCTGGGAATGGTAGAAATGGACACTGACCCTTTTAGAACTAAGGTACAGAAATAAAGTCTAGTGTTTATTAAAAGTTTTTGATTTATAAGATTTGATTTTTAAAGAATAAAAGAACCTTGTGGCCTGTGGGAACTGAACATAGATTTGAGACAAATCTCGTTACATACTTGTAGAATTTAAAATGAATTCGTAATAATTATGATTCCATTACAATATTAAAATTACATTAAGTACGTTATGCATTTCTTTAAAAGTTGCAGCGTAAGTATATACTACCTACATATCCCGAGCTATTTTAGAACAAGACTGTCGCCACTCGAAAAAAAATTGAATTTTTCTATCCTAAACTCGCAAGAAGACTGGAAACTATAAGGGATAACTCAAATAGCGATTTTATATATTTCATTGTAAAACAAATCTCTTAAAAGCAACAAAAAATAAAAATGTGTAATTGTTTTTTTGTGACTTTTTAAATAAATGTTCATTTTAAATTGACAATAAAAATATTTTTTGAATACTGTATAGTCCAGTTATCTGTTAGTTTTACCTCGAAAGTTTTCTGGTAATTTTATAGATTTCGATGTGCTCTTTTCAAATTTAAACGTTGACACCTCGTATGATTACGGCTCATATTGGAAAATAGCGCCTATAACACTGTTTCTTGACAATGTCACCTTTCCGATTCATTTTACGACAAAAACATTTCCGTGCGAAATGAAAGTAGACAACATTGCCTGCAGTTTATGTACTAACAATTTTTTGGAAAATCAACAGTTTTGGCATACGAGAATCGCAAACCTTGATACAACTATTGTCAACCCATGACATTCAATTTTAAATTATTACAATTTTGTATTGTAAGATAGGTTTATTAGAAAATTTTACAAGTGTATATTAATACAACACAGTTACTACATAATATGATTAAATGAACAATTCTATTAAGCTTAAGTAATAAAAATACTTGTTATCCGCTAAAGGATTGCAATTTCGCATTGATTTTAGTCCCGCGGGATTTTTGCTGCATTGACTTCAATCCAGCGGGATCCCGCATAGGTTATGGTTATGGTTGTTTTAATGAATTCAAAACAAAACTTCCGCCATTGTTTTTAGTGTAATAATTATTTAGGTATTTATGTAAAATTTGAAATTTTTATTTCTCTTATTTTCTTAAGTGATGGCCATTAATTATTAAAATTTTCTTCATCATTTCGGAAAAATATTTTAACTTGTTTAACTTTATACGTTTATTCAATCAATATTAATTTGACTTCCTGCAAATTCAGTATGATTATTTCTATTAAGCTGACAGTACCCCCCTGAGTGTAAAATATATTGTACACTTAGAAGTTCAAAAATGCTCAAATTTTATGCTTCAAATGAGGATTTATTTATAATTTATGTAATTTTTATTTTACGGATTGATTAAAGTAGATTGAGTTTATTTTAAGTTAAAGTTGTTTGTTCGTACATATCTTGCTTTCGACGTTGCGTACTTGTATATAAAACCCTTGTTTATGTACTTTTAATAACCTTTTGTTTAAATGTATACCATCACCTCACGTTTTCTAACCCCCGCGATACACTTCTTTTTTTTCTTTTTATAGTATTCATGGAAAAAATTAAGTGAGTAAAAGGCGCCAAGCTTGAATGAATTTTCATCAGTCGGTACTTGCGGATTCACATTGCGGATTCCGCAGGGCCTAGAATTATGCTTGATCCCACTGGGTTGCAATCCCTAATTATAATGCTGAAGAATGTGTTTGTTTGTTTGGCTAAACGCGTTAATTTCAGAAACTAACTTGTTCAAATTGAAATATTCTTTTAGTGTTGGGTAGCCTATTTATCAAGGAAATCTTTGTACTACATAACATTACGCTACGGCCAATAGGAACGAAGCAACAATGAAAAATGTCGCAAAAATGAAGAAAATATATTCCTTTTGAAACCTGCGCTGCGTAAACGGTTCAAGTTTTGCAATAATTATGTATTCCGAATTGTTACCCTTAAAAAGTTTGAAAAAAAGTCCGTGATAGCTTATTTCTATCTATCAAAGTTGGACCACTATAACCTTTTAATGGTAAGCAATTTTGTTAGAAATAAGGCATTATTTGTTGTATTTATTATGTGTTTTTTATAAATATGATATTAGTCCTTATCCAGATAAATACGTCTGATTCCGACGTTCCGATTACAATACCCGATACAGGCCCGATTGCAATACTACATTTACTATATAGTAGTAAAAGAAAGAAAAAACCGTTTACTACCAAAATAATTTCGCTTCCTGTTAGATATACCTCAAAAGAAATGAAAAATGGAGCTTGCCCTAAAAGAAGAGGAAACATAGAAGATGTACCAAAAGAAGTGGTTTGACGGTTCCCGTAGGATACCTCTTAAACCAGTGATGGTGAACCTATGACTCGCGTGTCAGATGTGACACACGAACTCATTTTGTTTGAGTGACACGCTTTAACAGAGACACAAAATTGTACTCTACATACATCATCTCTTGATCTCATGATATAATCTTCAGCACCACCATATCACTAAAAAAGGGCGGGTACTAGCTAGACCGGCCATTAGAAGTTACCAAAGAACCTGAAATAATAGAAATCTAAAAATTGGGGTTAAAGCCTAACTGGATTGGAGCTAACTTCCTAAAATATTTTTGGTTTTCTGACACTTGCGGTTATACCGGAAGTCGACACTCAAATTGTTATTTCAAATGGCATGCCCTATTTGTTTTTACATATCTCGATTGAATTAATAAATCTTAGCATCTTTCAAAATAACGAGACCTCATTTAATCCTTAAGGTTTTCGGGAAAAAAGACTTTTATTGGAAATTTCGCATCAAACGGACGTCTTGTAAAAGGTCCGTAACTCTCACATTAAATTGTAGGTCTCACGTAGGTAACTACCTATGTTGACCTTAGTTCATCTAACTTGAAACAGATCTACTTATACTGAATCTTTTTAGTTTAAATGTTTAATGCAAAACTAATTTTTTTTAGTTTTGCTTTTTAATTGAAATGGTTATTTTATATTTCATTATTATAAATTCATCGCATAAAACCCAAATATTAAATATTTAAAAAAAATTACAGGAAATCATTTACAATTGAGATCACAATACAAGATAAAATGATTAATAATTGGGAGTTGTTAAAGAAATGAGACAACTAAGTTGAAAATTGTTTACAATAGTACGCAAATAAGTTAATAAATTATGTCAATTTTTCTATTGTTCCATCGTAATTAAAAATTATAGTGATAATAATAAGTGTAATAAATTAAAATTTTTTTTTGTACATTATATGAATTTAAATTAAATGCATAAGAATTTGCATAAACTATTGCAAACGTATTATTATTAAAATGTTTCTTTTACCTATTTTAACACGGAATACTTAAGTCTCGTTTTGGAATTTACATTTTTTTTTACAATTTGTCGTCGAACGATTTATGAGCACACTACAAACATTTTATCACATGAGACTGTGTGTATATAAATTTTTTATTTCAAGGTTTACGTTTGATTTTTTCTATAGCTAAATTGATAAAAATCATAATTAAAATCACTACCGCATGTTGTTGAAGCGTGTTATTAATTTGAAAAGCAATGAATGAGACAATCATTGAGATTAAAATCGATGTCAATAATACTAAAAAAGGATTAAAAAATAATAAGAAAAAACTCGCAAAATTGAAAGTTGTTTCGTCACAACTTCTTACAAATTATTACAACTCATGTTTGATATTAGTTAAATGTCTTGTTAAATGTTAATTTATCAGTTATCAACTTTTGAATTGTTTAAAAAAATCATAAAATTATCATAATTTAAAGATAAACTCACAGTTTGTACGATGTTACATAAGGCAATCCATTCTTCATTACTAATTTCGTTGTAAGAATAGATGTTCGTCGTTTATGTGAATCCATTTTATTTAATTAAAAGCTAAAATAGCTGGATCAAAAGGTTTGAATTCGTAACCGAAAAAGGAAGTTACTTTTCCTACGTTGTCACTGTGCCTTTTGTTGGATAAAAATGAAATTTTCATCTTCACACTGCATTCATTGAAACTTCGAATGATTCTAATGAATGTATAAATATTTGTTTTTTATATTTACCGAAAAAAAACCTATACCTGAGAATCAAAAAATAAAGGGGGGTAAATCGATAAATTCTTGTGCTAATATTTAATCGACATGTTATTTTAAAATATTTAAAAAATCTATTGTAAATTAAAAATAATTAAATGATGTCAATCGTATTAAGTCGTTTTATCTTAAAGTGAATATAGGTACATTATAAAGATAAGCTAATCTTGTGATAATCTATTACAAACTTTTAGTATTTTAAAAATAAGCAGCTTATAATTTCTTATCGAGTTTTATTAAGAAAACATCAACTAATTCTCACTAATAACAGGCTTTTTAGATTAAACTTTAATTTTAATAAAGGTATGTGTCTACTTAACCAAGCCATTACGTAACTTATTAAAACGATTAATTTAAAAAGGTTCACCGTTCCTGTCTGTTGCAAATATGATTAAGAAATT
Source organism: Sisyra nigra (assembly GCA_958496155.1). Classification (NCBI taxonomy): domain Eukaryota; kingdom Metazoa; phylum Arthropoda; class Insecta; order Neuroptera; family Sisyridae; genus Sisyra; species Sisyra nigra. Next base: position 28,693,135 of record OY292314.1, read on the forward strand.
ATTTTAATGACCTCAACATGACGTTGTCGTACATAAGGTGGGTTCAAAAGTAAATATTTATCAAATGATCGATAATAATAATTTTGTTTCGAGGTAACACAAAGAATATATTCATATGCAAATTAAAATAAAATAGTTTATTAATTGATCGCTAAATTCTTAAATAAATTTGTTTAAATCGAGCGAAATAGGTTCTAATAATTATTAAATAAATATTTTCTAGAAGATTTGATGAAGTGGGAATATTTTTGGGTTTTATTTAAAATAAACTACATAATGATAATTTTAATGTACAATTTGTTGCTTCATAAGTGTAAAGAAATGCGGTGTAATTCATTAGCATCTATCAGCATTTAGAATATCAAATTGAATATTTTAATTGCGGGATTTCAACACTGTTAAGTTGAACCTGAAGATACGAGCTTTGAATTTTTAGTTTTAGCTTATATTAATAAATGCCTTCTGCTTTAATCCAGTTCTTTGAGGGTACCTACTTATTAACACATTGACGTCGGGGAACGCATGGGTGCGTCTTCTGCCTTGTAGGTTATTTAACATTATAATTCATAATTAAATATTATATATAAATATATATATCAAAATATTTATATATAATATTTAATTATGAATTATAATGTTAAATAACCTACAAGGCAGAAGACGCACCCATGCGTTCCCCGACGTCAATGTGTTAATCCTATTACTCTGTACCTACCATATTATATAGAAATCTTCATATTTTCTAACAAATTTCTAGCGTACATTTTGATAGAAAAATTTATAGTAAATCCACAAATCTATGCATTTTTCCAAAATAAAAATATTTTATTGCAAAGTGTAAACACTAAATTATTTTTATATAATAATCCACATCACAAGGCTTTTCTTCCAAAATGATTTATATATCTTATTGTTAGTGAAATTCGAAAAGATATGATAGCCTTATTGTACGTTTCATCAAAATCTGTTCAACCATTTTAGCGGAATGGAGTAGTATCATAGTAGTGTAGTAGGAGTAGTAGTGTATCCTATAAGAAATGTATTTTTTTTGCGATAAAATGTATTTAATGTGCTATTATTTTCATACAAAATTTCATTAAAATCTGTTCAGCTTTTAATGCTGGAAATTACATATTCTATGGAAGCAGTGCAATTTTCTGAGACAAAAAATTTTCTCTGTTGTTTGTACAAATCTCGCAAATCATACTGAATTTTATTTCGTTCAGTCATTTTAACTTGATATTTTAGTAGTTATCCTTCAAGTACTTTGTATTTTGAAATTTCCCTCCCTATCCCATAAAATATGTTTAATTATAAAAGGGCATATACAAATACACATCCTCAAATAATATTGTTCATTAGATTTAAATATCTGATTATTTTTTTCAAACAAAATTCTCTGGTTGTTTTCACAAACATAAACAGTTTAAAACATGTAAGGGTACACTACAGCTTTATATATAATATGTATCAAAATTTCCTAGCTGATTCGAGTGGAAACCGCGTCACTACCTAAGCTAGTGTCTAATATCCATTTGCTTGTGTTTGATTCTTTGCTGTAAGTTTAGGTATGTACTGTTTTAACTTTTAACCATGATATGGATAAAGATAACGTTCAACAATATAATAAACAGCTAAGCGAATACTAATGAAACTCTTAAGGTGAACAACCATAGTTACAAACGAAATATGACAATATAGGTATATTTTTTTTAATTTTGAAATTGATTAATATATAGTACAATGTAATGTATACATCTACAGGTTTTATCATGTCATGAATACGTTCTTTATCTAAAAATTTGATAAAATATTTATAGATTTTAAAACAATATTCTGACATTTGTTTACTAGCATATTCATGTAGGTAAGTAAGTCATCATATTATTGTGTTGCTTAAAAACCATGATGACAAAGTTAATCACTCTCACTGCTTAAATTTAATTCAAAAAAATAGTTTAAGATTCGACTGCGAAATTACTACATTCATAACGTGGTTAATCAAAATATAATTTTTACATATAGATACTATATTTATGAATGAGAGAATACACTTTTACTAAGGTGTCGCTCAAAAAGTTCTCGCAAATACTTTTAACTAAAATAATGTTAAATGATTTTTGGGAAAAAATTTCATTCACATGTTAACGAAATAAAATATAATCCACTTCGTTGTAATGTATGTAAAGAATTAGAAAAATACTGGGGGCCGTTGCCCAAGTGGCCGTAGCTCTTCGCAGCTAAATGTAAACCGGGTATTATTTTCTTAGTTTTACGTTCATGACGTATATTCATCTTTGTATTAAATCAAAGCTCTTTTTCAATGGTCTTACTTTAACTCACTTTGTAAGTACACCCTTACGTCTCTGATGAATTAGTAGATACTAATTTTTACTGTGCGTCGTTAGATTTTCGAAGTTGCGTTGTTTTTTTGCATGTTTTTTGCGTTTTTTTGTATGTATGTAAAATTTATTGCTACAGAAAATCATAATTAACTTTGCGTCGTGTTTTTTTGGAACGTAACCACGACGCAAAGTGAGGTATGGGTTATGTTCAAATTACATTACCCCATTTTTGAACATCTTCCCGCTACCCGATCATCACTAAATTTTATATGCCGGTTGAATTTCGATGACATGACTCACCATAAAAATTTTGAGTTTCTGGTGTGTTTAAATTTAATTTAGCCACCTATTGGCGCAGTGGCTAGAGGAGTATTTCTCTCCACTTCATGCGTCAAGTGGCCCGGGTTCGATTCCCGTTGAATCCTAGAATTAAGATCCTAGAACTAAGATTATAATTGACCAACAGAAATTTTCTGTGTTTAGACAGTCGTGATATGACCATAGCTGTTAAAGCGACTTAAAAAACCAAAAAAAAAAAATTAATTTAATTAAATATTTTCGATCTTCAATCTTATAATAATGAATTTTAAATTAAACAGTCAAATATTTGAATTAATATTAATTAAGTATATTTGAATGACAAGAATATATTTTGCAGAAAGATATTAATAAAAATTTGAAAAAATCGTTTCAGCTAGTTTGCATTTCAATAAGAAATTGTAAAAACTGTGAAGACTAAAAAGTATAAAAATAAATATATATAAATAAACCTTTTTTAAAAACTGTTTTTATTTTCAAAATGCACTTAAAGTAGAAAATAAATTTTATATTAGAATTTACGAAAAGAAAGATCCCTATATTCCAAATTGATATAGTCATTAAAATTAAAAGTTATACAAGAATATCTAATCGTAGGTTAAATTGATCATCATGACTATTTTACACTGCTAATGATTAATGAAAACTAAGAAGGCGACAATGAAGATTCAAAAGTGTGTATTTTTCGTTTTAATTATTTATAACCCAATCGAAATACCTTCAAATTATATATATTTGAAATTATTCATATACTAATAATAATTAATTAAAGTGTGATTTATGGGTAAACAGAGGGTGATTAATTTTTTTCATTATTTTTTTTCTGTAATCAGCGCAAGAAATACCATTAAAATCGCTAAAAAAATTTTGAAATAATTTTTTCATCGCAGACTTCGCATACCAGGAAGGAGGGGTATCGCTTAGTTAGTGCGACAAGATAATGACTCGAGAAGCCAGTTATCATCTTACAAAATTTCATCAAAATTCGTTGTCAACTAAAAATGTACATACAGTTTTAGTTTTTTTTCTCAAGATAGTTTTTTTATTTTTCCGCGAATGAGACATTTTCCCGCAGTAAAAAGTAGCCTAGATAATCTCAATCTCAAGACTCAACTAGTCAGTTATCATCATTTCAATTTTTATAAAAATTTATCAAGTGGTTTTTACGTGATTCGGTAGCAGACAGACAGAGAGAAAAAAATTTAAAAATGGTTGTTTTGGTCTCTGTAACGATATTTACGACTGTTTAAATAAGATTTTTAAAAACATATTTAATTAAAAGACAAAGCTTAGTTCCAATTTCATTGAGAGCAAGTACAGATTTATTCAACTAATAAATACCTTATCATCATGTTTTTTATATTTTTTAACAACGTTTCAATACTTTCTGTCCTGTGTCTTATTGTTGTCCACATGGAGTTGTAAAAACGATAAAAGACAATGAAAAAACAAAAAAATATTGTGTGTACCCCAAATATTACAAAATTAAAATTATTAAAATAATGGAACACTTGAACTACCTTGTATAAAAATAAAATAACAAATGTAAAATTTATTAAATGAATTTGAGAGTAATGACAATATTAGATGACTTTAGATAATCTCTGAAGTTTACGTGGATATTGCCATCTATTTTTTACTCAAAGTACTTCAAACTATTTCAGTTACCAAACAATTAACATCTATTTTTACCATTATTTTTTATTTTCTTGTGCTAATATTTGTTTTCCTTAAAAATATGTTATGCTTAACTAGGTATACAAATTGTATTGAAAACATATATATCATAAGGATTTGTATCTCGAGCAAAAGATAAAACAAGATAAGAAATTATTGTTCGATAGTGAGAAAAATATTTAAAGAAGTCGCAACTACTATTTGATTTCAAGGTGCATTTAAATTAGTTCCGTCATTTAGCGTTCGTGCATCGTACATTTCCTTATAAATTATTTAAAAAAATAAGGTTTTTAAGACAAATACAAAGGAACGTATATTCATCAAATTATCATTTGATTGTAGTAAATAATAAAGTAATAAATTAACGCCTCTATGTGTTAAAAAGTTGTAGAAAAAATTACTTCTGTTTTCATCAGAGTAATTATTAACATTCTAATGCAAATAGTAGAGCGTCATTTAAATCAAGCAATAAATAAACTAGTAAAAATAAATGCAGTGCAGGTGTTAATTATGAAATAAATCGATATTTTCATATATAATTGCTATTTGTGACAATTTTTTAAATGTATTTCATTCACCACATTTTGCGTTACCTTGAATTTTCCATTGGCAATTTCTTTATTAAGAACACAGATATTTCATCAAATAATTAAAATAAAATTTGGATATGACATAAATCAGGGGCAAATTGTCTTTTTAAACAAATGGGCTCAGAATTATGAAATTAATTTAAAAACGTGATAATAAATTAATTATAAGTGAACCTTAAAAAAATATACATAAAAAGTTTTATCACAAATCTGACAACTTTAGCCTTGATACCCTTTATTATTTTTATATTTATTAGTATAACAAGTAGATTATATTTGTTTGATTTTCTAAAAATCCGTCATGGGTTCTGTTTAAATCGCAATATTTATTGCATGATATTGTACAAAAATGTTCTTAATTCCGGAAATGCTATTTTTTCTCTTCTGAATGATCAAATTTAAACATCCAAAACTAAAAATTGGCACAATTAATAATTAGATAATAAAAATATTAACAGGCTTTTTCACCGGAAAACACCAATGATAAAAGGACAAACTATATATTCTCTTTTTTTAATTTAATTAGGTAATTTAAGTGTGTAGGTATTTATAATTGAATTTGTGAATTAAAACCGCAATTTTATTTTCTTTGTTATAAATTATTCAATTTCTTTTTTGTCCTCGAGCTCTTTCACATGTGATATGTCTAACTATCATATTTCGTCGATTGCGTCAAAGAAAGATAGAATATGGAAATCAAATATTGCGTTAATGGGTAAGAGACGCCGACGCATAGGTCGCGAGCCGTAAGTTACGAGTAGATACAGAGAAAAATTATGCAAAACAAAGACGTAAATCAAAAATTGTAGTTTATTTAGTATGTTCAACAACAAAAGCAAATAAACAATAAACGTAAAAATTATATGTCCTTGTTTCACTTTTAGATAAGTAAATTTTATTGTAACAATACCCAGACAAACGTGGATAGACATGCACTTGTGATATGAAGACAAAAAATCTTTTTCAACTTGAATTTACCTTCATTTATGAGCGATCTTGAAATTTTAATATCTAAAAAGATAATTTTATTTGGATGTATTTGTAATAAATATATTTAAGCGTAACTAGCATTGAAGCTAAAGTAAATGCTGTAAATTCTGTTATAGCAGATTCCTCAATATGTGCATGATTTGTTAATATAATCTATATCTACATATAATAAAATTCTAGTAAAGTGTATCTGTACATTGATTATTTTCTGAAAAATCTTATTGCAATAGCCGTTATTACCGATACAAAGCCCAAATTCATCATTTTGCTAAATTTGTTCTAATGTTAACTAACTATCCGAATTCTTATTTAGGATACTATTTATTGCGGAAAAATGTTTCTTTTCCATGAGAAAATAAGAAGAAATTAGTTCGAGCGAAATCACGCCGAAACTATTTATATTTAGTAGATAACTTTTTCAAAATAATGCATAAAATTAGTTTATATTGAAAAAAGATGACAATAATGCGAAATTTTATAAGTAAAAAGTAATTTATTAACATATGCACACCCCATATTTAACTAAAATGTCACAATAAGGTTTGGAATACCTATGTAGTTTTTTCTCTATCTCTACAAGTCAATTACCAAAAAAATTAATTTTTTTAAACGATTCAATTTCCAATATAGGCTAGTCAAAATCGACATAAAAAATAGCTAAATTCGCAAAACATGCTGCATCTCTGATTTTTTAGTATGTTGTTTGGACCCATTAGGGCTATGTATTCTCAAGTTTGCAACTCTCAAAAAGTTGTAGAATAATTCTTATAGAGGAAAAACCGTGAAATTTTTGAACTTGTTTCAGATTCTGCTCGGTATTTTCTAATCCATGCAATTTTATTCGAAAGTTAGTCGGTACGTTTTTTAAGAGCATTAAATGTGTTACAAATTGAGCCCAACCGGAGCTCCGCAGGTCAATGGGTTACCGAGTTACGGCACTTTGAAAATAAGTCAGTTTTTTGAAAAAAAGAAAATTTTAGTTTTAGACCTTCTTTGGATCGAAGTTGCGTCGAAACCATTGATCCTACGAGCAAAACTTATTGAATAACATAGTTAGCTTTAAATTAAGAGCAAAGCGGGGCCTGTAAGCCTCGCAGTTCTTTCACAATCTTGGAGAACACAATTAAGGTAAAATCGCTTTTTGGTGGGTACTCTAGTATTGGTGGATTGTCCGGGTTTTCCTGAGGTTTGTCACCGTAATATAATTTGTAGGAAATGTAATTAGCTTTAAATTAAGTGCAAAGCGGGGTCTGTAAGATTCGTAGTTCTCTCAAAATCTGTTAAGAAAACCATAAAAGATAAACTTGCATTTTCCCAGAAATGTACCTAAACACTTTTTTGCTGTATGAAGTGATTTTTAATCATGTATGACCTCGGCTGGACTCCTCCACAATGCCAGTCGGCAAGCTCCTGCCCCCGCAGAGCTCATAAGACTCCTCTTTTACAAATGCAAGAATGGGTGCTGAATGGTGGCTACACTTGCCTGAAAGCAGGGCCCAGATGTTCTGCGATGTGTGCTATTTGCTCCGGGAAAATGTGCAAAACTGCAATGAAGAGGACGACGGTGACGAACCTCAATAAAACCCGGATGATCCACCAATACTGGAGTACCCACCAAAAAGCGATTTTACCTTAAATGGGTTCTCCAAGATTGTGAAAGAACTGCGAGGCTTACAGGCCCCGCTTTGCTCTTAATTTAAAGCTAATTATGTTATTCAATAAGTTTTGCTCGTAGGATCAATGGTTTCGACGCAACTTCGATCCAAAGAAGGTCTAAAACTAAAATTTTCTTTTTTTCAAAAAACTGACTTATTTTCAAAGTGCCGTAACTCGGTAACCCATTGACCTGCGGAGCTCCGGTTGAGCTCAATTTGTAACAAATTTAATATTCTTAAAAAACCTACAGACTAGCCTTCGAATAAAATGCATGGATTAGGAAATAACAAGCAGAATCTGAAACAAAGTTCAAAAATTTCACAAATTTTTTCTTTATAAAAATTTTTCCAAAACTTTTTGAGAGTTGCAAATTTGAGAATACATAGCCCTAATGGGTCCAAACAACATACTAAAAAATCAGAGGTACATCATGTTTTGCGAATTTATTGTTGATTTTGAGTGGGCTAATATATTGAGAAAGCTTTGTTTATCGTGAAGTTTTGTGGGTATTATCCTGAAAGTAATAGAACTAGCGGATACAGTAATTGTAATTGTATTCATAACACAGCTCTACAAAAGAAACATTTTTTTTTTTTTGGTGCCCTGGATATTTTTCCGAATTTCAAGGTTTCCAAGTGCACAGTTTACGAATATATTTATAAAAGTAATGAATGTGCTTTTTAGCTTTTCAGATTTCAGCGTATCTAACTAATTAGTTTTGAAAAAAATTAATTAATCGGAGCATTGTGTAGATTTGAAAATGGTTAAAATTTTACTTGGTCAACAAAGTGGATACACAAAATACCCTTGCTTTCTTTATTTGTCAATGGGATAGTAGACCAAAACAACTTCATTGGGAACTAGATTTGTGGCCTTTGAAAAAGTCCTTAACTGTTGGTAGAGTCAAGTGCCAACATAGTAAAGAAGCTGTTAGTAAACAGAGACAAAATTATACTACCACCATTAGGAGATTGTTTTAAGTAAATTTTCAAAAAATTTCCTGGAAAAATTAAAAGATGGAATATTTGAAGATTATCAAACTCGGCAATTGATGAAAGATGGAAATTTTATCAAAGTTATGACAGTTCCGGAAAGTGAAGCTTGGAAAGATTTTATATTGGTAGTAGGTTATATTGGTAATTTTCTTCTATAAGGCATAAAGCACCAAATTATAAAGAAATTGTGCAAAAATGTTGATAAGCTTCAAGAATTTAGGAGTAAATATAAAGTATAAAATATAAGTACAAAGTTGCACTTTCTCCACAGTCATCTAGATAGATTTTATGATAATTTGGGAAATTATAGTGAAGAACAGGGACAGCGCTTCCACTAGGATCTTAAAGTAATGGAGGAAAGGTATCAGGGTAGATGGGACCGCCACATAATGGCAGAATACTGCTGGCCTTTAAAAAGAGATTATCCCCTAAAAAATTATAGAAGAAAATCTTGTAAAAGGCATTTCACTGAAGTATAACATGGGTTTTTAACATTTTCCTGCCTCTTTACTTCGATCCATTCTAATTTAAAAAAGAAAATTCACATTATAAATTTATCGGTTTATATTTCATATTTTTCGATTCTTTTAGTTTAAAATTATAATAAAGATTTTAAAAAAATAGACCAAATCTCCTAAAATCATTGTTAATTTCATAAACTGTGAGCATAAATATATTAAAAATCAATCTTTTATCAAGGGCACCAAAATCACTGTTGACCAGTGATAATTTCTAGGCAATAAATTTTATACTTATATGTAAAAAAATAAAGGGACATCCTAATTTATTATTCATATTGTATTTATTAAAATGCTTTAACACAATTTCTATCTATGTCACGTAATAAGTAATAACCAATCAAAAAATAATGAGTAATTAATATCAATGCTTCTGATTACTGACAATTCTTTACAATTTTTTTTTATTTAAGGTCGCTTCAACTACTTTGGTCATTAGCGACCGTCGAATCCGAAAACCCAGAAAAGAATCTTAGGATTTCATGGGATTTGAACCCAGGACCACTGGCGTATAAGGCAACTGTCTAGTCCACCACGCCACTAAGTGAACTTCTTTACAATTCAATAGTGAAAAAAGTATTGGTATAAAAACGAAGGGGGCCGAATTAGTTAAAATCTTTTTTAGCTATAAATCGGTCTGAAAACATTCTTCATGATTTTGATCAACTTTGCAACTCGTTTGTGCGTTTGTGACTAAATCATAATTCAATTACAAATTCTAAAATTTTTTATACTAAATCTACTTGGCTTTGTAGTAATAAATATTAAAACCTTATAGATTTGAATTGTTGCTGATTTATCATGGATATCGGATTTGTTTAACATAATACTGCTAGTGTTTATGTGGAATCATGAATGCTCACGAGCATATTATATTGTATCTGGTACTTATATTTGGTACATTTTTTTTTTTTACTTTAATGTTACTCCCAATTAGTGATGTAACGAATATTCGCATTCGCCAGAAACGACGCGAATGTTTTGCGAATGTTTTTGACAAACCAAAAGAAAAATATATTAAATGAAAATACAACTGATAAAATTTATATTTTTTTATTTTATTAAAATATTTGAATAATTAAATGATCAGGGAACAGTTTTGAGATAGGCCACTAAATTAAAAATACTTATTAATTATTTTTAGTTAGTTTAATTAATAATGAAAAAATCACAACTAATATAAAATATTAAATTATTAAATTCCTTCTTTACATTTACAAAAACTCCATTTCTAAATTGTTGTAGGTATATATTTTGATAAACGAACTTGAGAATCCAATCAAATAAGGTAGTAATATTATTCTAGATCTAATAAGTCTTGTTGCAATTTATAATGTACGAATTGTACTTATTAAGCAGATTATAACTAGGATTTTAATTAAATAATAACATTTAAAATATCTTTTCACAGAAAACAAAAAAAAAAGTAACCATCGTTAAACGTCTAGTAAGTATCCAAGTTGATCTTTCGCTTTAATTATAATATACTGGCTGATACCCGCTCGCTTCGCTGTGAGTATCTAAATTTAACTGATTGATTAAACGAGTCCATACCTTCATAGCAAAAGCTAAAAATTAATCTATTTTGACAGAAAAAGATGATAGATACTTTCAGACTTTAGATGAAAAGAAAGTTCATCAAAATTCGTAAAACTAATTTTTAAGAAAGAGATGTTACCTGTCTTACATCAGCTTCTATACGATTTTTAGTAAAAAAGTACCTGTTTTCTTTTAGGATTTGAAATTTGTAGAGAATTAATTTCGTTACTGTGTAAAATTGGTTAGCCCTTCTACAGAAAATTACGCTTCACAAAAGTCTATTTCACGAACTTTACCGAAACTTTTTAAATGTACGGTTCCTGTAGGATATAATTGTTTTGCCATCCCATGAGAACCATGCATTACTCTAGCCTTAAAAGTAAGCTATATCATTCTCCCCCAAACTACCACATTGCAAAAATCATATCAATCTTTAACTCTGTGATAAACAAAAAAAACATATCTATCCCACGGAAAAAGTGCATTTCTCCTGAGTAAAATGTAGATCAAGTCTTCTTAAGGAAAATGAGTTAAGACTCTATTTCGTGAAATTTTACAAAACTGCTTTTAAATACTCGGTTCCTATGGAATACATACTTGTTTTACTATCCCATGGGAACTGATCATTTTTCCGGTGTAAGAAGTAACCTTTATCATTCTCTGACCCCTAAACTACCACATTTAAAAAAATAAGTCAATACTTTGCTCTGTAAAAAACAAAAAATATCTATCCCACGGGAACCGTAATTTTTTTCTGGATAAAAAGTATACCCTTTATTTGCAAGTCAACATTCGCATTCGCATTCGCGAATGTGAAAAATTGAACACTCGTTACATCACTACTCCCAATATAACTCAACCCATTTACAAACGCTTACGAAAAATAATTTAAATATCAAAAATATCATATAAAAACGTACTCACGAAGTTTTGATAACTGAACGTACTTCAAATTATAGTTAAATAAATATTGTCACTATCTGCTATTTTCGAATCTATTAAGGCTGCGAGGTAATCAAAGTCAGCTTTTATTTTTAAACTAAATTAATTTTCAGGACTAGAAGGTTTAAGAAAGGATCAAAATATTGATCAATTTAATTGTAAGCTGAATTCAGCATAAACTTCGTTTAGCACCGTTCAGAGCCATGATTTCAATAAATTGTTTAGTCCAGCTTGAACAATCTTAATTAAACCTGTATTTTTGCCTATTATTGAATTTAGATAGGTATCTTAATGGGATTGTTTTGTATTGCCTTTTTTAAATTGTTTGAAAATATTTAATTTAATCTTAGCGACATAATTTCTAAGGGCTACAAATTTCTAATTGTTTATTAGTTGTTTTCGTAAATTACATTTCCGTTTATATGGGTAATTGATTTTAAGAGAATATTATTCAAGAATTTTTAAGCGTTTTATTTACAGAAGGTTAGCTTAAAATAAATAATTAACAATAATAATCAATGGCATAGAAATATGATTTCCTGAAACTTATCTGTTTTTTTTTAGACATTAATTACAATGAGATATCGAACTACTGTATATATTTAAAGTGGATGTAATTATTATTACAAGTATAAAAAGTCTAGAAATTTAAGAATACATAATATGTGCGTCCAATTAGTAACAATTAATGAAAAGTCTTTGAACAAATGAATTTGAAGTATGTATAGATAAAATAATTAAAATTATTCAAAGAGATTGGCAGAATTTATGGCAGTAAGAAGGTTGGTTTTTATATTCTTTTTATGGACAAAATCGCAATTTTGAAACGATTAACTTTTTAGTACTTATTTCTGCATTTTAATGTCAACCAATACCCATGTTGATTGGTGTTATCTTGCCTATTATAGACTTTTTTCTATTTTGAATTCATTTTAAGAATTGTTTTTTTTTTAAATTGCAACAATTTTGGTTATTTATGGTAACGTTAATATTTTCATTTATGAATGCAGTTTGTTATGGTATGATGTCGTATAGTATAATGATAATTAAGTAGTTCTTCTCATGAAGCGCAAAAGCACATTGATCACCCTTTCTTGCTTTAATGCCATTTTGTGACAGTGCACCCACGAATTTAATTTTAAACTTCGTTCCATTTTTGGATGCTTGTTTTAAGTATATACATACTTTTCTTTGTTGGATTTTTTTTTGCTCCCGTCGTCGTAGTCTTCTGGTTGCTTCATATACAATAATTTTTCTAGTTTTCTATTAAAAAAGATGGTTGTCACTTTATCATATTCAGTTTTCATCCGCTGCAATTGCAAACAACGCTCGTACCGAGTTCTATCTTGCAACAGGACTGCAGGTTTCTTTGTAGTCTATACTCTCTTAGGCAAGAAAACCTCGGACTACTAATGTCACCTAGTATCTGATTTCTCCAGTACCTTTCTTGATTTTATAAGCCCATTGGTTGTCTATAGTAATAATTTCACTTTTTTAAAGTAATAACTCTAGATGTTTTAAAATCAATATAGTTATTTAAATCAATCTCTTTCAAGCTGAACCCTGTCTGTTTCGCTGAGAATATTTAAATTTAACTGATAATAAAAAGCTTTATATCAAAATATAAAAATTTTTTACAGCTATTTTGACAGAAAAAGATAGCAGTTATCTCTCAAGAACCGTGCGTTTTTCAAAATAATAATTAATATATTGGTGTAATTTCCAAATTTAAGATCCATATTAAGGATCAGATTTTATAGTTTGTTCTTGGAAATCCTTTAAACTATATTTCCAACAAGAGATATTAACTATTCTACAGATACTGTACCGTTTACCGGGATACTTTGCAATCTCGATTTATCTTTTATAATTAATTGTAAGATAAGAATAATTCTACTTTTATTCCCGAATTATAAGCCTCTTATTATAAATAAGGCAATAATTCCATTATTGTACTTAATTTGGACTTTTGATGCATACAAATTTTTCTAAATTTAAATCGAAGCTACAACTACTTAATACAATTAACTCAAAAGTAATTCTACTAACTAATGACTGAAAAAATATAATCTGTAATCTGTGAGTCATTATACTTAAAAAGACTAGCAATAAAAATCTCTTCAATCATATTATTTTAAGGTTTAATTATGTGTGTGGAATTCATTACTATTAAGAGTTATTTTAAACCATTAAAAAATTACAATAATGGAAAAATAAAACTTAATTAATGAGATAAAATTTTCCATTGATCTAAACAAAACATTATAATTGTTATTTATAACCTTAATAATTATCGAAAATTATCCAAGTGTTTAAAAATATTATGAATGATAAGACAATCTAGACTGATCTAAATATGAGAAGAAATTAGACAAAAATGTCTACGTTAAAATTTGTTTATTTCTAAAAAACACCTAAACTGCTTATATCTCAATTCTCTGGATATCAGACAAAACTGATATGAAAATGAGAAGATTTAGTATGTAATAAAAATGAAAGTTACTATCCGTTTCTTTTAAATAAATTTCATTATAAACTATACAAATAGCATTGAAACAGCTGACTTGGTCGATATTTTATTTGCATATTATACATAAATAAAGTCAAAGGTGATTAACTGTGTGTTGAAAAGTTGCCCGGACGAAATGTTTGTATTTATTGAAATAAAATTTAACTTAGGCTAAAGGTCAAAAAAACGTAGATATGATTAGTATATCTTTTTCAAAAATTACTTGTTTATTATTGGTTATTAAAACCAAAGGGAGCATAACCACCCAATAAAAGCATATATAAAAATTAGACTCTAAAGGTCATGTTCTCTGCCACAAGATTTATACGTGGGACGATCTATTTCCTTTAAAACTACACAAAATACCCCTTGTTTACGACAAAATTGACACATAAAAAATTAGAACTAATTTCGAAACTAAATGACGCATCCTATCCAATTGTAAACGGGAAATATCTGTTTTCTGAGAAAGTTTTGCTCGTCCTTCTTAAACGGCCGTAAATTAATTGTAAAGGCCTGCATAATCGAAATGACAAAACTGTTCTTCAGTGCATTCGAGAGAAAATGCAAATATGTGTGGGTGCATCCTACTTCCATTGCATTACCTATTTGTCCTTATATGGGATTGAAATGTCATTCAAATTAATATAGCCTTGTCCCTTTAATCGGCTTAAGCTCCAGGATCAATCAATTTTGATCAAATGCAAATTGAGTTCGAGGCTTATGCATTATTTATAGCTAATTGGAAATTTTAAAGTGTTTTAAGATAAAAAGCATCTGTAATCATATTTACTATGATATCATATTGTCATTGAAAAGGCTTTAGAGACATTATCTATATTTGATAACTATCGTAATTTCTTTTTAAATCGTATTAGTTATGACTTTCTCTTCAGGACGTTTTCTAGAAACCAATTTTTACAACTCTTTCAAAAATACAGATATTTACTATTGTTCTTATTTAATTATAGAAAAAATCGGATATTTTTAAAACATTAACTACTGAAATTTTAATTTTAAAATAGTTTATGAGAATTATTAATTAATATGTACGTATCTCTGTTTCAATGCCTTAATATTTAATACTCCTTCGCCAATTATGATTCCTAAAGGTGGAAATAATTAAGAAGAAAATAGGATCCAATATAATGTATGCTACTGCATCATAGGTCTCTACCTATAATGCGACCTAAGCATTCATTATTTTATTGAATTCTATTTTCCAAAACAATACAAAAAACAATAAAAACGAATCCTAAAAAAAAAACTCAACGTCAATAATTCATGCCTCAATCAGTGTATTAGAGAATAGCCAATCCGTTATTGCTTTATTTGGGATGTAAAAAAACTAACTTTAAAGATCGTTATTACACATATTGTAATCGGAAATAAAAAGAAAATATTTGGAAAACATAAGGTGTATACCACCTACTGGTGCAGTGGTTAGAGCAATTGCTCTCTCCGCTTCATGCGTCAAGTGGTACTGAGTTCGATCCCCGTTGAATCCTAGACCTAAGATAAAAATTGACTAACAGAAATTCTTTGTGTTTAGAGTTTAGACAGTCGTGATATGACCTTGGATGTTAAGGCGATTTAAAACACCAAAAAAATAAATAAATAAAATAAAACAAAACAAATTATGTACTTTTTGGTACAACAAATACACTTTTTTCAAAACTTTGAGTAGAAGGAATTTAGTAATGTATCTAGGAATATACCTACTCTAGGTTGATCACCGCTTTTCATTTCTATAGTTATTTGTGACTGATTTATCAGTACCACCTTCCCGTAGAAATTGTGATTTTTTCTCAAACAAGAAGTTAACACTAAAAAATTAATTTTACTAAGTTTAATCAAAATCTGTTATCAAAAACGTGTTAACGTTTAAAAGTCATATGATAGACGTATAGTAGACAGTATAGTTCAAAAACATTCGATTAATCTTAATCGATTTAGTCTTTTTCCAGTATAAAAAGTACTCAATGCCCTTTTTTATCCCTAAACAGTACCTTTATAAGGAAAAAAAAGGTTGTCAATTTGATGTTTTGTTTTTGTGTCTATCTAACAAACATATTATCTTTTTTATTTATAGCCTTTCTAAAGGAAAAAATATATAGAATATCATTTATAAATCCAAAATTTCTATAAATTCCAATCAATTAATTTTTGTTGCATGGTTTTTGCATGGAAAACAAAATTTCTCTTAAGATAACCATGCTTTTTCGGAATATAATTCCCTCTGTAATGTTAGGAGTATAAAATATCCTTATGAAAAAAATCACAACCAAATGTTTTCCCCCTTTGGTTAGGACAGAACAAACATACAACTATTCTGTAGTTATTTAGGCATTTTTCTGAGTTAAAATGAAGTATAGGTATTACATTTTCTTCAATTTATTAATTATCTAATCTAATGGAATAAAAATTCTATCAATTTGTTCCTCCATTCCCATGAGAAGACCAATAAACTAATTTGTTGCTTATATAGCTATGCCGCAATTACTATTCTCTATGTTACATGAATATTAGTAGATTTTAAGCTCGTTTTAACCATAGTCTTATAAAAATTCCATCAATTTTTTCCGTTTCTGTGCAAGAACCTATAAACCTATATACCTTTTTATTTACTGCTGTTCGTTATGGTAATCGTACAATTTCCGAGATAAAAGGTAAGTTCAGATTATACACTCTCTAACAAACGAATTAATCCTATACAACAAACGTTTTTCTATTTATAATTACCCTAAAGGACAGTTTGCTTTTCCAGGATAAAATATAGCCCATATTATTTTAAATTGAGCATTTCAATTTATTAATTGAGTATGTTATTTTAATATATAAGAATATAATACTTTAAAAATCTAAGAGCTTTTTTTTAATCTGAAGCTAATATGACTGTCTAAATCAGAAATGGGCAACCCAAATGACCCGATGGGCCACTCTTTGACCGCCCATAAAATTATATATCCCCCGTTATATTTAGACCAACTACATGCAGTTTTTTGAAATAAAAAATTAAAATACATTGAGCTATTAACGATGCATACTTACGCATTATGTATATTTTAGATGAAAATAAAAACATACATTTTATGGTACAAGTCATGCGTATGAAAAAAATACCATAATTTTATATTGTAACGTACAATGTAAGGTTTAATTTTATATAGAATATACATAATATATATCTAATAATTAATATACGTCACTATTTTACCATTATAAAATAAATATATTTTGTATAAGTATCACATGTCTCGCGGGTCGTAAAAATACGGTTGCGAGTTGACAACCCTTAGTCTAAACAAAGAACATTTAAAAAAAAAATCTAATAATTCTAGCAAAACCGACGATTCAACAGAAATCTAGTGCATAGAGTAGATATCTAAGAGATCTAACCACTACGCCATTAAGTAGTCCTTAAAATATAATAATATTTTCTTAATTTCGAATAATCAAATCATTTTAGTTCAATTTATGTTAATATTATTGAAAAGATATAAGCTAAACAAGTTTGATGAATTTTAAATACCATCATGTGATTTGTCACACTCAAAAATAACTATTTAATGCCTTAAGTGCTATATTTTTATTTCGTTGTGTTAAAAACTGATTAAATTTCATTAAATATGTTTATAATTTGGTACAATTTCAATTAATTGGAGAATGCATCATAGCGTTGAAAAACGGATACATAAATCGTGTCAATATTTAAAGGACGTCTATTAATTATATGATAAAAATAAATAATAAAAATAATTGAATTATCCGAGGAGCTTCAAATGATCAGAGGTCGTTAAAATGTTTCTTGAACGTAAACGATCAACAAAACTGGTTTTAGTTAGTTTGTTTCTAGCTACTCTGGTAATAAGTGGAAATTTAACCCCCAATATAAATACTTCGGTCTTAGATAATGGATTAAAGTTTAATAAATCAATGCAGCTATTTGTATTAGCTGAAGTGAGATGAATGCGATGAAACAACAAGAGAGAGGGGTGATGATAATTTTTTCATTCTTTTGCACTTAACCAAAGGTTTAGTTTTATTAATCGTACAAATTAGTGTGGAGGCGCAACAAAGTGGCTCGGAAATGACTTGTTCGAATTGACAATGTAGAGCAATTTGCACAGAATTTGGACTGAAAATTTCCTACAAAATCTTATTTTGTATTTGGTTTTCTTTTGGCAATGAGTTGTTAATATTACTTACATTTTATGACATTGAAATTTCTCTTTCGTGACAGATTTTTTCAACTACCTATTATTGTCGGTGTATTATAATTAATATTCGTGTAACTCTATTTTTAATGAAAAAATTAAGAGGTTTATGCAAGGTCTCGAATAGTTTTTGACATACACAAGGGAAAACAACTCAAGGTTATCAGTATTACATTGCATTAATTTTTTAATGCACAATTTAAATGCACCGGTATAAAATTTCGAATAGTTTTAGCTTAAAAGTACACACACATATATTATTTGTTTCTGTAATGGCTCGCTGGAAGAGTTCTACAGTTACAAGGCAAGACTGGATAACTTAAGTTTTGTTTTAAATAAATTTAATCCTATAATGAAATTGGGCACAAGGGCTAAATAGATAATAGGTACTTCGATTACTTTATACATCGGGCCTTTAAGATCTTCATTCATTGTTTCCATAATAAAGAATTTGCGTCATTGTTATATAATTTTTACTTCTTTGCATAAAAAAATCCTTTCAGCTGTCAGTCGTTTGTACTTTCAATTTTCCTTAAACGAGTCTAAAAATGGAGAAACTCCATTTGTTTCAATTAAATAAATCGAATACCACATTAAACGTGTGCATAAATCCAAATTTTGTATTCATAGTTTTTTTGTATATTTTTACATTTCATTTTATACTATCGCTCTTATTGGTAGTTTGGGGGCATAAGAAAGTAGCTGCCTCCCAATCCATAGTTTTAGATAAATAATTTATGGGCTTCGTTCACTAATACACTGAAATTTCCTAATTGGTCTTAAAAAGTTACAATAGGACAACCAAAAATAAAACAAGAAAAATTATTTTTTATTTGGCAGACAATAGAGTTAATGATAAAAAGCCTGAAACGGTTTTTCTTTGATAACGGCTCGTAAAAAAATTTAATTATTTGGTATTAATTTTTTTTTTGAAGTTATTAATATACAAATCAATCGTATTTATAATAATTATAAAAGTTATAATTATAGTTATAGTTATTATATATAATAATATTATTATTATATAAAGTTATATTAACTATAACGTATTTATAATAAAAAACGATAAAAGTATTACATTTGAAAAATTAAAATGTAAATAATAAAGAATAAAACCATTTAAAAGCGTAATAACTCCTCTAATGTAAAAACAGTAACTTTGTATTAGTATCAACGTCATGAAATGAAATTATAAATGAAATCCGCTGTTGATTAAAAAAATATAAATAAAGCACAAAATTGGTTGAAAAAATTATAAATAGAAAAATATATAAATATCTTAAACAGAACTACAACACTACTTAGTACATATTAAACTTCTAAATTATTTACTAACTCCAACTCTCCTCCAGAATCCCCTTTATTTGAATTTTTCCAGAAAAAATTTTCAAATAAAGTTGACAATTTTGATGAGCCTAGTAAACGTAGCAAGTTTAAGTAAAACCGTTGGAG
The DNA here is from genome assembly GCA_958496155.1 of Sisyra nigra. Taxonomy (NCBI): domain Eukaryota; kingdom Metazoa; phylum Arthropoda; class Insecta; order Neuroptera; family Sisyridae; genus Sisyra; species Sisyra nigra. The sequence continues at coordinate 28,712,883 of OY292314.1, forward strand.
TCGTTTCCGAAAAAAATTGAAAAAACTCAAAAATTCATCGAATCAAGTGAGACTTCCTGTTAACCGATTTCAAACAAAAGCTTCGCGGCACAACTAGATGAAATACAAAAGCCAAATTCCAAGTTTGATGATTTTTGAATAAAGCTGTCAATACGATATGGCTGTCACAGACAGACATTTTTTTAATAAGCAATTTTTCAGGCTCATAGAACCTCAAAACGCGTATTTCTGGTGAAAACTTGAAATCGAAAATTTGACCTGATTAGAATACTTCTTTTACTTTATAGTAGTAAAAGAAAGTAATAAAAGATATTAACCATTTAATTTTTCTTATAATCAAAAAATTTTATTTTTACTGTTTATAACCCTATATATCTATATACCCTATAACAATAATTGTTTTTATGCTTGTATGCCATTTTTCTATATTTTGTTAGGATGGATTGATAATTGATTTTTTGACTACCTACTTATTTCTTCACGTACGGGATAGAACTGTGGGGTTCTGCTAAGCCCTCCCATTTACAAGGCCGCATCCTAAATGCTCCTTATTACGTTCGAAATGAGGTCATACATAATGACCTAAAAATGCTATACGTAAAAAACTTAATCCAAAGCCGTTTCCAAAAATTCCATGACAATCTACATAATCATCCCAATCCAAATTCTTTCCTCCAGATCACATCCAAGCAATCCTCCACGCCGTCTAAAACGGCGGTGGCCCCGGGACCTACTACAAGATCCCTACAGAGTCCCAACACTGGTTGGCTGCTCTCGTCAAGTTACTCGTTATGTCTTTGCACTGGATGAGGGTTGATTCCTGATTCCAGGTCACGGACTATATTGAATTTCAGTGGCACATTGTTCAATGTATATACATAAATGTATTTAATACAGAAAACAATAAAAATATTATATATAATTTAAAAATTTTAATTTAACTTATTTCTTAAGATTATCATAGTTCATTTATGTAAAAAATATTTAGATTTTGATTGATTTTGTATAAAAATATATTTTGCTGCTTTCAAACATGTTGTTTTTTAAGTATTAGTCCTCCTCTTCCACTTGAAACGTACAAGTTAAATAGAAGGTATACACAAGGGCAGAAGTTTCTAAATTTTTTTGCCTAAGGACCACCCAAGTCCCAAATAAAGGGCCAATATACAGCTCAGTAAATAATTCCACTATTACAGTATTGAAAATTGAAGTAAATATTATACATTTGCATTGAATCTGTCGTACATTTCCATTTCGAAACTTTTTTGGGACGAAATTGTACATGTGATTAAGGTTTTCTCTGCTTATCCGTTTAATGCTTATATATTATTCTCGCTGCAAAATTTCAAATGACAATTGTTGTTTTACAGTCTATCTATAATTTATAAAAAACCAAACACATCATTGCTGGAATTCAATAAAGTTCTACCACTTATTCAGGTGATTAGTTGTATAACGCTATTGATTATCGCTATTTTTCCACGAACCTTCCTTCTGACTCTGGCATGGGTTTTAAAAATGAAGAATACTTTTTTTGACAGATTCAAATCAATTGATTAGCATTTTATGTCGTCGTTGGTAATTAATTGACACAAATAAATTTAAAAAAAATATAGACGGGTCGAATTCTAGAAACGACAAACTTTCCCGGACCGAATTAGTATTTTTCATAGGCCAGTGTTGGTCCACAGGCCGTAGCTTGGAAACACCTGCACTAGAGCAGTATCAACAGGTCATTAGTCGAATTTTGATAGTTAATATATGAAGCAAGTTAAAGTACAATACCTATCGATTATTTTTCTACTAACAACATTGTTTTTATCATTAGACTTATAGCTAATTATGTTTGAAGTTTTTAGAACTATTTACTACACAACAGTCATTCTAATGTTAGTATGAATAGTCTCAATACTATAACAAAGACATTTGTAGATCTAAAAAAAATCCTACGATTTTTTTAACCTGAAACATCCAAATAAACACCCGTTTAAAAGCAGTTAATTTGGGTTACTTTTTTGCGTTAGCTGTTTTGGTTTGAACAAAAATTGAATCAATATTTTTTTTTCGGGTGATATAAATAATTTGTATGGTTGAAGAGTAAAAAAGCCTTTGGAAAATGATTCACTTTATGTTTTTACCTGATAAATGGGATATCCCAATAAAAAAATTCCTGCAGTTATTTGCTACTTAATCAACCAAACAACAATCTTAAATAATTTCTTACAAAATTGTTGAATGGAAAATTTCAGTTCTAAGAAATGTTTTTAATCTTTTTTCGAATAATATTCTTAAAGATTGCATTAAATTTTTCTATCTCGTAGAGGTTTTTAAAGATTGAATTTGTCATTTGTATAATTATTGTGATTCGTTCCAACGAAAAAATTACTTACGCAGTTTTAAAGGAATAGTGTAATTTATTGTCCGTGGAGCCCTTAGTTCAACGATTGTTATAATTTATTTTTTCTGTTTATGAGCTCTCAACTAATAATATGAAAACCATTGCTTCTAATTAAAAAGATAAAAAAACTTAGATTATCTTTGCTATATGCAATAAAATCATGAGATGATTTAATTCATGCTGCAATAAAATCATAAATTCGATTCATATAGATTAAGTTTATAAAATATTATATTTTATTTAATTACAACTTAAATGAGATAAAGATAATAAATACTCATATTTATGTGTATAAGTATGAAATAAAGGATTTTGAATAAACGTTGTTTGAAACTGTAAGAGTTATTAACGTGGTTATTATATGAAATGATTATCTTTGATAGAAGAACATATTTAAAAAAAATATAAGAAAAAAATTATTTCAACACAAGCAAACATCCTTTAAATCATACTAATCACCATTTTAATTAAAAAATTCTTGATTATTTTTATGAGATATATTACGTATTTTTATAAAGCCATATCATCGTCACCTGTTCTGATCTCTTATGACAATCATTCAATTCATATCATTGCATGTCAAACGCAATGATATAATAATTAAAATCTACCGCTCCTCTTTACAATAGCATTTAATTGCACAAATTCGATGATTCGATACAAAATGCATCTGTTCTGAATAAATCCAATCTTAATTACATTGATTAATTAATAACGATGTGCAAATGTAAATTGAGATGTAAAATGCGACCAAGAGGAAATAAATTGACATTGTTAAATCTAATGCAAATTCCACCTGTACACAATGACGGCAAGTTAATAAGAGATGACAAAACTATGAATAGTCTTCTTAATCAGATTATGTCTGTTATTTATTTCACGGTCACAAATGGGGTGAGCAAAGATAAATAGAAGGCGAGTTTTAAATGGTAATCTCGGGATGTCTACGATTAAATGATTTAATTATAATTGCTGTTTCTCAAAGTCTTTAATTTTAGTTAGTTCAATGAAATAATTACAATATGTGTGTTGAAATTTCTATGGCTATTGAACTTCTCTTTATTTGTTCTTGATAGTGATTGACTGACAGCCACATTATCGTTGATTCATGATATTGGAGACACTCTTTTGTGTATTTTTGTTTTGAATTAATGACCTTGCATTTCGGTGCTAGCATTTTTAATACAAAACAAATTCTCAAATAAGTAGCTCTATTTTTGAAGGAAACGAATGATGAAAGAATGTAAAGGGAATGATTTGGTCTTTATGCTACTTATGGGGTCAACATTTAACAGTATCAACGCTTGAATTTACTTTAGAAGCATTTTAAAGTCGATAAATATTTTCTGAGGATTTTACAGATAGCGATTGTTAAGTGTAAAAATATAATTTACGCTATGAAATCATTTTTCTACGACAGATTGTGTAATAAAAACAATGTATGAATACACTCTTAGGTACTATATTCACATATAATTAGCTCATGCATCATTCATTAGTTCATTGTGTTAATTAAGGACTTTTATATATTCTTTCTAATACACACATACACGTATAAAGATACTTACGAGTATATGACTGAATTTTTTCCAATACAAAATGCATTTTTTTAATTTCAAGTGATTGAAAAAATACTCATTATTTTGTTGTCTTCTTTACAGATAAAACATAACTTGCCATTCAGGACTAGATTTTTAAACGAATCTTTGTATCATCTACAAAAACTATAACTAAACTATTTTTTTATAGAAAGTAGATAATCGAAATTAAGAAGCCTCAAACGAAAGCAGTAAGGTATTTCCTTCACTAGAAGATTTACGATCTTTATTCATTTTGCACGTAATTAGGTAAATGTTTATCATTAAAAACAAGGCTAAATAATTCATAAAAACTAACTTTCCAGAATGCACGTGCTAGTTAAACTGTAACTGAAAAGATGCAAAAAAGATTTAGTAATTTTTATAGCTAATCTGTAACACTGTTTTTTTTTCTGTAAAAAATGTGAACCACAAAAAATGTGTACTTACTTTCATTGATGAAAGAAAATTTATTTTATGGCATATATATAGGTATATATTATATTATATTATATTATATTATATCATATCATATTAGCAATGAAAATTACTCTTGTCGATAACCAATTAGAAAGAGGGACTAAATGTAAAAAAAAAAACTAGTAAAACATTCTTTATACGTCCATTCTATACATTGAGCTGTCTACTACTGTATCTATATATACAAATACAGTTTTATCGTATTATATAACTAGAAATTTATGAGTATTTGGCAAATACATACTACGATTAAGGTGTAAAAAATTACATGTCTTCTTATCGGGAAATACAAATTAAATATTTTTAAATGACTGTTGTTTGTTGATTATTAAATTAACAATTTAGTATTTTTTATTTCTTATTTCTTCCTTAACTTAACTTCTTTCTAAACTTATGTAGTTGAAACACTTTTTATAAATTTGTAATTTATAGAATATAATACCTTTATCATGCACATTTAATTTATTTAATAATAGTAATAGCATTCTTATTAACAATGTTGGTTTTATTATTTTTTTAACCGGTGTCGAAATTTGACATTGACCCCATTAAAGTTTTGCTAAATTATTTTCAGGATAAAAATCTCGCTTTACCCTATCCAGTGGTAGATTAGCTATAAAGGCAAGGGACATAATACATTTTAAACAGAAACTAAATAGAGCGTATTTTTTACCATTTTGATTTTTATTTTTGTAGAGAAGGGGTTAAAATTTAACCTTGATATGACCGTAAAAAGGCCTTACAAAAAAATTGCGTCCTTAAAAATTCATGACTTGTTATTGGCCTTTTCTAAATCCGACTCTTTTAATTAACACTATTTGACTTAGTGCCACTCTATTTAATTAAAAAAGGGTCAATTAATGTTACGAATTCTTTACTCTTTTAAACTTAAGTAAAATTTTTTTATAATGGGCAGATTTTTATTTTATTTAAGGTCGCATAAACTACCATGGTCATAATCGACCGGCGAATCCAAAAACCCATAAAAAATTATTGGGATTCGACCCTAGGACCACTGGCGTATAGAGCAACTATCTAGTCAACCACGCCACTAAGTAAGTGGGCAGTTTATTAACAATAAAAAATGAAAACTATAGTTAAAACCCATATTTATACATAAAAACTTTATATGAACGTATATTTATTACGTTTTGTTTCTACAGCAGTTCTAGATTAGTTGGGTTTACGTATATGACTATAGGAACCCCTAACTCTCAACTACATAAACTCAATCAGTTTTGAGTTAATTTAGGATTTGAAAAAAAATATATAACTATAAACCAATCCCAATTTCTCCTACCTTTTATTAAAATAAAAATATGCATTAAATAATATATTTTCTATATAGTAATAGAGGTAACTATCGGCCACTTTAGGTAAATGTTAGTTTATATTATGACAATTTTAAAGCAAACTATTATGTCTATAAAGGTAGAAATCCCTAACACTTTAAATTAAATTTTTCTCTGTTTAAAAGAGCTTTAGCTTACCATTTATGATTTTATTTTAAATTCGTTTCTGGTGTATATTTTATTTAAGAAACAAAGATTGTGCATTTTATATGTGATGAAAACTTTTTAAATTAAGCTAAGTACTTATACCTATTATGATTTGTATAATATATAAAAAAGTTTTTAAAAATTGTAGTTATTAAAAAAAAAACTCAAATAAGGACTACCTGTAAACCAGAATAAACCAGAATATCGAGATGATTTAGGTATGTGTACAGTAAATAGGTAGGTATCATATGTTACATACTATTTTTTTAGGAAAGTTTTGTGGTTGTTAACGTTGTCAAATACTTCAATTTTTTTAAAACAATTTATCTACCACCTCATAGATATTTTTTTTAAATGTGTTTTACTTCATGAATTTACTATGCACAATTATTTAAGATGATACCTAGTAATTTGTTAATAATTTTCTTCTGATATAAGTACTTACGTAGGTGGGTTGATCATGTTCAATAATTCGGTTGGCGAAGTTGGAACACGTCGAATAACCATACGACGCCCATCCGTAGATCCCATACCAATCGATGCTAACGATTTAATTGAAGTCGCATCATTGATTACTGATCTCGGGTACGACAGTTGGCTAATAGTGTCCGAATAAATGTACGAACCGGTTCCCAAAAAGGAACCACCACTTGAAAGGGACTTGGATGGATTCATTGTATTGGCTGAATGTAAGTAATTTCGAAAAGGCGGTATAGGTGGATGAGAATTCGTAGAGAAATGATGGACCGGGACCATGCCACCCGGCACGGCCGGTAATCGAGGAGAATTTTCACCAGAGGCGGAAATAAATCGATTTCGCCCCGATGAGGTCGAGGGACTTTCGAGTCGTGTCTGCGACGAACGCTGTTCTTCAAATTGTGATCTTCTTTCACTTAAACTACCATTATAACTCGTTACACTAACGCCACTATCACAGCTTAAATGGGACACAAACCTTCTTTTATTGGCTGCCGATCGTTTAATCTTTACATCGTTATGATTATAGCTAGAGACTAGATTTTGGTTATCGCTTGATGCGTCCAAATTAGAATTTTCCTCATCGTCATCGCGAACAAAGACTTCGTCGTCTTCAACAATATCGTCTTCTTCAGCGATCGTGGTTGTAGGACTTAGGGCATTAAAGTGCAACGAATTGATGCCTTTGAGTCGTTGTGGTGGCTTCGTTAATATGATTTGGTTGCGACTGTTGCGATTGCCGTTGTTGTCGAGACTGTCAGTATTCTGAGAATCATAAGCGACAATTGGGGGATTGTCAATTGAATTCAGCAGCGCCTTATTGTTGTCAATTAATACAACACCCATTTTATTTTTGGCGGCCATGAACGTATTTTAAGATGAGCACATTATTCACTTAATGGACGGAGAATCGGCAGTGTCGATCCGCTTCGAATAACGGCGGGATTTAATAGCGTATAATATTCACGGAGGATGAGGCGTGATTCGTTATCAAATCTTAACTCGACACGGGAATCACGACAATATGTAAATATGTGTATAAGCACTGAGATCATAATTCACTCACTCACTTCTCTCCCGTTTTATTGTAACATTGTTTCGAAAATGATATGCGATGTTTGTTTTTGGATTTTTTTCAAAGAAAAAGGTCATTCAATTGAAAAGAAAAAAACGGTCTAAGCACGACAAGTAAGCAGATTGTTGATAAAACCGGACGCAACACAACTGCCTTTGTAAACTTAAAAAACTTTTCAAGAGTTGTAAACTCACAAAGTCAGTGTGTATGACTGACAAACGGACCAATGTACACATGGACATTTTATTGACAAACAGACAAACAGACTCGATAGATAATACGGAGACGGCAAACCGCGACAATCATTGGCTCATCAAAAGCCCCTTCCATTCATTGCTGTATTAATATCTATCTTTAATTATTTATTATTAATTTACCAGAACACAATTTTTTTCACTATTTGAAAAAAAAACGTTTTTTTTTTTAATTTCCCATCTAAATTACCTTGAACAATATTATTTTTGGTAAACCTTCAGTCTATTGAACAATTTTATGGTATCATTATAATTCAATCTTTAATTTTTGATAATTCTGTCTTATTCCATATAAAATCATATCATCATTTTGATAAGATACACTCGTAATAAGATCAAGCCAATTTTGATTATATTTCATTACGACTATTCCAATAAACACACGAAAAAGTGTAAATGAAATTCTTAGCGCAAACTTGATTGTTAATAATTATGAAGAATTAAAAAAAATTAAAGATAGAAAAAGATAAAAGCAAAGAAATTAAAAGATGATATAATACATTATACATTTCATGTGAGATAATTCTGTCCTTTTTATGCGTTTTATTACTTTTAATTGTTTTTTATTTAATAATTAACAAATATTAATACTAATAGCTTCATAAATTATATACAGTAGAAAAAAAATATTTGTTTTATATCCCGTGTTCATGTTAGGTACTTCATTGTTTTTTTTTCGAGATAAAATGATGATTTAAAAATGTATTTCATAGAAGATACATTTTTTAAGTATAGATATGTGCGTGACATGTTCAATAAAATTCGTTATTAGGTTCATTGCATTGTTGAAAGAAACGGACGGTTTAATGCTTCAGCTTGTGCAATGTATAAGCAATTGCCTACCTACTGTCTTACGTAGGTACCTACATTCATGTAGGTATGATCTACATTTATAAATTCCTTACATATACCTAACATATAATGCAACTAGATTTGCATTACGAGAAAAATATAGAAAATAAATGTATGTACAATTACTTTATATTGAACAATAACGCTAAAATGAATTTAAGTTTGAGAGAAAAACATAAGCAAATGGTTGAAAAGAAAAAGTTTTTTTTTTAAATTCAATATACATTTTTTAATAAAGGTATATATTAGATAAGTATACCTAGAGTATACAGATTAAATAAAAAAATTATAAATATATATTTTTTTAATTTGTTACATAAGTATTACTGTATGTATTCAGTATTGAGAATTGGCCAGTAGATGGGACTTAAAAACATGGCTACGGAATATGTGCATCCAAAGAACTACTCATAAGTTTAAATATTAAATAAGTGTTATTATTTTTGTATGTTCATGTTTTCTTTAAAAGAAATTTTCGACTGCGTTGGATAACATCCAGCTCAAAAAAATATTATAAACGTAGAAAAAATTCTTAAAATTGGACATTTAATTGAATGCGATGAAAATATTGAAAACACAAACATAGACGTTGTGAGTTTCACAGCGTTATGTTTACAAAGTTCTCATGTAAAAGAACGACCTCACAACATTCAAGAATCAGTTTCGAAAACAGGAAAACTTTTATCTATTAAATGCTCGTGAGAAGCTGATTTGGAGAGGAACTTGGTCAATGGAAAAACCAACTAGAAGGTGTAGCGAAAGAATATTATTCTATTCCAATTCACCAACTTGGTTGCTTTTCAATTTTACAACTAATTCTACACAGCTATCCACAGCACAATAAACTCTAATTTTATTTTTTTGAACAAATAGGTAATTAAATAACATTCAATCTCGGTCTGTTACTAAAACTCGAAGAAAAATTTCCTAGAGAATATTAAGAAATACTGAAGACTTATAAAATAGGATGCTTTAAGTGAGAGTTAGAAATTAAATATCAGGGCTTAGAAAAATAAAACCTCGATTCCTGATGGGTAGTGTTTTTGGACCTTTTTAGTTTACACTGCAAATATACCAAATTTCCCAAACACCTATATTACTACCTTTACTGACGATACAGTGATAATTGCCACTGAAAAATTATACCGCATCTGGACAGATGTAGCGATTGGACCCTAAAATGGAAATTCAAAATCAATAATAAGTAATTCCTTATTTCGACATATTTACATATGACATAATAGTCGAAGATCCGAACCTACGTCGACCTTCACCGAGTTGATAATAGAATGAAACATATGTTATCATGAATTTAGTATATAAGAAAATATATTAAAAATGGGTTGGCAAAAAAAATCCGGGGCAAACTATTTTTAACTATTTAAAAAAAATTTTAATAAAATATTGTAACATCAAGATAATAGAAAAAAATTTATATCATCATAAGCGCTGTTTTATTTAGGGGTTAGCAAATTTTAAAGATTTAAATTTTAATGCGCGTGGAAATGTGTGACAGAGAAATCCGAGGTAAGTATACTGTGTAATAATAAAGGACCCAACATCGCAGTCAGCTGTTATGATATAAAATTTTTTCTATTACCTTGATGTTGCAATAATTTATTAAAAATCATATTTTTTAAATAATTAAAAATAGTTTGCCCTGGATTTTTTAGCCAACCCATTTTTAATATATTTTCTTATATACTAAATTCATAATAACATATGTTTCAACTCGGTGAAGGTCGATGTAGGTTCGGATCTTCTACTATAAAATTTATATTCTACATCAAAATAAAAGTAAATAAACCCAACTTGATTCTGCTAAATAACACATAATGAAACGACTAATTATTAATCGTTGAATTTTGACGAATTGTCTTCGTTGGGAGCGTTTGAAGTCTCTGTTTGAAAGCGGCAGAAACGACGGAGCATATAATATGCTCATACGAAGCAGCTTTCAAAAAAAGACTAAGACGGACATAACGCCTGATGAAATAGGAATGGCAACCCCTAGGCAGATTCTGGCTTTCTTTAGAAGCTTTATGCTCTCATAGATAGAACAGAGGGTCACATCACAATAAATCTTATTGGTCGCGGTTATTAATGGAAAGAAAATTCCTAGACTCAGAAAAGTAAAAAAAAGCTCCCAGAGATACTTACTACCTATGTACTTTTACCTATAAGAAGATTAAGCATAGGAATATACCAATTCGAAATAAAATATCGAATTCGACCTTTAAGTTTTAATTTACCGAAGTCCAAACCTCGGTAGGCAAACTTAGTAATACCGGGGATTAAACTTATATTAAATAAATTAATCATGGATCTCTTTCCCTTCATCGTCATTAAAAATGAAAAAAGATTTGTTGGAATTCTTGCAATATACTACAGCATTGACTGAAAATTAAAAGATTATATTAATTTGATATTACCATCTGCGTTAAATCTGTGTTAAGAGATGAAAGCGTCTTCACATTCCTGGCTTTATCACTTATCAAAAAGACAGCAACTCTTCTAGAAGTGAGGGCATCTTAATTCGTTTGAGCAAGAATATTACTTTTTATGAGCTAGTGCTAAAGAACATAGTCACTGTTGATCGTGTTGTGGTTTGCGGAATTCGTATTACAAACTGCAATCCACTTTTAGACATTGCTGTAGTATACAAACCTTCTGGTATTTTCCTCCTGATATCCTCCTAGTATACTCTCTTCTCTTTATGACGCTAAGTTGAAGGGTGACAACTCCAAAGAGGCAACAGCAAAAATAAAGAAGGAAACACTACAAGAGTGGCAGAACCAATGGACGACGGGGGAGACTGGCAGATGGACGGAACGGCTGATTCCAGACATCGGCGTCTAGCTCTCTCGGAAACACGGGGACACGGACTTCTTCCTGACCCAGCTGCTGACGGGACATGGGCAGTTCAACGCCTATCTGTTTAGGATGGGACTGCACGTCAAGCCGACATGCAAGTACTGCCCTGACAAAATCGACGACGCCGAACACACGTTCTTCGAGTGTGTTCGGTGGAATAACTACAGGAGCAACACCGAAGAAACTATAGGCGCCAAGCTACACCCCTCGAGCCTGGTGACCTATATGCTCGAACGAGAGGAAAACTGGTCAGCTGTTGCAGCTTATGCACAGCACCTTCTGAAGGATAAAATCGCAGAAAGGGACCAGTAGCCAGGAGTAGGAGTCGTGAGATGCAGCACGTACCATCTGCGGGGAGAGGAGTGTTTTTTTTTGGTGGGTAAAAATCTCCACACTACCGTCTATCGTTATCTGCCGTAAGATGGGCGGCGGAGTATTAATGATGGCGGTGTCCTTGGAAGATTTCTTTTTCGTACCTCTATAAAAAAAAGTATACTCTTTTCGCTGAACCATGGTACACTTTAATACAAAATTCAAAAATAAATGGCAATTGTATCCTTCTTGGCGATTTTAATGCAAATCATACCACCTAGAACTGTCGATGAATCGAATGTTAATGTATGAATGAATGTTAAACGTACACGCACTATGCGTTAAGTAGTTTCTCTAAATCTAATATTAGATTTAGAGAAACAAATTATATTTTGTTATTATTTTTCATGTATGTAATATATTTTTATGAATTTTGTAACGCTATTTATTTGGGGATTCTGGTTGGATAAATGAGTCCATATTCGTGGATTATCTACAACACTTTATTGTGTTCGTCATATATTTTTCTTAAGCACGATTATTACTTATTTGTTGTTTTATTTTGGGTATGCTCAATAGAAAACCACTCCGGGTGCAAACCTCTGTTACACCGCCACTGAAATGTAAAAATTCTAAATAAGTATTTCGTATTGAATTGATGTATTTTTGTGATAAAACTTGGGGAATTGAACAATATTATTTCGTTAAATAAAGTGTTTGTAACAAGTTAATATATACTAAGTATACTACTACTAGTATACCTACAAAATAAATATATTTTTATGTTATTTTCGATAATTAAGATATTCTGTAAGTGCAATATCTAGTTTTATACATGTAGGTACCTATGAGATATGAATGTAGGTAAAATAATATATACGTAAAAGAGAAACTTGAGTAACACGTAAAATGTTATTGTCGCTATTGTATTAGGTGAAATTCTAAACGGAGTAATTTATGCAGATCGGTAAGGTTGGAATCGATGAAACATAGTAAGAAATGAATTTAATAAAGTGTATATATGTTGGTAAGTGTAGTTTAATCATGAAATTCAATCAATCTAATCTATCTTTATGCTCATGTAATTGATGAAGAGCAATTGAAAGTTTTCCATTGCAATTTTTAAACCCAAGTTATGAGGTTATAATGAAATTGATTTACGTAGCAGCAATTAGTTTCTTTTAAATAACTCTCTGTAAAGTACCTATAATAAATGTTTTTATATTTTATTGGATTTAGTTAAATCGTTGATGCGTTCTTAATTTCTATTTTCGTTCAAGCGTTTCTTATATATATTCGATTAAGTAAGTTTTTTGTTATTTTAACATTATTTTAACTATTTTTCTGATTTAATTATATTTACTGCATATCTAAATTATTTTATTAAATATTATCGCATCGACACAATTTTGAATATTTTATAATTTCAACCATCACAATAATCGAAATTCTTTTAGAAATTACTAAGTATAGTTAATAACTTGTTTGTGTTTTTTGACACCAAACTTATCACACGTTGCCCATACTTTGTCATATGATGTCCTATAATCCTGTCTTCCTTAGAAATACTAAGCTATACACTTTTTCATCTTCGTCTGACAATAATAACTTCATAAGTACCAATACTAAATGTCTTTTTCAACAGTAAATTAGTTTTATAAAGGATTCATTTAAAAAAATGTTGGGGAATCTAGAAGAAAATCTTAAGTTGAACAAAATTCAAACAATGTCTAAAATAAAACGCGATTCTAATGATTCCCGATGTAAATTTCTCTAAGTTTGAGTTATCTCAATAATATTATTAGATATAGTTTTATTTTTTTTTTTTTTTTTATTTATATATTTTATTAACCTAATTTTTCAGTGCAAGTACAAAGATAAAAAACAATTGTTTTTAATTATTTACAAATACTTATATTACTCATTATATTTAATGAATTACATAACTATAAAATCAGTGGCGTGCGGTGAAATTTGCGAGTAGGGAAGCCATTCTTTTTAAATGTAATACTAATTGTTTTTTGGTTTTATTATATTAATGGGACAATTTCTTCAATATTACCATTGTCTCGCTTGTGCCAAAATATGGTAGACATTTGAGACTCTATGGTTGACATAAATTGTTTCTTCTACGCTTATAGCAATAAATTAGCATTAGCAATTCTTTTTTTAATTTCTAATAACAAAACCTTTCCTAAAAATTGAATTAAGTAATTTTTAATCCTATTTGACAGGCCAGAAAACACAGTTGACTTCTTCAAATGGATTTTTAATTGATTAAAGATTTACTTAATAAATAGTAAATAAGTACACTAATTCCACATAATTACCACTATTATTTGATTCTAAAGAATCGCTCTGGCTTTCAAATGCCAATTCTCGTTTTGATAAAAAACATATTACATTAATTAATTTAGACAAAATACCTATACAGCCCATTATCCGTAACTTTTTTATTGCAAATTGAAATGTTAGATTCATATTGTGCGCTGATGCGAACTTCTATTCTGTTTTAATTGTTAAATTGTTTCAACTTGACAAAAGAATCGATGTGATTGTTACTATTTTCGTGTCTTATGCAAGCTTTGCTCAGGTCGCTTAAATTGACAAACCCATTTTATTTGACAGATTAATTTCTTTTGAGAATATAAATAATAAACAAGGCCAACAGAAAGTTTTTGAATCTTCAAAGCCATTTTTTTAACTGTAATTTTACTATTAAAATGCCCGGTAAAATTTTTTGTAGCGCTAGAAATACTTAACGCAAGTTTTGGGCCTTCCGCTTTTTATAATTATTTATTTTTTATTTTAACTATGCAATTGCATTCTAAGCCCATGGTAATATAAGGCTAAAATTTTAAAATTATAACTTGTAAAAAATAATTAATAAACTAATGTATTTCATAAAAATAATGCAAAAATTATAATGTTCTTTTTAACAATGCGGCTGTCAGTTATAGATGCGCTCGTTCTTCTCATTGGTGGCTTTCCATTTATTAACACAGAGCGACTCTGCGTTACTCTGCGAAACACTGCGAAATGAAACAGAGTTATCTCAAAATAATACTAGAGCGACTAGAGCAAATACTAGAGTGCATTTTTGGGTTTTTTAATACCAACCTGAATAATTAATAAGCATAGGGAATCATAGGCAGAGAAGAGAATTCTTCTCTTTGTGTTGGTAATCCTGGGCAAAACACGGTGAAACACGGCCAAACACGGCTTTTTCGAGTGTCGCGCAGTGTTCAGCCGTGTTCGACACTGTAACAAATGGAACGCTCTGTTTCGAACTCTGCGTTACACAGAGGTCGTTTTTGTGTAAATGGAAAGCCACCATTATATGCTTACTTTGCACACGCTGGTCTGTTCTAACTTCTATTGAATAAACCAATGGAAGCTGCTATTCATTATTTCAATGCAAAGCATCCAGTCGCAAGCCGTGTACGAACATAAACCCCTCAATGCGCATGCGTGATTACGTTAAAGCATCGTATAAAGTAGACTGAGTGGACTCTTAGACTCAAGCAGCTTCCATGAGATATTTACAAAAGTTTGTCTGATTTTATCATATCGATAAGATGCATAGCGACAGCGGTTCGAGCCATAGGGTTTCAAATATACTTTTGCGCCTTATATTTGATTGTTGGAGGAGATTTGCAGAATTAGCGAAAAATATTTGAAAAGATTAGATGAACATCCAAATGACTCTGCATTGAACTTGCTGGATAATAGCGAAGCGATAGTACGGTTAAAAAGATGGGACCCAATTGATTTACCTGATAGATTCCAATGAGAAAGCATCAATATGGAGTAGCCCATAGGGGACTACTCCTTTACGAGCTAATCAAGACCAGAAGCACTAATTGCACCGCTGTGCAGATCGTGCATAACATAGAAAAAAAAAATAAAATATTTGATTGTTAGTAAAATGAACATTTAACAGTTTTGGGATTGTTTCAAGTTTTATTACAATTAAAACTAAATTGAAATATTTAAACAAATTTGTAATAAATAATGCATGTATAACCGTAAATTTTAATTCTTTTTTGGAAAAAAATTGATATTTATTCCTATATTTTCAAAAGAATCAAGGGAAGCGGCGCTTCCATATCTTCCATGGACTACACGCCACTGATAAAAATGTATATACATATTTTTCTTGTATATCTGCTTATCTTTTTAAGCTGTACAAACGTATCTTTTGTGATTCTGCAATTAAGTTTCACGGTCTTGAATACCGAATTTAATCGAATACATAAATTCAATTTTGGAAATCAAAATTTTGTATAACTATCTCTAAATATAACGTAAAATCGCTTATTTTGGAATGACTCAACAAAGCGTCCACATACATCTGCTGACATAAATTCTTCTGGTCGCTGGTAGTGGCTGGTAGACTTTTCTGTAGTTCTAAATAGTAGTCTGTGCCGTGTGCGTCTTTCTATACTATTCATAGTTCACAAACTTCTTGGTGTAATTTGACTTTAATCCTCAATTTTTCTTCAATCATTTCTTTTAAATGACACTTTTCAAATATATATACATCTTTCACGATACAGTTGCAATATAGAATTATTCTTGATAGTAATATTAACTTCAAAATTCGAATTTTTTTTATCTTAAAAAGTCAGGTGTCCAATCTTCATATGGTAACTAGCATTTAATTTTTAAAATATCATTACTCGTACATTTTGTTCATAAAAGTTTATACGATTTGGCCAAGACAAAAAATTGATATTTTAGTAATCTATCATATAATATCTTACAAATTTGACCACAATTTTAATATTGTACGACCAGTATTCTCATTCTATTCTTTTACTTTCGCCAACTAAAATTGGAAGCCTACGTTTTTTTACACATTGCTATTTTTTTATAATACGAGTGATATAATGCTACTTGATATCTTTTTGAACAATGTAAATAAACACTGATACAATTTTCATGGTAATTTGAAAATAATAATTTAGTAAAACTATGACGCTTTCTTATGGTAAAGTTTACGCATTTATAACTGTGTAGCCAAGATTTGATTAAAAAAAGATTTTAAAATATATATTATGATTTAGACACAGTTCCGTTATCAAGCTAATGACAATCACTATTAAAGCTTTGTCTAATTTGTAGCTGACAGCCAATGTTAAAGTCTGTTCTTCTCAAGTTCCGCGGCCGTTTCATTGAGACAATCTTCCGTAATATTAATTTTAAACTTTTTAAAGTTTCCCTACTCTACTTAGTTTTAAGTGTCCAGATGTTTTTCAGAAAAGAGAGCTCTGTTTTTACAAATAAATAAACTCTCTAATTAAATATAGGTTTCGTAGATGTCAAATGAGGAGAGCAATTTATTAATACATTTTTTTTCCTTGTAATTCATTGAAAAAAAATGCGTGTTTTCTGTAGAGTTTTTAAATGTAATATGGTAACTTTCCGTGGCCAGTTATATCTTAATACACTTTAATTAAGTTATTATTTATATTTGTTTCTCTTTTTCTCGGTGTCTCTTTCTATATATATATATATATATACATAACTGCTCAACTGCTAGTAGCCCATAAGATCCCGCCGCATGGTCGCTACACTCATAATGTAGCTTAATCATTTATATATCAAATCAAAGCTTTTTTTTCTGCGCATGGCGATATAAGGATGCTAATCTAAAAGCCCCGCAAATAAGCAAAAATAGCTGTTAAAGATGCTGTAAATCAAAGATAAAGTGAGAGAGTGCGCAGGGGCATTTTCAGACAAGGAAGGCGAATACTAGTCTTGTGAAAACCCTTTGCCTTTGCCTCAATTTATCGAGACACGCCATCGAAATAAAACTTGAAGCGCAAACATTCGCTGTTCTCGTTTGACAAATGTCGCTGCACGTTAACTCTCCCTCACTTTATCTCATGTTTAACAGCTATTTTTGGTTATTTACGGGCACTTTTAGATTGGCATCCTTTTATCGCAAGCAGTAAAAAAACAAGAAATAAAATTTTTAGACGAAATCGCCATTGGCAGTTTCATCACAATCTGTTATTCTGTTATCTATAGTTTCTGTTAACTCTTTAGATACGAAAGGATATCATTGAATGATCGTTTCGTTTTTATAACAAAATTTTCAGGAGTTTGCAATAGTATGATATTTCTTTCTTTTTTTTTTAATTTTTAGTTTTAGGTTTTTAGCTTTTTTAGTGTGATTTAGTTGGTTGATCTCTTCGTAAAAACAGTATTTTTTAAGACAGGACTCTGTTTACTTTTTTGTCAAATGTTACGTAAACGAAGTCACAGGTAGCCGCTCGTATTCAAATATTATTCCTATTTTTTATAGATAGTTGTAGGTATTTATTGAATATATCAACTTTTAAAGTGCTTCTAATAATATATAATATTTATTTCGGATTTAACGAAATGTCGATTTAAAAGGATTGGTAAATATAAAGTATCTCATCATTTTAATAACTATCAAGTAAAAATAAAGTACATACATACTTACTAATTTAGTATTAGGTAATTATTAAAATATTTATTTTAATTGCCAAGTGTTAAATAGGTCTGATATTTGCTTACGGGTATCTTTTTTTCAAAACTATATCTATACTGTGTACAAATTAAGAAAAATGACATACTCTTATCATTTACATTCTACACAAACATTTTTAGATAAGAAAACCAGAGAAATAAGCCGCGGGTAATTCCATAGAGTGTTTAGGTCACATTGATAATATCATTCTAATGGCTTGTTCTGTAGTTAAAAATATTGTTAACAATTTATATCGATAATTAATTCCCGTCCGATAATTGTTAGACTATTTTTTACAAAAAATCTTTTTCATTTAAAACAACAGGAAAAAATAAATATAAATATCTTTTCGTGGTTAAAATGTTGATATAATTTGTAGTATAAATAACAGGAAAATTACATTTTAGAAAATTTTTCTTAACATGGCGTTGGCTAGAGAGAGTTTGAAAGTGGAAAAAAAGGCATTATTTTGTCCGCCGTTGCAAGAAGTTGCTCAAGGTAAAGGATTAGAAACATTTATTTATTTATTTATTTTTTTACTAAAAAATTATTTATTATCGGTTACAGTTTTATCCAAAGGTTTAACTTCAAATTTTGCCACTGTATCAGTGGAAGTTGTCGATTGTCCTGACCTTACTAAACAACCTTTTACATTAGCTTGCAAAGGTAATCTATTAATTATCACCTGAAATAATCATTTTTATTACACGTCTAATTATAAGGATTGAATGGCAGTCCACGGTTAATTGAAATTGGAGGACCTCCGTACCTTTTGCCATTGGTTCAAAGAGAAAAAGTATATGAGTTGAAAGATATTGCTCAAATTGTAGATGTAGATCCGGCTTTTTTGATAGGAGCTGGAGCTGGGCCATGGCCGTATGCTCAAACAAATTGCGAGGTTTGAATTTTAACAAGTATTAAATATAACATTCAAATTAAATAAATTTTTTTCAAGGGAATGTACAATTTGCACGTTGCGAAGAATAAGGTAACGAATCAAACGCGAATTTCTAAAGTGAATCATTGTGATATAAATAAACCAATTCTGGAGATATTGCCAGATTCAGAGTCACGTGTAGCTTTGTTAGCTAATTTACTTTGCTCAAATGGCCAACCAGGAAAGGTATTTTTTGCAATTGAAATACTATAGAATGCGTTGTGTATTTTGTGTTTATTTCAGGTACTAAAAGTGCACTGTAAGAAAAGAACTGGAAATGACGATTTTATTGCAAGTATTAGAAAAACTTTAGCTGCTCGTTATCATGAACAAGTTGTTGGTATGTGCGAACATTTAGATAAGCATTATTTAAAAAGTTAGTATCTTCAGCCTGTTTGCCACAAAATATTAATTTTTAATTGTGCTTGACTTATTTTTATTTATTGATTAATTTAAAGTTACAGTTTTTAATGAACTTGAATGAGTATTTTACAGAATTGTAGAATGCATGTACCTCTAAAGTCTAAGCCCTAAGGTATTAATATTAATTGTTGGTTAAACTATAGTATTGTTGAGATCTAATTTGTTGTAACGTTCAAACTTCAAATATTAACATTAATATAAAAAACGTAAATTGGTTAAATTATTTAGATATCAATAGGTTTGTAACATCATGATATTTAGAAGGATTCTAAAGTAGCTGTGTTTATGTAACAGGACAATCAAGTCAAGTGTAGTTGAATATTTTTTAACTGAATTGTCCATGACAATAGCGACAAGTAAATTAAGTAACTTGCAATATCAACGCTTGACTTTAGTTGGCATTTACATATGGATATTTGACTCAAGTTAGATTCAAGCCAAATTTATATCAAGTAGCTTATAAAATTATCACCCAAAATCGTCAAAAAATACACCTTAAGTGTATTATTTGTGTTAAGTGTTGTATTAAGTGTTTTATTTTCCTTGCAATAATACGAGAAATCGCATCATCCATTATCAAATCTTAGTATCGTGGCAACCCCCCTTAGCACCCTCGCAATGTTCTTAAGAAACATGTCGAGCGTTG
Organism: Sisyra nigra; assembly: GCA_958496155.1. Lineage (NCBI taxonomy): Eukaryota > Metazoa > Arthropoda > Insecta > Neuroptera > Sisyridae > Sisyra > Sisyra nigra. The sequence continues at coordinate 28,733,192 of OY292314.1, forward strand.
TGAGGGTTGTAAGCGACTGTGGAACTGCGCACTCTAGGGCAATTTTCAGAACCGTTCATATTTGCTTTTGATGAAACAAATTTTATTTGTACTGCAACATTCACATTTACATGTCCATATAAACTTGAAAGTTACAAAAAGTATTAATCTATATTTTTAAAAATTAGGTTTAGGTGGTACATTTTTACTGAAGGAAGGTAAAGCCAAGCAGCACGTAATGCCTGACTTTTCTACAACGCCAATTAATAGCGACGATGAAGTAAATAATTGGCTTAAGTTTTATAATATGTCAGCCCCATTAATTGCAGTTGGAACGCTAGTCACAGGAGATGCTGTAAGTGGCATCTTTGACGAAAAATTGATTATCAAATTATTTTTACTTTAAATGTTGCAGGGGTTAGATTTACGCGTCCAACATTTTCACAGTTTTAGCCATCACGGAGAAGGAGGTCATTATCACATAGACACAACTCCAGATGAAGTTGAATACTTAGGATATTTTACTCTAGCTGAAATGATTTATCGGATTGATCGGCCTGAACAGAGCCACCAAATTGGTCGAGATTAAAATAAATAAAGAAATAATTAAATACAAAGAACATATAGTAATTTTATTAATGGTACATTTGATTTATTAACGTTTATTGTTACTATTTTTATTAAATTAATTACTTGGACAGAACATTAGTTTCTTATTTAATTTTCTTCTGATGAATCGTTTATATGCATTGTTTTCCGTTTTGGAATTACCAATGTGAAATGACAATTGTTGTACCACCACCGACGCCACGATAAAATATTTTTCTTTATTCGCATTATTAACCAAGACGTGTATGCAAAATCAATAGCTGCCATTCCTAAAGAACCTACTAGATTTTAACAAGTTCATTCCAAAAATGTACCCAAACGAAAAAGAAGAAAATAATTTACCACAAATTGCCATCAAGATCAGCATATTGGCCGACAGTGTTTTTTCTACTTGCAAATTTTGACGGATAGATTCGCATGTTAACAGTAAAATATAGGTTGAAAAAAATGCAGTAGGTGTGTATAAACAGAATCCAAAAATATCCATTATCAATTCCGTTGTGTGTTCGGCGGGGACAAACAACCATATAAAAATAGACGTCAATATATTATATCTGAAAAAAACATTAACAATGAGATGTTGAAGTCCTACTTAGAGATATATAGAGTGATAACGGTGATAAAAAGTATGTTCCAGATAAAATTAAACCGTACAGTTGCGATACAAGTTCTGCACAGTACATAATTATGACAACCTTTTTTATATTGCACATCAATTCTACCGTAGAGGTATGATTAATTTTCATGTAGAGCTGGCCTAAAAGACCTGAAATGGTAATTTTAATAACAAACAATAGTTATATCGGGATCCCACAAAAGCTATTTCAACTCATTATTATACTTTTAAAAACAAAAAATGTGTATCTACATTAAAAATCAATAGTCTTTGCTGTAAAAATCGCGGACATTTTATCGTTGGATTAAACAATACGTAGTCATTACATAGTAGTAAGTATTCAACACTAAATGCCTAAGTGAAATTACAGGGACGGGTTAGTTAGTTTCACAAATAAAAGCAAAAACTAGTAGTTTAAGAGCTAGCAATGTTTTCGAGAAAGAATTTTAGGTCGACCAGTTTTTATATATGTTATCTCTCGCACTATCCCGGACATCATACGGGGACATCACATACGGGCTGTCTGGCTGTCGGGAGGGGTTGCGTTTATTAGTGCGCATCGCACCTGTACAGGTAAAATATTGATATTATCAGAAAAAAGAAAAAGTTTCAGATGAATATTTTAGAAAATAACATTTTACATAAAAAATGTCCAGTGACTAATTTTCGTAAAGTGGCTAGTTTGCCCGCTACAAGCTTAGAACGGCTGACTCGACCTGACGTCATTTGAGTAGCCGACCGTTCAGAGATACAGCCGTTGTGCCGACATGTATACAATAAGTTTTACAAGCTTGTAGCGGGCAAACTAGCAACTTTACGACAATTAGTCACTGGACATTTTTTGTGTAAAATGTTATTTTCTACAAATTCCATCTGAAACTGTTCCTTTTTTCTGAAAATTTCAATATTTTACCTGTTATAGGTGCGATGCGCACTAATAAACGCAACCCCTCACGACAGCCAGACAGCCCATATGATGTCCGGGATAGTGCGAGAGATAACATATATAAAATAAGCAGTGTTTTGTTAATTAAACTTATATTGCAGTACTAGTATTGGCCTGTTTCAGATGAAAATAAAACAATTTATCTATGGTACAATAGATATCTACGCAATTTGAAAAAAAGTAGCCATAATTGTATACTCGATAGAACTTGTATCGTAACTAGATGGTTTTAAAATCAAATTAGATTTTCCGTTGACTTTGACCAGTTATACTGTTTATATTATATATTGTGGACCTATTTGCAATATAATGCAACATAATTTACATAAGCAAACTATAAACATAAATTTGATCAAAAGTTCAAACGTATTATTTCTTTTTTTTGACATATTGCCCAGATACATATTTCGATTTCCAAACAATAGTCTAAAAGCTAGCGACGAATTTTGGGAAGGTCCTTGGGGCAAATTGAAATTGTGAAAAAATATAATTTTGTCAATTGGCGATTCCAGTCCCGCAAGTCTCGTAGAGCGTTTGCGGTTATTTCGTTACTGCGTAGCATATTACTTTTGCAAAAAAAAATGTATTTGTGGCACCTTTAATTTTTTTTATCGTTTAATTTATTATATACAGAATTTGGGAAAAAATCCCAGACGTTTAGTCGGTTATAAAGTATTACCAGAACTCTTCAAAAATATTTTGTTGAAATTCCCAACAATTATACTTTTGGAAATCTGAAATGTTATCTAACTATGGAGATCATGACTATTTAAATTAGCTAATCGATGCATGTCGGCAGCTGAATAACCAATCACAGCGGGAGGAGCTAACCCCATCAGCTGCCTGCATTACGGCCTTTGACAACATTTTATTTTTTCACAATATCAACTTGCCCCAAGGACTTTCTCAAAATTCGTCGCCAGCTCTCCGACTACAAACTTCATCAGTGGTCAAGTAGTATTGGATCGCTCCGTAACTACTATGTGACGATTCAATTTATAGTTTATAGCTTACTTAATGCTTATTATATATTGTATAAATAGATGGTTTTATTTTCATCTGAAACAAATCTTATATGAAACTATTAAACATGACCTCTACTATGGAGGTACCCTTTTTGATGTAGATGAGGGCAAACTTGATTTTCACAATTATCGAATCCTTGTCATAGACACTAATGATTAACTACTAAGCTAACTAGAATATTACCTTTACTAAGTCGTATAGTACTTATGAAATAGTAACTTATATAAACAATTCTAGTCAGTATTCATTATTTTTATTTTATCATTATTCTAAACAGTTCTAGTCTATTGACTTGGAATTTGCAAGAATTTGTACGATTTAAAATTACTTTTACAATATACCACAAAAAGTAGTTCAACAGCGACAAAGAACAAGGAAGATAGGAGGTTCGTTTGCGGATCTAACACTGAACGTAAGATCTAATACTAAAGTAAGACGAGGATTAACGAGAACCCACGAAAGTTGTTAATTGAAATTAACGTTGATAAAGAAGGACAGCGAAACGGTACTTTGGTTCTAGCGTTACTCAGGTTTTTTTTAGGACGAAAAATTCTATTCTCTTACTCATGCGCAGTTTGATAAATTGTGGCTAGTTTTCCTATCCTTTTCTATCAACGTTAAATTCAATTAATAATTTTCGTGGTTTATAGTTAATCCTCGTCTTACTTTCGAACATTTTCAAACTCGTTCACGGAAAAATAACCCTTAATCAGTTCATAAGCGTGTATGGGCTTGGCGATTATCCTAAATCCACTTGGACTGATTCGTTATCGGTTCAGTATTAGATCCGCGAACAAACTTAGGGGTCAGAGAACACAACACGTCCAACTACGTAACATTTCTGTAACAGTTACATAACCAAAGAATGTCACGAACTGTAATATAGTTGGACATTTTGTGTTCACTGGAGTGTTTTAATATAATATATTATAATAAATAGGTGATTTTAATGGGAGGGTCATGATATGTCTTCACAGATTGGACAAATAAATCATTCAGTTTATCGGGTCAAAATAAAAAATTTTACCGTTAGACAAACTGAAAAATTATGTTTCTATATTTAGATAATACAAACAATTTGGGACACCCTTATTTTAATTGAATATAACCAGTTATATTTAATCCATGACTTAACTTCATTTTGTTGCACAAAATTTGAATTAAATTTGTTTGGCTAAAATATGTGAAGGTAAGATATGCACACTATCTGCAAATAAGGATAAGAAAGCCAGATTTTAGTCTATCCATTTGATTACTTAGCCACTGAACGGTGAATGATTCTTAGTTTTAATGAAGTACATATTGTATTTTACTTGGGTTTCCGTATGATTTGGTAACGATGAAGACAAAGTTCACATCTACTTCGCAAAGATTCTCGTAGCCATCGTTCTAAGCACGAATGGTGAGCTAATGCGACTGAACCTCTGCAACGGCATGGACTTACTAATTGTTCTAAACTGCTTGTTCCATAACAAATTCGGCATAAATTTATCCATCCTGATTCCGTCATAGAAATCTTTATAAAATTCAATATTATGTTATTTATAATTAAAAAATTAACTTATTGTTTTTAACCTCATCGTTAACAACAGATACATAAAGTTGTTTTTTTGAATCGATATCCAAATTATTATGATGAGCTGTACAACGAACGGTTGATAAAGGTGTAACAAAAATGGGCGTCATTCTAAAATAAGACTTGTTCTCGTTTATCATGTTGGTGGGCAAATTTGATTGTGATAAATCTGAATTAAAAAAAAAAAAACTTTATATGTTGCAGGTGTTAACACTATAGTTAAACATTTACCGTCCATTCCTTCGAGTGAACCTGATGATTCTTCTAAATCAATAGTTCTAATGTAAGCAATATCATAAACGCGATTATTATTTAATAGTTCTAATTTGCTATAAGATTCCGAAGTCGATCCAACAATACATTCTTTATTACGATTTTTTTGTCGTTGCACAAAATTATTCGAAAAATCCAAACGTGGAAGGTCCAAATTTAATGCACTGGTACAAGATTCAGTTAAAAACATTGTTACTTGAGGAATTGCGTTATCATCTTCATGACTCGATGTAATGGGGTTCAGACTAGTAGACGAGAAATGATTTACAGAAGGTATTGATTCATGGTTTGATTTAACAGATCCTAGAAGCGTTAACGATTTTTTGTGTCCTAATCGAATTCCAGCAGTTTCTCTTATGTCCATTTTTCAGATATTGTATGATGTTAAAAAACATATAGTTTAAATTTTATATTTTATGTGAGTTTGTCAATTTTATAACACATTTTTAATTTATTTAAGAAACCAATGCTTATTGTTATTATTAATTTAAAGATATATACCTATACGATTTTTATGAGAAATTATACATTGAATTTGATTTAAGAGTACCAAAAGTATTTTAGAATATTTGAACTTTCATAAAAATATTGTTTAACAAAAATAAAAACATATTTCCATAGCATTGATCATTGTAATAAATGCTTATTAGGTTCTTAAAAATTTTGAATTTTTTTTTTGCTAATTACATCGTAATTGTTTTGGAAATTACGAAAAAAGAATACTATGAACGCTCTTAATATTATCAGGCAACAATACAGCGGTCGTTAGAAATTTGAAAACGGTGTTCGAGGAAAGTGACGGCGTGCACTGTTATTGCATATTCTGCACGGAAAAATATGAATCACCTCCTAAGGAAGACTGGATTATGTGTACCAAATGTAAGAAATGGGCCCATGACGCAGGCACGAACGGTCAATACATGTGTAATAATTACGTTTGTGATTCGTGTGAAACATAGTTAATCATTAAAATTTATATTATATATATTATCATTACCCAATGTAGTTTCTATTTCCCCCGTGGATTGATTTCAATTACCCCACACATTACCGGGGAAATAGGAATGGCAATAGTTTTTATATTCTATATTTTTGTTATTATAATGTTAATTTAAAAAAGTTTTGTGGTCAAATTATTAAAATAGATAAGTAAAAGTTTATGTTATAGCAAAAGTTTACTAAAATTGTTATTTTATTTTATTAATTAGGATAATTTATAGTTTATTGTTCTCAAATACCCCACTTTCCCCTATAGCAAAAAAATCAATCCAACTGACTTAAAACTAAAAAAGCAAGGCATTACACGTAGAGATGAAGGGCAATTTGAACATGTTTATAGATGAACGATGAAAATACCATGGATTTCGACCAAGATGTTACGAATAATGATATTAAGAAACTGTCGTTATTCTTAACGGCCAATGCTAATTTTCAAAACAAAATATTACACGTGATATTAAAAAAATGATAATATTATCTGATAACTCCTCTAGACCTCAAGGGCCTTTCAAGGAGGGCTTTTCGCAGTAAAATCGGTGCCAAATTAAAATATAGGACGCTAGATATGAATAGCAAAAATTCATATAAGGTTGAGGGCAGATATAATGTTTTTGTGGGGGGGGGTGTAGAATTTGTAGTTCTGCCACTGAATAGTAAGGTCCAATTGTTCCTAATTATTCCGCTATTCCTAACAATTATTAATTATTTCAATCATTTCAAATTCTACATATTTTCAAGTACTTTTACATGTTATCAGATGTCGCTAGTTTTTGTTTACACCATGTTGATGCTCTTTGGAGTTTGGTGGCTTAAGTTAGTTTTTAGTGACTTAAGTACATACAAGACATGGAGTTGCTTTAAATTGGTAAATATTGTAAAAACAAAATTAACATTAACTTTAAATTAAACACCAATATAAACGTTTTTTATTCAAACTTCAATTTTTGTGTACACTTACTTTTTAATTGAGGTTTTCTTGAAAGTAGCTGAAAGTTTATTGCACTTTTCTTTGTGTACACAATATCTGAAATCGTATTAGCGTTTTTTAAATATAAAACAAATTGTGTTTTGTTGAATTAAAAAGTATTTCTATAATAGTTAAGTTTGTGAAAATAGGTTTTATTTGTGTGTTAGTATTAAGTTTATTCTCATTAGATTTGTTCTGTTTCAGCCTTTTAAATTAACCTAAAATTTCAACAAAGTACAACTTACCTTCTAAGCCGTTAGCAAGAAAGAGACAAAATAGTTTTTGAAACTATTTTAATTGAAAAAATCGCTTTATAGAAAAAATGTTTAAAAATGGGAGCATGCTTAACTTTAGAACGAGAAGAAGTTCGTGCTAGAAGACGAAGTCAAGAAATTGATCGCCAACTTGGAGAATTAGCTAAAGAAAGAAACAATGTTATCAAAATATTACTTTTGGGTAAGTATTTATTCATTTATTATTAATTCGAGACCGTAATTGTTTGTCTACTGTTCCAAACCATTTTCGGTTACTGTTGTGAATTGTGATAATTAAATTTCAGTTCTGTTTATGTCACGGGGTAGATTTTAAGGCTGCATGGGGTACTTCATAATATCCATAACTTATAATAGAAACTAAGTACTGAATAACGTTAAACGTAACGGAATTATTATAAATTCGTTTTTGTTGTTATAAATTATTGATATTATATTCTTTTATCAAGAAAATTGAATTAATAGACGTTTTCTGTTGGCACCCTGCCAAGAAACGTATTATTGTCACTCAGTGCAGACCGGTGTATGTTACCTATATTGCCCTTTTCAGTTTGTTTGATTCAATATAACACATAATATAATCTACAAATATAATATAACATACATCTATATTTGCACTGAATGATGAAAGTTCCGCTCCAGGTGATAATAAAACCATACATTAACGGTACAAGTTATGTGCAGTATAAAATTATGGTAGCTTTTTGTGTATTGCGCGTGCCTTGTATCACAAATGTACGGTTTTATTTTCACCAAGAACACATAAAGGGCCATCCATAAATTACGTCATATGTTAAGGAGGAAGAGGGTCGATTCTAAGTGTAAAGGACTGGGTTCAAAGTTCATGGACTCAAGATGATTAAGTTTGATCTTTAATTAATATATTAGGGGGACCTGAAAGAAATAAAAAAAAAATAATACATTTAAAAATTTTATTTTAAAAAAATACAAAAAAAATTAATCAATGAAATAGTTTCCATCGTTTTCCAAGACCTTTCTCCATCTATTAGGCGGCTTTTCAATTCCATTTTTATAAAAAATTTTTGGTATTTCCTTAAAAAACTTTTTGGTATGATTTTTTACTTCATTGAAATTTTTGAATGTTTTATCGCGGAGGGAGTGTTCCAATGATCTGAAAAGGTGATAATCTGAGGGGGCTATGTCAGGGGAATAGGGGGGTGAGGTAAAAGTTCCAGTCCAAGTTGCATTATTTTATTCTGGGTAATTATCGCAGTATGTGGCCGCGCGTTATTCTGTTGAAGAGCCTGGGTTGGTTATTAACCAAAAGTGGACGTTTTTTTCTTAGTTCCTCTTTCATTCTCTCCAGTTGTTGACAATAAAGAGCTGCATTAATTGTTTCTCCTGGTTTCAATAGTTCATAGTGAACAACACCTTTTACCAACAGGATAACGCGCGGCCACATACTGCGATAATCACCCAGAATAAAATAATGCAACTTGGACTGGAACTTTTACCTCACCCCCCCCTATTCCCCTGACATAGCCCCCTCAGATTATCACCTTTGCAGATCATTGGAACACAACCTCCGCGATAAAACATTCAAAAATTTCGATGAAGTAAAAAATCATAACGAAAAGTTTTTTAAGGAAAAACCAAAAATTTTTTACAAAAATGGAATTGAAAAGCTGCCTGATAGATGGAGAAAGGTCTTGGAAAACGATGGAAACTATTTCATTGTTAATTTTTTTTTGTATTTTTTTAAATAAAATTTTTAAATGTATTATTTTTTTTTTGATTTCTTTCAGGTCCCCCTAATAATAAATCGTTTTTTTTTTGTTAATTTTTTGAAATGTTTTTTTAAGTTTATTTCCTAAATCAGCCCATGGCTATACACAGGATTTGAAATGTTTGATTTGATGTTAATTTTATTTGGTTATATTTGTAGATATAAAATTGTAAAATATGTGACGTCACACTGAGGAGGGGTGGGTCTCACAAATGTGACCAGCTGTGACAAGGACGGGGGGGGGTCAAAAATCATAAAATTCGTGTGACGTAATTTATGGATAGCCCCTAATAAAATATTACATCACTGCCAAAATCATGTCGAAAAGAAAACGACGATTAACTCGATTTTCTTGATTAAAAATATAACATCAACAAATCGTTTTTTATGACAAAAACCAAAATAAAAAAACTAAAACAAAAATTTATCGGAATTATTTGTGGAATTATAAACATTATTAAATAGTTTTTATCATAAGTTGCAAACCTTATTAAGAACGTCATTCAATGAACGAGTGAAATTGAACTCTAAAATTAATTTTTAGGAGCTGGTGAGAGCGGAAAAAGTACTCTTGTAAAACAAATGAAAATAATACATGCAGATGGATTTACAAAATCGGAGCTTTGTAGTTTTCGACCGACTGTACTCGATAATTTGTTGGCTTCGATGAAATATGTTTTGGCTGGAATGGGATTATTGAGAATCAATTTAGAATATTCAAGAAATAAGGTATGCCTTATTTCTTCGTTTACAATGCAATTTTACACTCATTAAATATAATTTCACATTGACGAAAAATTGACTACTTGTTAAAAAGCTTTTAACTTTTCCATTTTGCCATTCATTTTAAATCACTTTAACATTTAACATCGTATTTTACAAATACAAAAATGTTAAAATATAGTTAATATTTTCCATTTAAATATGTATTTGTTGCGCAAATTTTTAAACAGTTAAAAGTTTTATAAGGAAAAATTTTTGAAAAGTTGCTTTTTTGGGTTTCCGGAATGTATATAACTCTTTAAGATTATTTAGTAGTATTAGTGGAAACGATATATATTGCAAGTACACATTTGTTAACGCCCAGCGAAGCAGAGGAGGGTCTACTAGTATTTTATGTCATTTTGTGAATGTGAAAGGGTCTAGCCGAATAAGCATATCTCAGCGGACCCAGGCCCTCTACCGTCTAAGAAATTCGAATCGTTCGAGTTTCGTATCAGGCAGATCCGAATTTCGCATCCATCCGGACCGCGTAAGAGATTCGAATGAAGAATAGTTTTGCCAATTGAGAAATTTAATTTTGACAGAAAAAAAAATAATTTTTGAAAACAAATAATTATTTTGTATACAAATCAAGTTGTTTTATTTATTTAAATATTATTTGATAAAATTAAATTAAAATGGATTCTTCAATTGAAGTTTATTTTAGTGATAGTGATAGTGATTCCTAAAATGCTGACTATTTTTATTATTAAATTAAAACTACAAAAAACACTATTTCTATTATTAATTTAAACATATATAACAAACTTAAATTATATTTTCTTAAATTAACAAAAATAAAACGAAAAAACATATATCTCCACATATACCTCTAAGTGGGAGTAGTAAGTATACTCGATATGAAAGCGCTACCCCTTCTATTAACGGAGCTAGACGGGTTACAACGGGTTTTAAGTTCAGGGGGTCTAACGCGTAGTCCGAGTTTCGGAAAATAAGATTCGGATTCGAATAATCCGTACCATGTAAGGCGAAACTCGAAAGAGATACGAATCCGAAAATTGATGACAGTTTCACTTTCGAATATCCCGCTACTGTGTATTCCTAATTTCGTACCAAATCTCATAAATTCCATTCGATAACTAATTTGTTGTTGAATGCGCTTTGTTTGTAGTTTTTTGTTTCCTTTTCCATTTTTTATGTTTTTTTGTTTTATTTTTGTTAATTTAAGAAAATATAATTTAAGTTTGATATAAATATATATAAATTAATAATAGATATAGTGTTTTTTGTAGTATTAATTTAATAATAAAAATAGTCAGCATTTTAGGAATCACTATCACTAAAATAAACTTCAATTGAAGAATCCATTTTAATTTAATTTTATCAAATAATATTTAAATAAATAAAACAACTTAATTTGTATACAAAATAATTATTTGTAAACGAAAATTAATTATTTGTTTTCAAAAATTATTTTTTTTCTGTCAAAATTGAATTTCTCATTTGGCAAAACTGTTCTTCATTCGAATCTCTTACGCGGTCCGGATGGATGCGAAATTTGGATCTGCCTGATACGAAATTCAAACGATTCGAATTTCTTAGACGGTAGAGGGCCAGGGTAGTAACCCCTTTAGCTCCGTTAATAGAAGGGGTAGCGGTCTAATATCGAGCAGCTCTCTGTATCGAGTATACTTATTACTCCCACCTAGAGGTATATGTGAAGGAGAACAAAATAAACGTCAGGCTAAAAACAGCCTGGGCCTGCTGAGATATGCTTATACGGCTTAGACCCTTTGTATTTGATAAAGCAAAATCTATTAATTATAAAATTGCATTGTGGTGTAGTTAAAAATATGTATTTTTATTTTTAAAATATTTTTTTTTAATTTTTAGGCTCATGCCCAAACAATTTTAACTAGTACAAGTTGTTTCGATTTGAGTTTTACCGTCTTACCAAATGTAGCTGCTTCTTTACAAGCCTTATGGTCAGATAGAGGCGTTCGTCTAGCAGTTGCTCGAGGATATGAATATGAGTTAAATGATTCAGCCTTATAGTATGCTTTGTGATTATAAGCTATCTAAAAAATATATAATATGTTTTTTTTTAATTTTTAGTTTATTTGATAATATGGAACGAATTTGTGATGCTAAGTACGTTCCAAATGCTACTGATGTTTTACGAGCAAGAGTACGTACACAGGGTATAATGGAAACTAAATTTAGAGTAGCGGGGGGTACAATAATAAGTATGTATGATGTTGGAGGACAACGTTCGCAACGGCGAAAATGGATCAATTGTTTCGATGATGTTCGGGCCGTTTTATTCGTTGTAGCACTGAGTGGTTATGATATGACTTTAGTTGTAGGTTTTCATTGCGATTTTCATTGAAATAAATTTACTTAAATTTTTTTATTGTAGGAGGAACCGACTGTAAATCGCCTAGAAGAGAGCTTAAATTTATTTGGTCAAATCGTTAACAATCCATTTTTCCGAGAAGCATCTTTTGTCTTATTTTTAAACAAACTGGATCTGTTTCGTGAAAAAATTTTAAATTCAACGCGACATTTGCGTTTATATTTTCCAGACTATAAAGGACCTGATAAAGACGTCGACAGAGCTGCTTTGTTCATACAACATAAGTTTTCGTTGCGAAATCACAATTCGCGACGTGTTTTATATCCTCATTTCACAACAGCCACAGATACTTCAAATGTTCAAGTGGTATTTCAACTAGTTATGGATATGGTGATATCAGAAAATTTGGGTCAAGTGACTTTATTATGATATATTTTAAATAATTAATAGCTAATTGGATTTTTAATGCGTGATATTTAGTTGTTTACACTGCCATTTTATTAATAAAAAAAAAAACTTGATTCCTAAGTATTCCAAAATGCAAAAAAAAAGAAATTTATCTGTGATAAAATACAATTTTGTGGCTTTTAATTGTACTTTACACAAATTTGAAAAACAAGATGATTTTTAAAATAATTTACTTTTTAAATTGTAGTTAATTTTTAGATATAATTAATTAATCTATTGCGATGCAATGTAGTTTACTTTCATGTAAGTTTTTTTTAGTAGTTTTTGAGACATGAATTTATATATTTGTTATACAAATTTTAATTGAATGCAATTTTCGTCACAATGTCACGTTTTGTAAGATTATTATAATTATTTAAAAAATAAACAGAAATAAAAATACATAAAAATTGAACGTTTTACAATTTCATACAGACAAAAAGCACAAAATTTGAAATTATTAAATCCTTTTATCATTCAATATGCATGGTAGTCCATTCCAACGCGAAGGGTCATACAATCAACTTCATCAATTTTTAAGCTATTGGTTTTAATATTGATATCTTCTTCCAACTGGACTTGAGTACGTAGTAAATAGCGAAGAGATGCTTGTGCCTTAAAGAGAACATTTTCTTATGTTTTATTTGTATTTTGATCAGAATTCATATGACATAGTTAAAATTTATCTTGAATGGTAAGAATTGCTTTCTTTATAAATTTGAACGGTCAAAAAAGTATAAACTATAAACATATTGAATTTATCCCCAAGAGAGTATCATTTAATGAAACTTAGAGAGTATGTAGGCTAGGGTGTTCCAAAAAAAAATATTGTTGTTATTTAGTCCAAAAATGCAAAGTATATATAAAAACAAAAATTTTAACTACAAAACAAGCTTTGAATATCAATATTAAGGTTTGCCTCAAACAGTTTTTCCATTTTATTAAAAAAAAATATGGTTTTTTTGTTTTTGAATTTTCAAAACAATGAAACGATTTAATAGCAATCTGAAGGAAAGAATTTAAAGGAAATGTCACGTTCTACAAAAAATAAAGTTCTTCAGTTCAATCGTTTCAAAGATAGTTCAAAAATAACAATAATTACAATTTTTTATTATTTTCTAACTTTGTTCTAAGGACCTTTTTTATCTGTTTCAAGTCGCTTTAACATCTATGGTCATATCACGATTGTCTAAACACAGAAAATTTCTGTTGGTCAATTTTAATCTTAGGATCTATCTAGGATCTTAAGTCCAGGATTCAACGGGGATCGAACCCGTATCACTTGACGCATGAAGCGGAGAGAACTACTGTTCTAACCACTGCGCCAATAGGTGGTACGAACCTTTTTTGTAAAGTGTGAAAATTCCTTTAAATCACATTATCCTTGTTTCACATTATTATTACGAATTACGATGAACGATTCCAACGTTATTAATATTAAAAAAAAAAACATTTTGATTTTAAAAACTTTTTAATAATATTGATATTTAAGAGCTCGTTTTGGCGCCAATATTTTTGTTTCAATATATATTATCAATTTTGGGACAAAATAACAAAAACCAAAAAAAAATTTTGTTGTGGCGCCCTAATGTAAGTACTTATAAAAATATAAGATCTTCAAGTTTCAGATCCCTATCTCAATTAGTTTTTGATAGTCAAAAATGTAAAAATTCAACCAGGTATCCAAAAAAGTAAAAAAATATTTTTCAGTATTGACTTAACTGTTAAAACTTTTAAGTGTGTGGATGGTTCCTTTAAGGATAGTTTAGAGAATAGCTCGGGGGAAAATTCAGTATATGTTTGTACTCTTATACCCTTTGATGTTAATAATTGGAAATTATTGTAACGGACAGCCATAGAAAAGGATAGAACATTCCAGATTATTCGATCGAAACTTCAATAATAGGTATTCAAACCGATTCATTTTTGGACAGTGAAAAAGTTCGGTTTAGTGCGAAAACTGAATATTTGTTATTTTTTGTGAGAAACTATTATAAGAATCAACAAGTATAAATAAATTAAGTTTTTCGTTAATTAAAAGTTTGGTGAAGATTTCCAAGAAATTAAAAGATTAACCCATTACGTGAATCTCAATACAGTTTTGAGAAATCCCGTTGGCCGTTACGATATTATATTTTTTAAAAATTATTAGGAAATAACTTGGAACGTCTTTTAATATAATATAATGTTGGATAGTATTTTTTTTTTTAGTAAACGGAAGAAAATGTAAATTTTGAAAAGCTGTTATTTTACTTTGGAGACATTTTTTGATGCACAGATTAATTTTCAACTCTCTTTTACTATTATATAGTAAAGGAAGTATTGTAATAGGATGGAATTTTCGATTTCGAGTTTTCGAGAGAGAAAGAAAAATTCGACAAAAGGCTATCATTGCACCATGCTAACCTCAGCCAGCATTTGTTGGATCGCCGAAGTATTTTGGCGTAGTTGTTGAACTTCATCGACCAATTTAGTTTCAACCAAATCCCGACACAATTCAACTCCAGCTCTTTGCGCTCGGTTCCCAAGTCTAGTATGGGCTAATGCCATAAAACCTTCTTTTTCCGCTAATGCTTTCTCCAAACGTGTTATATTACGAACCATCTCATTAGCCAAACGAACCGTCTTTGATAAAAGACAAAAAAAATAATTAACTGTTCAATCAATTTTATAGCTAAAATATTTACCTCACTATGCTGTAGTTCTAATTTTGTTTTTGCTTCTTTAGTCTCATCAATACGCCGACGAAATGCTTCGTTAACAATATTATACTGTGCTGTTAAATCTTCAATACATTGTCTCAGAATTGTATCGATGTAAGAACGTAGTGGAACGCAGCTGTTAATTTCTTTAGCTCCAGCTTCGATATTTTTCGAAGTAAACCATTGCCATTCTTCTTGAGAGATGTTCCTAAAAATAGATTTTTAGATAACATTTCAACAATTCTAATAAATTGGCCTAAATTACGCTGGATCTAATGGACTATGTCCGTGATACAAACTCAGATTAATATTCGTTTCCCGCAAGCCACTGTTGTGAACATCAAGTTTATACGCGTTGGTTTTGTCTTCCAAATCACGATCCATAAAATATAACGTAGATTTTAAGCGACGGACCTGTTCATGAGCTTGTTCAAGTGTTCGTCGCAACAAACCTTGTACTCCTTCAATTACTTGTATTTCTTTTTTAAGTTCACGCTCAACATCGTCATGAGCCAAATCAATCCCTAGTCGTTCTTCTCGTAAAATAATGCATTTTTTACATATACGAAGAGCGTTTTCGCTCAAAGAAGCCATAGCGTCCATAATACGTTCTTTATAAGTCTCTAAAGCATCGGCTTCTTCACAAACCAATTTGCGCTGCTTTAATATTTCTTCCTTATTAAACTCGATATCTTTTAACTTTTCATTGATGCGATGATCGGTTTCTTCGCGATTAGACTTGGTTGTTTCTCCAGTTTCATCAATAAGACTGGAAAATCGTTTTATAAACATGTTTTATGAGATATCATATAATATGTATATAAAGTTGTATGAACTTACCGCTCACTTTCTGCTAGAATACGGTCAGCTAATGCTTGTTGGTCTTCAACGCAGCGATAACGCATCCGATTGTTTAAGTACCATTCTTCTAATGTAAAACGTGGTGGTGGTGGAGGAAGAATTGATATTGCCGTTTCTGGCAAATTTTTAAAATGTGTCATTTCAAAAAAAAATAAAGTTTTTTTCGATATTAACTTTGGTTTAAACTTGATTTGAAATAAATGGACGATTGATTAAACTTCTTGTAGTTTGTTTAATCAATAATTTGAAATAAATGAGAATGAAATTGAATAGGCATATGATAGAAAAATAATAGTTTTGTAAATTGTATTGTTTCTATGGAAAATCAACAATATATTATCATAATATATATAATCTAAAAAGTACTTTATAGGAGAAGATCTGTCCCTACATCGACCTTCACCGAGTTAATAATAGAATGAAACCTATTTTATCATGAATTTAGTATATTAGAAAATATATTAAAAATGGTTTGTCTAAAAAAATCCTGGACAGACTATTTTTAATTATTTTAACAACATTTTTTTTAAATAAAATATTGCAACATCAAGATAATAGAAAAAATTTTATATCATCACAGGTGACTGCGATGTTGGGTCCCTTATTATTACATAGTATACTTACCTCGGATCTCTCTGTCACACATTTCCACGCGCTTTAAAATTCGCTAACCCCTTATCGGACCGAACTTTTTGCAGACAAACCTATATCAACGTGTTCGTAATTAATTAAAAATCTTGTCCTGCACTTACAGACGTCAGAGAGAACAACGAAAACGACCAAAACCAACTAATCTCCAACCTCTATTGGACGGCGCGGCACCGAATGACAGAAATGTCAAGCGTGGGCGTTGGATAAGAAGAAGAAGAAGTGTTCGTAATAAAACAACGCTTATGATGATATAATTTTTTTTCTATTATCTTGATGTTGCAATATTTAATTTAAAAATTTTTTTGTTAAAATAATTAAAAATAGTCGATTTTTTTAGACAACCCATTTTATTATATTTTCAAATATAATAAATTCATGATAAAATAGCTGTTTTATTCTATTATCAACTCGGTGAAGGTCGATGTAGGTTCGGATCTTAGACAATTGACACTTATCGTAGGAAGTTGGAAAAGAAAATGATACAAGAGTTACATCAGTTACATATTAGGGATATTAGGTATACAGAAAGTGACTGTGAACGAAATTTTCACCAAATATCATTTATAGTGGCCTTTAACGCTTTTAATCCCGCGTGAAACTTTTAGCGGCATGAGTATTGATGGGGATATTTAGGATTTCTTTGAGAAACATAAAAGGAAAATTCATGTAAAAATGCAGCTTTTTTCAGCATCTGCAGCATCATAATGATTTTAATAATAATTACATTAAGGATCGTCGGTAATCTAGGTAATCTATTTCCATGATTTCCATTATTTCACTCACGGGAGGGACACTCAGTGTTAAACTGCGGTGCTTTTTTTTGCTATTAGTAAGGCGGTTCATTCATAGGGGCGCTAGTGTCAGCAATTTTTAACCACGCGCACGTAATTTGAATTTTATTTGATTTATTCATTTTTATTACTTATATTTAAATTTAAAATAATTAATTCTTTTATTACATGTTAAATATTTTATTAAAAAAAAATAAATACACCTAATACATAAGAAATAATAACAATTAAATTGCTACAACAAAATTATTATTAACAACTGATTAATTTAGTTAGAGGGGCAATGGATCGGGATTTTACAATAAATGCATGAATGTAAATATTATAAAAAAATGATTACTACTTTTCCCCAGTTTCGCAGCAGTTGTTGTTCGTTGTTATCGAGTATTGGGTTTGGTGATGAAAATGACGTCTGTATTCCATTCATAATCTTGGTTATCACGAAATCTGGGAATATGAAATTACTTAACCAACTTAGAAAAAATAATTTAGTAAGATATAATATTTTTTACTTAACTTATGATGAATCAATCATCCTTTTTTTCGTGATTATGCTCCTTGAAATAAATTTAAACAAATACATAATTTGTTTCCGATGACTTTAATTCACACAATCAACATTTTTTCCTTAAAATGACATACCAACGCGTGCACTTTATGGAAGGACTTGACAGAAGTGTAAAATAAAAACGAATTTTTTTGATCATCGCCAATCCTCGGTATCAATCGGGAAGTTCGGAACAATTCATTTGAAGAAATTGTATCTACCTAACCGACTGAATATTGTTTCGCCATCTGTGTTTGACCCGCCTTACTAAAATTCAGGGGCACCTCACGTCTCGTAAGAGTGTCCCTCCCATGATTTCACTCATTTCACTATTTGAGTTTTTAGTGTGTATTTTGTATAAGAGAGAGCGCTGAAATTCATCAAATCAATTTTTTAACTAAATATGAATTTCAAGGAAATTATAGGTGTTATAGGTTAACAATTTCATGGCAAATCGGGAACAAAATATAATGATCTCAAAGCTAAATTTCAATTTGCAATGATCAAAAAATTATTAAACTCTACTTTATTGCTCAGTGATTATTTTATCATACACTATATTATTAAAATTTTTACTTGAAGTTGTTCAATCGCTAAGAAAATGAATTTTACTTTTCGAGCCTACTTGTCGAATTGTTGTAGCAGAACTCAAAATAACGTAATTTTGTTAGTAACCAAACAGTTACCGAAGGAGCTACAACCGGGAAAACGTTTTACTAAATCATTTTCGACTTATGTTTCGGAGGTTCAACATTCCAATGAATATAATTTTGGGAATGAAAAATCTCTTTTCTTCCCAAAAACGGCAAAAATAAATATTCATTCAAGAAAAATGGGGATCGCAGCGGCATCACACACCGAACATCATCCAATTTTGACGAAAACAAAAGCTAGAGAACTGGCATTGAGATTAACCACTGAAGAACGTTCGCTTTTATTATCAGCGTTACAAGAATATCAATCCAAAACAATAAAAGATGAATATGAAGGTATTGAACAATTATTACAAAACGATATTTAACTTTTCATTATTTTTTAATTATAAACTATTTTAAATATTCTAGTTATTAACTTTTACAGGAATTTATAAAAATCTATGAAAAAATCAATACTAGCTTAATATTTGTTGAAATCTTAAAACCTTTTTAGGACAACTTGCTGCTTCTCGGTGGAGAAGCAAATTTGGACGTCCCAGTAAACTTCCAACATTAGGTGATGTTGATCCTACAGGAACATACTGTCCCGTACCTGAAGACTGGCTTACGCGAAAGTACGGTACGAACATATTGAAAAACAGCAAAAGTAGAAGATGGAGAGGCCCAAACGAACTAAATTTTAATTTTAATTACTCGATCATAGTTAATATTTTAAAAAATATTCGTCATATTTTATTTACAGCTTGTTATCGTAGTTAATGCAGTCAGAATTATGCTACGTTTTATAATTGGTACGAGCTTCATCAATTTTTTAGGGTGGAATGTACATATTTTAAAGCGATATAAACATTTATTTAATCATTAAACTTAATTAACAATAAATAATGGCTTTCAACTATTAGTTGGTTTCTTTTTTTTTCACGCTCACCAAATTCGTTCATCAAAATATTAAAAATATTTCATTGTAATTGATAGTGAGTACATATTCATTGAAAACTTCGCATGCAGATTCGTTAGTTATTTCTTCCATTAAAAGCATGATTTAGATTATTATTTAGATATGTTTGGATTAGCCTTCTCTTCTCATAGTTTTGTAGTTTTTCTTCTTTTTTTTGTAATATTTATACTGTTAAGAATAGAGACCAGGAGCGCGACTTTAAACAGGATATATTTGTGCAATCTCAATACTAACCGGTTAGCATTCGAAAGATTTTAAAATCAGCCTTTTGCTACACTGTTCGTGCTAAGAGCAATTTGAAAAGTAGAAGCAATATTTTAATCGTATGCAATGTCTGGATTATTGCAGTAGCATCTAAAATATAACTACTCGTGGGCGCCTCCATTTCCATGCTACTCTCAAATCAATTAATTCAGGCTCCTGATTTCTATACTTACTGATGTTTACTAAGTGACATAGTCAGTGGGGCTGACACCTGGAGTGTATAACCTATGACATCAAGTCTAAGATTGCTAGAAGTTCCCTATAAGATAAATTTGTTTTTCCTATAAAGTGTAATAGTCTAAGATCCGAAGCTACATCGACCTTCACCGAGTTGATAATAGAAGGAAACATATATTATCATGAATTTAGTATATTAGAAAATATATTAAAAATGGGTTGTCTAAAAAAATCCTGAACAGACTATTACATCAATATAATATACATAGATCATAGAAAAAAATTTATATCATCATAAGCGCTGTTTATTGCGAACACGTTGGTATAGGTTCGTCTGCAAAAATTTTGGTCCCATTAGGGGTTAGCGAATTTTAAAGATTTAAATTTTAATGCGCGTGGAAATGTGTGACAGAGAGATCCGAGGTAAGTATATTGTGTAATAAAAGGACCCAACATCGTAGTCGCCTGTGATGATATAAAATTTTTTCTATTATTAATATCTATTTCATTAAAAATCATTTTTTTTTTAAATAACTAAAAATAGCCTGTCCAGGATTTTTTTAGGCAACCCGTTTTTAATTTATTTACTAATTTACTAAATTCATGATAAAATATGTTTCATTCTATTATCAACTCGGTGAAGGTCGATGTAGGTTCGAATCTTCTACTATAACTAAGATGGAATTCTAATATGTTAAGTACATATATAACTCAAGATTCTACTTGCCTTTGAATTAGGCACAACTTATTTCGAGTTTCAACAAAACTACATGGTTAAAATTTTAAACAAAAGGAAAATTATATTTTTAATTACTAATATCGAATTTTTGGTAATGTAATTGCAAATTAGGTCACTTAGTGGCGTGGTTGACTTGATAGTTGCCCTATACGCCAGTGGACCTGGGTTCGAAACCCTAAGATTTTTGCATGGATTTTCGGATTCGACGGTCGCTAATGACGATAGTAGTTGATGCGACCTTAAAGAAAAAAAAAAATGAAAATTAACAGTTTTGCAGACTCCAGCCTCCCCAAATTATAACATGAAGCTTAACTTTTTATAAAATTTTTAGATTAACAGAAAGTTTCGTAACTACTCTATAATTTCTACAATACGAAAACAATATACATAAGTAGCTGTAACTTTTTATTGGGTTGATTTAAGTATGTAGTTGTATTTTTTACACCTTCAAAGGATCAGATACCTTTTTATTTTATATAAATTTCAATTTGATAGTTTTATTCATTCCTGAGAAAAACGGTTTTGGCAGGGATGAATGGTCAACAAAGTAATTCTTTTTGGGCCTATAGTTCTGTTTCCTTTTTGCAGGAACGAAATCCTTAAAAATCGCTACAAAGTCTTCAGTAACATGCCTAACATTTTAGAATTCTATATGAGTTACGCTTTGAGGGAAAATATTACTGTTATGAGAATTATGCATATACAGTAGAAAATATAAATATTCGACAATTTAACAGCCTTGGACAGATGGACAGATTATGCATGTAAATAATTTCTAACATTAAACGCCAAGATTAGTCATTTTAGTTTCTTTTAGTACTATACAGTAAAGGAAATAATGTAATCGGGTCAGATTTACAATTTCGAGTTTTCATCGGAATACACGTTTTGAGGTTTCCTGAGCCCAAAAAAATGGTTTTTAAAAATATGTCTGTATGTATGTCACACAGCTATATCGTATCGAAAGCTTTATCAGAAACTAGCTGATATCCGCTCGCTTCTTTGAGCGTAAGCGTATCTTAATTTAACTGATTGATTAAATTCCCTACCTTCATAGCGAAATATAAACATTCATCTATTTTGACCGAAAAAAATGATAGATATCTATACCATTCTCCGACCCGTTAACTACCGCATTGCAAAAATCATGCAAATCTTTTGTTCTGTGAAAAACAAAACTTAACTATCCCACGGTAACCGAATATTTTCCTGGATAAAAATTAGACCAAGCCAACTTAAGGAAATTACGCTAAACTCTATTTTACGAGACTCCTTTTAAACACACGGTTACTTTAGAATACAATTGTTTTTGCTATCCCATGGGAACCGTTCATTATTCCGGCAAAAGAAGCAACCCATAACAACAGCGAGTTTCATGTAAAAGAAAGTTCTGTGGCGCGTCGCAGCAGATATTTTAGTTTTGGGTGTATGTAGAATGATTCTTCTCAAAGGTGTCTCCGTACATATGTCACTTATCATATTATACGCTTTGTAGTAATAAGAAAATAATTTTCTTTTTTAATTTTAATTTCAGCGGCCACAGTTCCTCCACCAACCACGAAAGATTTAATTGCTCGTAAGAATACCGAAAACAAATAATTTAAATAAGTAATTAATAAATGCACTATTTTCTAGTTACAATCGCTAATGCTATACCGTTTATTGGATTCGGATTTCTGGACAATTTCTTCATGTTGATTTGTGTAAGAAATGTTTTTTTTTTCAAAGTTAAATCTTATTGTAACTCATTTTAGTGATATGTGGTTCTTTGTTAGCATATTTTTATAATTAAGAAACATAATCGATTCAACTTCTTCTCAAGAGGTCAAAATACTTGGATGAACAACCAGTTGCGATAATAAGATCGCAAGTGAGTGTTATGGTTTTGAGTTATTTAAGTAGTTTAGAATTAACGCGAACAAACTTCTTAGGCAAATAAGTTTATGGTGAACCACCATTATAGAAATATTATTCGAAGTACCAGGTTGTGATTTTCAAATTTATTTAGCCATCACTAAAACAATAGGTTAATAAGTTTAACCCATTGACCATAGGCTAGTTAACATAACACCCAATTCTTTCTATTATTTTATCGATCCGATTTACCATACAAATCACTTTATTGAAAGCCTCCATACTTATGAAATTATAATTTCATTTATATGAATTGCTTTTATTAATTACAACTTTTACTTTAACTTTGATCAAATTAGATACATAAATAATACTTTTAATAAAATTTTAGGGAGATTACATTGATTTATACTTGGGGTCATACTTGATGATTTCTACAATGGCAGCAGCAGCTCTTGGAAACACCTTATCTGATGTCATGGGAATCGGATCGGCTTATTACGTAGAAAGAGCTGCAAATAAAGTTGGCGTAAAAGCACCTGAACTAACACCAATTCAATTGGACATGAAATCATCACGATGGGCTGCTAATTTAGTAAGAATTAATTATTCAAAATACGTCTCATAATAAAAAAATTATTGTTTGTTTAAGGGACGTGTTTTTGGCGTAACAATTGGCTGCTTAATAGGCATGTTCCCATTGATGTTCTTGAAAAAAAAAGAAAATATCTGTACGCCAGCAGCTGAAAAATCGATTAACGTCCAAAAAGAAACTAAATAAGAATGGTAAATGTAATTTGTTCATGGTACATGAATACATTCTGTAAATAGTTGTTCAATTTAAAAGAAAACGTTATATATTAATATTTGTAGAAATTTTACTGAGACAAAAGAATTTATAACGTTACTAAAACGCTTAATAATTACCTTCCTGTATGTACTCAAAATACAGGGTTTATTAGATTGTAGAAAAGTACGTCCGAAAAACTGAACCTTTCTAATGTTATATTCTTTATCTTGTCTATAGAGATCTATTGTACATTTAGTGCTATTATGTGAGGTATCTCTTGGAGAGTCGTGTCATTTTTTGTCAAACCATTTCTGTATTACTCTCAGTTAAAATATTCTGTAAGTTAAACGGTATGACAAGTCCAGATGAGCCTACAAAAATCGATTCATCAATATTAAATTAAAAAAAAAAATGATGTCTCATTTAGTTTCTTTATATATAAGTTTGTGCGGGCAGCTGAGTGTCAAATCCCTGGATATAACAATACCTCTTAGGGGCCATCCATAAATTACGTTACACGAATTTCATGATTTTTGACCTCCTCCCCCATCCTTGTCACACTTGTGAGACCCACCTCTCCTTAGTGTGACATCACATATTTTACAACTACAAATAATTATTGAATTAAAACAGCAGTTCCAAAATTTATTTTATTTCAATTTAAATGATTTTTTAATAAAATTAATCTCAAATCAAACAAGAAATAAACAAAAAAATGACTAATAATATTAATTAATTATTAAATTTATTCATCTTGAAAGTCTATTGTCATCGAATGAAATAAAACAATATCACCGCTGGGTACGGTGCAGCATTTAGCGGCATTTATTAAAGGGCAATAGTATCGGCGCGTAACACTACACCGAGAAAAAAATTCTCTTCGGACAATTAAATCTAAATAGAGTGTTAAATATTAGATTGGCAATGGGCTATCAAATAATTTTGTTGGCGTAAATGAAATTAAGTTGTCAGAAGAAAGTTTTTTTCTCAGTGTAGTAGAGCGAGTGACCGCCAAAACAATTTGAACCATGTGTTTCTACAGATAGTGTTGCAAATGTTTTTGAGTTTTTCGTTAATAGTTCGTGTTTTACTTAACACTTAGATTAAAATGGATTTTGAAATGCGATGTCACGAAATTTAGGACCCCTATCACCCCCTTAACGTGAGATGTAATTTATGGATGGCCCCTTATGTGTATTTGACATGTTATTTTATAATACAGTAGTACCTCGACATACGTGCCGCCATAAATGCCCTCATAAACGGGTTTTTGAGATACAAGCCGTCGAGCGAGCGATGTTTTGCTTTGAACTTGGAGCAACATCTGTAATACGAGGTACTGGTGTAGCTAGTTGGCCACGCTCCACGAATTTAGTGTAGCCCGAGCGTCCCACATTTTCCCAAGCCTCAATGCTTGTTTGCCTCCATTAGCCTCGCGGTCGAAGTATCTTTGTTAAATTGTGATGGGGTTTTGTGCTTTTTCTGCATTTGGGTCATTCTGTTACAAATCGTACACCATTCGACACTTGACATTTTAGAATTGCCTGAAATTTTTTTTACAGCTTCTATACGTAAATATAACAACCCGTATTTTTGGATTTTGCTCAAAAAAATTTTCTTTTGAAACTATGCCCATTTAAATTTTCAATGATATTTGAATTTTCTCCAACCTTTGCCTATTTGATATTTTATATCTACAGTTCTACTATTCGGATTTATGTCGGATTTTTTTTAATCTGTACTTTGTTACTTAAGGTTTGAAAGTATATTGTTTAAAACAAATTTTTGCATAAATTTTATAAACAATTGCAATTTAATTGTTTATAAGCTTATATCACCCCCTTACCCCAACTTGAATCGAATTAAAAAAATATCATTGTATTCCTTATTTTATCATCTACAAAACCCAGTTTACAAAAAATTTAAAACAAATACGTCATTTTCCTACATCGCAACTGCATTCATTACATTTCCTTGCGTTCCAAAATATTATATGATTCATTTTTGAAGTAAGTATATCTATTGAAGTTTGCTTTTTAACGTTTAGTTTTGTAATGTGGAAACTATTTTGAGGTTCTTCTAACAAACATTTTTATACTCAAACGCAAAATGGTTAACATTCAGAAATGTAAAGTAGAGACTAGAGCGTTGGAGATCTTAGGAATTGGACGCACGCAGAGCGCGTTTCGGTACCTTGCGCTCGAAAATATTTAATATCTTCCAAAATAAAAGAGATCCCAACTTTTTGTAAACTGGGTTTTGTAGATGATAAAATAAGGAATACAATGATATTTTTTTAATTCGATTCAAGTTGGGGTAAGGGGGTGATATAAGCTTATAAACAATTAAATTGCAATTGTTTATAAAATTTATGCAAAAATTTGTTTTAAACAATATACTTTCAAACCTTAAGTAACAAAGTACAGAATAAAAAAAATCCAACATAAATCCGAATAGTAGAACTGTAGATATAAAATATCAAATAGGCAAAGGTTGGAGAAAATTCAAATATCATTGAAAATTTAAATGGGCATAGTTTCAAAAGAAAATTTTTTTGAGCAAAATCCAAAAATACGGGTTGTTATATTTACGTATAGAAGCTGTAAAAAAATTTTCAGGCGATTTTAAAATGTCAAGTTCAAATTTGCTCAGATTTTGTACGGTTTGTAAAAGAACGACCCATTTACAGTACTTTATCACATTTCTTTTTATAACTATGGGTCTTACCACTGGGGCAGGGCTGTGGCTTTGTTGTATTTTATTTTTCAAACAAAGGGGTTGTCGTTTTATTTGATTTTTACTAAAAAGAAACGAGCATTGCTATATACACATTTGTCGTGAAGCGATAGCTTACAGAATACGAATTTAAACTGTTGCCTCATTTGACACGTGACACGCCTTACGGAATAGTTCTCTATATTTTATTGAAAACTAATACATTTATTATTAGTAGTTATTTAATTAGTTTAACACTCACTTTTAGATTCTACACATATTTACGACATATATTTTTTATATCTTAGAGCTATTAATTCCTAATTGTAATCATCTGATTTTTTTCTGATTTTATTCAGATGATTATCTCACAAAAATCAGACGGTGCTTCAGTAACTTTTCAAGTTTCTTAGACTTCCTAAAATTAAACATCTTTTACAAGTATTAACATGTTTTTCACTTCCACAATGTTTAAACTTCTGTCAAGTTTTTTGGATGTATCTTAGGGTTTTTCGTATACCGAGCTTAAAATCCCATCCATTTTTATTAGTAACAGTTACATTAAGTATTAATAATGCATGTTTTGTTACTAATTTTATTAATCCAGGTTATATTAAAGCAGCTAATAATTAAATAATAATTTTTAATGTCCATAATTTCATTAACATTGTTCGTATAAAATAGTAAATCTTTAGTGAAATATTTGACCAAAAATTAAAAAAAATTAAATAGAAATTCTATTAAAGAAATTAAAACAAAATTATTGTCGCTTTTAATTAATTGTATGATCCAGTTACTCAAAAAACATTTATGATTTTTCCATAATAAGACAAAAGGTTTCCGTATAGATAGTGATAATTATCCGTGATTGATTCGGTCCATTCTTTGTGCCACGACTGTTCCAGTTGATCCTGAATACGGGTATGATGAATTGCTTTTTTGAATTCATTTTGATCAACTAATAAATTGAAACGGATCGAATCATGGGCTGCTATTAATCGTTTGCTCTGGTCCAAAGCGAGATCCTGTTCTACATTCTGGGAAGATGTATCGGGTTTGGAAATCGAAGACAACCACTGCATAAGATCATTCGACCACCAATCCCAAGTTGAATTTTCAGCATGTTCCGTGTCAATCGATTTAAAATCGTTACTTTGATTCGTTTGAATTGAAGCCAGTATAAAACTCGTTGTTAGAACATTAACTGGATTTATGGTAAACTTATGACAGGTATCATCATCTAGTTTAACGACGTTTGTCTCATTTTCTTGCATTTTTTCAATTGCTTCTAATAAGATGTTTAAATTATTTTCTTGCGTTGTTGTACTGTTAAGGGATTCGTTTGGTTCGGTAGAATTGATAAGAGGTACAGATACGTTGTCAGGCGCTATTACATCGCAATTTTTATATAGAGATGTTCCAGGTACGTGAGATACTAATAAGACTGAACCAAAAATTGTTAGAATACTTGCGGTGTAACTTGCCATTAAGACTGTTGTAACTGTTAAAACTGATTGAAAAATATTTATGATTTCAATATCTTCAATCAAATGATACAAGTCTGTATAAGTGAACCATCCACCTCGTGCTTTTCCTTGACGAAGGGCAACATCATGTTCTAATTTGAAGAGACTAGTTAAAAAATCATTTTCTTTAACGAAAACTTCCCATTCTATAGCATTAAGGAATTCTTTTTCTAATTGCAATAGCTCTTCTTTAGTTACATTTCCGGAGTGAGCCCATTCATAAATAAACACATCATCTTCTTCACCTTCATCTGTTAAGAACTTAGTCGATACCATCTAAGATAAAAACAAAATTTAACTTCTTTTTTTCTATTTAAACATTTAATTTTATTACCAAAGACACGAGAAATAATTCTGAAGGAGCGACACGTTGCAAGTATTCCGGATTGCATTTCCTAAGACGTTCTAAGTAGAGCATAGCCAAAACTAATGAGCAAGGAGAAATACAAGCATCTAAAGAAATATCTGCAGCCACATCGCAATGGAGACGTTCGAGTGATTTTCCATATTGAGTTTGAGAAAATAAATCAGATGCTAATTCTATAACACAAAAATTTCAGAACAGTAATATTTGAAACGTATGTTTGAAATCCAAGCCATTAAATTACCTGTAACAGGAAGACTAAGCCGTTCGGTAATTGGTAATTCTCCATAATACAGAGTCTTTTTGATTCGTGCTAAAAATTCTTCATGGTTTCCACAACTCTGGAAATATAAAGAGTCATAAAAAACAGTTTTGAATGAAAGTTAACAGAAAATGAGGACTAACCTTAAACTTTTTTCTGGAAATTGCAACCATAATTTATAATATTTGTGTAAAAATAAATATTATAATGATCACTGCACAAAAATTTTATTTTCAACTCGACTGGAAATACAATGGATTATCTTTAATTTCGAACAAAAATTTTCTTAGAACGTCATTTCTCGACACACAAATGGATGATTAACAATCCCACGCATACATTTGAAAAAAAAATGTGAGCCATCTGTGAACACGCCATTTCATTAATGAATGATTCACTCGGATTCACTTCTCGAGGTGCGCTAACTTACATTAGTAATAAAGACTATAGATAGCGTTGAATGTATTACTAACTAGGATTGAATAACTGCTAAGGGGCTATCCATAAATTACGTCACGTTAAGGGGGAGGGAGGGGTCTACGAAGTGTGACATTGTGTGACAAGGGGGTGATAGGAGTCCTAAATTTCGTGACATCACATTTCAAAATCCATTTTAATCTAAGTGTTAAGTAAAACACGAACTATTAACGAAAAACTCAAAAACATTTGCAACACTATCTGTAGAAACACATGGTTCAAATTGTTTTGGCGGTCACTCGCTCTACTACACTGAGAAAAATTTTTTTTTCTGGCAACTTAATTTCATTTACACCAACAAAATTATTTGATAGCCTATTGCCAATCTAATATTTAATACTCTATTTAGATTTAATTGTCCGAAGAGAATTTTTTTCTCGGTGTAGTGTTACGCGCCGATACTATTGCCCTTTGATAAATGCCGCTAAATGCTGCACCGTGCCTAGTATTAATTAATATAATTAGTTGTTTTTTAATGTTTATTTCTTGAAAATTTGACTTGATGTTAATGTTTAATTCAATAGTTAGGTTGTAGATATAAAATTGTAAAATATGTGACGTCACACTAAGGAGGGGTGGGTCTCACAAATGTGACCAGGACAGGGGAGGGGATCAAAAAATCATGGATTCGTGTGACGTAATTTATGGATAGCCCCTAACTGTAAAACTTGTAATATGCTGTAAGTCTTGTAAGCATTTGTAACGTCCGTGAAGCCTTGGCAACCCAGCCCAATTGAATGAAACGATGTTAATGATTTAGTGCTATTGCCTATTTATGTGCTAATTAGTTGCCGAAGTTAAAATTTTGTCGTTCGTTCCGTTAACGAAATTTTTATGACAATGTTGGCTTTCTTTAGAAATAGCATATGCAATAAGTATGCAATAAAGTAGAAAAAAATTCGCAAAAATGAGTAAATAATAAACTACTTCACTAAAACCATGTGGAGTTCTGTAAAACTAAAAAAAAAAAATAATAGGAGCAGAGACGGCTCTAGCCTTTGTAACGACCGTGTGCAATCAAAAACACTAAAACTTAGGAGTAGCGGTTTACGCCAATTAATGGTATCGAATCACTTTTAAACGAGTATTAGTAAGAAGACTAGTAAGCTCTCCAACCTGCATTAGCTTAGAGAATGTGTAAGTAACGTTGAAGATCTTCAATTGTATACCGCGGTGTAGTTTTTCTTTCGTAATTTCTGGGTATCTAATCGTTTATTGTTGGAACATTTTTAATTATAGGATCAATCAACTAATCAATAAAAAACAACCTCCCAAAAAAAAAATTGATCAAATTAAACAATAACAACTCAACAAAACGTTGCGTCATGGTTTAAAATAAGAAAATGCATCGAAAAAATTGTGAAATAATTCATTTATTACAGATTAATTAGAAACGTTCACATTTATCCCACAGATGCCGTTTCAAATTACCCGAATTAAAATAATCAAATTAAAATGATCAATACTCAAAAGTTTTTCTCCATTGAACTTAAATAGCTACATAATATTTATAACTGGATTGTACCATACATAAAAGATCATAACAAAGTTTTCCAAAGATTTTTAGATAAAATTGTCACAAAAGAACACATTTTAATTATATACTTACGATACGTGACAGTAGGTATGTGGACGTCAATTTAAATATATTTTAATCCAAGAACTAATTGTCATCAAACATGTCCAATTAAACATTTATGAACATTTTTGCGAAAGGAGAAATAATTAAAATTCAACTGCTTCAAATTACTCGGTGTTCTCAAATACCCAACCTTCCCCTATGACCTATTTTTTCGTAAAAATGTAGTTTTACAGATTTTGATGAACTTACTTTGGATCTAAAGTCTGGAAGTATATCTATCACCTTTTTCTGCCAAAATAGATGAATTTTTATATTTAGATTTGAAGGTAGGGAATCTATTAATCAATCAGTTAAATTTAGATACGCTCAGCGAAGCGAGCGGGTATCAGCTAGTAGTTCAAAAAAACCAAAAATTATGTAGGAAAAAGTTATAATGTTTTAAAAACAAAGAACGAAAAATCATTTTTAAAAAAAAAATAATTAAAAATAGTCTGCCCCGGATTTTTTTAGCCAACCCATGTTTAATATATTTCTTAATATACTAAATTCATGACAAAATAGGTTTCATTCTATAATCATCTCGGTGAAGGTTGAGGTAGGTTCGGATCTTCTACTATTAGTTTGTTGTTAAACGAAGTTTTCTATAATACCTATATCTGAAAAAAGCTACATCATGTTTTCCGCTAATTTTGCTTAAGTGACGTGATTATTAGTAAATATGTACACATTTTCGATTGTTAAAATAATATATTTTTTACGAATACTAAGGAAAGTTGACAAGGAAGTTTTTCATTTAGAAGAAAACCAAATGAAATATTTAAAAATTCTATATTTTCATTTTACATTAGTAGGTAAAGTTTTTCTATTTTTCTATTCTAGTTATTTAATATCGATCATCATTTATTATTAAATTTACTTATAGAAATATTTTTTTCTAAATTTTATTTTTACACCAACTACCAATTTATAAATTTTGATAAAGGTATACATAACCGAATAAAGTTGACACAGTCAATATTATTAATTAAAATGATTTCTACAGCTGTTCAATAATCGTAAAATTCCATTATTAATAATGTCAGAAACATCGTACATAATATTTTGTTATATAATTTATAGTTAAAATAATTATAATTATATGTAGTCTTAACCTTGATACTCTCGTTTAGATTTCTATATTTCTCTAATAAACCATTTATTTGAAGTTAAATTTAATGCCCCATATTTATGTTTTAACATTTTTATAACTCTCATGTATAGCGAATGATTTTTTGGGCCCGTTATAATTAAATATTTATACCAAAAGGTAAATTGATAGAGATATGATTTTTTTTCATACAATATTAATTACGGTAGAAATGAGAATTTATGTTGGTCCAATTATTTTATTTTTATTTTCAAACTGAACATAAATATCTAACAATAGGGATATGTTTTTTTTTTAATATAATAAACTGAAAAAATTAAGTTTATTTTGTATAAATTTATGATAATCCCATTTGAATAATAGAATTACAACAATTCACGATTTAACGTATATATTTTGAAAACAGCCTCTTAAAATATAATTATATAAATACAACCCTTGATTTGCCTCAATTCTCAACATCCCCCAACATGATTTTAATTGGAATATAAACTCAACCAATTTACCTTTAATATTCACGCACTTTTCCTCCTCTTTCTGTTCGTATTTCCCTTGCAGTTTCAATTAAATTAACATAAGTTTTATGAGAATATTAAGGTGAGAATTTAAATAAAATAAAAGTATCCCTCATCCATTTGTACACGTAATATCTGTGTATTTTTTGTTTGTTTTTTAGTTTACAGAATATGTTTCTTGTGAATATTTTCTTCGGGTATTTTTTAGAAAACCATGTCGGTGTCAGGGCGGCCGCCTGGAGATCGGTAGGGTGGTGCACCTTCGTCTTCCTCGGGGGAAGCGCATTGATGGGGCGAACAGGAGACGCGGGCCCCATCGCCGCAAATACACTCGAGACAATTGCCCGTATCGTGCGGGAGTAAATCCCCGATCTTGTACTCGACACCTGTGTGTATGCAAAATGAAATCATTAAACAGAAGCAGAACTTATATTATGGGGATAAAATAGGGATATAGAAGAGAAAAGTGGGAAACAATCAACAGCTGATTTTAAAGTCGTTATTCTAATACTCGTAGTTAAAATTATACATATATTTAAACATTTTGACTTTTTTGGGTAATCTGTGTATGATAACTTTTAATTTTTTAGTTAAATTCTTCTTGAAGGTTATTCCCAATATAACTAAACCTAATTACGTATCATAATAATAAATAATTAAAAGAAAAAACAATAATAACGTTAAAAACTTAATATCCTAAATTTTGGAGGGTTGAGGATAATTTTGAACCGATATATAACGCTAGGCTGCTTTCACCGGGTCTTAAATGTGTACCCTAAAGCAAAAGTGAGCAACCTTTTGTAAAACAAGTGCCAGAATAAGATTTAATTTAATTGATACATTTTTGTTTATTAATTTGTCTTTGAATATATATAAAAAAAAAAAAAACAATAATAAAACACCGCCAAGCTGTTGCGTTGAGACTTGTGCCCTTAACAGCCTATCACATTATTTTTCAATGTCCACAGTTCAATGGAGAAACTTACTTAACCTTCCACAAAAACCAAAAGCAATCTTCGGTACAAATTCTGGTTGTGGCAAATTACTAAAGTTTTTAAAGCTGACGGGACTATACCGGAGCATATAAGAACAGTCAACCAGGGAAATATCCCATAATATTTTAAAAGTCGCAATGTGACCATAGGTGTTGGAGCGACTATAAAAAATAATAAAACATAGTAAATTAAACATCTACTGTTTTAGAAAATATTTATTTATTAAAGTGAAATTTTTTATGCATCGTCTCGAATTTTTCGGCCTGTCTTTAGCATGTCGCTAAATGTAATATATTCTCGGCAGGGAATCGGCAAGTGTTCGGCAGAGCTCGTATACACATTGTTAGCTATTTACCATGCCGTTTTCCCAGTCCTGTTGCGCGAGCTATTACTGAATGTAATGAGCTATTTTCCTCTCCATGACAACGTTTTATTATATTATAAGCTGTCATTAATTGTCAATCATATTTCTATTTTGATCAGTTTATTGATATAAATGTTATTGTTCACTTGATCATGATAGACAAAGATACAGCTAGTGAGAATAGTGCAAAAATATCCGACGGTAATGTTAAAATACTCGTAGGTACGAGCAACAGGCAGATGATCGATTTAACAATAATCAACAAATTCAATAATGAAAATAACATTCGAGTATTAACATCAATAATGGAAATTCAAAAAAACTCGAATAATTTTCCGAAAATTTTAAATTTTTTCCTAAAATCCGAAAAAGTTTCACTTTCATCGTGGTTTCGTAAAACCACACAATAATTTTTTATTTTTTCTTAAGATTTCGCGGGCCGGATTGGAACTCTGCGCGGTCTGGAGGATAATCATCGTTGCCCTAATCAACATACACAAATAACAGACTTGGTACAATAATATAACTATTTCAAATATTTACTGCTTGATTGTAAGTAATCCTCCTAAATCATATTAAAGGCGTCCGGCAGAAGTTCTGACCCACAAAAATTAATTGGTAATAACTAATAATAAATATAGCTTGATTACTATTTCCTGAAAAATATATTAGCTAAGACTGTAGCCTTTCTACTTTAACGTGTAGGTAGGTGAAATTTTTAGACACCTTCAGTGTTTGCTTTAATAGATCCTCACTTTCAAGTTAGGTAGGGGAAGTGAGCCTAAACGGGTAAGTTAAGCGCAAAGGTAAAAAAAAACTGTAACAGTCGGATTAAATGGTAGGTTGATTTACTTTATAATATAGTATAATAAATAAACTTTGAAATAAAACACGATTTAACCACATTATATGTCCAGTTTTAGTTTATTTTAAAAAATAACAAAGTTATCAAAAAACCCGTTTTGCCCTATACATAAGCCGAAAACGGGTAACTACCTTAGGCAAAACGGGTTAACGTCCTTTTATTTAGTGTTATGAGGCATTAATCAATTTTTTTTTGTTTTATAGAAAAGTAACGTATTAATATTACATTTACGTAGTATTTAATTAATGAGTCTCAATATTTATTGGTTATTTAGTCGATAGAGATTAACACAAATTTTATACTCATTTAAAGAGATTTTTAGAGTTATCTAAATACAAACTGATAATAAATTGAAGCTGAAATGCTTCAGAATTTCATTCTTGGCACAAATCACAATAATATATCCTATGTCAGAATAAGAAGGTTTCATGAGCTCATTTTTTACAATATCCACATTCGATCCAGTTTTCTTTAGGTGGATCTTCATACGGATCACCACAAACGAAGCATCTATACATTTTCGGTGTTTTCTGAGTATTTTTTATGTTAAATTGTTTATATCTATCTACCCGTTTTGCCCGAGACACTATTTTCTTTTTAAAGTATAAATAAACTCAAAATGGCACATAAAGCAAGCAAAGTGTTCATGTAATTTCAAACTTATATTAAGCTAAAATAAAACAATGATACGAACAGCACGAATATTATTACAATTTTCGACTAATCAGGACATACTTAACTTGAATTTTTTTAGTATAATTAGCAAAATACTTATATGTATTTAAAATTTCTATGTTTGTAAACAATTCCGGCGCGCACAAAATTCTAATGCTTCATACAAGAGCGTAAGACTGCTTACCCGTTTTGGGCTCACTTCCCCTATATCTTCTTAACTGTAGGTATATTAGGCTTTTAATCCTCAAAATGTCTGCTTTAAATGGCGTAGATTTGACGCCTCTAGGATCTTATAGATTACTATATTACAAGATGTAACATTAAATTCAATGAAAAACAATTAGATTTATTAAGTATTTTAAAAAACTTATCGCATTAATTAATTTTAAAAATTCACATTTAAATGATCCAAGTTTGAAAGAATCTCGCATTACTTGATTTGAACAAACAGACGGAAGTTTTTCTCCATCATAAATTAGAAATTTTAATTTTGCAACCTATAGGTGCAACGTGCGTCGTTTGTAATATGCACAATTACTAATTGTAAGAACCATCATCGTCGGTTGTCGCTGCAATTGTAATTTTAACTGCAAGGCGTTTCATTGAAACCATATGTGTATTATATGCTAGTACTGATGTGAGTACTCATACATTTGTGTTCTACGTAATTATTTCAAGTGTAATAAATGTCATGCTTATGTAATAAACGAACAGTTAACGTTTGATATACGACAAGAAAATGGAAAAAAAAGTTCTTATTAATTCAATGTAAGATAAAAACGCATGGAAGAGCAAAGTGGAAATCTTTAATTTTAAAATATATTTTCTCAATTTCATATGAAATTTATTAAACTCATTGCAGGATGACAAGATTTAACAGTTAGTAAGGGTTCAACATATTTTAAAAGTAACGAAATATTTGTGAGGCAATCTTTTTAACATTGTAGAAATTTCATTTCTGCTACTGATCCATTTCAGATTTATCTTGGTGAAATGAAAATGATTCAAACAAGTATAGATTCACTGCCTGGCTTATTTAAAAGCTACTAACTTGATTTTCAAATTACTTGTCTTGAGTTTAGCTTAAAATCAAGTTAAGTATCAATATTTTAATATGAAGTAGAGTCCAGCATGGAATTTGTAAATTATTTCATTTCAAAATTAAGATGTTAAACCTAATTTATTCCCCAAAAGTTCCAAAAAGTCGAGTCACTTATCTTGATCAATCCTTAAAACAATTGTTTATTGTGGAAAGTTAAGCTACATTTTGTGAAGCGGTTTTCTTTTTTAAAGTGCTAATAAATTTAAATTAAAGCATGATTTAATGATAACTAACCATTACTATTATTGTTGAAAACAAATTCCGTTTTGCTATTGATTCCAGACTTTGTCTGGTTGTCATCTTAATATTATCACTTATTCCATGCTGTGCACAAGAGGTGATTAAAAAGCACAGTGAAAATAGAATAGCGATTAAATGATAAAATTGATTTTGGGTTACAGGTAGTAAAACAAATCAAAAAATTATGTTTAGAGAAAACTGTTTAAAATTTTAAAATAAAATATAGGTATCTTAAATAAATTTCACAAAAATTACCTTCTAGCTCTTAGATTTTCTAAGGACTGAGTAATTAGTGTGACACAATTTGTTTATATTTTTCTCTGAATGATTTCCAAATTCCATTTTTAAAGTTAACTTTTGAGATGTGCCACTATTGCAGCCCATGAGCAAAATGTTTATTTTTGAACCAAAGGAAAAACTAAAATTAAATTATTTTTATCATAACAAGTTTTGTCGATTCCGTAATTATAAAAGCGCGAATCATTAGCCCTTTGACGAAAAATAAAAAAAAGAAATCACGATCAAGAAAAAAATAATAAAAAAGCTCTATTTTAGATTACACTTTCAACCAATCTAAATTCTTCTCCTATTGAAAATAACTCATAAGCTCGGTTTTCATTTTCGGTTGTTCGAGTAGGGGTATTTTTAAATACTAACCCAAAAGTTTGTTTGGCTGCAATTTGTCTTAGCTTTGATTGTTAAAGAACTTTGGAAATCTATACACTAATGATTTTTTATGACATTAAGTTTGATATAGTTTAAAAAGCAATCGTTTTAGTCCTTTTTTTTTGGCTCAAACATAAAAATCGAAGAATTCAATCTCTCTAAACTAGGTGTAACAGTATCAAAACATGGTTATTAAACATTATGATGATGGACCTCTAATTTTAAAACCGTAGCTTGAACTAAAACTAACTTAAAATGTATTGTTTAGTTATCTTTTCAAATTTAGAAAAACATTTTTTCTTTAATTAATGATCTTTTTCATTACTAACCAAGCAAATATACACCAACAATGTAATATTGCTAGTAGCTAATAAGAATCGATTATTAACTGAATTAACATTGCACGACTCGATATAAAATATTGAGAGTTAAAAATTATCCTTTAATTAAGTAAATATTGTTTTGAAGTATTTAATAACGAAAATTAATTTTTGAAAAATTGTGTTTGGCGAAATTCCATTTTAAAAAGTATCATAATGTTAAATTAATATTAGTTGGATAACTCGTTTTAAATAAAATAAAAAAAAATAAAATGTCTTTTTTTGTGTTTAAGGATTTAGTAAAGCAGGTGTATGTGTGTACTTTTTTATTAAGTCGGAATATAATAAATTTCATGGCTTTTTTCTATTTTCTTGCGTTTTGTTCCGTCATACTTTCTGTATTATTTTGATTAAAAGTTTGACTGACAGACATCAATAATGATGTGGAAAATTGAAGTGAGGCGCCACTATGTCAAGAAAACAGTAAGAGGATAAATGAGTTTCAAGAGGTGGTGGTGAAAACCGTGCCTGGTTTGTGGTGTGTACCTATGAAACTACCCTGAGAGAAGAATCGATTTCGATTAAAGTTCTTATTGAAGAAAAGGGATAATAATCACTCGGTACTATCTCAACATGACTGTTGAGAACAAAAGTTTAATCGTTCTGTTTGTCTTGCCATTTTTGATTAATAACTCAAATGTATTAAAAAGTTAAATATTTACTTTTTCTTCGCATGAAAAATGAATCTTACCCATATAAATACAAACGTTAGGTTTGACCGTTGTGGATGAGGCTGTCGAAGCGACCGAGCTTGAGTCTGCTTTAGCATTATTCGTAATGAAATTGAAAAACGTGGTTGAGCTTTCGTTGTGCATTTCATTTGAGGTTGTATCAGCCGTTATTTCTGAACCTCGTTCTGCCGTGTTCGGAGATGAGGTTATCGTAAGAGAGGTTGTCGACGATGGTGTTGGTACTGACGACATTACCGCTGCATTTTTTGTTAAATTTCGACTGGTTCTGTTATCTTCGAGTGCTATTTCTAGTGCTAATGATGACTCCGTATTTCGATCTGGAGAGCTCGATGTAGCTTTGGTTTGAACTTTCTTCATCGTAGTTGTTTTTTTCTTCTTTTCCATTTCTTGTTGAACTGGATCTATAAGTGAAAAAAAAAAAACACATTTCAATTTTCCCGAGTTTAAAATACCAAACTCATTAAAAGTATTGATTTCAATTATTATCAAACGTTTCTTTCAAATTTTATAATGAAAACAAGATAACATTAACACGATAAAATGGTAATTATTTTCTAATATATGGTAAGATAAAATAGACAGAGGTAGATACTAGATTTAATACTTGAAACATCTAAGGTATAATTATCAACACTAACAATGTAGCGTGGATTTATGCCACTCAGTGTGAACTATGAATCTGCCGCCCTACTCTTTTGCAATTTATAACCCTATTCAAAAGCCCGAAACCAAGGCGACCTCATAGACCTTTCAAATCAAATCTCTTTAAATTATCGGAAACGTGGCTTGGGATAGTTTCTTTAGGAACGAGAGGATTTTGAACACTAGACACGTATGGGGGGTATACTATTAAAGTTTTTTAGTATAGTTTTACAGTTGTCAAAGGTTAAAAGCTAACAATAAAAATGACATATTTTTTAAAAATATTGTAAACACCAATTTATCAAAGAGGTATTTTTAAGGATTCATGTGTGGTTTGAATTTTTAATGGATCCTAGAAACAAAGAAGAGTTGTACCATTTTTTTTATTTTTTTGCATGTTTTAGGTAAAAAATATAATATATTGAATTGCAGATATTTGAGGTGTTTTTTATTCTTTTAGTCATATGAGGTTCTATGAAATGTTTTTGAAAGTAACTGGGGTCAGGCAAACTCCGATTTTGTTAACACATTTCTCTAGGGATAAGCTATTTACCTACTATAGAGAGTTAAATAGATAAATGCCCATATTCTACGTCTTTTTTTTGTGTAAGTTTTGAACCTACTCCAAAGTTTAGTCTACGGTTGTTTTCTATTTTTTACTAGACACTGCATACATGATTTTCCAGTATCATTATGCTTCAGACATATCATTAGTGTACCACGCGAGCAATACTTTTTACTTACTTTGCGTTACTGATTAAAACATTAAATTAAAAAAATTATTAATATTTAATTTTAATGTTATTTTCAATATTAATGCAACATAAAATAAAAAGCTTACACGAGTAAGCTTTAGATAATACGTAAGAGTTAGAGAATTCGAATAAATTAATTAAACAAAAACACAACAAAATTATTTTCATTACCCAATTAAGTATGATTAAAAGTACCTTTTGCTATTCCACCAAATTATGTAATTTCAGTGGAAACGATATTTAATGCAAGTAAACTAATTACTCATTCAACTATAAGTGAAGCAGGGACAGGTTTGTTAGTAAGAAATAAAATAAAAATTTTGAAAAATAGTTATGGTGGTCATAATTATGGTCATATGGTAGCTAATAATTTTAAAAATGTTTGTTAAGTTCAAATGTCATATTACTTTATCATCCAGCTTTGACATTTATTTGGACAGTCATATTGAGAATTTAATACAAGCTTGGTATAGACATATACAGACAATGCTTTTGACACTTTTACAGGTTCATTGACAGTTATATATTTGTAGTAATTTTGCGTAAAAGCATTTCAATTCACCGAAAAACAAATTCAGAAATGACATATTATCATTTCAGTATACCTACATAACAGCTTCTTCTAATTTCTTTATCATTATATAAAAATATACTTATTTGAACATTCTAAAATGGAATTATGTAACACGAAACATAAAACTGTAGTTAAGGTCATTTTACTGCAACCAAACGATTGTTCTTGAGTGTTGTTTTGTCTTGCAGTAATAAATCTGAAGAACTGCATGCTGTCATGCTGAATAAACATAAAATCGGGCAAGTAATGTCGAATCTTAGCAAGAATGTTAGCATAAATCTAGCATACAGCACATAAACAACAAAGCAGAATTATGTGCACAAATGCATATGGATTTCTATAGAAACTCAAAATCTCAAGAACAAAAGGCACAAAATTGATTCACTCAAAATGAGAAATTCTGTTTTATAAATTTTTAGGAAACCTCTCAGCTTTGGGAAAATCTTTCTTAGGCAACTAAGAATTATTTGTAGCTTTTAGTTTAACTATTATAAAATTGGTTAGGAGACCGAAAGTTTGTTTAGTTGTCATTACAATCATATGAACAAAGTCATTTTAGCGACGCAGCGGTTAAATTTGTTGACATCCGCTCCATGCGTCTACTTGGTTTGGTTCCCGATGAAAACTAAATAATATTTATAGATTTATGAATCTATATATTAATACGTGAAGCAAACATTTTAAACTCCTTTTACCGAATATTATACAAACGGAGGAGTATGAAATTTGGCACAATTGAAGTTTATATGAGGAAGTTGCGTTATGAGATAATATTTTTTTATAATAATGCTTCAAAATACCTTAAATTAATAAAAAAAGACGTCACACACACTACCACGCGTTTGACACACACAGACAATCAAACACAATACACACAAATATGTAGATTTTTACATCTCAGTTGTTCAGTTTGACCACAGACTTCAACCATATTCCAAATCTCATTATTTAAACAAAATATTGTGAGAGAAATTTAAATTTTGAAATTGTAATTATTGAAATTGAAGGAAACAAATTTAACCAATTATTTGATTATTGAGTAATATTATTAAAATTATATTTAAAAGATACGTATAACTTCAAATACACAACGTTTCAACCATTTTATTTGCTCTTCATCAGGTGTTTCTTGATTATTATATAACGTATAAATAATTCATACTATATTCTTTTGGAAAAATCATTCAAATAAATTACACAAAAAATTAATTTAGGTAGGTAGGTACTATTTGAAAAAAAAAGCTTAGCTTAATTCAAAGTTTTAAACAGGACTTATGCAGCCTATTTCCATTTTTTTATCTTTGGCTTTTAAATGAAAAAATCTAAACATAAAGGTACTTTTGTTTTACTTTTGAACGTAGGAAACTCACTTGAAATTACTGCTGATTTTTCATAGTCATATTTTTTTTTGTTTGTCTAAAAAATATTTCAGAATACTGTAATTTGAATTGACATACAACATTATAAAAAGAAAAATATCTGCTGCGTGGCGTCACAGTACTTTCTTCTACTTTCATTTATGAAACTCGCTGTTGGTTAAAAGAAATATATAAGCACCTTATAACTATACATTGCATACAAGTATACAACATATATGTATTTATGAATTCCCAACCTTCACCCCAGAACCGTCCTTAATCGAATTTTCCCAAGAAAAAGTTTCAAATAAAAGTTTTAGCCATTAATAAGTCTAAGAACTATCATAAGCTTAAAGAAAATCTTTGCAGTCATTTTCGAAAAAATTTAAAAAGCTCAAAAACACCGAGAATAAAGTGGAGCTTTGGGTTAACCGATTTCAACTAAAAGCTTCACGGAAAAACAAGATATAATATAAAGGAAAATTTCCCAGTTTGGTGAAATTCGGAAAAGCGTTCGATACGATATGGCTGTCACACACAGGCACACACAGTCATGTTTCTAAAAACTACTTTTTTGGACTCAGGGGACCTCAAAACATGTATGATATTTAGTTTTGAAATTTTTAGAGAATATTCTGAAATAATTTTGTAAAAGATTTATGGAAAAAAAAATAAATATTTTGAAACCTATACACCTATTTCCTTCCTTAACTTAAAATAAATATTTTCAATCATTATATGATGCACTTTCTTTAAATGAACCTTGAAGAAAAAATTAGTCAAGAAATTATTTTCCAAACATTCGCAAATGCAATTCATTATCTGCTGTAGTTAGGTTAGTAACTAAAGTTTTTGAGGCAGTTACAAGTGAAGTGTACCCTTAGGTATGTAAAAATTGTAACGAATTATGGTCGAATTTCGACCACTGGGTGACTTCTAGTTACAGATATTTTCTGTATAAAGACAGTTCTGATATCACCTTGATGTTACAACGACTGAGACTCAAAATTTTGAATTTGTACATAATATTAATATATAATAAAATATAAATTAATAAAATATTTAAAAAAAACTGCTAACAGATAATTCAAAAAAGTTACTAAAAATATTTTAAAAACCGCCAAAATTATAATAAGTTTTTACTGAACAGCATCGGGTCGCTCGCGCAAATAATAAGGCAGAGGTAGGAGTGACTCCTCCTCTCCTGCGCATAGGCATCACACCAGTTTCTCCCCACTTTCACAGCAAGAAAACACACAGGTTGCTAAGCGCGTAGTGAGTGCTTGTAAAATCGTGAAAATTCTTATTTTAGATAAGGGCCAAGTATCCAAGCAGTAAAACATAAAAAAAATTGATCGAAA
Source organism: Sisyra nigra (assembly GCA_958496155.1). Taxonomy (NCBI): domain Eukaryota; kingdom Metazoa; phylum Arthropoda; class Insecta; order Neuroptera; family Sisyridae; genus Sisyra; species Sisyra nigra. The sequence continues at coordinate 28,775,975 of OY292314.1, forward strand.
TCTATTCAGTAGTTTTTGAGTTATTAGCCCACAACGACAGACCACTATCCTCTATCATTATATTTTTATAGACTAGCGTAGTTAAAGAAAATTAAGAAATTATTTTATATACAGAGGAAAAACATTTTTAAAAATTGAAAGCGAAAATACATTGAAAAGAATACAATAATAAGGACGAGTGTTGAAATTTAATTTGATTATTGAAATGGTTGTAACCATTGCAATTAGTAATGTATTTGTACTTAATAATAATAATACTTGTATAATAAAGTAAATATAAATTAATAGTTAATTAATAAAGTTCTTACTGATAATAAACTTAAATGCAAAGAAATATAATATCTTTATGTTAAGTCTTATTTTAAAAATATTTTCCTTTTATAAAACGATCCACTTAAAGTAGTAAAACATAAAAGAACAACATTTTCCTCGATCTCGTAGAAAAGAAAGCTTATTATTTTTAATTTGATTATTTTCTGAACAACATTTTGAGCTTGTGTGACATATGTCGACGGATATTATATAAGGTTAAGTAAAAGGGATTAAAAATGGAATGAGTATGAAATAGTACAATGGTCGAATTTTCTCATGTCTTGGTTGATTGTAACATGACCGCACGTGACTTACAGTTGCAAGGGACACCAAAGGGAAAACGATCCCGACAGGGCCGGTTGACATTTGTCTCTGGAGGACATTCCTGCCACCAGCAGAACATCTCTCCGTCCAGACAGAGACAAAACTCACATTGATCTGCTCGATAAATCTGCAAACAAAAACAAAAAGAAAATATTATGACCATTGGCAAAACAATGAAAACTAGAACGAAGATTGGTAAGAGATGAAAAAAATACCCTAGAACTATCGTGCTTTTATCATTTCAACACCCATCCTCTTCACTAACGACTGTATCGAGTGGTGAATCACCCCTAAAATTTCTATTTTCCCAATAAATCCCCTTTTATTATCCTTAAAAATAGCAACCTGTATTAAAACGATAAGAAGTTTCAACGAAGAAAATTGGATAAAGAAAAAACTACGAAAGAACAAAATAATATAGCTTTAATAAATTCAATTGAAAATTTTCTCATTCCGAAAAAAAATATCAATAACTAAGACTTGCAATATAAAGTCAATCGCAATTAAAATAATTAGAGACTCGTTATAAGCGATAGAATACCAAAAACTCGTTGATATCAAAAACTCATAATTTTATTGAAACGTTAAAATCTTAATATTTCTGATTCTTCGAGTTACTCAAGTTACAATTATGAAAATCGAACACGGATTTTGCATACATTTTCGTACAATTAGAAAATGTTTCGTAAAATTTATGAAATATATCAACCGAACGAGAGAATGAGCAAACGAAAATCGAGTAAAAAGCACATAGAGCCGCGTTGGCCAAAAAGATAGAAAAGGAAACTGAATGGGAATGGCGAGGGTGTACTTCACTGAACAGAAAGGCGGTGAGACGAGTCGAGTTGGTTTGTAATATCAAAGAATTTTGAATGAAACATTGAATTAATACCTTAAAAGCTTTGGCTCTCGCACATTAAATTTACAGAAAATATTTAATTTAATTTTTACGTAAAAGAAAAATAATAAAAGCTTGCAAAGTTTTCACAAAAAAGTAAAATGCAAATATGTATTTTCAAAATAGGTACTTATATAAAAAAAAAAGAAAACGAACCAAAATATAGGTGGGCTTTTAACCATATTACCTTTTCAATATTAAAACAAAGCTTTAGATAAAAGCTAAAAAACCTTATCATCAATTAAAAAAGTGTATATTATGACCACCTGCCTAAGGTAGGATTACTTTTCATTTCATGGTTTTTACGAAAAATTTTAATAATTTTTGTTTCAATATTGCAAGCTTTGTGTTCATTTACGTCGAGTTCTAAATCCATGAAAACATTATAAATTACATATATAAAACCGTAGCTACACTTAAAAGCTCAAAAACAGTTTAACTGAATCCTTCTTATTGACCTATAAATAAATAAAGCATGAACTCAAAATTATATGACTTTTTTCAATCAAGCTGGAAAAAACTGTAGAAAACTGTAATAAGCAAGTTAATTGAAAACGTTAACAACGAAATGATTTTTTTTAATTTCGCAAATGTCGACTGTAAATAAAAAAATAACAACAGCGTTCTTTTTTGTATTTAAATTTATGAATCATAAATTGCTTCTGTCGAGTGTAATTGTTTAGTGTCAAGAGGAATTAAAAGCTCTCACAAATATAAAACTCTCAATATGACCGATATGGTTGACCCTTACGTGCACATACTGAATCAACTAAAGTTTTAAATTGGCGCTTTAATAATTTTTACTTTTCACATCGATTACACACATAAGTGTACTATACTTACTAAATTTCTAAATTGAGTGATTCTATCGTTATTTAAAATATTTTAATTGAAAATTATAATAGAAGCTTAATTAAGTTTGGTTGGAGTTTAAGATGAAACAAAAATTCTTGAAAAAAATATTCAGTATTCTTATAAAATCGCATTGAATTTCGTTCATTGCCAAGAAATGAATTGGCTAATAATTCTATGGCAAATAATACCATTTGAGCCGGTGTGTTGTTCTAAAACCCACTTTCTACGATTTAGGCATATATTTTTTTATTGGCAATCTCTTGAGAATGTAAAAATTCAACTTTCTAAATCAGCCTAATCAAAAGATACAGCCATTAATGTTGCATATTTTGCCAATCTCAAGCTCACATATCGAAAACTACATATAGTTTATTATTGTTAGTATGTGAAATTCAATACTTATTTTAAATTTATTAATGGCAAGCAGCTGCCTCTATAAGAAACATTTTCCACTTTTGTAATTAGTAAAACTAGTTTGTAATTCAAGATGACCACCAAGAAGTAATCCTTTGTAACAAGTAAGTGATGTTAGAGTTCATTTTAACAAACTGTAGTTGCTTTAGATTCAAAATTGTAATTGTACTTCATATAATTATTAATTATCAATGTATTTATAATACATTGATAATCATTTAATCAATCATCAATTAATTATCAATGTATTTGACATTTTTGGCAATGAGTTGCACCTAATATTTAAACTTTGAAATAAAATAACATGTAAATTCAATGTTTGACGTGTCTTGAGTTTTATATATTAACATTTGATTTGGGTTCGACTTGATTTTAAGCCAAATAGCTTAAAAACAAGTTAAATAGATAACTACAAATCAGAAGCACAGCGTGGGTTTATGTCACCTGAGGTGAAAAGTTTTTTATCCCCCCTATTTTCGCAATTAAACATGTAAATAACCTGGAATATACTGTCTATAGATTCATCAAGTCAAGTAGTTGGACGTTTTTGAATGAACTATAACACTTTCAATTTTCATGTATTTATCTTCAACGGTGTAGCCTCCAGTGTGTATGACAATCATGTTATGGGCCCCATACACGTTGAGATTTGCATCGATACATGTTGCAAGTATCAGTATCGTGATACAAATCTCACAGTGTATGGGTGGGTATCAGTATCGCTGCATCGGTATCAGGTGGTATCGCGCTCTGCATCGCTGCACTGCAACCTCGATACCGATCGTATACGACTGATACATGTTGCAACGTATGTGGTCACACTATTATGTATTACGCTACTAAGTAGCTACTAAGCTACTCTGTATGGGGCCCATTACTGTTATGTAGTATATATTTTAGTATATAGAGATTGAGGTGAGAAATGCACCTTTCTTGCTGAACAAATGTTTTTAACAACTAGGAAACACGTTAAATATGGATTTTTTTTGGATTGTTATAATTGTTATAAAAAATTTTTAATTTAATATTCTGAGTACCTATAATTACTGTTAAAGTTATTTCAAAAGGAAGAAATTGCATTTTATTTTTGGCATACGGTTTCTGTTAAAGTAAACAGGGTGTCCCAGCCTGACCGGTCATTAGAAGTTTCCGGAGAAACTGAAATAATAGAAATCTGAAAGTTGGGGTTATAGCCTAATTGGATTGGAGCTACCTTCCTAAAATATTTTTAGTTTCCCCACACGTCCGGTTATACTGAAAGTCGACAGTAAAATCGTTATTTTAAAGGCCTGCCCTATTTGTTCTTACATATCTCGATTGAATTAATAATTCTGAGCATCCTTCATAATAACAAGACCCCAATTAATTCTCAAGGTTTTCGAGAAAAAGGTCTTTTATTGGAAATTTTGCAGTAAACGGACGGCTAGTAAAAGGTCTGTAACTCTCACATTGTACTAAGTATTACTAAGTAGTAAGTGTTACTAAGTATCTCAAAGTGCATCGTAAAGTAACACGTACTAAATGAAAAAACACGAAACTAATTATAGCACCACCAAATTTTATTTACCTTATTTGGTTCTTCTTAAAATTCCTCACATTTTCATAATTTATATCCCTATAGCCAAGTGAAAGGATTTTCGAGATATCGTTGAAAATTAGAAAGTTCATACGTTACATCCGTAATTTATAACCCAATTTTAAGCTGTATGCCCAATAGTAGTTGGCCATGTTTTCAGATAGGTTTTATAAAGTCAAAACACTAATTATAATACGATTATCGTTAATTAAAATAGGTAATAAATTCAAAACACAATAATAGGTACACAGTATTTTTAAATAAAACCTAGCTGAAAACATAGCCAACTACTATTAGGCATACAGTAAAAGCTCGTTTTTTATTTACGGATATAACGTTGAACTTTTTTTTTCAACGATATCTAGAAAATCCTTTCACTTGGCTAGAGGGATATGAATTATGAAAATGTGGGGAATTGGAAATAACGATTTTAGTGTCGACTTCCGATATAACCGGAAGTGTCAGAAAACTCAAAATATTTTAGGAAGGTAGCTCCAAACCAGTTAGGCTATAATCCCAATTTTCAGAATTCTATTACTTCAGGTTCTCCGGACACTTCTAATGGCCGGTCAGGCTGGGACATCCTGTATTTATCAATACATTGTATTTTCATCAGTATCTGCAATTTACTTTTATATTTTTAAAATATAACGTGGAAGCGAAATGTGACAAAACTAGACGTTATTTTAGGTTTATGTTTACTTTTACTTTTAAAGTCATTATTACCTTTATATTTATTGGGTTATTCATAAAGTTATACAAAGAACAATGATATCTACACATAATTAAATCAGAAACAACACATTCTATTACAAAAATAAAAGAAATGTATTCGTATAGAGTGCCATAATATTTATGTTGCATTCAAATTAATAATAAATAAATCCAGCATAATTGAAATTAATTACTTAGTACATATATAAAAACTAAATCAACTAATTTGTCATCCATTATTAAAGAAACAAGACATGTCTTTTGTTACTAGAAATATTTCATTTCCGAATTAGTTAAAAAATTTTTGTTTCGCGTATTTTTTCTTTATTTTTCCTATTTTTCTTTTACAACGTGTTTGACTTGTACGAAACACAATTGAATTACTTCTTTTAAGACAAGGCTGAATGAAGAGTGAGAGGATAAACGACAAGTTGTCGGGAAGAAGGAAAAAGTTTTCACTTGTAACAGGATTACGGTGCATTTAGTTCATTCATTGTTTTGTAGGTTAATTAATTTTTACATCGCCTCGTAATAGAAAGGGATGAAATTAACTTGACCTTTATGTTACTCTCTATAAATACGAAAAGAAAAAAAAAAGGATGGTATTATTAGCTGATTAAATTTAAGGCCGTTTTTAAATGAGGTTTTTGCAATTGATCGACTGGTAGCTGAACATAAACAACCTGTAAAAGTCAAGAAAGGCAATCGAGTAACAAATTTCGTTCAATTACTTACATGCAAGGAACTTCTCAGCCTCTTTAATTCAACCTGTTTTCGATGTCCGGTTCTCGATATAAATTAACGCGATAGGCAAAGATAAATAGCTATGACCGTCCAAGGCCTTGCGACAAATTAAAATCTAAATCAAATTTTCTTTTCCCTTTTTTATTACATTTGTTGTGAAGAAAATAAATTTCTTTGGTCCAGTGATTTTATACTTATACAGATTTTTTTTAAGGGCACAAATACTGAATTAACATTGGCAACAGGAAAACATGGTTGGGTGAGCTGGTGGCGGTGGTAACTTACCGTGCGAGCTTTGCATATCAAATACGTATAATTTAGTCCTTTTTGAAAGTCAGTTCTTTAGACAAGCACAGTATACAACAAACCACTTTCTCAACCCTCTTAAATTTGAACAACCACCAACCTGACTCATAAATTGTTTAATTTGGTCCTGTATTTGAAACACGATTTTGTATTTCTTGCTATTAGTAAAAGGGTTTTTCGGAAATTTCGTTCTGGCTTTCCCAAACTCAATTCACAGAAGTTTCGAAAAGTACAATCACTAGAAGATTATTCCAATTTCTAATTAAAGCTTTACTGAAATAAGTTTGTCTGATAGAGTTTCTTAAGAGTTTATAGTTTGTTAAATGTTTCACCTGTTGACCATGCGTATATTCAACGCCCGCGACAAGACAAGTCGCTGCCGTGCTAATACGCCCAAGAAGTAAATTCGCTTCGACATCCTGCGTTTCAATCGACGTTCCGATAAAATCTTCATCATTTTGGTTGATTACCGGTGATGGGTACAAGGGTGGTGAATCGTCCGCTACATTCGTCGATGTTAATACGTTGTCTTGATATATTTGGGACGACGAAGATGCCATCAATGGAACTGAAATAGTACAAAATACAGTTTTTAATACTTCATTAGCAACGCAAATTATATTAAATCAAATAGAAATAATATAAAAGAACTTATTTGAAAAGATAAACTAAACATATTGAAAAGGCATGACGACAATGGGAGGGATTCTAAGATATTACGTTTCAAAGATCAATTGAATATGTTTGAATGAGGTTATTGTATTCAAAGTTCGGAAGTAAAACAAAATAGATTCTATGAATAAGATAAATTTTGAAATAAAAATGTAGAAATGTATATTGCATAAGTAGATAAATTGAAAACGTAGATATATAAATGAGAGAATTTTCTTGTTTTTTAAAGTTAAACCGAAGCGTTTTGAATTTAACATTATGTTGACGTTAAAAATATTATAATATGGCTGAATAGATCATTTTAACAATAGAGATCATAAATAAAATTCATCTGATAAACTAGAATGCAAATAACTTTGTTCTGAAGTAAGACCGTACTTACTTTTATGGTTGAATTTAGTTTATCGTATAGTGAAATGTCTCAGATTGTCGACAGTTGTCTAACAAATAATAATAGATTATAATATCATATTTAAACTGAAATTTTTTTTAAGATTATTCTATTACATACTTAACTAGCTGATACCCGTTCACTTCGTTGAGCGTTTAAAAAAAAGTCTAAATTAAACTAATTGATTAATAGAAACTTTCAGCCTCAATATAAAAATTCAGCCATTTTGACAGAAAAAAATAAAAATTTATTTCAAGACCTTAATACTTGTTAAACTATTTCTTCAGTAAGAGATATAAGTTATCCCATAGGCTCTATACACTTTTGAGAATAAAAAGCACTTGCTTTCCTTTAAGACTTGAGAGTCTTTTATACCAAATATCATTAAAAAACCTTCAGCTATTTTAGCATTAAAGAGCATTTAATAGTTAGCATTGAATTAGCATTTAATAATTATCCTATAGGAACCATGCCTATTTTTAGGACAATTAATAGACAATGAGTTATCTAAAGAACTAAAATATCTAACAATATTTCATTGAAATTAGTTCCGTAGTTTATGCTACAAAAAATTATTTACCGCACAGAACCGTCCACTATTTTAAGATATAGTATTTTTTGTATTCATTGTCTTATAAACTATCATTAAATGGAAATTTACGGTTATCCATAACTCTTTCCACATGAGAGAAGCGCAAATCAATGACAGCATTTACATTTTTAAGTATTATAACATTTTTCAATCCGTTTTGAGACAGGCTCATTGTTTTACTTCTTTTGAGACACCTTCTCTTTCACCCCTTTTGGAACACTCTCATTTTTAATACCTTTTCAGACATCCACTTTATTCATCCATTTTGGAACACCTGTGATTAGTGAAAAATCTATTGAGCTTTAACATCGTGTCAAGGTTACCACTACGAATTAGGGGTAATGTGAAGCAAACAAACTCTAGGGTTCGGACAAAAACTACTCCAAGTTTCATCGAAATCGGTCGAACAGTTTAGAAATACATACATAAAGGACATACATACATACATACATTCGTTTTTATACAGCAATGGCAAATTACAGTGCAGGAAGACTAGATACATGTAGATTCTTTCATTCTGATCTTTTACCTGATCTTTTATCTTTTGACATTTTTTCATACATTTCATACTAGTTAATTTCACAGAATCTATTCTTCTAAAGAATTTTCAGCTGCTTTGAAAACTATTAAGACGTATTCATCTACTTTAATTAACTGTATGTTATAAGTAGTCCTAAAATATAGCCAAATAACTGAAATAGGTAATATTTAGTTTTTACAAAAGTATTAATTAAAATTAAAAAAGTGATTGTTTAGTATTTTTTTCTTGGATAAACTGTAATGTTAAGATAATTAAGTTTTTGTAGTGTAAGATGTGTTCAAAAGTGAAAAAAAATATATACAGAAAACTTTAGTCAAAAGAAAAAAATCGAAACCCATAGTTGAAAATATGATCGATAAATTTTAAGGGTATTCAGTTCTTTAAAATATTTTTCTTCTTTAAAAATAAGTTATTAATATAGCTTTTTACTATCAAAAGTAATAACTTATGTACATATTATAGATGTCGCTTATAAAACAATAAGCTGATTGCACTGTTTGCATTTAATATCAAAGAAACGATTTTTGTTGAATCATTAAATGTTTAGCAAAAATATGGTTCAAAATCTCAACGGATCATTTTATATTGTGCAAAAATAAATGATTTAGAACAACTAACAGATTTTGTGTTTACCAAGAATATTGATTCCATTTTTAACGGTCTTGAGAATTTTTCTCTCTACTTTTCCTCTCCGTTAAACACACATGAATATTTCGAATGCAGTATGTTCCACGTTTTTAAATTCGTAGTAATTTTGACTGTAGTCGAGCATATTTCTTTGAATTCAGCTTGAACTCTTTTGATATTACATTACCATTTTTGCGAATTTATACGCATGATCAATGGTTCAAAATTTGTTACATTATCTCTTTATGTTAATATATGATTTAATGTTTTAGTTTGGTTGTTTATTGGAAATAAAATAATACAATGATTATCGAAACTTTATTGGAACATCTTATTAGTACACTATTGTTATTAGAGATAGATGTAAACAAGTAATTATTAGTCGCTAATGACCAAGTTGTTGAAGCGACTTTAAATAAAACCAATAAAAAAAAATAAAATGATAACCGGATACTTTCTAACCGTTTGAATTATTTTTCCTACTGGAAAATTACTTATGTTTTTCATATTGTGGTTTGAGATCTTTATTTCTATAGTACTCGTAAAAGGCCTATGTTTATTATTTTAAATTGACAGTTGCGAACGTTTGCTTTGCCTCAGGCATTCAGGCTAAAGTTTTGTCAACCATTAATTATCAAAAGTATAAATTAAATATATAAAATGCAAATATTTACTTAATTATTTATTTTATATTAAATTAAATAAAGGATATATTTTCTTATTTAAGTATTTAATATTTATATCTAAAAGGCATGCCTGTTTTGTATACGCAATTACTTATGAACTTGTTAACACTTTTTTAAAAATTGTTATCATTTTTAGGGTTTTGTACGCCTAAAAACGAGAAAGGAAACCTTTATACTCTCACTCGCGTGTTAATCTGGCTGTCCGGCAGTTGTAAAAAGTTATGAAATTTGGCATATGTAGATTTGGTGAATAGATAACAGCTCTCTATCTAAAAATTTTAATTGGACGTAATCCTAGACGTAACTCTTTCATTTCATATGTAACACATGATACTTGCAGCATAACTATTTTCTACTCCAACCAGCTTCACATGCGAGTGAGGCTATGAAGGTTTTTTCCTTTCTCTTAGTTCAAAAGACACGGAAGAAGTTCAACGAAAAAATATTTTACCGTACATATTGATTTCTATGAGATATTTTCTAGTTTGAAGGATACCTTTGTGTGTTTTGAGACATTAGTTTATTTTTTGAGCAGTGTGACTATAATCTTCTTGTCGCTGTATAACATTGAAGAAGCAGATGCAGTTCATCCTTTCGTAGTCGCAGTTACTGCTTTTTTTCTTTTTGCCGTGAGTAGACTTAGATGCATAGATATAGTTAGTGTGCTCGTTTCACAGTCTAGTCATTATTATTTGGGTTTTTCTACCCATGACTAATGCATATTTTTCTTGAACAGAGGCTTTACACTCATGGAGCTGTATTTGTTGGGGATTCCATGTTGTGTCCCAAAGATAGATTGTCGCCGTGTTGACCGCTTTTTTCAAAGTCTTCCTTAGATTGTTCTGATTGGGGTCTAATATTCCGTCTATAGTTGCTTTTTAGCTTCTTCGTCTGCTTGCTACCATTTATTCTTTGGCGGCTTGGTATCTAGACATATGTAAGTCACAATACTGCCTTTATCCTTAAGTTGTTTTGATATTTGACGGATGTGCATAACTAATTGGTTGGGATTATTAGGATTGTGTAGGGTTTCGAGACATGATATGAAGTATGAAAATTGTATACATACAATAATTTAATTGTATGGCAAAGTTCTTTTGAAATAAAAACAGACTTAATTTTTTGAATAAATTACCTAAATTCACATCATACCTTTCATATCTCCTATTGTAACTAATAAATAATTTTTTTCATTATCCAAAACTGAATTAATTTCGCGTTTTTTATCTCTTCTCAAATTCACCCGTTTCTCTATCTTTAATTCGTTTCTACTATACTATATATATATTTTACGTGAGAACATTTTCAACGTCATTCCAAACGTAGTCGTCGTTCCTTATGGAATTCCTTAGCTATTGTCTTAAGGATGTGAAGCTCCTCAAGACAAATCGGTCTCACCTAGCGCGACATCTGTTATTACTGCTCACCGCCTACTTTATGATCTCTCCAATCCTATTATCAAACATAATGTGCACAGGGTGGCAAAGGGGGCGGTACCGACGTACGTTGTCAGTCTGGTAACTGGGGGTTAATTAAATATTTAACGGCTTGGTTAATAAACCATTCATTGTGCGTAATTAAACGCGTATGTGTCTCATTTAAATTAAATTAAATTGAAACTCTGTTTAGTTACTTGGGAGTACTTGCAGGTACTTACCCAAGGTACGAGTACTGTATTATTTGATTTTTATGACTTTTAACATTTCAATTGCGTTCAATTTGAAAATTTGTTGCGCGAAATCAAATTTTCGCAAGCGTAACAGCGAAAATTTGTACAACAAATTAAGATTTTAATTCAATCAAATTTCATGATAATTTGCCACGAAATCGTGTAACGTGAAATTCAATTATATACGATTTTATCGTACATGTAACGCGTCAACTAACTCGCATCACGAACGAGATGACGGTGATGGGAACAAGCACAGACCAAAAAAAAATGTCACTTTTAATAAAAAATGAAATAGTAAAATAAGGACCAGATGTAAACTTGATGAATTCTCATTTTTATTATTATTACTGCTGAGCTTCCATTGTTAAATTACATATGAAGTTTTTATATTTTCAAAGCCATATTTTCTACGTATTTATTTAACAACAACGTTTCTTTTACCAAACACAATTACTGAAGTTTTAAATTAATAAGCCTGCGAAAAAAAAAATTAATGCCAATTGAGAACCAAATAGTAAGTCAAAACAATAACATCTTTATTTTGATTGAGTTGAATAGTGAGAAAATATTTTTCGAAAAAAGTCTACAGCACGTCGAAGTTCATTCAGATATCCATTAAATTTTAATCTTAAGGTTGTACATCTGTTGACATATGCACTCACACACTCTTCTTACTTTCCACGTCTTTTATAGTCAAAATTGCCGATTTTACTTGCTGTTGAATGCGAAATTAAAAAAATAATATTGTTGAATCTAATCACAATCAACAACTGTTCGTAATACGCAACAGAACTTGGGGTTTCTCATGCAACTATTGTTAAACATTTGGATGCCATTGGAAAGGTGAAAAAACTCGACAAATGGATATCACATGAATTGATCGATATGCGAAAGAGACGACGATTTGAAATTTGGTCTTCTTTGGTAATGAGAAGCAATAAGAAGTTACTTTTAAATAGTGTCATAACATGTGTCAAAAATAATAAAGATCTGGACAGTGGTTGGATAACAATAAAAACATGCTCCAAAATCAGCACTAGGTACAACAAAAAAAAAAGTTATGAGTACCGATGATGGTATGCTAAAGGGATCATCCACAGATCTTTTCTTAAATCAGGAGAGTCAATAACAACGTAACCATACTGCAAATAAATATACATGTTTAAAAAATTTCAGAAGAAAGGTGGTAATTTAGTGAACAGACTCGGTATGCTCTTACTTCACTATAAAGCGAGACTGCATGGTTCACAAGTGACGATTTCAAAATTAACCCAGCTAAACATTGAAGTTCTATCGAGTGTTAGAATCATATCTGATGAATAGAAAATCATACGTCTCACAGAACAAGATCTCGTCTCAACTACATCGAGTAGAATAAGGAGTACCTCAAGGTAGCGTACTGAGTCCGGTACATCGCCGATATATCAACGAGGAATCATATCATTATGGCTACCTACGCTGATAATACTGCAGTTATGGCAACGGATCTGTGGCCAAAGGCTGCGTCTGCAAAACTATAGTACGGGAGCTGGCGAAGTCGAAAAAAAAAAGAATTTTAGGTCGGCTAGTTTTTATATATGTTATCTCTCGCACTATCCCGGACATCATACGGGCTGTCTGGCTGTCGAGAGAGGTTGCGTTTATCAGTGCGCATCGCACCTATGACAGGTAAAATATTGAAATTTTCAGAAAAAAGAAAAAGTTTCAGATGAAATTTGTAGAAAATAATATTTTACATAAAAAATGTCCAGTGACTAATTTTCGTAAAGTTGCTAGTTTGCCCACTACAAGGTTGTAAAGCTCATTGTATACATGTCGGAACAACGGTTTTATCTCTGAACGGTCGGCCACTCAAGTCACGTCGAGCCAGCCTTTTCAAGCTTGTAGCGGGCAAACTAGCAATTTTACAAAAAATAGTCACTGGACATTTTTTATGTAAAATGTTATTTTCTACAAATTTCATCTGAAACTTTTTCTTTTTTATAAAAGTTTTAATATTTTACCTGTACAGGTGCGCTGCGCACTAATAAACGCAACCCCTCCCAACTGCCAGACAGCCCGTGTGATGTCCGGGATAGTGCGAGAGATAACATACATAAAAATTGGCCGACCTAAAATTCTCTCTCGAAAACGTTGCTAGCTCTTAAACTATTACAGTGTGCTCCCAACGATATACAACCCTCGCTCAAAAGATGGCGATTAAAGATTAATGAGGCTAGGTCTAGGTCTATCTACGTGACACTCACGACCAGGCGAACTAACTGTATCGTTGAACAATCAACAGATTCCTCAAGCAACGGAGGTCAGATATCTCGCAATGTACCTGTATAGAAAACTTACTTGGTGAAAGAAAATATTGATGAAAAGAAATCAGTTGAGAGCACAGTGTCGGACGCTGTATTGGATACTCGGTCCAAAATCGAAACTGTCCATGTGACAGTTTTTTAACGCTCTGTTGAATTCGACCGTACGTGTATAGAATGTACTCGTATTCAAAGTATTAAGTATAATATATAAAGAGTTCGAAAATCGGAATAGTATTCAATTTTCTAGAATCTAAATAATTCGTTGTTATCTATCACTACTCCATAGTAGCCTTATGGGATTTCAGCAAAAAATAGAATGACTTTTTAATATGATCTGGAGAAAACTTGAGAATAAATTGTTTAAAATAACACTAGTTGTTTCATGTATTTCAATCTCCATAAAGTTAGTTTTACTTTTTATTCGATTAGGAATGAATCGTGTGTGTGTGTGTGAGTGGTCAATTATAGGTTTTTTCCAGACGTTGAAGCCAAACACGTCCACGTAAGACAAAGAGCAAGACACACTGACCAAGAGACAAGAGTGAGTGAAGAAATGTTTCAGCCCTCACCCGCTTGACCGTATTAGGCCGATAGTCGAGCTTTGAACGTACGTTTTAGTGACAATAGCATGTTTCGACACGGATTTGGAGGTGTTTAAACACCGCAAAACTGGTTTAAAATTAGGGAGAAGTTCTTGCTTTATGATTTTCATTCACTCTTGTCTCTTGGTCAATGTGTTGTGCTCTTTGTCATTCGGTGGACGTGTTTGAACATCATCAAATGGACAAGTGGAACAAACCTTATGTAAACTGATACATTTTCATACAGAGATAAAGTAACAGGAGTAATAACCGAAATCTATATTTTCTCTGTAGGTAATTAAGAGAATATTGTTTGCTTGCAATACCAATTTTAAATTGCAGTTTTCTTCAGATCTATTTTACTTAACAATTGTATATAGTTATAATTTAAAATAAATATTATAAAAAATTCCTACATGAATCGATGTATACAATTATACATAAATAAGTCTTAACGGTCTTAACTACTCAATCTTAAACGACCGTTTTGCAAGAAAACTCATTGCCTTTTTTTTCCCGCTTTCTTTTCTTTCTTTTTTTTAACTGTGGGTTCAACCGAGGAAGTGTAATTTATTTATTAAAATATTATGGTGGAAACCATCAAAATATATTCATTTTAATTTATTCGTGTTATTTACTTGTTGAAAACAGTTTAAATAATATAAATATTTATAAAAGTTATTCAAATTAATATAATTATATAATTCCTGCTTTAACATCAAATTATGTACCTGAACATTTTGCAATGAACTGCGTTTAAACTTGAAAATGAAATAATTTAAAAATTGATTTGTTGTCTTTATTTGAAAGTATTTTTTTTAAATATTACCTAATATTTGACGTAAGTTTGAATTCATTTTAAGCCAAATTTAAACAAAGTAATTTGAAATTCAAGCCAAGTAGCGTAAAAATCAAGTCAAGAAATAAATCCTCAACAAAGTAAAAAAAAAATACTATCTATACCGTTTTTTAAAATCAAAAACTGATGGTTCAAATGAAACTATATTTTCAAAATGCTCAGATAGGTTTTGTATCACAAATGTTCAGATTAAAACTGATTTGGAATAATTTATGTCATGAACACATGAATGGTTAAAAATATTTAAAATAGCAGCAAAAACTACAACCCGTTAAGGGGTTATGAAAACCAAAATACCTAGATTTATTGATTGAAATTTCTTTGATTTAATGCAAAAAACATTTTTAACAAGTAGTGATGGAGGGCCAAAAACAATTTATTATAGTTCTTAAATGAAAAAAAAGACTCGAAGCAATCGTAATGACTTTGTAGCGCAGTTTTTACTTTGTTTTATTTTATTTTAATATTATTTATATTTATTTTTAACTATAAATAATAAATTATAATGTTTATAATTTTAATCAATCACACATCGATATAACATATTTTAAATTACAATAAAGTTTGTTTATATAATATATTTTTAAATCGCGTCTTTGTTTTAACAATAACTTAACACTAAATGAACTATCACAAATAAACTAGTAACAAATAATAAATAATTAATTTAATATATAAAAATAGAACAATTTGAAAATAACGAAAAACGGAATCGACCGTTCCCGTCGTGTGCTGGGTCCATGACTGGCTTGTTTTTCCAAAAGTCCACTTCAACTTAAAAACAAAAATGATGCAAAACCGAACTGCCCGAATTGTGGCTGAAAATTGCATTTTCTACACCACAACTTGAAAGACGAAAAATATCTAGATGCATTTTGTTCTTTCCTGTTATAAGTAATACTCGTATTGCAATTTATTTTTTTTCCAAAATATAAGGAAATCTAATGCTTTAGTACTTTATAGTATATACATGTGCACATACGTGTTTTAAAAACTAAATAATATATGTACATATATGTATTTGTTTCTATTTGTTTCTTATGGTATCCAAAAATTGATAAAATATAACAAAAAATTGAGCCCCTAAACGAGGTCATAATAACCATATTAAGAATTTCCTAATCCATTTTTTCATTTTCCATTTAAATAATTTTACGCTCTACAAAAAAGTCCGTAAAACAAAGTTTCTCAAATGAATCGCTTCAAAGATATTTGTTTTTATTTTAATGTCCCAATTTCATGTACAATCTGTAACTGGATTACATAAGTTCAAGGTTGCAACAATCAGAAAACTTTTAGAAACCAATCCTGTAACCTTTTCCTCTACTTCATTAATTTTGTAAGTGTTTGGTCTTTGGATAACTACTTTATTTACTTAGAATCTTCCCGGTAGGTCGCTTGGAAGTACATCCTTTAGGCTCTGTCGTTGGCTGGTCCATAAAATGGCCTGCCAGTTAATTGGGTATCTTCAAAGACTTTATAGTCGAGTTTTATGTTTTGTTGCGAAGTTAGAAACTTCTTCCCTCACTTTGTTCATGCTAAGATCTTTGCGGGTGATTGAGTTCTGAACATACCGTGTTGCACCTGTTATCAGTCTCAGTACTTTAAACTGGAATCTTTCGAGTGTTTCAATATTGGAGCGGAAAGCGGTTGCCCAGAGCTGGTGCCGTAGGTTCAGACTGGCTTGAACATCGTTTTATAAACAAGAACCTTGTTATCCAGCAATAGCTATAACCTGTGACCAAGAACCCAGTGAAGGTTGCGAAGCTTTAGTTAAAGTTCCCTTTTTTTAGCGAATATGTGTTTATTTTTCAGTTTAGCCTTTGGTCAAGATGAAGTCCCAGATATGTAACGCTATCAAACTATTGCAACTACTTATCGTTCAGGGAGACTGTGGAACAGTTACCTCTTTTCTTTTCAAGAAGCTTATATGGACGGATTTTGTCTCTCATTTACTTGCAGACGCCATTGCTTTAACCAAGAGCTTATTTGGTTTAGATTGGCTTGCAACTGTTGAATTGTATTATTTGGATTTTGATGGACAGAAAGAAAAGCCGTGTCGTTTGCGTAGGTAGCTGCGTTAAAGGTATCAGAGTTTAAATTTCACTCAAAATCAGAATTTCAAAAGAGTTTAAAAATAGCACAAATTAAATATTTGTAATATTTTCCAACAAAACTGTAAACTTCTTTTTCATGCTATCATGTTTTATCCTTTAAATCCCTTCTTTTAGATTGCTGTTACAATGAACTTTTCCAAAGTAATTAAAGTTAAAAAGAATTTCCGTGTTATTTAAATAGAAAATGGATTGAGGCAAACCTTAATATTGATATTTAGAACTTGTTTTGGCGCCAACATTTTTATTTTAATATATACAATCAATGTTTGGACAAAGCAAACAAAAAATAAATTCAATTTTTTTAAACACCCTAGTGCACATACATATTTTTAATTTTTAACTCTATTTTGATATGCTTAGAATCGTTTTTATATCGTCTAATTAAAATCTATATAAACTTTTCAAACAACCTCAATATGTATGTAAGTAAAACTTTTAGAACTAAGCGATTTTCATTATTTCATAAATGAAATAATATTGTTCATATGTGTTCTACTTTTAATAATAAATTATTATAAAACATTTAACTGCTCCGATAAGTTTTAAAGCAGTTGAGAATTATGCACGTTGTCGTATGCATGTCTTGTTCCTTTTATTTTCTGTAAATGTATATCACAATAAAAGACTTAACGGTCTTTGTTGAATAGTTTATTTTATTTCACTTTATAGCTCGTTATTTTTACTATGAACGATGAGTTTGTAACGTCAGAGACTAGAAAATTTTGTCATAAAAAATATAAATCTCATTGTGCTTTGAAACTGATCTCGCTAACGATATGCTTATTTTTTTGGTAAAATTTTGGTTTTTTTGAACCCCACATTGTATTTGAGTTAATGTTAATACATTCTTTATGCAATTTTACTTTTTTAGAATAAATATTTTTTTTTACTTGTTACCAATGGTGATTATTATAATACTTATATTCGATTTAATATTTATAGGTATGATAAGAAAGTTTTAAAAAGAGCTATGCAAGATGTTTGTACTTAAATAATATCTGCTAACTTTTTCATTGAACACTTTGTCGTGAAGTTTTATAACTGTTATTTAAATAAAAAACTACTACGTTTTAAAAATTATCTTTTTACTTGCGGTTCGAGAATATAAGCGCTTTCATATACGAAAAACTGCTTACGAGCGCTGAATAAAATATCGACCAAGATAAGACTGGTATTTTTAATCATCGCTGGTCAACGATTCAAAACCTTTCATCTTGCGTTCAAAATTTCTCTCTGTCAAGTTTATTTTTAAATCTTTCTGTAAAATGTAGGTACATTATAGAGATTACCTAACAATACTATGTAATTTTTATGAACATTAAATTTTTGTTGCTAAAATTTTTTGCTAGTTTAGTCAATTATTTAATTACAAATCGGTGTTTCACCACAATAAAAAAACAAACGTAGATAAATATTTAGAAACTGATTATGTGGTAATTACTTACTTGTAAACTATAACCGTTGAAAATATGATAATGATGCTTGAATTACAGTCAAGAGATGATGAATGACAGGTGTAGGATGTCTACTAGTTCAAATAATTTATTTAACCTTCTGTTCGAGTTAATTTCTCTTTTTCTTTCACGTTACCACGTTGAAAACTTTCTTTTGCTCTACAAAGTGTCGTTTTAATTTTTTCTTTCATAACCGCAAGCCCATATTAAAATTTAATAAAGCTCTGTGGAAGACCAAAAGGACATTTTGATATTATATTTCTTTTTTAATAACCCTCGTCTTTTTTTAGATACGTGCCTTTCGCTAATGTAATTTTTTTACATTCACAATTTTTTCATCTTTTTTAATGCTGTATTAAAGTTGCGACCGACGTGGCATTGCCCGTTTAAATTTTTACGGTTCGAAAGCTTTTATTTTCTGTTTTTATGACCGAATTTGTTATGCACAAAACAAATAAATTGTTTGAATTTTATAGCCTCAAGTACGCTGTTATGATTAAAGGCCGGTCGTTTTTTTTTTTAGTTTTAGTTTTGCATTTTAGATATTTTAGACATGAGCTTAAACAGTAATGAAAATAATTTACATTTTTCTATAATTTTAAGAACTGTGCTTAAATCTTGTGCCAGTTTTTACCTCCGTTGCAAATATGTAAATTACAGTAGTATAAATAATCTGCAACAATTGCTACCTACTAATAAACCATCTGTGTTATATAAAAATATATGTATGTATTTCTTTCATAAATGTACCCTTATAAATGAAACAAGCAAATCCTTTTTGATCGAACACAAGAGACAAACAAATATTAAAAGCGATTTTTAAGGATAAAGAAAACCAAGAGTTTCTGAAAGAATAACAAAAGCTTCAATATAACAAGAAAAAAGGGAAGATGTGAATCGTGATTAAGGATGGAAATTAAAATAAAAATACGAATCTCTTACAAAAGACTTCATTAATAAGTCGTTGTTTAATGTTTGTAAAAATTGATATAAATGTTTCTTAAAAGTTGAAACTTTGTGGATCGTTAAATATAAAAAACATGTGATAATTTCATTTGACAAATATAATTTAGAAATGGTATGTACTCTATAATATAATTAAATTATTAGTAATTTCAAAAAATAATT
Organism: Sisyra nigra; assembly: GCA_958496155.1. Classification (NCBI taxonomy): domain Eukaryota; kingdom Metazoa; phylum Arthropoda; class Insecta; order Neuroptera; family Sisyridae; genus Sisyra; species Sisyra nigra. Next base: position 28,795,744 of record OY292314.1, read on the forward strand.
AAAAAGGTATTATAGGTACTTACTTAAATAATACTGAAGTATGCACAAACTGTTGTTAATGTTATACGAGGTTAAGAAACCTATCAGAAATGAAATATTAATACAAATGACACGAGGGCTCATTAAAATAATAGAAAAATAAATTTTTGTAAATTTTAAATAATGCTGCAATATTAAATGAATTAACATTTCTGTTAAAAAAATTATAGTCGTTTAAAATAGTGCGAGTTAATACATCAAAATGTATCTTACAGTTTTGCATTTTTTTTTTCACTCCTTAAATAAAGATCAAATAATTAAATATTTGTTAAAATTTCGTATAGTTCGTAATTTCGTATAGTTGGTGAAATTTTTTGAAAATTGGAAGAGAAGAAATTAGCGTTTTTACCTAATGAGAATTAGCTTAAAAATCAATACCGCATTTAGAGCAATTCTGCTTATAAGTCCCTGTCTCTTTTTTTAAAATTTTTTTACTACACTAAAAGTTTGACACTTCTAGGACATTTTATAAATCAAATTAAACACTTTACATATCAAATTAGACACGCTACTCAATAAGTGTTTATTAAACGTAGTAATTACAGATTATTCATGCAAGGCTATGTACATTGATAGAATCATATGATATGAAACGATTTCTCACTCTGTTGTTAATTCAAATATGTTCTGCTCATTTAATCAAAGATTAATTGAAAAACTAGCAGAAAAAAATTTTAATGTGGTATGATTGATTATGGACAACGCAAGCATTCGTCATACTAAAGAACAGGGTATACATTAATTTTTTTTACCACCATATTTACCAATCGAGGAGGTTATTTCAATAATTAAATTTTCTGCAAGGAATTTATTGACGGATTCGACAAACTGTTCCAATTCGGAAGATGTAATAAATTAGTCAATTGCCACCGTCACTTTTACGAACGTTTACATAATATGTAAGTAAATATGTTACGAATACCTTGATGAAATTATCAGAAACTGTCGCAAGAAAATATTTAAAAATTAAATTTTTATGTGGGTTTATATCTTTGTTACTATGGCTTTCATCATCATATCATTCAGTTGTTACAAATGCTGAAAAAAATAATTACTTTCATTTCATGCTATAGGTATATTTCGAAAATGTATACAAAACTTGTTGGGTACAATTTAATTTTTAACCACATAAAGTAATTGTAACATAAATACCTATAGAGAAGAATACCGTTCTCAAAAGTGATATTTGTTTTTATGAATAAAGCGAAGATCTTTAAAACAATAATTTAAAATTATATTCTGTGAAAAAAGCGGCCGTTCCATTAGGGAGAGTACACAGATACATACAGATATAATATTTCAAAAAGCTTTTGAACGCACAATTACTACGAAATGAGTGAACAAGGGAGACGTGAATAAGAGACATATGAGCTTTATATCTAAATATAATACGTTAGTACGAGAAAACGGGGCTGTAATTAAATTGGTGAAAACTTGAGGAAATTTATATATTGTGCATATATAAAATTTTCAAAATTGATAAATTATATTTTGGCCCATTTATTTCACTTGACTGAGACAGTTATGACATGCGACCAAAATAAATTCTACAAATTTTTCTTCCTTCTTTTCTGGATAAAATAATAAATGGGAAAATGAAAACTGGAAAAAAATTCAAACATGTCAAAACAAATGGGATCGTTTATTTTAAAATGCCACGCTAATTTTCTTTTGCTTACTTTTTTTGAAGAGGTTAATTAACGGAAAAGGGGACACAGTTAAAGCAGAAACTTTTCTTGAATGGTTTGTCCTTTATAGACGCGGAAAAAGTCGTTGGATGTTAAAAAATATTCATTGTGGGTAAATTATAGATTATGCTCTTTTCAGAGTAATATTTTCCATCATATTCGTATATATAATCCTCCCCGGTTACGTCTCTAATCTGCATTGTCGACCGATATTTTATGACAATAGAAGATGCTATACTGTTCCTGACAGTTATATACACGCTATAATACGGAAATCGGGAGATTAGGACAATACGAAACTTAGTTGGCGTGTTGAGTTGAATGCTTTTGCAGTTTGTATCTCGCTTCTGTTTGCACGCGAACGTTGCTGCTATCTTTTTCTTTTACGGTTTCCCTCTTTTTGTCCCTTAAATACGGCTGTATTAAAACATATCGTACATAGAGGAGAGAATATGCGATGTTGTTAATAAACTGGCAAAAGGCGATTGCCGACTGGTTCTGAGCTGGTTCGCTGGTTCGCTAAGTGACCCCTTTTTGGGGGTAGATACGGAATGAATGTTGTGAGGAAGATCAGGAATTAAACGTTTTATCTGCCCGTTCTGCTTCATTCTTACACCAACCATTTCATTGCTTTGAACACTGACCTCGAAAACGGGATATAAATGCAGCGATAATTAAATTGTTTTTCCGTTTATTGAACTTGGTTTCGTAGTTTTAATGAAACTCATTCATTTTTCTCTTCCTTTCATTCGCTAAAATTGAAAAATTTCAACTTTTCCTAAGCTTATCTAATCATAAATCATACTTTTCCGTGTCATTTTTTCTTAGGTAGGTATTTTCTTTACATTAAATTTCTATTATTGCTAATTGAGATTTTATTCTTTTATTTATATTCTTCCCCGTTTTACTTCAAAATATGCTTTTTTGTTATTACTAGAACAAATTACAGTAAAAATCTTTCTTGAAAATATTGTCATAGAATAGAAACATTTTAAACAAAATTGAACAAATACATACTGCAATATACTTAGTCGAAAAATGTGCCTATGGCAAGTTAAATTAAATATTTTTTTTTTGCAAATACCATAGGTATACGTATATAACTTGTATTTTAAAATGTGCATAAAATGTGTAGTTAAAATTTAATTGTTTATGTATAATATATAATAAAAGATACAATGAAAAAATCCTTTTTATATCAAAAATGACGTTAAATTTGATTTTTACTTTTCTACATTTACTGTTTTTCTTTTCTTTTTTTGAATATTAAGTATTAAACTATTTGATAAGATACTAATTTAATACTTTTTATATGACTGCAGTAGGTATTTTTATTTAGGTACTTGCAATATATTCACGTTTACAACAATACTCTCTTTAATACAAATTATATTTGGGAGGTTGAAATCAAGGCAAGCTAAGCTAGCAATCCAAGCTAAAAATTAATAAAGTACTCCAAGAAGAGAACCCATAACAAATTGTTACTTGGCAAAAGAGACGTAAGGCTTCTGATAAGCCTCCACACGGGCCATTGTACTTAAAATACCATCTTCATAAGATAGATACGGTTGACACCGATATATGCCGGGTCTGCTTGAAAGCGGCAGAAATGGCTTTGCATGCACTTGTGAGAAACTATCTACTTTTGAAATGAATACCTAACTTTTCAATAAATTAGCGGAAAATAGTCATATTTGGAGAACTCTGCCTAAGTGTGATAAGTAGATTTAAGAAAAGAAAAAAAATACGCAAATCGTCAAAGAACGCATGATAGATGTAAAATAATTAAATGTTACTAGACTTCCATTAAATTACTGAATACCCATCATATTCACCTTTTTTCCGTGCCCTTTTTATTTTTTGAGTAAAGTAGAACCGAAAAAATTTTAAAAACGTACCTATCCGGCTAGAAAAGGTAAATTTAAGAAGAGTTAAAAATTTTTTTAACAGTAAATGATGCTGGTTTTAACCTAAGGTTCAAATTCGAAATTATACCCTTAGACCACAAAACCGTATCGGAGATGCGGGACGTAATTAAGAAATAACGTGCCCGTTACTTAGGGCTTATTATATTGGGCTATGGTTATACTAGATGAATCCTGAACTACGTCTGAACTGACGAATCCATCAGATCTCTTTTTTAGAACTGTTCTTCAGAACATGGTGGTTACACTGTTTGCGAATTCTGAATATCAATACGTCTCCGTGTTTTGGTCTTAATGGACGACAGTAGTGAAAATTTTTATTTAACGGATAGCCCAATGCTTAGGGGTCGAAATCTACGGGGCCTTTTGTCAGAACGGGTGCGAAATAACAAACTAGTTTGAATGCGATAAAAGTTCTGACGTGTTCGTGCGTGTTCTGAAGAAGCAGTCGCATCTTAACACACAGAATAAACACTCTGATTGGTAATTATTTAATTACATTTTTCATTATTTACGGAATAAAATTAGCCTATAGACATCATTGTAATCTTTTTGCTCAAATCTCTGGCAGGTTTTCAAAAAATCGTATACAGCGGATTTTTATGAACGGATTTTTATATTTAGTAAAAATATGTTTCTTTTGGTCAGTATATACATAAGTGAATGACACTTTTAATTCAATCTTCTACTATTTTCTAGAATTAAAAGTGACAATTAAGCGAAGACAGCTGAAATGTGTCATATTTCAGTCTCTATCACTTTGTATTACTGAATTGTTACGAGAAAATATTAGAAATTTTTATATTACATTTTTATGCGAATATAGATGGATTACATCACAAGCTATAACCAGTTCATGTTCTTTAAAGTTTTCTCTACTTATTATAGATTAATAATATTTAAAATATAATATTTTTCACATTCATTTTTTCAAATGAATATATATTTATCACTAGTCGCTTAAAAATATTTTCGTTTTATTGTATTATGTTGTTGAATTTCGGTGTACAATGAAAATAATGAATGTTTTTTATAAAATCAGAATTTCTACTCCATGGCCTTTCACTGCAGAAGAATTTTAAGGTATAAATTATTAGTTTAACGATAATTAATTTTATTTGCTTTGAAATCGTCCTATAACATTTTCATTTAAGTACTATTTCAAAAAATAGAAGAGTATAAAAAAGGCTGCACTTCTTCTTATATTTAAGTTGTGATGAGGTTTCTAGAAATATGCAAGTATGTTGGTCTATACTCTATACCTATAGGTAAGTAAGAATTATATCCAAGACAAGTAAAAGAGAAAAACCAACGGTTAAGTAAAACGTTCGATGTATGAGGTAAATATTTAAATGTAATTGGTGCTTAAGGAGCAATTTTTCACGAAGCGTTTTAACATATATTTTTCCGTAACTGATTATCTTACTACCTTATATTTGTTCAAAGAAAACCATTTAGTTAAATTACATAATGTTATGAGTTAACCGCCATATATTTAAAAGATTACTATTTTTATCCAATCATCATTGATTTAATTCACATATAATGCTTGGTTTTAGTTTTAAACATTCTTCGATTGAAAATAACGTCAAATAAAAGTGTTTGCATGTGAACGGAAAATCGTGTCTTCTACCGCAATCTACGTACATCGGTCTTTATTGCAATTTTTTTTTATTTCTTTTTGGAATGTCTAAGTCTTATATTAGAAGAAATAAATTGCATCTAATGAAAAATAATGGTGAATGCAGCACTATTTTTCTTCTGTACTTTTCTGTACGAATGTATCTACAATTAGTTCAATTTTCCCATTCACGCATTTTATTTCTTTGATGTTATTTTTTTTTGTGTTTTTTCCTTTTGCTTTTCTATACAAGTTTTTAATCAGAAAGCGAACGTTCGTCAAAGAGTTGGAATCAAGTCTTTGTCTATTATATAATGTAAAAAATTTAATAAATTGGCTGTTATTTAGCTCTTATTTCTATGCATTAGTTTCATTTGTGTTAAAATTTTCGTAAACTTTATATAACAGTTTTAAAAAATATACCTACTTTCAATTTTAATTTTATTACATTTTTTTTTCTATTCATTAAAAATAAATTTTATGTTATTTGAAAACCAAATCAAAATTTGGAAATTAAAAAAAATTAATTAAGTAGTAAATTAAATAAAAAAAGCTTTTTACATAAACTTTTGGGTAGAAATTAAAAATCCCCTAAATGTTGTTGTAGGTTTTTTTTTTTTTTTTGGTGTTTTAAGTCGCTTTAACAGCTATGGTCATATCACGACTATCTAAACACAGAAAATTTCTGTTGGTCAATTATAATCTTAGTTCTAGGATCTTAATTCTAGGATTCAATGGGAATCGAACCCGGGCCACTTGACGCATGAAGTGGAGAGATCTACTCCTCTAGCCACTGCGCCAATAGGTGGCCCTAGGTTTTTTTATTTCTTACGAAAAATGAATACTTCTGATCTCTCTCTGATTATAAGGATTTTACATTGACAAACATTGCAGACGATTAGATAATTTGAATGATTCAATTGTAGCAGTGATTTCAGAAATAGTAAAAAACCCGTGATCGAAATTAAGTTTATTCACGAAGGTTTGATTATGAAGCGAGCCATTCAGAACATACTTGTTCTTTAATGCCATTCATCATCAAGAAGTTCTTCAAGCTAAATATATGTGATAATTTTAGATTCGTTCCAATTAAAATATTTTATACGTTAATTCGACGATAAACGAACTGTGTCTTCTTTCTTTATGACGCATGTCGAGCTTTGGTTTTGGGCGTTTTTAAACGATATCTACTCGAGATCAAGTACTGGTTTACGGTTACGGTTGGAGGTTCGTGGATCGGTGTCATAAAAAGATGTGAAGCTACTGAAAAAAATCAGGGTTATTTCTCGTCAGGAATACATAAGTTAATTTTTAAAAATTATGATGGAAAACTGCGCATGAACATTGGATGTTCTAAGACAGAGAAGATTTTTTTTCCTGATTTGGAAGCGTACATCCTCTATTTTTGTTCACACTTTTAAATATAGTTTTGAAGCAAAAAAACAATAGAAGGTTGTGAGGATTGATGTCAATATTTTGAAGGGAAATAGCATAATTAGTCATTATTTTCATAAGCCAAATAAAGAAGGATTCATTTCGAAATGAAAACTAACAACAAGCTACAAAATCGTAAAGATCTTTGTTTTGGAATTTTACAAGTTGGTTTAAAAATTTCATATGTATTAAGATGTTTAAAATTAACAACCACAAAAATCGAATCTTTGTAAATATTTAATTTTCTTGGCTTTAACTAGTATTTCGAGCCTTTAGAAAAGTTAAAGAACAAAAAATTGTTTTTAAATTTGATTCCTAGAAAACTTTTGTTCAGTCAACCATTTTTGGGATAGACTAACTAAATGAGAGATATCTCAATCGGGGAGGTGGTAATGCCAAGTCAAGTGTGAAGTCTCGTAAATATTATAGTTAATATGGAATTTGGTCATAAAGTGATGATTACCTGTACCTATTAGAAAAATCTTTTCTTTTCGAAATTCTTTAATCATGTAAAATAATTATATAAGACGCTTACAAATAATTCAACTCAATCCTGCGTTTTTGGGTCACTTTAACGTGCAGTGTACAGTTATGGAAGGTATAATCCGTAGTTTAAAGTGCAATGTAGATATAGAGATAATCGGTTTAGTAAAAAATACAGTTAGCAACGTTTAAAATTTTTAAAATTTTAACGTTAGTTAAACGTTAATATTTAAATACTTATAATCTTGTATATAATAATATTGCGTTTTAATTTTTAATAAGGAATTTATAATGCGATAAATCTGGCTTATGCTTCTGAGGTTTGATATCTAAAGTTTAGTATCTAAATATGTATATTTAAAAAGTTATATATTAAAGTTAAGATAATATATAAAATAATATAAAGTTATAAATAAAAATAGTTCATTGATTACTTCGAAATCATTTCTTTTACCTCTTACTTTTATAAAAAATCATTTTGCTCGATTTTAACCAAAAAAAGTAATAGGTAAGGTCCTATTTGCAAGATTAATTTCATATAGAAAATACACGACGTGGTTATTAAACTTGATGTCCTTTAAAATAATGTTGCCAGTTGTTACCCATGATTTTGTTTACCCTAAATATGCCAATAGCACAGTTCTGTCTTAAAAATACTTTTGTATAAAATGAAACTACAAAACTGCATTATCAATACTGCAAAACCAACGCGAGGAAACTTTCGAAATTTTCGTCCCCAAAAATTTAGCATAGGTACATATTTTGTACACAAATATTTAAGTATTTTCAATTACCGAATCAGATTTTTAAAATGATTAATACAATGAACGGTTTTCATGACACTCTTTCAGCTAATTGGTGGTAAAATTTAATAATTTAGCAACGTTTAACAAATCACTGTGTTTTAAGCACTTAGTTAGCACTTTGTTAGCACTTAAACCATTTGCCTATTTTGTCAATATCACCGAGAAACAAAGATTAGGTTCACGTATAACATACATATCAAGTATTGTTTTTGAAATTTTTATTGGAACACAACGCAGAATATTTTTTATAAATTCACTGCATCAGTTTGTTTTTAAGAGATATTGCAAATCATTAGAAAGAGATAAAGTAGATATTAATTAAGATCACCTCTGATGTCGACTTGTTTCTTAAATTAAAATTTAGAATATTATGAGCTTGATTTTAATTAGCAAGTTGATATCTTGTAACTTAAAAAAAGGTAAGGTCAAATATTTTTACTCCCCATTATTTTTTAAAGCAAATTATCAATATCCGTATCTACCAAAATAACTAATCTTAACATATACCTCCCGAGCATAAGGGATAGCATAATTTCCTTGAAAATTACGTCCTAATATTATGTTGGACAAAGCCCAGAGGAAGTCAACATACACTTTGATGTTATCGTATCTAATAATAATTCTTGAAATTTATGCACCATTTTCATCTCATCCTCCTCTTGTTCTAATTATGTCACGAGCCATGACGTTGTGAGCCTTCTCTTAGATGAATCCCAAATGAAAATTTATTAACATTCTGTGAAGACTTCTTCCTTATAAAATGACTTGTGAATTACTACTACTTACTAAAATGATAATATAATAAAATATTATGTTAAAGTTTACTTCTATCAGATTAAAACTCAATGTAATTTGAGTTTATTTGAAACTAATTGATATTAACTGAGCGTTAGAAAAAGGTTCTCTTAAATCAATTATTGGAATATTACAAGACAATAAGGATTGGTGACAGTGATTTAATGAAAACGCCATTCAAGATTGTTTTTTTTATTATTTATCTTTACATGATAAATTGGAATTGCCGTTCATGAAGCTATCGTGAATGGTTCATTTCGTATAGAGAGAAAGAGACAAAGATAACATGGGGTTAATTTGCACATATCGTAAGTTAATTAAAATTGATAAATATTCGCATAAAAATGTCTCATATTTTACCTAATATAAGACCTGATAAAACTAATGACTTTTGGTTTGAACAATTTGAACTAAATAAATTTAATGATTTATCGGCCCCTAATGAACGATCAAAATGATTATCTACAGTTTTAATTAAACGAATGCGCTTCACTTATTTCAACTGCATCCGTTTCTCTATTTGTTTTATCTCGCTTTAGCAAACCCATCCCCGTTAAAAGGCGACTTTAGAAATTCGCGACATTTCGAAATTTCCACTTGATTACTTATTGCAAAACAGTCGTAAATTAGACGATGTTTTCCTTAAATACCACATAATTTAATGAAAACTTTACAAATAAATTAGTTTCTCTCAAACTTAATCTACAGCTACACCTACATAGCTAAGATTTACTTAAATTGGATAAAAGGTAGGAAATCTGCAATTAAAAATACAATAAGATGCAGTTAGTACTATTTTGTTAAAATAATTTGAAGAGAAACTTAATAAATTTGCAACGAATAAATGTAAATAATGTAATATGTAACAAGAAAAATAGGTAAACGTTTTGTACGAAATTCGAGCCCATATTTTTGTTAGTTTTTTAAGTGAAATTTCGAAAAAAATTTGTTAAGTAATGTTTATAACAATTTTACAATTATATTTACAAGGCAAATAGCTATTAAAATATAAACCTAAGCAAATTTTTTTTACTTTTTATTTATTTATTTGCAATCTGTATACACATTTATACAATGAGCAAATAGGTTAAATAAAATATAAGTTAATATCGTTTAAATAAAGGACAAATATAATGTGATTATCTAGATGAAAGCCACCAGCCAGCACTGGAACTCTCTAAGAAATAGGGAGGTGGTCTCTTGGCCATCGTTGCTTTAAACGACGTAGAGGGTTTTTTGGGTGTTGGGCAGAGGAAAGAATTTGAACTTCTGGATTAGAATGGGAAAATAATTTGTCATGAAATTTAATGAATCTATCGGAAATAAGTTCGGAAATATAAGGAATGTTAAGATCTTTATGAATCACTTCATTTGTGACATAATAAGGAGCGTTTAGGATTTTGCGAAGCCATTTTGACTGAAATTATTGGATGCGTTTTATATTAGAAGGTTTAGTGGAGCCCCCTCACAATTCTATTCCATAAGTCAAAATAGGTCTAATGAGAGATTTATATAAATTTAATTTTGTTGGTACGTCAATGGGGGATTGTGGTCCTAAAAGTCTTCGTAAGAGTCCGAAGCGTCTGTTGAGGTCTTGTCGTTTCAGTTTTGCGTGTGGGTTCCACGTAAGTCGACTATCTAGGCAAAAACCTAGACAGCGAACTTCCGTGGAAGTCGTTAGTGGTTCGTTGTCGTACGTTAGCGGTGGGCATTGTTGTCTGTTTAGAGTAAATGTTACGTTGACGCATTTACTTTTGTTTATTTTTACTTTCCTTTTCTGGCACCAGACTATAAGGTCGAGGTGTTGCTGAAATTTTATTGGTGGCTTGAAATGGGTTTGGGTCGGAGGCAAGGATCGCAGTATCATCTGCGTAGGTTGTTATCATTGTGCGAGGATGGGTTGGGATATCGAATGTATATATGGTATAAAGGGTAGGGCCGAGTATGCTACCCTGAGGAACTCCAGCTAGTATAGGTTTAAGGGGAGAAAATTCAGCTCCGCATCTCACTCTGAAGGAACGACCGGTGAGATATAATTTGAGGATAAGGAAATATTGGGATGGTAGGAACTTCTTGAGCTTATATAGAAGTCCTGGATGCCACACCCTGTCAAACGCCTGTGTGACGTCTAGAAAAGCTCTTGGCAACAGTATTTTCTTTCAAGAGCTGCAGATATTTCATCTACTACCCTAAAACACTGTTGGGTTGTGGAGTGAGATAGTCTGAAACCAAATTGGTGGGAAGGAATAATATTGTGATTTTCGAGTAACGGGGTGATTCTTTTTAAGAGAAGTTTTTCGAAAATTTTGGAAAAAAGAGGAAGTAAACTTATTGGCCTATAAGATGATGTATCTGTAGCAGGTTTATTGGGTTTTGGGATAAGGATAACAATGGAGTATTTCCATTGTGACGGGAAATGTGTGGTAGGAAGGATAGCGTTAAAGATAGTGGTCAGGCAAACTATAGCCTTTCCGGGGAGATTGTGAAGAATTGTTGCTGTTATGAGGTCATGCCCAGGAGCTTTTTTAAGGGAGCTTTTTTAAAGGGAGATTTTTTAATTAAAAATATTATTTCAGAGGGACGAAAGGCTTTGGCTGGAAGTTCTAAGGGGAGTGGAGATTGTATATTTTCTAAGATAATATTATCATGTACTGGGTCAGATATATCGGCATGTGGAGTGAAGGACGTTTGTATATTTTCTGCGAAGGTGGCCGATCTCTCTGAATCTCTTCTGGCCCATGTAACATCTTCGTTGCGGATAGGAGAAGAAATATTGTGATGCTTTAATATTTTTTTGGTAACATACCACAGGGAGTTGTCTTTAATAGTTAGAGATTCGAGATTTTTGGAGTATTGATCAGATCAGTGGGAGATAAGTTGAGATTTTAATAAGGAAGACAAACGGTTAAACTTGGCTTTATCGGAAGGATATTTCGTTCTTTGCCATCTACTTCTTGCGCTTCGCTTAGCACGAAGTGTTGATATTATGTGGTCTGGTAGAGGGGAATTGTTAGTTTAAGGTTTATGTTTATTTGGAGTTGAGGATTGCTTTTTTGCATGCTGGATTTTATTTGTGAAAATTTGACCTGCCGTTTCCACCTCAGTAGGAGTTTTAAGGGACTGATTTAAGTTTATGGGGAGATTTTATGTATCTTGGAATAGGTTCCAATTGATGGGACTAGTTATAAGAGAGAGACCGTTTGATTTTAAAAGTGAATACGTACTCAAAGTTAAAAGTATTGGTGAATGGTCTGATGACAGGTCCGTGAGACATTCAACCCAGTAATCAATGTTGCCTATACCATTCGCGATAAAGAAATCAATCACGTCAGGTATCCTATTGGTGTCAGAAGGCCAATAAGTTGGTTGGTTGGGAGGGAGAATTGAGTAATGTTTGGATACAGTGATATTATTCAGTAGTCGACCTCGAGTATTCGTTCGTGTGCTTCCCCAACGTGGGTATTTGGCGTTAAAGTCTCCGCCTAAATGAATCGGGGACGAAGGGATTCGAAAGTGGCATTTAGTTGTGGGTGATAAATTGTGACAGAGGGGGAACAATAAATGGCTGATATGTATGTTAATGGGAAATGAAGCAAATTTGACTGATACAGCTACAAGTTGGTAATTATTTGTGGATGTAGTTAGGTGTTCATGATGAATGAGGGAGTTTTTGACTAGTGCGACAGAACCACCTCGAGCCCTTGGCCCAGGGTGATCAGACCGATACGTCTGATACCCGGCAATACAAAACCTGTCATTAAGGACAATTTGTAATTCAGGTCTGTGTCGTGTCAGTCCCACAATAGAATTGTGAGAAAATTGGAAAGGTGGTTATTCATCGATTGAGTCTTGGAAGGAGCTTAGTGACGAGATTGGTTAGTAAAGACATAAGAGGTGTTATGATGGCTTTGAATTCATTTATGAATGCAGCTAGTTGGTTTTCTGTATGGCTGACTGATTGTTCCAAAGGAATTATGGGATCGGAGATTGCTGGGGTCAAAAGTTAATCAGCATAGCTGATTAACTTTTGATTTTGAAAATTTGTTGAATTTTTAATTGGTCTGCAAGGCGCTGTTTGTGGCTGCGTGTGGCTCCTACCAGTAGGCGGTTCGGTATTATTTGATTTTTTGATTTGTTTGTTCACTGGAGTTGATTGTGTGGGCTGAATTTGAGTATTTTTTCCTTCTCGAAGAATGCGGAGCATCCCTTGTACGAGGCTGGATGTGCTCCACCACACAACACACATGTCGCTGGTTATTCGATTGGCTTTGTGCATTCGGACGTTGGATGTTCGTTAGCACATTTCACACATCTGTAAGGATGGTTGCAGTAGTGTCTTGTATGTCCATACTGCTGACATCTAGTACATTGTTCAATGTATTTTCTTCGCCGTGGTTTTTCGATGTTGATTTTGGTGTATAAGAAATTTTGTAATTTAAATATTTCTGTACTTTTTTGGTTGTTGGCTAAATCTATGAAAAATAGCGGTAAGGCTGCCTTCGCAATTGGGTGTAGAACCTGGTGGACTTTAATCACTTGAAATTTGTGGGAATTTTGTAGTTCTTCCTTGATTGTTTCCACTGGTGTTGTGTGGTGGAGGCCTCTCATGATCACACGGTAGCTCTTCTCCTCCTATAGTTGAAAGCAATGGAAATCTTCTTTTTTCTCTTTTAGTAGTTTTATTATTTTTCTATAAGTTTCTTCCGAATTTGAGTAGATGACCAGGTTCTCCACGCTTGATCTACAATAAAATGTATCTCCTACCAGTTGCCTGATGGAGTTACATAGCGTGGTGAAACTATTTATGTTTTTTACATAAATTGAAGGAATTTTTGCGGCACTTATGTTATTTTGATCTGTTGTTTCGTTGCTGGATTCCAGATTTCTTTTTGGCTTTTTCAGCTGGATGTTGAGGGTGTTAGGTTTAATCCTTTTGGCGGATTGATGTCTTTTCAATATATCCGTGTCACTCTCGCTTTCGTCCGAGCATGCAATCTCCATCTTTCCTTGCACTTATCCTACTACGATGTATGAGCTCAATTTTATCAATATTTGAATAATAATGGTTAGTTCAATAACAATGGCACAGTAACACGTTTACACGTTTGCGTCCGTACACTTCGGTAGTTGGCGAGTGAATCAGCAAAAAATAAATGTAAAAACCATCAATTTTACATTTAAGTTGGTGTCATTTAAAAGTTTTCTTCTTTTCAAAAAAAAAAAAAAAAAAAACAGATTGACTGTGTGTCCTCAATTGTTTGCTTTTTATAGAAAATTAATGATACTATCGAACCTTCTAGAGAGTTAGATTGCCGAACCTTCTTTTTCTTCTAAAAATTCCTAAAATCGTTGGGTGATAAATATTGAGATTCAATGTCCATTGTTAAAAATTCGATAGAACAATTCAGAATATTACATTTTTTTCTATCGCTGTTCGTTTTCTCTGTCTTTGTCCATTACAATATCAATAAACAGCAATGTAAAGAAACTCTGAAGTAACTAGTTAAGTAACAGAAAGAACAACTTATATAGCTACAAATATTAAAAAAAATTACACACTCTTACACACTCAACAAAGTCTATATATTTTCATCAATTTCATTTTTAATTGACAAAGTTGCCTTTGTCGATCGGAATCGTAGATCTTAGATATGTTTAAATTAGCTTAGAAAACTTCTTTCTTCACTTGCAACTGTTACATACCTTTTCCGATCGTTAAATAAAACGCCATGTTATAGGAAGCTGATCGTTTTGAGTACGTTAAAGTTACGTTTTCTTTGATTCCTTGGCAAGAAGCCTTCTTTTTCCGAAACCAATTGATAATTTATTGTTTTGTAGATGTTGATAAGGGTGTTACTATTTTAAACTACTTTTAACTGTTGCTATACACACTTTTAGTTATACATTACGCAATAATTCGAATTGTTAAATTACGAAATTCAACATCAAAAAAGAAAAGACCTCTTAACATGAAACTCAATACAGAGTTGAGACTAATCCCGTTACAATATTTTTATTTATTTTAAAATGGATCCTTGCTACGGAAGATTTGAAAAGGCATATCTTTAACGACTCGTCACTTATCGTGTAGTTCAGCTGTCTTATTAGTAGATGCCTGTAGTACTTTAAAATCAGCAAACTGGAAAAATTCTTTTGTCACCAAAAATTTTGTTGTTATGCACAGTTGAGCGTGGAGTTTATGATATATTATTCACAAATATTAATAAGATAAGCTTTCATGCCTTAGTAAATTACTTTGTGAGCTTTTACCTTTATTATTTTAGCTATGCTGTATATTTCCGAATAATCTACTAAAAATATTCAGATTCTTTTTTAGAAGAAATCATTAGTTCGAACGAAATAAAATTAAAGAAATTGAGTAATCGTTCCAACCATTTAACAGTGAGCCTCCTCGTAAACTGTAATGAAAACGGTAGGTTACGAGTATCAGATTCCTGGAATTGTATTATAAAAGCTGAAGATTGGATGCCTACTATTGTATCAGAAGTTACAATTAAAATATATTGGTATTAATTTGGTCAAAAGAACAAGTTATGAAAAATTAAAAACGGATGAAAGAATAATAATAAAATACTCCTCCATAAACTATCTATAAACTATCGGTAATGAATGTACTTAATGTGAATGTGTAAGATAAAATTTACCAATAGAAATTCAATCAAATGAAATAATGATGCAATGCAGCAATGTTATTTATAAAAAACGTTTTCAACATACGGCTTATCAAAATGTTTTCAATAAAGATTAAAATAGATATTATAAGAAAAAAGTTTACCCAAAATATATAGCATTAAATTTAATTTCTCATATATCTACGAGTTCCAACCCTCTTCTATCCATCCTATACTTAACGATGTAGACATTAACGATAATTTTCGCTTGGAAATAGTTTGACGCAACGATCGATTCTAAAACACGACACTGACAGCTTAACTTATGCGAATGTTAGACGGGATGGGAACGGCGATTACGGGAATGAATCCGTTGTTTAAACATTTCCATTTGACACTGATGTGTGAATGAGAGACGAGACTGGAAAGGTTGAGGGTTTAGAAATGAGGGATGGTACTAGCAATGGGAATAAGGAGAACAAATGGATTGACATATTACATCACACAACATATTTCCATCCACCTTCTCTGCTTACCCTAAATTCTAACCACACATTTTCATCCACCAGTTTGAACAAATGGCAACTTTAATCTTCTTAACCTCTGTGCTCGTTAACCATTTTGTTTACCTATTTTTTCCTATCTGTGCTCATTAATCAAATTTTCCAATATGTGCTTTCGCTCTCATAGAAAATAATAGGAGATTTTATTAATTAATGATGTGTGATTTGACATTTTATCTTTAAGAGGATAATAAAAATCATGGGTGGGAAAACAGAATACTGCGACTGAAATGAGGGAAAATACATAAGGAGACCTCAACACATAAAATCTATAATTTCTGTTACATTTAGGTATATGGCATATTTTTTAACCTTTAGATTGACCTTTTTACTGTACTATGCCACAACCTTTGAAAATGGTGAATAGGATGAACAATTTTTTTAATAGAGGTAGGTCATTTTAAATGTTTAGTTTTTGTTCTTGCATATTATGTGAAATAATCACATAAGATACAAAACATTGAAAAGCTGAAATTGTTTAAACGATATTGTAACGTTTTTACGGGTTCGTTGGTTTGTGTATAATGACTACGAATTTATTTTTAACAATTGTCTATTTATTTATCTTACACTTTTGTTGCTTATGCACTACACGTTAACAATTAGTTATTTTTTACAGTCACTTATTCACTATTACACTGTTAACTCTATTTACAATGTTTACAATAATCACAATTTATTTATACTCGCGATTCACTATTCACTTTATTTAACAATGTACTGATCACTTTTCACGATGTTGAAGATTACTCTCGAATATTTATTTGAATACTGCCGATGAACACTCGATGATTTATGTTAATACTCGTCGGAGGTTTATTTGAATACTGAACTGCTGGCTCATCTTTCCGAATATTTATAGTAGCGATCACCCGTTTCTAGATTTTTCGATTGGTAATCTTAGCGCCTGTCTTTCTCTCCTTCATTGATTTACCAATGGAGAGAGTTCTAGAACAACACGTTCCTCGTCTCATCTTTTGTACTGTTAATCCGTGGTCATAAAAGCCGCTTCAGGGGGTCCATCCTTTTGTGCAATTCTTATTGTTGGTTATTGGTTAATCCTCGACTTTCAGGCGCCAGACACAAATGGGTGTCTTGGATTTGTGACAATATGTTTAGTCAAGCCAACTACAAGCAACTACAGCCTTCTAAAGCCACTTCTAAACATTCAGACATATTATAAGTAACATTTACTTTACTACTAGTTAGCAATGCAAGTATTGTGATCGAGTTGAATTTTCGATTTTGAATTTTACACGGAAATACACGTTTTGAGGTCCCTTGAGTTCGAAAAAGTAGTTTTTAGAAAAACGTCTGAGGGTGTGTGTGACTGATATCGTATCGAAAGCTTTATCCGAAATTTATAAAACCTGGATTTTTGCCTTCATATTTCATCTAGTTGTGCCGCGAAGCTTTGGGCTGAAATCTTACTTTATTTCACTTTATTCCATAATTTTTTGAGTGTTTTTATTTGTTTCAAAAGTGGCTTCAACAATTTACTAAAACTTGCTACATATTAAAGTATACAACTTTTATTTGAAACCTATTCCTGTAAAAATTTAAATAAAGGGCGTTCTGGGATAGAGGGTGTGAGTTCATAGTTTTTCTTTTATATTTATTTTTATGTTATTCAATTTATAATTTTTTTAATGAAATCGTGAGCCTTATTAATGTTTTTGACCAATAACAAGGTGCAAGTACCATCTGTTTCAAAAGTATCTTATTATTCTTATTATTATTGTTATTATTATCATTAGTAACACATTAAGTATATGTATTTATTGCATACCGGTACTGGCACGCGTAATATAAATATTGGGAAGGTAAAGTATTCATTTTACTTATGAACATATTTCCTATGTGATATTTGATTATTTATTTTATTTTTTGATAAAACCTATTGTTGATGCAATTGGTATTCATAAAAAATTGGTTGTTTGTAAAGTCAGTTTACGGACGATAGTTTTAAGTGATAACGTCATAAAGAATACCTAATTAATAAAAAATTGCGTACTTTTATGAATTGAATTATTATCACTGAATTATCCTCATTTTGTTTAATACAAAGAAGGAGTTAATTGAAAATTAACAATTTTTTCAAAATGAAATCAGACTGAAAATTTTGAAGGAAATCAATTAAATCTTTTTAAGTAAATTTTAGAAAAAACACGTTGTCTAGGATTCAACAATTATTGAATAGCTTTTTGTAGTAGCAGAACTTTATCATGTCTCTCTATCGCTTGTATCGCGTTCTCGCTTGCACGCACAGACTCAAACGGAATGTGACACTTTTTTGTGCATGTTGCCAGTGTTCATCAATTTGTAAGACGTTATCACGTCAAAATGTAATGTACATATTACTCAAAGATGATTCTTAATTGTTTTAATTATCTCTTAATAACTTTAAAAATAAAGAAATCATTTGTTAATAATTTTGAGATGCCTGATGTTCGAACGTTGCAGTTGTTCAAATATGACGTGGATTATATTTTTGCCGTCTCTGATTTATTCACAACAATCATAGTTGTATCAAAAAACTATGATTGCTGTAAAAAATAAGGAATATATTCACAATTCTTTACCTTATAAATAAAAACCATTCAGATTGTAGTAAAAAGTCTCCCCATCAACATGTAAAACTATCAGCCAATTTACAAAACTTATAGTAAACCACTTCTACAACGAACACCTGATGAAGGCGATATAAATGGCCGAAACGTCGCTGAACCAACAATTATGATTTACATTCTATGTCCCCTGTCCTACGAATTTTATAAAATGAAGTTATTTAAGTTTTATGACCAAGAATTATGCTTCTAATAAAAATCAAATTTTATTTTGATAATTACTTAATTTAAAAAAAAAAACTATAATAATAAAATAATTTTATAAAGTTATAGGTATTTTTTTTTGTCTTGTAACCACATAATATGAAAATGAATTTCAAAATATATTTATTAAACCCTCTTTGTTATTTATAGCTGTTCAAAACTGATTATTTCAAACGAGAAGTTGCTCTTATAATTTTTTTCCATGTTACTAAAAGGTTTAGCTAAAAATAAAAAAAAAAGATCGGAGTAAAGGCTAGCGTAGATGAAGCTTAGTGAAAGCTTATTTTCTGACTTCCTTTTGATAGAGATATAACCGTGTTCGATTGGAATCATCTTGTCCAGACCGGCAATTTTCTTGAAATTTTACAGAAAATCCTTGGCTTTTCATTATTTTTTAAATTAAACAAGCTTAATAGTTTTATTTTAAAAATGAAAAATCTCTCAATGAAATTTTAAATGTAAAAGCAAACTATGATAAGAGCATCTTTACCTTCTTCCTTTTACATTTTATATCCCTGAAATAAGATAGGCTGTTGATTTCTATCCATCCTTCTATTGTTAGATTTAGGCTAAGTGTAAATTGAAAAGCCTTTCGTTCATGTGAAGTGCATATATACGATGTGTCCCGTTCTTTTTTATTCTTCCGAAAGAAAACGACCTGGTGACCTTTATTACTATCTTGGTTCCACGTTCGCACTTCCTCATTGTCTCGTCTTTTTCATTCAACTTTCCTTCGACATCGTTGGCGTCTTGTGTCGCTTTCATATGAGTGACAATGTCAGCGATCCTGACAACTTTGAGCACTTCTTCAGATCTTGTTCGTCTTCACTCTCCTGTTTCGTTTGTTATTGCCTCTTTTTACCCTAATTCGCTCTACTCTCATGAACTTCATACAATGCATAATATCAAAACTTTATTTCTGAAATGGCCTATATCTACATATGTAGTATTTGTCTATTTTAACTCATTGTCAGTCTAACATCAAACTATAAGTTTACTAAACAACTTGAACTTGTTCCCGTTACCTGATTTTGTCATATGTTTCCCAAAAGCTTTACATGTTTAAACAAGTATTCTCTTCAAAGGAATTACTTTTAATTTGAAGCATAATTGAAATATCGACGAAAAATAATGTAACTATATGAAATCAGATAACTGAAAATTGTATGTATGTAAGAAATAAATGGAGAAGAATCTGAGGGATAAGTGGAAATTTATGACCATTTCTCACTAGATCGAAATCAGATAAAATTGAATGCTAAACACGAAACTTCCCGTGTTAGTTTCCCATCATTCCGTTCTTTCTTTCCCCGCTGTTCTTGTAAAAGTCAAGTCTCCTTTCAAGTAGTTTCGATCTTGATTTCCAAGAAGTCGATTCGACGGCTTTAGAAGTTTACTTTGATTTTGATTAGAAGTCTGAACATATGTACATTCATATACACGATTATGAAACGTCATGAAATCATGAAATAGAAATAGGGTCGCCATGCTATGGTATCGGGTAAGTTTTACCCGGCTAGTTCTCTGTTTTTGCATGATAGCATAAATGCACTTTATGCGTTCATTATTCGCGTGCAAAATATATTTTTATCTGATCTACATGGATGTAACTAGCACGAGAATTTAACAGCGCGCTTGGTTTACGTCAACGAATCGAACAGCTCGTTTTCTTTTCATTTTTGTGTGTGCTTTTTTGTACACATGTACGAATAAACATGAAAGCTTACAATTTTAAATAAAGCCGATCGTATTTGTATACCTCCGATGAAAAAAATACATTGAAATTATTTTTAAACGGATTTTTCTTTTTCACTTTTGAAGCTACTTTTTTCTCTTTTTAATTAACAATTCTATATAGGTACGCATACCTTAATAAACTATTTTTGTCAATTTTTCTTTGATTTGTTTTACAGCTTTGTTTTTAATGTTTTTAATGTTTTTTTTTTAATTTTTTTATATAACAGTCAATATATTAAAATAGGCTCTAATTGAAGTTCGTAATGGTGATATGTAATTGTAATAATGCATGTAACATAACAACATTTTTTATTTTATGATAAGCATCGTTCTTACACTTTCAATAAAAATGATTAAAGCCTGGTTGAGATTTTGCTCAGTAAACAATGAAAGGCTCAAGCGCATCCCTGTCGGCGTATCAAATTTCCATTTAATTTAGAGTTTAACATTTTAAACTGACACGAAATAAACGCTACATTGGTCTGAAGTCTGAACATATTCGTTTAATGTTCCATAGACCATAGGGAATGTGAATAAAAAACTGAAAACTGTTGCATTGTTGCATAGAAAGTTGAATATTAATTCAAATACGTTTTAGTCAAATTATTCACAATTTTGCAAGGATGCGTTAAAATATGAATATAAATTCTAAAATTTGAACAAAACTCAATTTTCAACTGAGTCAATTTATGATTTTATAAAATTTGTTTTGTATAGGTAGGTACTCTAATATTTAGCAAGTTGGTGACCAACAAATGATATGATTGGTTCACTAATATATTGAAAACAATTTTTTCTACGTTATTTGTCCGTGTTTGAAATTTAGCTACTATTGTAGGTATAAAGAAAGCTGTGTAGAAATAGGAAAGAGAATGGCCAAAGCACGTTGGTTGGTGAACTTTATGGTTACACAACTATTAAGTTGTAAAAACTCTTTATTGAAGTCTTCCAACTACCAAATTTCCGACTATTATACACCCAGATAACACTTTTGAATTTTTTGTTTGAGCAAATGTTTCATCTGCGCAAAAAATGTTATGGTTATCGAATAACTGAAAATGAGGACCAGATTGGACCATCCAAAATACCATGTAGGTAGACAATTTCAAGAGGGTTATTTTTTGGTTTTGAATTATTATCCTTTAAAATTCATCTATTGCTGCAATGGGAGATTTAGGGGAAACTCACAGAGTTTGTAAGTGCTTTAGCGGATGATGTTGAGATTATCAATAGGTATATACTTATTTGGTTTCCTTCTGTAGAGATTTGTGGTATAAAATAAATAGATCATTAAAAACACCAGCTTGGTATTCTGCTGAGTTTCCATAACTTAAATTAAATTTCTGTCCTTTTTTCGAGGTTGAAGGTAAAGCCCCAATTCAATTTTGTATCGATTTAACCTCGTTTAAAAATTCCTTGTAAATGTAGATAAGCTTACGTAAGATAAATCGAATAATATTTTTAAAAAAACTATTTGAACAACAATAGAAGAATTAATTGATATGAAGAAAAATATAATTTAACTGCATTTCATTCCTAGAGGTGTTCATATAATAAAGGGGACCAGTTGAAGATATCTCAATGTCAGTTATAAGTTTTCCACTCAAAGAGCAGATGAAAACATCAATTGATCCGACAGTCATATACCTAAAACCTCAGTAGGGATCACAATTTGGTTATAAAAGATGAACTTTTTTAGCTATTAGGAGAAGATTTCATCAATGTGCAATGATAATAACTTCAAGTTGGTTTCATATTCGGTTTGTGCATATCAGCTATGAGTACCCAAGTAATAATTGAAAGCACCCTGAACATAAATAGAAATCCTACAAGAAAGGAAAAGAACACATTAAATCAAATCTAAGGAAATGTTAAATTTCTATTTGAATTTTTGCTTATCTTTCTGGAAAGGGAGTGATTATTTTTGTATTCTTTCCAAATTTTTAAGTTAACTAATAATTTTTATTTAGAACCCTTAAATCAAAATTATAAGAAATAAAATATGTAGGAAATAATATTTCATAAATCTGTTTGAAAGTCAGTGAAAATTGCATACGTCCCCAGTTAAATAAAACTTTCACAAAAGTCCAATGATATTTGATCTCTTTACTTTACTCACACTTCATAGCTCGCTACTTCATTATAATGCAGGCAACTGAATGAGTTTAAGGATAAAATGTTCAATGCGTTAGCATTGATAAATATCTCTGAAAAAAATTTGTTACAAATTAAGCCCAACTGGAGCTTTGCACGTTGATGGGACACTAAGTTACAGTACTATGAAAACAGACCAGTTTTTTAAAAAATTGACGTTTTTAGTTTTAGACCTTTTTTATACCGAAGTTGCGTCGACACCATTAATCCTACAACAACTTATGAATATAATTTGTAGGCAATTTAATTAGCTTTAAATTAAGTGCAGAGCAGAGTCTGTATAATTTAGCTTTTTTTATGTCGATTTTGACTGGCCTATTAGATACATTCTCTAAATGGTTTAAAGTTGGCAATCATTTATAATTTTTTTTTATTATCATAATTTTTGTCACTTTTAATAGCTATGGTCATGTCGTGACTCATGGTGTTAGTTATGTTGAGGTTGTTTTAGTTGTCTCTGTTGTTGTGTTTTGTACGATGGTTATATGGTTATATATAAATATATTAAATTTGATTTAGTTAATATTATTTAAAATTTGTGTTAAAGTTGGATACATACCTAAAATAATAATATTATATTAAAATAACAAAATTTGCTGGGCTTTTGTTTTGAGTAAAATTTTTGTAAATATTTAAAACCTATTTTATAACATTAAAAAAACAATTTTCTTTTTTCGTAATTTTTTGGAAAAAAACATTTTCAAAATCTGGTTTTTCACCTGCTTTCTATAAACTTGGTTTGTTAATTAATTTAAAAAATACACCGGAGACAATGGTACACTGCTTACTTTAACGTAATGCAGATTACAAAATACAAAATAAAAGTTTGAAATGAGCTTTAGTTTTCAATCCGTTCTATGCGATATTGAGAAATGTTCTTAAGTAAAGTAAATAGCTTTCACTAGGGCTTTGTTTTCGACATCTTGTACAGGTTTATTTATAATCCTGGATAATTACATAGCGAGATAAATGAAATGAAGGGGTGATAATCTTATAGAATTTCATCATTTGACACAGCTTTTAAATTAAAGTCTATTTAATGATCTCGAATATAATTAATTTATTTTAATTATGAAATTACAGTGGTGGTTGCAAAATAAAAAATAACAATAATAAATATGAAAACTTAAATTACGTTGTTGCATTATGGAATCTCGTTGTTCAAATCTCGACCCTTTTATTTAATTTAAAGCCACAAAATATTTAACCTCAAACAACAAAAGCAAATAATTAAACTTCCATTTGCGGTGTTTGAACATTATTGCCGGTTGAAATTCTAATGACCGTGTTGCATCCTTAAACCGGGCTTACGCTCCGAGTAATAATTTCCTCTTGTCAATATGTTAACGTATATATTGTAGGATTTAATTTTTATTTGAAATAAAATTTGTTTTTTTTTACTTGAAATAGGTATGTACATAAAGCTTTAACTGAGAAACTTTAAATATTTGAAAACTAAAATTGGAACCATTAAAACTTAAGCTCGTAACTCGAAAATTTTATGCGTGAGCTTTAAAGCTTTAGTCTAGCTACGAAAAACAATTTCATCCAAAGTGATTTTAAGAATTCATCAAATCCATTTTACACATTTGCCGGCTCGTAGCAAATTTGATTGTTTTGTGTCATTGGAATGAGTTCGGGGTCCAAATTACTGATCTTATTGTTAAAAGGGTAAAACTTGGCGACGTATACCCAGAGTGGCGAAACAGTTAAAATTTCCATTTCGAACTAAAACCGATCAATGTCTCTGAACGAATTTATAATTATGTTGATTGGAAGGATGGGAAGGCCTAAACGTCACGCCATGTCGAGGTGAAATGTCGTCTCCCGTTTATCGTCCTATCATCCATACCATCGTTTCTCATCACGCTTCATTAACGCAAAACATAAAGGCTGTTTGATTGATGGACTGGCCAATCATTGATTGATTGAAAAGCAATTAATGAACTAAATGTCAGAACTGCACCCAATATTATTTAAATTTAATAAAAGTTTTACAAAAATCATATCATTATTTGGTTTTATCATAATACATATTATACATTTTTTATTGGAATTTTAAAATCCATTAAAAAAATTTTATCGAAAAAATTACATAAAAGTAACAAATCAGATGTCATAATTTTATCATTTTTCTCCATAAATCATCAGTATATACCCGTGGGGTAGAAAAATAAATTGACCAATCTACCATCCTTTATTACGGTATAGTAATATGAAATTGATATGGAGCTAAATATAGGTATACGTATAGAGTACCAGCCAGAGTATAAAAACAACTTTCATATTATTATTGCTGATTTAAATTTGTACCGAAAATATAGAAACTTATAATTTTTTATAATTTATACTTTTCTAATTTTCATTTTTAGCGCATTCGTGTGTTAAAGTTGATTTTGATTTCACGTGATTTCTATTATATACTTATTGCGTAAACTTTGTTTTGTATACAGTTAAATAAACTGTTTGTAAATGCATTTGCTACATTGCACAAAATCAACTATACTAATATCGATAAACTACAATTTTTCCTACTAAAATTATAAAGCGCAAGCATAAGAAATCATAAATAATAGTCAAGTAATAATGATTTAAGAAAGACAACTTGGCTCACTGGCTACCAAGACACCAACAGTGATTTAAACGAAGGTAGTGAGAGAAAATCTTTAAAATCCAGACGAATGTAACAAAACTTTCTATCAACGTTTTTGAAAGCTACATCTTAAAAAAGCTTCTTTACCAGTCAATATTTGAGACAAAACTCAGGTGACAGAACTCATTCTGTATGTGAATTTAATTAAAAATAGTTTATCATTTTAATAGTTCTTCTAAAAAATAACAAGAACCTTGCCAAATTATTTTTTTGAGTGTTCTGCTCGGGAGCAGGTCCATCACATGGAGTCTCGCCATCCTTATCGGTTTTCTGCCAGTCGCTTTTCCAAATTGGTTTCTATTAAATATGACAACAAGTGGTGTTCTGTATTCACATTAATATAAATCAAACATACACGTTTAGGGTACGAAATTGACGAAAATATAAATGTTACTATTTGTGTATCTAAGTTTCACGATGTCTCTATCCGAAAATTGATTGATATTCTTGCGGTTTTTAGTACGCCAACGTTAGCAAGATACCTTATTTATAATCAAGATTTTTTAAGGTAGACAACCAATTTTAATCGTTATAATGAAATTTTATTAAAAAATGTAATTTACATTACATTAACATTACATTTACATTAACGAAAGTTAATTAACAACGCTTTGTAGCTGTATTAAAATAGCTCAATCAAAAGATATACTTATGGGAGAAAATGTCTTAATAACGCATTACAAATACAACTAAGGTTTTATTTACATAAATCTTATAACCATATAAGCCATACAAATTCTTGTATAAAAATGTACAGAGTTGAATTTCATTGATAACAAAAATTATAAGAAAAAAGAATTGTAGTATCGTAAACATATTTATAATTATCCGCTTTGATTAACTCTAGTAACTTTTTCGGTCACTTTGAAATTCTTATAGAAAAATGTTCTACATAATAAAGATAACATTGATACTATACAAAAAACGGTTTGGCTGTTTGTTGGTATTATTAAAGTGAAACTTTTTATACATCGTCTCAATTTTTTTATTTTCTTTAGCCTGTCGCTAAATATGTATTACATTCTCGAGAGAGAATCGGCAAGTGTTCGACAGGGCTCGTATACACATTGTTAGCTATATACCATGTCGTTTTACCAGGGTTGTTGCGCGAGTTATTACTGAATGGCTATTTTCCTCTCCATCACAACACAAAGTTTTAGTATATTATAAAATGCCATTAACTGACAATCATATTTGTATTAGTATTTGTGCGTTTTGATCAGTATATTGATATAAATATTGTTGTTCACTTATCATGATAGAAAAAGATACAGCTAGTGAGAATAGTGCGAAAATGTCCGACGGTGAATTAAATTTACAAGTTTAAAAGTTCGTGCTTATAGACGAAACACAGGAAAAAGTCTCTTGGTGAGTTCATTTAATTTTTATAGTGAATTTATTAAAATTATTAGAACTTTCCGCTGGTGCATATGTTTATGTACATATGTTGGAGCGTTAGGTTGTTTAGTATGATGTTTGTGTTACTGTGAAGCCCTTTCGTCCAGAAACAATTTCTTCGTCACAACAAACTTTATTTAAAAATGATTGAACATGATGAAGTAACTTTACAATAGATAACAACAGGCAGATGATCGATTTAACAATAATCAACAAATTCAATAATGAAAATATCATTCGAGTATTAACATAAATAATAAAAATTCAAAATTAGTTGCAAGTAGTAGAAAAATTGTGCCGAAGGCGTAGCAAATGGAGTTAGATGCAAAACCTAGAAAATCAATTATATCGTTTATTTTCATACTCTAAATCGAATAATTTTACGAACATTTCCAGTTACCTACTTAAATGCCTACAATCCGAAAAAACGTTTCACTTGCATCATGGTTTTGTAAAACCACACAATATTTTTTTCTATTTCATAAAGTATTTGGTAGATTTTAAAGAACCATTACTTTAGAACAGGGGTCTCCAAACTACGGCCCGAGGGCCACATTCGGCCCGCGGAGGTACTGAGATACTTGAAAACTCCTTTTAACGAACATATTTTTTATAGCAAATTAAATTTAGTTTACTGAAGTATTCTAATTTTATGTTGAATAATTATTAATATGACATCTACATTGATATGGTCATGGGCTAACTACTCATAACATTGTTGTAGGCTTATTGTTATTGTTTTTTGTGATAAGTTGGATAAAGAAACACAGAATTGTAATGAGTAAAGACATGTATAATATGCAGAAAATTTAACTTCAGTATATAATAACTAACAAATTATTGAAATGAATCCAGCTAACATTTTATACATTTTAAATAAAAACATAACTTATAACAAGCATAATGACATATGAAATACTAATGAGATTTATGTAATTGAGATTTTACACTGACAATAGTTTGTAGTTGTGGACTAATTTTCCTTGTACCAATTATTAAAAGAGATTTAAGATGCTCATCAGTTAATTTAGATCTGTAAACATTTTTTGTGTACTTCATTTTGGAGAAGGTCAACAATGATAATATGGTTTTGGCCCTCGGAACTTACTGGAGTAATCAGTATGGCCCTAAGGCTGGAAAGTTTGGAGACCCCTGCTTTAGAATGACCCTTACGTTAAGCTTTCGTATGCTTTTCGTTGACGACGATCTTCGGTTTCTATTACACTTTTAAAGCCAGATAGTTGTAAAAGTAGTATTTATACCTATCATTTATTTTCAGATGATACAATTTAGATGTTTTATATTGATACTAAACCAATATAATAGAGCAACAAAAAACATGCTCAGTTAGGTGAGACACAGAAAATTCCATCGTGGGTAGAACCACTCATTAACAAAATAAATATTCTTTAAAATGTGCGTTCGATATCATTTTTATATACTATTCACATTTAGATGTACAATTAATAGTAGACGCAACAGTAACTGATCATATTTCATTTTTTTCGCTCCAAAAAGAACGTTTATAGTTGGTCTAAATCTAGTATGGTGATATAGGTATGTGTTATAATTTTACATGCGACCTGCGAACTGCTGTTCTTTTCCAAAGTGGTCCGCAAGGTCATTTGGATTCGCCATACCTAGTCTAAACAGTATTTAGTAGATAGGTAAGATTCACAAGTTACGTAGTATATACATAGGTCATTTGGCTTTAAACGTTTGATGTTTTTATTAAGTATACTTCACCTTCGTCTACTAGTTATAATACACTTTTGGTGAATGGTAATATCGAAATAAGTAGTATATAAGTAGTATCACTTTTGAAAAAAGTACCGTATTTGCCGGACGATAAGACGCATCGGACCATAAGACGCACCCCAAAATGTATCTATACATTTTTAGAAAAAAATATGGTTTGGACGATAAAACGCACTGGCACAATTTTTAGAAACAACAAAAAATTCAAATATTTTAATTTCTTTATTTATTTTAATTGACTTTAATATTATTTGTAGGTAAGTTTATTATAATTGTTTATTATAATAATAATATTATCTATTATTATTATTATTATATTATCGGACTATAAGACGCATCGGACCTTAAGACGCACCCTGATTTTAGGTCAAATTTTCAGAGTAAAACAGTGCGTCTTATCGTCGGTAAACACGGTAATTACACGTTAAACAACTCCGAGTATATTCTATGTGATAAATATATTACATAGGTACTCTTACCAATTTATTTAATTAAATTATAAAATAAACTCATATATGATTCAAGAAACCAGTTTTTAATAAAAAGAAGAATATTTTAGATGAAAATTATGAAGGCGACAAAAACGAAAGATTAATTTTGAAGAGTTGGAATAATTTTCATGCTTCATCCAGAACCGGATTTATTTCAAAACGTTAGAGTTATCATGAACGTTGGAATCATCTATCCTCACTCAACATGGGGTGCGAGTTTACAAGTGGAAAACAGATTCTATCATAATAGGGTAAGAGAAGTTCGAGGGTTCGAGTGGTTGGTTGATACAGAATATCCTCATTAACACATTTGAAGTTTACGTGTATTGCAATCGGGATTGATGCGATAGTTGAGGATAATGAGGAATTTCAGGGATATGACAATGATATAATGCTGATGTTTGTTGCGGTTGTCGAATAAGTTTATTTCTCTACCAATTTTCACTAAAGTTTTAGCTGTTTAGTGCATGTAAGCGCTCGTTCTAAAATGCATGTATTTGTTCTCAAATCGATGTTTTTAGCAGTTTATCTTACCTTACTCATGAGCGATGTTTTCGGCTATGAGTAAAGAATAAAACCATGAAGAGAAAATAATAGCACGAGACAAAAGTGTAAAGGTTAGTTTCAACTTGAAGTAAATATGGCGAAAAAGATTCTTTGAACATTATAGCAACTACTTTACTTGTTTAAGATTTGTGGTCGTTATTATCATGTTTACAGTTGGCAGAACTGGAGAGCAAATGATAAAAGACCGCACCAAGATGAAAATGCACACGGAAAACAATATCATATAGAACGTATATGAGATATTTAGAAGATGGGAATGGGAGGATTGTGGTCTGCGATAGAATGAGAATCGGGTGATTTTTACATTGAAAAACTTTGAGAAAGCGGTGAAAATCATTGCCCTGAAAGCTCGAGTTACAGAAAACTATCGACATAGACAAAACAAAAACAAAACAAGGCAAAAAAATATATTCTTAGAAATAAGTAGATTCCGGGAAGCCAACCGTACTTATTGTAACACATGCACAACCGGATAAAAAATCTAGAATTTAAATGTAATTTCAAATCGAATCCACTGTCTCATTCGCACATTATGCATGGGATAGTGCAGCTTTACATTCCCCATTTCTCGTTCCCGCCGCCTGCATTGCGTCACTCTTCCAAGGAAATCTTTTTTTTTTAAATTGTTGGAAATACATACTTGAAATGGGGATACAGGAAGGGAGCTTTTAGTGGTTAGGAAAGGGTTGGATCGGATTTTGAAATAAGAAAGTGGAAGGATGAACGATGCAATTTTCGCGAAATAATATATATCGTATAAACACAGACAGAAAGAAAATTAAAATCTTGAGAAAAATGTTTCTCTTTACCCTTCCGTTATCTCTCTCTTTGTCCCATTGTCTCGTTTTTGTCTCTCTTTAACCATCGAGTTTATGTCCATATTTCCTTCCAACTGAAAATTTCAATTTCTCTAAAGAGGAAAATATTTTTTCAAGACATATTTCCTTTTAAATAGAGTACCTACTTGTTACATTTTTGTTAATTATTTGTTTGTTTTTTCTCATTTTATTAAAGCACCTGAATGTTTCATTTATAAGTTTATAAGTTTTCCATTTTTTAATCTATTAAGTATATATTTTTTTTCTGGGGAAAAATCTTGATTTATGTGTTGATTTAAATTATTGTTGTTTTAAACCATTACGGTGTGAAATGCGTCGTTATTATTATTATTACGAGTATCATCCCAATTTATTATAGGTAAAAATCAGCCATTGTGTGTGTTTTTCATTGGCGAAAATAATTTAACACGTGAACAATCCTCTATTCGTTACCACCTTCAACTCGTCCTCGCATACTATTTTATACAAAATTTACACCATACAAAATCTACTTTTAAATTAATCATCCCCCCTGCAATAACCCCCATACCGAGCGATGTTTGGCTTTCATCGTCCCCTTTTTTGGTAACTGCCTCAATTCAAAAACTCTTTGTCTCTCTCCCTTGTTTGTTCACACGTTCATGCAGCTGGATTCATTCTATTCGAGAGTATGGCTATATTACCACGATCTAACCAACCCAAAGCCCATAGAACCATCCTCCTCTATCCTCTTTCCAACGCGGCCGTAATCCAAACATCGTCTATTGTATTTTAATTAAATCAATAAATATACATTGACTCAATGTGAATTATAAAAGACAGATATTCTCGAAAGTTTATGAAAAAAAGAGACAACACAAACGAGAATAAAATAGAAATAAAAACACAACACAAGCTTTTGTTGGAATTTCTCAAATTAATTTTGATTTTTTTTGTGTGAATAGTACCTAATATCGTAGCAAGTCTGTGAATTATAAAA
Source organism: Sisyra nigra (assembly GCA_958496155.1). Classification (NCBI taxonomy): domain Eukaryota; kingdom Metazoa; phylum Arthropoda; class Insecta; order Neuroptera; family Sisyridae; genus Sisyra; species Sisyra nigra. The sequence continues at coordinate 28,827,116 of OY292314.1, forward strand.
TACATAAATATTTTCAAAAATGCAACGTTAAAACATTAAGAAATCTGGGTCAAGTTTCACTGCCTCAAATACGCTAAAGAAGCTGTGTTTTTCAAATTAGTGATGTTGCTAAATGTTGATGTAGAAAATAATTTATTATTTTATAGACTTTAGAATCAATAAGAAAAATAAAACAATTTAGTTTTTCTATGTTAGCAAAATGTAGCAAGGACGTTTAAATTTTCTGTTGTAGATTGTCGTATCAACATGATCTCTCAACCTTTCTGAAGATTTATTTCAATTACATTTTTGACATTTATTGACCTGGCCCTAATCGTGGGATTTTCGTTTTTCTTCATTTTTTTCATCGTTTTGTTTCTTCAACGATTTAACTTGATCTGGTATGCTTGTGAAAGACATTTTTTTCAATTAGAGTGATAATTGCGGGATTTCGATGAGGACACAAAACTAAATCATTCCAAATTGGTAGTAAATTAGAAAGAACTTTTTTAAATAAACGATGTATTGAATTTCGAAGAAAAATTATTTCAGCAAATTAAAACATGTATAAAAATATTGATTATTTTTAGATCACGGTAATAAATTAAACAAAATACAATTAGAACGTAAACAGTGAGTTCGTTAGTTTTGTTGAAACAGATAAATTCACATTTTCATATCTGGTCTTTAAAAATGTTTCAGTTAGGTAGGATTATTGTAGAATAGTTTCATTTTTTTTTGGTATGCACGATCTAACTACCTAGAGTGCAATAAGCGCATCAACTTAAGGCTCGTATAAATTGGGCTTACGTAAGCCAAGGGATGATAGTTGAACATTGAAGCAAACGTTTGGCCTTTCGTGTAGCAGGAAAAATACAAGCAACAAAGTGAAAATAAGCAAAGATCAACTAGAAAAGGAAATCAGTTTCAATGTAGGTCAACCTTTGATGTTTTGGTTTGTCCACTAAAATTTTTTTCACTAAATAGAAATCAACGTTTGCAACGTTGTATGCAAGCATACGAACTTTTGAGTCATGAGTATAAGAAGAGGTTAGTGCTTTAGTATGTTAATATGCACTTCTGATTTCTATTTTCAACAACTAAAAATAAACGAAATCAAAGAATTTTTGAATTCGTATTTCCTCCTGTAAGTCTGACCCATTATAGTCTTTGCTTTAAAGTATTTTTGGACCATTGCCTTGACTTTATATACCTATAGTCTATACATATAAGAAAAATAGGTCATTTAATTAAGTTACGATTAAATATTGAAAAGAGTCACTTAAAAAGGGCAAAAAATAACATTATGATATATTTTATATATATATATATATATATATATATATATATATATATATTTTAATAAATTAGCTCTCGTAAATCGTTTTTATTAGTGATGAAACGGATAGTAGTTTGGCCGGATACCGAATATTCGGCCAACCTTGTAGCCGGATATTCGGTGGAGCTTTGCCATTTGGTGCATTGCACGAAGCATACCTTGTGTAAGCAGTTCGCGAATGCAAAAGTATCTCGCAAAGCTCATGACACGTTGTTGGGATCGCTTTGATGAGATAGCAAATGAAACCAATACTAGCCAGATTCGACGTAAAGAAAGAAACGCGATAGCATGTGACCTTGAATTTTATATTTAGTCAGTGTGAATTGATCGTAATTGTGACCTTTTTTCTTGGTGGGCAGCTAAGGCTACAGTTACACTGGATGTGAATTCTAAGGAACACAGATTAATAATATGGTGGTTACACCATACGGTCATAATAGACAACAGCAGTGACGATTTTTATTTAATGGATAGCCTAATGGTCTAATTGACAGTTGTGATAAGTTTTGATTGTCATATCCCATATGCCATATAAACACGTTATATCAAAAACAAGATTAATTAATTTTTCAACGTTCATTGTATCGGCGCTAGATATCCGGTAGATATGCTAGATATGCCGCCGAATAGGCTGGATGCCGGATAGTGGCTGGATATCCGTTCCATCTCTAGTTTTTATGAAACATCAAACACTACCTGTACACACACATATATTTCAATACACTTGAAAAGTGGATCCCTTACATTAGTAGCGTAAGCATTATTGAAAGGACTTCTGTGGGACAGCAAGGCTTTACGTACTATCTTTTTTTATTCTAGACGCTAGATACATTATCTCATATATAAAATAAAAGCCGGTTTTACTGCCATACGATTTACTGACTTATTTATTAATATATTTTTTTAACTTCGCTCTCCAACTTTTTATAAAGTACTCTTTATAATGCTGTATTGAAAGATGCTATATTTAGAGGACAGGATAAATGTTTAACATTTTTAATAACTTACTACACATAGAACGTACGAGTACAAACTCTATGTCTTGGAAATGATGCTATAATTAAGTGGTCTTGGAAATATTGCGAACTAGCTTCAACCAACGCGATCATCGTAGTCAAATACCTTTGAAATACAACAATTTACAACAAACAATTGAACAGTTCACGGGTAGGATATTATTATTGTTAATAACTTTGAAAGTTGTTGCCTTTTTCGGAAGGGGGATAAATTACCAAATATTTATTATTTTTATGAAGTAAATCTTACAAATACATATTTTAAAAAAATATATTTACAGATTTATTTGTTTTGGACCAGGATGCATTGATTGCGTATTTTTTAAAATGTTCTCTTATTTATTTGCACGTTTGTTAATCTCGATAGTTTTTTTTCTTTTATAAAATTAGATTTTTTTAGTTTTAGATCCTATGTGTGTATTTGATTAACTTTTTTTTAGTATTGCATTTTTTTTTTGGTTTTTTGGTTTTACTCCAATATCATTTTTAATATCATTTTTTATATTTGTTGATCAATTTTTATAGTAGGGCGTTTAATATGATTTCTCTCTTCATAGAGCTAAGTATTATATTTTAAGACAGGGTTCTGTGTAATTTTTTGTCAAGGAAGCCACGAGTAGCTGCTAATATAGATATAGGTATATAGGTGAGCGAAGTTTCTAATTTATATCTCAACTAGTTCCGTTGTTATAAAAGTATTTCTAAAACCTATTAGTTTGGTAATAATTGTTCTAAAAATCAGAATTGTGCAAGCAAAATGTTGACAAAAGCAGTTACATTTTAATTTTTAAGGTTTTTTATTTTCTTATTTCTCATAATACTACACAATAACGAAGAAATATTGTAGACTGTTGAGCTTTGAATACTACATAGTTAAGAGATCTAAAAAGAACTGTAAGTAAAGGCAGAGTTCCAATATACACCTTGCTTTCTTTACTGATGTAGGTACCCAAGCAACAGAATTGTTAAAGAGTTCAAATTTAAGTACGTACAGCGTTATTGTAAGTATTCCTCGCTTTGAAACCATGAACGCTTTACTTGTTTGATTATTTCATCTAATGTAAAAAGGATAAATGCATCTTAATTAAAATACAAAGTGCTTCAAACAAGTCAAGTAATCAAAGCGAACTATTAGGCCTATTTATTTAGATGCCTTTCTTATTATAACTTCATTATGTTAAGTGTTGTTCAGTTACCAACAAACTTTCTATCTACACAGATAATGAAAAATATTTGAGGATTCAAGTGATGAGTCATGTACCTACTCACCTTCATTTCATTTTATATATAACCATGTTATAGATATGTTTAAATAGGAATAATTTTATACGTAATCCAATTGGCATTCGAAACTGACATTTTTGTAACATAACTATAATATATAAATTAACAGACTTAACACAACATTAACCATTTAAAGAGTATATTAGAACTTAAAGATTCAAATTGTTCTGCTTTAGTAATAAAAACTGACATTATTTGTAAATTTGTATAAATCAAATACAGATGTATAGATCAATATTGATATATTATATACGAACCAGAATTGTAGGATTCAACCACCTACCCACTAATTTCAACATATAACTTATCACAACAAGCCCTTTCAATCAAAAGCTCTTCCCCGTATAATCAATTTCCCTTATTATATATAAGCTATCGTATCGTCCACAATAGCCTTGAGCTTTCATCAATAGCCTCATTCAAGAACACTTCTTCAAGGTTCATGCTAATCTTCTCACAAATCCCAATCTTCGATGACCCATGGTTAGTATGTAACTTAGCGTCGTTTAGAAACGATGGTCGCAAGATCTTCTAAAGTCGTTATGTCCAAAATTTCCAGAATGCTCAATTAGAATTGCAATTCCTTACAGTCTACACATACTTTTTAAACGTTTTTTTTATCGTGATTTTATGATATTGTAACGGGATTTATCAAAATTGTATTGAGATTCACGTTATGGGTTCTTTTATTTCTTGGAAATATATTCATCAAACGTTTTTATAACCAAATCGGTATTTAAAATTAATATAATTTCACTCGCTGATTTATTATAATTTGTCACACAAATAATTAATTTGCACTTATTAGTCATTTTATGATCACACAAATTATTCACTTTTTGTACTAATATCGCTCAGAATATTACACTTTTGACTGTTCTTACTGTTCAATGTCTTATTCAAAAACTAACAACTTCTGGTATTTATACATATGTATGTCTGCAACCCAACGCACAAGAAAGTAGTAGAAGGTAGTGGAACTTTCTAGATTTTTTGATACAATTGTTGACCGTTAAATAATGAACTCCTTTGAACATGGGAGGGACACTCAGTGTTAAACTGCGGTAGCTCGTGGGGGTATTAGTACGGCGCGTTGTTCTCAGAGGCGCTAGTGTCGTTTTTTTAACTAGCCGCGCGCGATTTGAATTTTTATTTTATTTATTTTCTTATTTATTTATTTTTTATAATGAAAATAAAAATAAATAATTCGTTTGTTATAGTATAAATATTTTATTTAGAAAACAATATATACATTTTACATAGAAAATACCCACAAATTAACAACTGCGACAACGAAATATTATTATTAAATAAATTATTACTTTACTCGAATTTTGCGGTAGCTGTTATCATTCAGGAATCTATTTTGAGTTTAGGGATGAAAATAACGTCTCCATTTCTTGCATATTCCTGGTTTTCACGAAATCTGGGATTCTGAAAACAATCAAAAAAATCAATTATTCGAGTTCTTATCCATAGTTAATAAACAAGTAATTAAATATCTGTTAAACAAGAACTTTTGACTATTTATAAAATCAATCTAAGAATAATAATAAAGTAAAACAAGGCATGAATAAGATTAAGACATTTACTTTAAAAATTAGCTACTTACTTTATTTAGCCATTTCTATTGAGCTTCGTTTTCATGGCATGCCTAAATTTTTCACCAGAAAAATGATGCCCGACATATTTCATAAACTTCTTGCAACTTTCTTTGGGTTTTATTATAGTTTTTCACAGTATTTCAGCCATTAAATAGTCATAAAATTATAAATTTATTACAAAAACGGAGATTCGGAAAAAACGTGTTAAATAAACGTCAAATTAATTTGGGCTGTTAGTACCACGCGTTGTTTTTAGAGGCGCTAGTGTCGGTCTATTTTATCATCACAGCGCAAGTCCGTAATGCTTAAATGCATTTTGGACATTGCCCCGCTATCTCTGTTCAACGCGCCGTACTAAAATTCAGGGGTACCGCTCGTCTCGTAAAAGTGTCACCCCCATGCCTTTGAATGCCTATTGTTAAAGAATCGTATCGAACAATCTGGAATGTTTTATCTTTTTCTATAACTGTTCATTACAATATGTTAACAACAACTTATCTAAAAACATAAAAAATAATTTTCCTCTTAGTTTTTTTCCTCTTAATTATTGATTTTACGAGCAGAACTTGTGAATATATTTTGTAGGCAATTTAATGAGCTTTGAATTAATTGCAAAGCGGGGTCAGTAAGCCTCGTATTTCTCTCAAAATCTTAAATAAAAACCATAAAAAGTAAAATCGCATTTTCCCAGAAATGTACCTAAAGACTTTTTTCTTGGATGAAGGGATATGTATTTAAACATGTATGACCTTAGTTGGACTCATCCACATTGCCAGTTGGCAAGCTTCTGCCCTGCAGACATTCCAAAACTTCACTCTTGTAAATGCAAGAAGAGGTGCTGAGAAGTGGCTGCACTTGCCTTCAAGGAAAGTGCCAATGGTAAAATCTCACAGCCTCAATCAATTTCAACATCATTTTATCAAATTTAAATTTAAAAAGTGATGATAATTTTTAAGAATAAATAACCAAAGCAAGTAGTTCGACTTAAGTGATCCCGATTTGGAGTGTGACTGAAAGAGGTGGAGCCGTTAGAAGCTCGATTCATAGAGAAAGTACAGAGTTACAGAGGGATGATTTAAACTTAAAAAAATTAACTTATTCACGGGTGTAACTTCTAGAGAGTTCAAAGTAGGTCCAAAGTAAATTACGGGTAAAAATCCATTAAAAGATGACTGAACTGCAAATAGTGAAATTTCTAGGTAGGTAAAAATGCGAAGATATTTGATATTCTGGAATATTTACGATTCCTAAAGGAATACCTGTTATTTTTTTATTCCAAGATAGCTAAAATGACTTTTTTATATTTTTCAATGGCGGATTTTATTTATTAATCAGTTCAATTTAGCTATGTCCAACGAAGCGGGCGGGAATCAGCTAGTAATTAATATATTATATACCTATCAGGTGGAAAGATCAGCTATTTTGTGTATAATTTATTTATTGAAAATACCACGTTGCGTCAGTTTTATTCTGACATCTTCAAGTATCTATGTATAGCAGACAAAAAAAAATTTACATTAGTATGAGAAAGTTAAAGAAGAGTTTGAAGTAGTAATACTAAATTCCTTATATGAATAGATTTTATTAAGCTACATTATCTACCAAATGTATACAGCTTTAAGTAAGCTTTAACTTAAATCTTTATGTGCTATTGAGACAAGACACTTATAATTTAATATAATCGTTTCAAAAGAAATAGAAGTTAAAATTAATGTTTTACACCAATAAATTTCTTACGTCAAAGACAATTTGTAAATTGCTGAAATTTTCATGAGAAACGACAAATCTCATATTTACAGCGTTTACGTCAAAGAAATTCAATTTTATAATAAAATATAAAGTTTGTTGATTATTTAAAGAAAGAAAATGTACAATATTTTAAGTTAGGTATAAATTTCACATTTAAAATTCAGTTTTAAAACTCATAGAATATTAAGATACGTATTAAATAGTATCGTATTTAAAAATACATTATTAACATTACATTTAAGGAAAGATAAAACAGTTTTCAAGACATCGAGTCTCGTATTTTTTAATTAAGGAGAGTAAAACTGTTATTATGATACTCCTAATTCTTTTTGATTTTAAAGATTATTGTGTAGTGTTAAATGTATTTTAAATCGTTACTTGTACCTTTTTAGAGAAATATAAAAGAAGTTGTTTTAATTAATTGGAATACTACAACTTTGATAAAAATAATTGGAATAAAACTACTATCTTTATATTTTTATACTTAAACGTAAATAGGTAAAGAGAAAATTTAATTTTGTTGAAACATGTAATATTTTTTCATCAATGTTTTGTTTTTATATTTAACAACTAAAATCATGGAAAAGTTAACCTGGAAATTTGTAATTTGATTAATTTTGAATCGAAAGGTAAATTTACAAGCAAATTCGTTTCAAGCGATATAGACACTATGTGAATTATTTGAGTTAGTTGAGCATGGTAGTGAATATATTAAATTACTTGCAGCCATTGATTGATTCAGTTACAATTTGAATGGAATTTCAAGGGGTAGTTGCAAATCGTTTTGATTTTTCAAAAATAAAAATGTATTTTAATTTTTGTTGTTAAAGAATTTAATTAAAAGACTATAATTTAACTAGATCTTGTACTTCCTTTGCTAGGTCGAACATCATTGGGATAATTCTCCTTATTTATTTTATAATATCAGGCTTGATAAAAACTCAACCAATAATATAAGTAAACGACTTGTTTCAGTTTAAATAGATAAAATATATTTCTCATTACCTAAAAAGTGAGTTGAAAAACTAGTCTTTGATCTTTCAATCTTTGATCATGGTAAATTTACACATATAAGTTTTATTTGGTTCACTAGTTTCTAATAAATAACTATTGCAACTTGAAATATTACGAATCCTCCTGCTATATTTCTTTACCTCAAACAACTTATATATTCTCTAATTCTATCTAACCTTATCCCTCTCATTCAACGAAATATATCGATTGAAAATGATCTTATATTATAATAGCGATAAACGTTTTGCATTGAAATGCAATCAACAGTAATTAATGGCGTTATTATTAAATTGACTGTAAATTAATTGAATTTGGAAGATGGACGCATAATATGTGGAGTATTCTCGGGACAGAAGGTATGACATGATTGCAAAAGAGAGAGAGATGAAGGAGATTTTACAAGAACGGCTTGAGAATGGATTTTAGTGAAATTTCTTGTTGGATCTACTGTCGACTGAGAGAGATCGAGCTACCATATTACGATATATTCCTAGATAATAGAAAGGAAATGATGGTGATGGTCCTATGGGAGAGTAGATAACTTTCCATTACTACCGCACTAATTAATCATTTCTTCAGCTCTCTTCCTTTCTCGATAATTAGAAAACTGATTTAAAAAATATAAATTTTTATAATTTACGACTCTCGGATGTAAAAGTTTTCAATATAACTACAGAAGTTTTCCAACATGAATTCCGCAATTTTTCTCTTTCAAACCTAAATAAAATTATCTACGCTCCAAATATGGTGAGCATAAAAAGTGAATTTAAACAAAGCTACAACCAAGATATTATTAAATGCTACACTTTCTGTGATGGGTGTGAAGTAAACGAAGAAGAAGTCATAAATACGACTGAATACGACAGTTAAGGAAGCTGAACAATTCTTTTGTTATTCAATCGGAAGAAAAAAGATGAAATAATAAAATCAGAATCTTTATAGACAAAGCAAAAAGAAGTCAGCGCACATATTGTGTTATTTGATAAAAATTGATTAGAAATATTTCACGTTTGCAAAAAGAAAATATTAGGGTCTTTTAACTAGCTATTAATAATGATTATTACGGACAATACAGTATTAAAACAGTACCACCTATTGGTGTACTCGGTTCGATACCCGTTGAATCCTAGACTTAAGATCCTAGACCTAGGATAAAATTGACCAACAGAAATTTTCTGTGTTTAGACAGTCGTGATATTATGACCTTAGATGTTAAAGCGAGTTTAAACACCCAAAAAAAAAAAAATATTAAAGAAATCATATTAAAAGTTTCTTAAAGAAAATATTGAGTTATCTAACATACTTGTAATTCACTTACATTGTTAAATTTTAATTAACTACCTTAAAGTGAACTAGAAGAAAGGGATGTATGATATAAAATGCAATGGTGTTAGCTTGTCCAAATTGCATTTCGACAATTAACGACCGGTAATTTGTCGTTGATGTTACTATCCGTGTGAAATTACCATTTATATGAGAAGGAACGACAATTTGCATGACAAGGATTTGGAGATAGTTATGTGAAGGGGATGATTAGAAATGAAATATATATTTAGCTACTTCTGTGTTGCATAAATCGCATTGCACTTGCATTATCCTTCATTTGACTATTTTTAAAATGTCCCAGTTATATATAAATAGAGACTTTTAGTAGGACCAGAGGAAACAACATTAAACAAAACTTTAACAACAAAATATAAAATACTAAATTACAAATTATGTTGTTACTAAATTACTTTATAAATTTATATACCTATATAGTTTATACCTACCTATGTATTATTTACATTTGATTTATTGATTTATTTTGACGTAGTGCCATACAGGTGATTTTTAAGTTTTGGAGTTTCTTGAAAGTATGGATAGGGGATTAAATTATAAGACAGAAAGTACTTGGCTATTTTTGTGTCTGTATCACCGATAATTAGATATTAATAAAATAAAGGAACCAATTACCGAAGCGCGTTAACGGAATCCAGTCAATGAATGGTTTGTAGAGGACGTTGGAAGAAAGAGAATTTTGACTATGGCATCGTAAGACTAGTAACGAGGTAAACATACTATCCTCATTCCTAGGAGCCGTGCTGGGTGGGGGAATCTAAAAAGGTCCCGTTTTTCACTTATAAGCTTGCTTCCATTTATTTTTCCTCTATTTTTGATAGTTTTTGAGGTATACACCTTTACAAGTTTCCATAGTCAAAAATTTTCTTCCTTCCAACGCACTCTGCAAACCAATCATTGACTGAATTCCGTTAACGCGCTTCTGTAATTAATGGTCACTTTATTTTATTATTATTCAATTAACGGTGGGTCGGATGAATCCCCTATGCTTCCCTTTAGGAAACATCATTATTTATTACTTATGGTGCATATAGTTTCATATTAGTCTTATGCTGAGAGAGGAAAAAACATGGCGTTCTTTGTAAGGTTGCTTCTATTTAATAATATGAGGGTCACAGTACTTGAAAGTGAATAACATTCCCTACGAATTTTGTAAAAATAATGTAAAAACCAATTCATGGAATAGAAAGAGAAATCTTTAAGAACTATCACGCCGGTTAAGTTTTTGAAAATCTCCGAAACGAAAAAACACTGAATTATTGTTATTTTTCTGACTTTTCTTTCGTGATTTTTTTATCATGTTTAAAAGGAAAAGTTAGTAATTTTAAATATTTAAAAAAAATAAATTCATTTATTTCTAAGTAATAAAGTATTTTTAGTATCGTATACGTAAGCAGTGATACTTTTGCTAGATCTACCAAGTAATTGCCAAATATTGGCGACTTTTCAAATGGTTAAATTATTAATTGCTTATTTATTTACACTCGTATTATACCTATATATGTATTTTACTACTATACGATATATAATAAGTATATAATATGTACTACTATATAGGTACTATATAAACTATATATGCTATAGTTTTTAAACTAAAGGTAGTTTATTTTGAATTGTTTAAGAAACAAAAAACAAAGAAGTTAAAAAAGTGTACCACTTAGCTAAATCACAGAAAATGTTGAGCAAATTTTATATTGAAAGCACATTAACGTCAATATTTGATGCTTTTTTAAATATTATTGATGATGTAGGGCAAACATAAATAAAGACTCATATATTTATGAGAATTTATATTTTTTAGGCGCAACAAATGGTTTGTACCAGTTATGTCTAATCCGGGATTGTAGTATGACGTAAAATGAAGTGAGTAGGAAGATGGGAAATGGCACAGGTGTTGCTCCTAACTTCTTATTATATTTGAATTCTATTAAGGTTTTTCCGTTCCGGGCAAGGAAACATAAGATGATCCCAGTACCTCGTAGGAACACAAGCTGAACACTTGGGATACAGCAAGACATATGAGAGGTACACTCTCGCACCTTAGGCACTAACCGTGTTTTTATGTTTTCCCAATGTGACGCGCCGCAACTCGGTGATGTATCACTGTGTTAACGAAACTAAAGGAAAAACTCACATATTATGCTACGTAAAACCCCATTTACTCAACTTGCCATTTTCTTTAGCGCCTCTTTCGACCACAAAACATTGCGATCATCTTCATTTCTCCGTCTCTCACTCTTACAAGAAATTTCTGCACCTCCACCCTCAGGCGCTTGAATACCTCCGTCAGCGCTACGTTTAAGTAATATTCCTTCGAGTTTTGCCTTTTTCCCCCATTTCTTTTAACCTCATTTCATATCTAATATTATTTTCATTGGAGCTTTTTTATTTTATTGCTTAAATACGATGGATTGAAACTATGTACACAAACCTTTCATCCCCCGATTTACAGAACATATTGTTTCTGTTATACATTATATATAGAGGGATGAGATACAATTGGGCTGTTTTTTTCTCTTTTTTTATTGATTCATTTATTTTATTTCATTTTTATGACAAATTTATTTTTTATTTACTTTTTACAACTTTTTACCTACCAATCATTTTTAAATTTCAAAAAAACAGTAGCAAATAAGAAATGTAACTATTCTTTATAAAATAACTAAGTATGCAAGTACGCCAGTGGTCCTGGGTTCTAATCCCAATGAAAACCCACAATTTTTTTAACGGGTTTTCGGATTCATCGTTCACTATGACCATAAATCAAAAAAAAAAAAAAATAATAACAATACGTATGTTGTGAAGTTAATAAATATTTAGCTTAAATATTAAAGAAATACTGTACAATCCGTTTATAGTGACCAATCGCTTAGTAGCATAATATGTCGTTATTGCAGTGCAAAGTTTGGTTTTCATATAAACTTCTTTATATTAAGGTTCGGATATAATGACCTCGCTTAGAAGGACTTATTTTTAAGAAACTATGCCCCGTTTTAATGACCGATATAATATGTAATTCTAAGCACTTTCGCTCACTTTTGCCACCTGACTCATTTTCCCCACGATTACGTTTAAGGCTTGGATCATTTTTATTTTGCTTCTCATATAGTATTGTTTGTTAAACATCAAGCATTATTAGTGGTTATATGCACAAAATTATGTCACAACGTCGCAAAGCATTCACTCATAAAAAGAAAATAACATACAGATTAGAAAATGGAGAAACTGAAAAAGAAGAAAATGGAAAACTCATATTTCGCGAAGAACTTTGAAGTTTGCTATTCGACAATATCAATGGTTTTTAAAAACAAAAGAATAATTGTTCAATTCAAATGTTTTGAAACCGAAGAAGCTTTAAAAATCACGACGGGAAAAGGTTGATCAAGCATTAATTTGATGGTTTAAAATCATGGAAAATAAAAGAATAGGTAGGGGAAACTCGGGCAAAGCGAATAACTGAGGTAAAGCGGATAGTCGATATTTCTAAAAAACTATAATAGCTGGTGTTAGAAATTGCATCTGCGTAGACAAGTGATCTGTCTAGAGACGTAGTGACAGTTAATTCAAAACGACATTTGACGTTCGTTTGCTTTAGTGATAAAAAAAACCGTTTTGCGTGTTTTTATTGTGATTTTCGATCAGATTTGTATTCATTTTAATTGTTTTTACTGTTAGCAAACTGAGGAACAAAGTAGTGTTGTAAATTAACAATGTTTTTAAGTATATCTTATTATATTAATACTATATTGAACTGGCATTGAAATCTTAGAAAATTGGTATGTTTACAAACACACATTTTGGGCAAAGCGGATAGGACAAAGCGGATAAATTATCTTCTTTATCTTTAGTTATATTAGTATATCCTTTGGATGCTAAAACAAATGCTCCTTAATATCCGGAACGAGTAGATACTAATTCAACTACAAATCGAGCACTCCTCTGCCTACGGTACAAGAAATGGGTTATTTGTCTACATCAACAGCTACATTTTCGCTATACGAATAAGGCCGATACTAACTGTGGCTACTCTAAAATCTAACAGAAAACGCAAATGCCAAAAGTCAATGGTAATAATCTCTACTCCTATTAGAAACGAATAAGCTACGAAATTTCAGAAGATTGATAGTAAAAGAACCACAATATCGGAGTTAGATGGTAACAAGAAAAGAAAAAGAAAACCATCTGGAATAGAAAAAATGTTCAGAAAGAGGTAAGGAAATTAGGAAAACGAAAAGCTTAGAAAAAAGAAAATATAAAACCTAATATTACCAAAAAAAAAAAAAAAAAAAAAAAAAAAAACAATGTTTGTGTCTGATCTGCACGGAAAAGTATGTGGAACCGTCGGTAATGGACTGAATGCAAAACTCGGAGTGTCACCGTTGTGCCCATGAAAATTTTACGTTATGAGATGGGCAATGGAGCTATTTTTGCGATGATTGGCAAGAGTAACTAGCCTATCCACTTTGCCCAAGAAAGATATACGCTTTGCCCGACCGGGTAGGGCAAATCGAATAATTGACGAGTTTTTATTTAGTTTTAGTTTGATGTGAAAAAGTCAAAATTTGCTTTTTGTGTTTTTATATATTCAAAGGTTAATATATATGCCATACAAAAAAAAACTACGTTCTTAAGTTGATTATTTATGTGTTTATTTTTCAATTTTCCTTAGCTTATCCGCTTTGTCCGGGCTTCCCCTACATATCAGTATTATATGGTACTATATTTTCACAAAAAAGTTTCTTGAAACTAAATATAAGTATATTTTAAGAATTATATCAAAATCCAAACCTTTTATAAGTTTTTCACTCCAAATTGAACATTTTACAAATCAAATTGGACATATTACCTAATTATACTCGTAAGGTGTTTATTAAACATAGTAACTATCGATTATATATGTTACTGTGAAAGACCGAAATTGGAGAATGTCGACTTTCACCGGTGAATGTCAACATACGCCAAATACGTTGGTGAAAGATCAAATATTTCATTACATTGTTATACATTCGAACCCTCACCGGTGTATGTCGACAATCACAGATACGCTCTGGTGAAGGTTCAAAAGGGAAGAGCCATTAAGGAAGCGACTGGCTCTCTCCCGCCAAATCCTTTGTTTTGCTGGAAGCCAATCAGCTTTATCAGTCTTATGTAAGTTTTGCTGATACGAGCGACGTTTGCATATTTTTTGTTGATACCCTAATTTATACCCAATGGATACTACAGTAAACCGTGATCTTTTTCTTGAAAAGTTAAATACATTAATTAAGAGTAAACGAGAGGACAACCAGGATGTACAGAATATGTTAACTGCATGGATGGACGATAACGATACAAATGAATGGTCAGATGGTTTACCCTTTGTTCAATTTGGCAAGAACACTACATATCACGAAGGAATACGCCAAAGTCCTTATGAAGCCATGTTTGGCATTAAAGCAAAAAGAGGCATAGCATCGTCATTTTTTCTTAGCGAACAAATCGCAAATATTGAAACCGAAAAACAACTCAAAAAAATAGCCAATACTTTTAAAACCAAAGAACAGCTTGAAGAAACTGTTAATACTTCTGAAAAAAAAATTGAGCGGTAGTCATACTGAAAACTATAATCCGAAGAAAAATATTGAAGAGGACCTGCAATCTACAACGACTTCACATCAAGTTCTGACTGAAAAAAAAATTCCTCCTGCTCAAATTGGTGATACTGTACGAATACAAGTCCCTGATGTCGACCGTGGTCGTACAGATAGCCGAAATGTGTTAGCGGTTGTTATTGGAATAGAAGACTCCAACTACCCTCAAGCAGCTTCACACACGTAATCAGTTCGTAATTTGCAAAGAAAAGTTACTTTCCATAGATGAGATTTCTTTGCAAGAAATGTTGCTGAGAGAAGCAGCTGCAGCTAACTCAAGAAGCGGGGGGCAAGGATATGCACGTTGTCCTTGCAAAAGGAAGTGTTCTACAAATAAATGCAGTTGTAAAAGCAAAGGACTCTTGTGCAATTCAAAGTGTCATAATAGTTTAAGTTGTTGCAATAAATAAGATTAGAATCACATAATTAAGTTTTTTTTTTACAACTACATATTTGTTTTCTCATTTAGAATGTACTGTGGGTAGCAAACTCTTGGTCACTCCTCTCAGAAAGGAGGCAAAAAAGTTACGTTATCCTGGTGACGTTTTATAACGACTTAATTACGGAGAAAAAATTATAAATGTACGACATGTTCAACATTCACCAAGAGAGCATGGTGAATGTCGACATTTACCGGTGTAAGTCAGAAATATTGTTATTTAGCAAATCTTTCGGACATACACCAAGCGACTATGTGAATGTTAACATTCACCGGTGTATCTCGACATTCACCGGATTTCGGTCTTTCACAGTTACATATATACTAAATATAATAAAATAATGAAAAGCTATGCTTATCAAAGAAATAATATGATATGAGACAATTAATCACTATGCTGTTGAATGAAATGTTTTCTGTGCATTTCTTCAGAGATTATTTGAAAAACGAGCAGAAAAAAATTATTTTAATGGGATATGGTTCTAAATTATTTGGAAACTTGAAACGTTTGACAGGATTTTTATGAAAATTTGAATTAATATAATCTAATGAGTGAACACATTCCCATACGCTTTCATTAACTTTAAAATGGTTAAATCAATTATTTAAAACTTTAATAGCGGTTTTTACTTTAACTTCAACCACTCATAACATCCTTAAATGTAAGGTGTATGTATTATGAGATGTATCATGTATCAATTGAGACAACAATTTTTCAAGATTTTCTTAAGAGCATTTTTACGAAACTAAGACCTTAAAACAATATCACTTCGTTTTAATGTTAATAATAATTCATCTATGAGTCAAATTGATATGAAACGTTGAGCAAAAAAATTAGTTATAAAAATTAATTATAATATTATTTAATAATATCTTATTATGAATATGCATAATGTATATATGGCATGCAGTATGGGTAAGGTTAATATTCCGTTTCAAGCTATTATATGGTCTCTGGGTTATCAACATACTATTACATTACTGTTACATTATCGCAGCCTCCAGAAAATAGTTTGTTGTTTTTCAAGAATAACGAAGTATCAGTTGTATTACTATACATAGCCACTTTTAAAGTTACTACATATGTATATATTGCATGATCATACGATAACATAAATATTTAGTAATACGTTTTGTGTTTGAAATTAACAATAAAACTTTATTTACTACTTTTATTAACTTTATTTCGTTTTTTCCCTATCTTACACATATGCTGTATTATATATTTCTTATATTAATCATTGACAAATAAAAATAGAAATAAAATAACCGCAACCAGATTTAACATTGATTAATGGCAAGAAATAAAAAAAATAAATAAAAGAGGAAATAAAGAATAAGAAAATCGACCAAAGAAAGGGAAGAATGAGGTTAGAATAAAAAGGCTACAAAACTGAGCTGTGCTTTCAACCTGAATCAAATTATTTTCAATCGTTAGTTGGAAAATTCAACCCCCAACTCTGTACGGCCTTCGGCCCCTTCTTTTACCTTATCTGAGCTATTCACTTACTCTTCACTTACATCATATCAACCCATTCTTCATTCTCAAGTAAACGATATACACTCTCTAGAGAAAACTCCAACCCGAATATAATTCTAAATCGTTAAAATTGAGGTTAGATACATTTTTCCATATAATGTATACAAAACGAATTTGGTTGTTATTTTTTTTTTTTTTAGGAATGGCTTTTCTTTTATAATAGACGTTAATTAAATTAAAATTTTATTATTTCAGTCTTCTTAAAACCATTGAGAAATGAATAAACAAAAGAATATCTCGTGCATTTTAATTTTTTTTCTATGAAGGATATAAAAAGGGAATGATGAGATGATGAAAAAACGCACTAGCTAGAGAAATATGAAGAAGCCAACTCTCTCTCGAATAAAGATGAAAAATAGAAAAATGGGAAATCCGGGAAATATTGTCGGTGGTAGGTAGGAAAAGGTAGAAAGGCAGTTCACTGATAATACATGGAATTTTATACAGGGTATGATATGCAATGAGACATCCTGCCTGTGCGAGTAGGAATCTCTCATCTCTTAAACCCCAACGCGTCCCGTTATAACAACAAAGACAAATATGTCGCGGGTTTTAATTAAAGATGTCCCTAGTTTCTCTGTTAGTGAGTGGGATCTAAAAAAAAACCTTTCTCAGTTTCAATTCTGTGAAATTCTTTTTGTTCTTGCTTTTTTTAATAATCAAAGTTCGAAAATAGCATCATTTATCTCGTGATAAATCGTGACTGAAAACTTCACGTGCCTACTTAATGATTCATACCAACTCCTTAACTGGCCCTGATGGAATATAGCTCCCGTTCCTCTCGTAGATGCTGTGTGTCACTTGATAAATTTTAAATGAAGTTTGAGAAACGACAATAAACTCGTAAATAGCATCCTCCACTTGACGTTTCTTCACTTTCAGCGTAACAGTCCTTCTACTCCTTTTTGCCATTTACTTCCAAATCATAGGGTCGGGCGCCTCGTTACATTCATATTTATATGTACGACAAACCGTACCGGGCTATTGCCAAACATACAAACAGGGTGACAATTTATCAGTGAAGACCGTCTTTGTTTGCTTAATTACTTCTTACGCTTCTTATGAAATGTTCATTTTGAAATAATTATCAGGAAAATTAACAAAAGTTACAACGTTAAAAATCGTCCGGAGCAAAAATATCCTTTGAATATTATACATAAAACTATTGATGAAGTAACTATCTACGTCATATTGTCAAATATATTTTTTTCGTTTCATCAAAATAAAAAAATACTAATTTTTAAAAATTAAAAATGAAAAACTTGATGCTATCATTGTATATGCCTATATTATCGCTGTATAAACAAGAAACCTATAGCATCTATATAAACTGCAAAAAAAGTATTAGAATAAACAGTCTTTTCTGTTACTAGATTAATGAAGTTTATTTCTAAATATTGTAAACGAAAATATATTTTTCATGATTAAATTATTGACATTTTTTTGATTGTCTTATTAATAATGATTTTTAAACGTCTGATAAAGTTTGCAAGTGGAGCAAACTAACAAACCGGTTGTATGTACTTTTAAATTAAATAAACGGTTTTTCAATTAATTAATAACTTACTCTAGTTCTATTTAGGTTAATTATACAAACAGTTTAATAAATGTAGTTCAAATTTCCTATGGATAAGTCCTATTTGTATTTTAAACTTTTAATATATATATATATATATTCTTCCAAGAAAAAAACACCTGTAGTCAAAAAATAATATATAAAGAACGTGTTCGTATTAAAATCTAAAAATAAAATTAGCTTATCACATGAAAGAGAATTAATCAGTCCAATATGATTCAAATGATGCCTAGCGCTTTCTTTCATTGTACTGTATGTTAAAACTCAAAATTGTTTGCGAACATTGACTGATTCATGTTACAGCCTACACGAGTACACGACCAAGACTTAAAAAATGTAAAATAAAATAAAAATAAGTATTTCTATAATACATAAACTATATTATTACATTTCTCAAGCTTTAAACACATTTTAAAATAAATAAAAAAATCTACAAAACTTATTTTCCTATTGTTAACCTACAGATTGATAGAAAACTTGAGATGCATATTAATATGTTGTTAACACGTGATAAATAGATATGATTCTAAAATTAAAAGCACTCCTCTATAATATTAAAACAATGAGTTTAATAAATTAAAAATATAAGTTTTGAAAAGATTAAAGATTGAAAAGATCCCATTAGGGGATTTGAAACAATCAGATCTTTCGAAAATTAAATTTTCTTTTCTGTTTACCGTCGCCTTTAGAAATTTATATTTAATATTCTCTGAAAATTATTGATATACTTAATGATATAAGATATATTTTCATTTTATACTTTTCAGTGTCATGTTAACTTATATATCTCCATGAATATAATTGTTCTTCAATTACACATTTTTTCTATTTATTCCATAATTTTTCTGTTTACAGTTTATACATTTCTCATAAAAGCAGGGCATAATATACAAAACTCCAAAAATAAATCCTGTCTTGAGCTGTTAATTGTTAAGTTCATATAGTTTTACAGAAAAATAATTGTATTTAATACTAAATTAAACTTTCTGCTTTGTAGTATAGTCAACAAATGTTTATTATGTAACAATTTATGTCTGAAATGTTAAAGATATTGCCGTTGGTATTGCCATTATTGAATTTACAATGTCAACTTTGTTATAACCTGACTTGTTTCGGTTGCCAAACAATTTCTGTGAACATTTCTGAGAATAACTATGTACATTATATTGATTAATAAAAATGTAAAAGAAAAACAAATACTGTTTGTAAATTTTAAAATGATATTGAGTAGCTTATATTGAAGCTTAAATTGAATTTATGGAAACCTTTCTCACTCGAACATACCTGCATCTAGTACTATTTTTATACACGTTTTTTTTTTGTACAATTTTAAACTAACAAGATCGACAAAAATAAATTGCTCTTAATATTACATGTTTTTACACAGAGAAGAAATACTAGTTGTTTCAAGAGTAAATAGCAAACAGATTTACATGTTATACACAAATATTTTTTTAGACTTATTTTCATAAGGTAAACGTATAAATGCGAAAGGTAGGTAATTTTGAGTGAAAGAAAATTTATAGATGTTTTAATATTAAGTAACGTATTTTATTGAAGTTTTATTTTTACTAGAGGTCGCCCAGTGGTCGAAATTCGACCATAATTCGTTACAATTTTTACATACCTAAGGGTACACTTCACTTATAACTGCCTCAAAAACTTTAGTTACTAAGCTAACTACAGCAGATAATGAATTGCATTTGCGAATGTTTGGAAAATAATTTTGTGACTAATTTTTTCTTCAAGGTTCATTTAAAGAAAGTGCATCATATAATGATTGAAAATATTTATTTTAAGTTAAGGAAGGAAATAGGTGTAGAGGTTTCAAAATATTAATTTTTTTTCTCCCATAAATCTTTTACAAAATTATTTCAGAATATTCTCTAAAAATTTCAAAACTAAATATCAATTCGTTCATATCATACATGTTTTGAGGTCCCCTGAGTCCAAAAAAGTAGTTTTTAGAAACATGTCTGTGTGTGCCTGTGTGTGACAGCCATATCGTATCGAACGCTTTTCCGAATTTCACCAAACTTGGAAATTTTCCTTCATATTATATCTTGTTTTGCCGTGAAGCTTTTGGTTGAAATCGGTTAACCGAAAGCTCCACTTTATTCTCGGAGTTTTTGAGCTATTTCTAATTTTTTCGAAAACGGTTGCAAAGCTTATGATAGTTCTTAGACTTATTAATGGCTAAAACTTTTATTTGAAACTTTTTCTTGAGAAAATTCGATTAAGGACGGTTCTGGAGTGGAGGTTGGTAATTCATAAATACATATATGTTGTATACTTCTATGCATATAGTTCTGCTATGTATAGTTATAAGGTGCTTATATATTTCTTTTAACCAACAGCGAGTTTCATAAATGAAAGTAAAAGAAAGTACTGTGACGCCACGCAGCAGATATTTTTCTTTTTATAATGTTGTATGTCAATTCAAATTACAGTATTCTGGAATATTTTTTAGACAAACAAAAAAAATATGACAATGAAACATCAGAAGTAATTTCAAGTGAGTTTCCTACGTTCAAAAGTAAAACAAAAGCACCTTTATGCTTAGATTTTTTTATTTAAAAGCCAAAGATAAAAAAATGGAAATAGGCTGCATAAGTCCTGTTTAAAACTTTGAATTAAGCTAAGCTTCTTTTTTTTTCAAATAGTACCTACCTAACTAAATTAATTTTTCGTGTAATTTATTTGAATGATTTTGTCAAAAGAATATAGTATGAATTATTTATACGTTATATAATAATCAAGAAACACCTGATGAAGACCAAATAAAATGGTTGAAACGTTGTGTATTTAAAGTTATACGTATCTTATTTTTTATCCATGTTCCTGATAATTTAATCTTTCAAATATATTTTTAATAATATTACTCAATAATCAAATAATCGGATAAATTTGTTTCCTTCAATTTCAATAATTACAATTTCAAAATTTAAATTCCTCTCACAATATTTTGTTTAAATAATGACATTTGGAATATGGTTGAAGTTTGTGGTCAAACTGAACAACTGATATTTAAAAATCTACATATTTGTGTGTACTGTGTGTCTGTGTGTGTCAAACGCGTGGTAGTGTGTGTGACGTCTTTTTTCATTAATTTAAGGTATTTTGAAGCATTATTATAAAAAATATTATTCAATACGCAACTTCCTTATATAAACTTCAATTATGCCAAATTTCATACTCCTCCGTTCGTGTAATATTCGGTAAAAAGGGATCACAAATTTTTGCTTCACGTATTAGTATATAGATTTCTAAAAAATTATAAAATTATTATAGTATTTGAAACAAAATTTAACATTGAAGTAGACATACACAACAAAGCATTGATACAAACCGTCTCCACCTTGTCGACATACATACATTTGCCTATTATTATTATGATTATACTTTTAAGCTGTTTACCATAAAATCTCAATAAAGTAGAGACGAAACGTATCAACAATGTTTTAATTGTTTCTATTTTTTATGGTAATTTAATTGGAGATTTGTCTTAGGATAATACGCGAATCTGCAGAAAACGAATATATGTTGGGAAAGATGTTCTTTATCGTATTGGGTGGCGTTAATTGCCAACGGAATGGCAGTTCCAAGAAGGAGATCCGATTCAGTCTTTTAGTTTCCTCGCTTTTATTAAGTTAGGAGATAATCAGATGGTAAGCATGGTCCGCTTAACCGATTTTGATATTTGAGACTGTGTTTGGCTATTTTTTTCCTAATCAAAGCCATTTCCGAGCCTTTGTGAGGATACCTCATGATTTCTGACATAATTTGGGATATTGTTATTAGATGTAATGTTTTGGACTGAAACCTCTATAGTAACTCGATGTTAAAACTACTAACGGTGCACAGTTCTTCAACGCCATACGTCCAAAAAAGACTTTAGTATAGCTTTACATACGACTAATACGTCGTTTCGACAGTTGCGACTTAGTCACTAACAACCACCAGAGATTTTGAAGCCTCCTAATTGAGTTCTTTTATTAAGAACTTTTTATGATTTTTTTGTTCAAGTAACATTTTTTTTAGTTATAGAAACAACATGAACGATTTTTTGCTTGTGTATTTTGATGAAACATTTTGACCTACTTCATTATAAGTTAAAAGATAATTTCAATAACATTGGAAACCTGTCTAACTATATTAATTAAAATTATAACTCTAATCAGCTTTGTCCAATTAAAATGTATTTTTCATATAAAAAAAAACTTTACATTGGTACTAAAAAAAGTCTGCAGTAAAAAATTAATCTTAGCTTAAGTTTATAATATTAGTATGACGATTTAATTTTAATTATAAAAGGTATTTAGTTATATTTTGGTAAAATATATATATTTTAGTCAATTAGAAATAAAAAAAAGGTTCATAGTTTGAAAGATCGCACATTTACTATAGCATTGAAATAACATTTTATGGTTGTAGATGCATAAGTACTGCACAAAATTTATATGCACCTATGTGCATAATGTATTATATGTCGATATGGCTATGTACGTGACAAATAAGATGAAAAGTAAACTTGATTTCGGAACACATAGAGAGCTGGTTTGTGTAAATGCGGTCGTAGCAACCGCTCTTTAAGGAACGACGATATTCTCATTTCATCTGACTTTGGTACCCCAACGACATAAGCCGTATCATTCTATACCATGCAATGATGAATTCGAGTTGAGACGCGACACGGCTTTAGAATCAACGTCTATATTTGGTGCCTTCACACCACATTTAATTCCCGTTCCCTTCCGAAAGGCAAAATTGATTACCACAACGTAACCTTATACATACAAACAACAACAGAGAAATGCAACACCTTCCCAATCTTTTTTTTTTTTTTTTAAGATCACAAACTCGAAAACTTTTATAAGCACAAAAATGTTTATCTACAAAATCGAAAAGTAAAGGTTAAAGTAAAAAGTTTTGAGAGGATAACAAATAATACAAATAAAAGAGCTAAAAGAACAATGCTCATGCTCATGCAGCTAATATAAAAAAAAAGAGAAGAAAAAGAAGATCGGCCTGAATAAACGTAATAAATAGCGAAAAGAAAAGTTTTTTTTTCAGCTGCTTGAACAAGTTTTTGCTTAAAACGCCAATAATAATCATAATAATGATTTTCAACCAATCAGTTTTTTTCATATTTTCTTTCAATTACTTTTTTTTGATAATACAAAATGTAAAATTTATAATAGCATTTGATCATATCAGATATAAAAAAACGTTGTTTTTAAAGCTTTATTGTGAGGCATGGGAAAATTAGTTTTATCGTTGACGATAACGTCAGTAGGTATAGTAATTCAAAAGCATTGAAATGTAATTTGGTTGTCAATCAATGAAAGCTTGCATTTGAGAAATACAATTGGAGAAAATTTCAGATAAAGAACACTGAAATACAGCCTAAAGAGTAAAATATAATTGAGACCAGTAATAATAAAAAAAATAACAAAAAAAATTTTTTTGTAATGGTTTAGTAGTCTATGTAATTAATGAATTTACATTTTTTGACACGTGTAGGTAATAGGTATAGATCTAAAAAAATCTGGTTGAAAAAAATAGGTATTTTTATATTATCTCGTTATTGTGAGTAAACTGTAGCTTTGGTTCGTAGTGAATGAATATTGCTCAGTCTTGCAGGGAAACTTTTATTGGAGACTATGAATAAACGTCGGCATCCTTTCTGAGTGTCAGCCAAAATTTGACTAATGAAAAAAATGGTTCGGCCCAATAAGTATCTCCATTAAATTTTTTAATCATTTATCAGCTTAGTATTATATACAGCTCATAAATTTTGAGTTCATTATTTCATATTAAAAATAATAAATTTATGTAAACGAACAAGAAAAACAACTTAACCATCCCTTTGAAAATTTTCAAAAGTGTTGCGGTTACATGAATTAATTTCTGAATCCGAGTGAATATCATTGTCAAGTTATGACCGCACATATGTGCAGGTCAGTGATTGTTGACAGTTAAACAAGGTGATTTTCCAAAATCAACCAGTGAAGTTACTACAATCAACGTAACAAAACTCACAGTGTATGGTGAGTGTTTTAAAAAAATAAATAATTATTATAATTATATTAACTGAAAACAATATCAAATTTAAATAACTAATAAAATATAATTAAATAAAGCAAATCAAAAATACTAAGTAAAATTAAAATGACTAACATAACAACAAATATAAAATCAACAACCTACGCCCAAATGGCAAACCAACCAAAACCGACTACAACACCAATTTTCCCATCCAAAAACCAAGCGATTGTGTTCGAAAGTCTCGATAACGCAAAAATAGCCGACTATATTATGCAAGTTGGGGCTCAAATTGGTCCCAACCAAATACAATTTGCGTCGAGACTTTCAAACAACAGAGTATGTATTTACCTGTCGTCAGCAAATATCACCGACCAATATATGGAAAAATATAAAAATATAACAATAAACAACGCAATTCTACCTTGTAGACGGCTTATTAATCCATCAAAAAAATTAATAATTTCCAACGTATGCCCTTCTATACCGCATTCAGTTATTATCTCCGCACTAGAAAATGTAGGAATAGCCACACTATCGGTAATGCAATTTATCAGAGTTGGCATGCAAGAAGACCAATATAGGCATATCTGTAGCTTCCGTAGATTTATTTACGTGAAAGAATTTAATGCATCACACCCTAGTTCCATAATTATTAATTACGAAAATGAAGAATATAGAATATTCCTTGGAGAGCCAACAAACCCCTGCTCAAAGTGCAAATCAACTATGCATAGAACCGATCGATGCACCGTCATTACAGAAGAGCCTTCCCAAACAGACATTATAACCTGCCAGAGCTCACAACCAACAAACAACAATACAACCCAGAACTCCATAAAAAATTTAACTCAGTTTATAAACAATACAAAAACCGAGAATGAAAAAAAGCGTGAACGAAAAGAAAAACGGCTGCGTAGCGACACTAACTCAAGCAGCGATTATAGAGTAAAAAGTAGCAATCAAAATAAACAACCCCGACAGGACAATAGCGATACAGACTCAGACGACTTCAGCCCAAAAAAAGTTGTCCTATCAAAAGACGAAATAGTATTACATAACTACCCCAAAAAAACTGAGACGAAAAACTTGATAATGGAGGAAATTGAAAAAATAGAAACTACTAACACCCGAAAACTTACCGTACCCGAACAAACACCAGTGGACCTTACAGTAAACGATACCGCCACAGTAAAAACCAAAAACAAAAATGAGGAAAATTCTCACCCAGATCCTAAAATAGTAAAAAAAATAACCAAAATACCAAAAAGAGACTTCATCCAACTAATCGAACATATAGAACAATTAAACGACATCAACGAAACAGGAGTCATGAATACAAACAAAATTATTGAATTCCTAAAATCCATAGAAATATCAGATGACTATCTCTTGTCTGCCAAAGCATCCACCAACAATGTACCTTTATTATTAGAATCCCTCGAATATATCCACAAGCATAAATTGGCACAAAGATCCAGTAAAATCCAAATGACAAAAATCATAAAAAAACTAACAAACCAATTAGAGACCTCCTACGTAGAATCCTGTTCTGAAACGGAATTGTCAGAGAACGGTAGCCAAAAACATTAAACAATGTACAACCCTGATAACATCCTACAGTGGAATCTAAATGGCTATTTCAATCATTTAGAAGAACTTCAATTACTCATCCATGAACTACAACCATTGTGCATCTGTCTCCAAGAAAGCCACCTACAACCCCACACTATCACACGTATGCAAAATTATAACATTTATAGGTACGATCACAATGAAGGTAGGAAGGCAGCCGGAGGAGTAATGAATATAGTTCATAAAAAAATATTTTCAAAGGAAATCAAAATTAACTCCACCTTACAAGTAGTTATAACAGAGCTACATAGAGAATCAAACAAAAATAAAAAAATAAACATATACAACATATATTTGCCGCCAAATCATAACGTTAACCAAAATGAACTGCAAGAATTGATAGAAAAACTACCAAAACCGTATTTAATAGTGGGGGATTTCAACGCTCACAACATAATGTGGGGATCTATAAAGACAGATAGCAGGGGAAAAATGCTAGAAAAGGTGTTTTTAGAAATAGAAGAGCTTTTAATCCTCAACGACGGAAACCCTACACATATATCAATGGCTACAGGTACACTAACGGCTATAGACCTAACTATGTCCAGCGCAGATTTAGCCACAGATTTGACGTGGAGGGTCCACCCCGACACTTGTTCCAGTGACCACTTTCCAATTAAGATCGGCATCAACACCAAAAATGTACATAAACAAGCAAAAACGGAATGATGGAAAACAAACAAAGCTGATTGGGTTGAGTTTGAAAAGCTAACAAGAGTAGACGAAGAAAGGGACGAAGATAGTGACATAGAAGAAATGATAAATACATTTAATAAATTAATACTCACAGCAGCAGAAATCACAATACCTAAGACCAAGCATAATCACAAGTATAATCCGGTTCCATGGTGGAATGAAGAAATTAAAGAAAACATACTAAACAGAAAGAGAGCGCTTAGGCGATGGAAAAAAACAAAAAATCTCACTAACTTCATCAATTTCAAAAAAATCAAGGCTAAAACCAGATGGTTGATCCGGCAAAGAAAGAGGGAAGCATGGCAGAATCTCATTTCTTCAATAAGCTGTGACACGGATCCAACAAAAGTATGGCAGAGCATTGGAAGAATCAACGGAAAAAACAACGTCAATCAAATACACTATATAGAATCCGGACAACAAATAGTACAAAACCCTGAGCAAATACCAAATATTTTTGCAACACACTACGCGACCATATCTAACGACATAAATTACCAACCGGAATTTCTTAATTTTAAGAGAACGGAAGAAAGCAAACTACTCTGCACAGACAGCGACAACGACGAACCATATAATAGCGAAATAACAATGGAAGAATGCGAATGGTCGATCTGTAAACAAAAAAACACCTCTCCCGGACCAGATAATATACATCCGTTGATGCTCAAACATCTACATCCGTCTGCAAAAAAGTACCTACTCATAATCTTCAAAACTATATGGACACATGCTCAACTGCCGGAAATCTGGAAAACAGCTACCATAATCCCAATACTTAAACCGGGGAAAAACAGCCATCAAATTGAAAGCTACCGACCGATATCCTTATCCAGCTGCGTAAGTAAAACAATGGAACGCATAGTCAATGAACGTTTAAAAACGGTACTAGAAAATCATCACTTCTTTCACCACAACCAAAACGGATTCCGAAAAAACCGATCAACAATAGATCATATAGTCGCGTTACAAAACGAAATATGTAGAGGATTCCAACAAGACAAAAATACATATGCGTTATTCTTTGATATATCAAAAGCATTTGATATGACATGGAGACATAAAATTATAAAAACATTATCTGAAACCGGTATTAGAGGGCATATCATAAAATTTGTTGAAAATTTTCTGGAAAACAGACAAATGAAAGTGAAAATTCAGAACCACTATTCAGAAAGACAAACGCTACAAAACGGTGTCCCTCAAGGGTCTATCCTCAGCCCGACTTTATTCCTTATAGCAATTAATGACATCCTTAAAAACTCGACGGATCCTATAAAAACATATTTATATGCCGACGACCTAGCTATCTCATTATCACTTCGAAATGAAAAATGTGTCCAAAAAACTATTCAAAACCAACTTAAAAAATTTGAAAACTGGTCCAAAGCAAATGGACTATACTTTGCTGCCCAAAAAACTAAGGGGATAATATTTTACTACTCTAAGGTAAAACCTCACATTCCACAAATTATATTCAATGGAGAAAAGATAAGCTTTCAAAATGAAGTAAAATTCCTTGGAGTCACCATGGATAGTCGGTTAACATGGACAAGTCACCTAAAAGAACTCAGAGCAGGCTGCCTACAAAGAATAAACTTAATGAAAGTTCTAAATGGAAAAAATAACGGAGGAGACATGAAAAACTTATTGAACGTCTTTCGTTCTCTAATAAGGTCAAAATTGGACTATGGCTCTGTGGCTTATGCATCGGCTAAGCCGTCAGTATTGAAAATTCTGAATCCTATTCACAACCTTGGGGTCAGGATTGCCACAGGCGTCCACCGGACGTGCCCTATCTCCAGTATGCTCGTGGAGGCAGCTGAACCGGACCTAGGCTCTAGAAGACAGGCACTTATCCTAAAATATTATATAAAAATATCAAGTTTACCAACACACCCAAACTACTCTTTAATTAAAAAATATCCCTTTCCAAATTTATTCAAAAATAATATTAACCGACCAAAGCCTCTTCCAATCATGTATAAAATCTTAAAAAGAAAAATAAATATAAAATGGCCTTCTCCGTTAAACCAAAACGGAATTAAGCAAAATACAAAACATATAAAAGAAGTCCTAACGACGGAATGGCAAAAAAAATGGGATAACGAACGATCCTACCTTAAGAATTTCAAAAAACAAGTGGATACAATAACCTTTGAGAAGCATAAATTTAAACGAACTGACCAAATAGTGTTGACACGACTCCGAACTGGACACACACGTGAAACTCACGATTGGATATTGAGGAGAGAGGAACCAAGACGATGCCCCAGCTGCCAAGTGGTGCTACAGGTCGACCATCTACTATCAGGATGTAATGGGGTGATTAACAGAAACCGGATATACGACAAAAAAGAACTCGACCCATCTTAGTCTAAGATAAAAACTTTACTGAATAAAATAAAAGTGATGGACTTACAAATCTAATATATATTAATTAATTAATAAAATATATCATTTTAACTTATAAATTTATAAAATTTAAAAAAAAAATCCAAAAAATCAAAAAATATTAAAAATAGTGAATTAGTGAAATACCTAGTCTATAAGTCTAATTGTAAGACCAAATTTAGTATTAAAACTTAGAGGTTCAAATTAATATTGATAAAATTATATTATTTACTGTTACTGAACAAAAAAAAAAAGAAAAAAAAAATACTCTATTCATTAGACTGTAAGCATATATATATTTATTATTATTTATTGCTCATATATGATATCTAATTATTAAAAATCACAATTAATTATAAAATCAAGTATTGTACATAGATAATTATTATACAAAAACTATTCTGTACTATATGACATAACTATATCGTCAGCGCATATAGCCATCAGTTGCTGAGCGCTTTTATCTAAATAAAAAAAAAAAAAAAAAACTTTCTGAATCCCTCTTCATCCAAATCACACTTACGATTAGTTAGACTCTTATTATATCTTATACTTATGATTTTTCAATATTTTGTATTTCTTCGGAAAAAATAAATTAATTATTGCAATTTTATCGTTATCGTAAAATTGAAATTCATATTTTTTTCGAGTAAAAATTGTCAATTTTCAATTTTATTTTAAGCTTTGAAGAGATTTTCTTTCATTACTGTGTAAAATTGGTCAGGCCTTCTTGGGGAAAATGCGTTAGAATGCTATTTCACAAAACTTCTTTTAAATACACGGTTCTTGTAGGATTCAATATTATGCTATCCTATAGGAAACGTGCATTATTCCAGCTTTAGAAGTAACCTATATCATTCTTTAACCCGTTGACTACTACATGGCAAAAATCATATCAATCTTTTGCTCTGTGAAAAACAAAAGAATATCGACCCCACAGGAACAGTATATATTTTCTGGATAAAAGTAAATCACGCCCTCTTGAGGAAAATGAGCTAAGACTCTAATTCGTGATCTGTAACGAAACTCCTTTTAAATATACGGTTCCTATATAAAAAATGATTTTTTTGCTATCTTATGGGAATCGTTTATTATTCCGATATAGGAAGTAACCTATATCATTCTCTGATCCCTAAACTACCACATTGAAAAAAATAGAAGTTGATCTTTTGCTATGTGAAAAACAAAAACATATCTATTCTATCCTAAGTTATACTAGATTATACTCTATATATATGCTAAACTTTACCCAAATCTATTTAGCCGTTCTGGCGTGAAAACGTAACAAACAACAAACAAACAAACTCACTTTCATATTTATAATATTCGTAAGAATAAGGATAATCCATAAATTTTTCTACACAATCAAATAATCAGAACATTCCAATAATCCGACACACTTTAGTTTTTAATAGTGCCGGGTTAGTGAGCCTCTACTGTAGTTGTTATTTGTATTTATCATCTCTGATTTTTGAACTTGATTTCTACTACCGTTTTTACTACCACGGGTTATTAAAATGCTAATTATAATGTGCATACACAGAAAAATTTGATGTCAGCAGTTTGTTTCCAGCTTTTTACTTAAGGAAAAAGGAGAGTTTAGAAATTAAATCAATAACTGTTTTCACATAAAAAATAGTTTGCACAAGCTGATGACAAAAAAATTTTATAAAGCATTAGAATTTCTTTCTACAGACTTTAAAAATATTAAAAATGTGAAATGAACGTCAAATTTCTATACTTTTAGTTAGTTTATTTATGTATTCAATATTAATAGCAACACTAAAAGTAAACACTGGCGTTAAGAACCGTGAATAGCGGGTCAAGCAGAGGCGTAACTGAGGATGATAATGACAACACAACTAGCCACAAACAAAGATCTCAGGAATGTCGGGATACCACAGGATAAACAAAACTTGTATACATAACAGTTTTAGCTTGCCCTAACGATAAATTAATTAATTTTCCTATAATATTTGTAATCAATATTACAAGTCTTTCCAATGAATCGTCAGGGGATAGATATTATTTGGAGAAAAAATACCTGTTGTTTGTCTGTAAAAGAATCCATTTTCTAAGCTTTAAGAAGCTTTCAAGCTACAACATATCTCAGCTAGTCTTTTAGAGAGCTTATTTGTAAGAGGCTTAAATGTGTCTTCTTTTCTTTCATAATAAAATTCAATTTCATACTCTTCTAAAACTTAAACACAAATAAAAATGTATGAAACGTTCACATATTTTTTCCATCAATATTTTCTCGAACTGATAATTTTGACTTTAATTAATACTGGAATGAATCAAAGTTTTCCGAGTGAACATTATGATGAAGTGAATGAAAAATATTTGCTACTTGATGAGATTAAATGAGCCATGGAACGGGAAAGAGGGCGTTTTTGAAAAGGGTGAACGTGGATTTCTCTTTCTCCAAACAATAAATTCATTGTAAATGGGGTGAAAATAAGTTTTTTGATTGTCAGAGAGAAATCGCACGTGTTGAAATTGTGAAAGAAAGAAATTTCATTTAATCGTAAGATTTCTATTTTTGGCACGCGTGAAAATCAAAATTAAAATCTTTTCGTGATTGTTTTAACAGAAACGTTCTTCGAGAATTTTAATTTGATATTAAACGTATTTGTCTTACAGAACAGGCGGTACAAGCGGTATCTGAAAGGCTTAACGAGTTTGAAATATTTTTTTTGAACCGTTATTAATTTTTTATAAATTTTAATAGAAAATTTAAAATTAAAAAAAATAGGTATATTAAACATAATAAAATAAAAAGCAATTAAAATTTCAATTGAGCCTCGACTGAACTTGTTAGAAGAAGATTGAACGTGAAATGTATTGGCAACGTTTGGCGTTTGAGAAAATTGATTGGAATTTTTTTCGATTTATGGCAAAATAACTTGAAATATAAAGGCAACGACGAGAAATATGAAGAAAGACGGGACATGTAGTCGGATATGATCATAATAAAGTATGACAGAGGGATTTTCTTACGGTAATAAAAGAAAATTTTACCTTGGTTTCTATTGAAAAAAATTCATGAGAAGCGAAAAAAAAACTCACTCTTAAAAGTTTTTTTGTAAAATTTCTCCAACGTCTCATATTTTGAAGTCGACAAACTTTAATAATTTTCGCTTCATTTTTACGACAAAAAATTTATCAAAAAAGAAGTAACCTCCCAATTATTTATATTAAGAGTCCATGGAAGAAAAAATCCCTTTGCATTATTTCCTCAAGCATGATTTAGAGACGGTGAACAGTGTGAGGCGAAGGAGCTTTTTAGCAAGATTCATCATCATTTTGCTTCGTCTATGGCACTAATTAGTTTTGTTAAGGAAATCTCGACAAAAACCGCATAAATTTTAAGTCTTTTTACATAAAATATATAAATTGACAATGAAACAATAATATCTTTTCGTGTTTTTGTTAAAAATGAGTTCAAATTAATTTTAATGAAAAATTATTATTAAAAATAGGTACAACTGATTTTTTTAGGCCATAAAATCGTTTTTTATCTTTAAAAAAATTTAGTAGAATAAATAAGTTTTACTCAATAAATAACTCACTAATGTTTTTTAAGGTATGTTTTTTTTTAAATAATAACAAATTGATTTATATTCAACGCTTTTAAATAAAAATAAAAAACTTTCAATTGAACAAAAAGGTTTATTATTTTTTGATACGGTCTTGTAATAAATATGATTATTAATTATACGTTAGAGCAATAAAAATTACACACACATTCACTTAATAGTGGCGCAGTGGTAAGAGAAGTATGCCCTCTCGTTACCATGCGTCAGTGGTACTGGGTTCGATCCCCGTCGAACCCCTAGATATAAGATTCTAGATCTAAGATTTACATGATCTACAATAATTTTCTGTGTGTAGATAGTCGTGATTTGACCTGAGATGTTAAAGCGAACGTAAAAACATAAAAATTTTAAAAAACTAAATGTACTATTGCACACCAAAAGAAGTTTCAATTAATTAACATTTTTTATTGAAAATAATTATAACGAGCATTCATAATTTAAAACTTCATTTTTGCAGATTTTTTACATTTTGAAAAAACAAATGTATTTACAAATTATCACTAAATGTAATTAAGATAGATTATTTTTCAAAATACAAACCCGCATAATTTTAATCATCATTAGGTTTAAAATATAAAAGAAAATTAGCCCTTGAAATATAAAATATAAAAAAAAATCTTTTTTTTTGGACTTAATGCTCTCATATTTAACAGTATTTTTTTTAAATTAGGTTGTATTTATCTCAAATTACTTTTGCTAATTACAACCATTAAAATTAACTTCTCAAACGAAGCCGTTTTATGCATTCATTTAAAAATTGTAATTGTAAGTAGGCGGTTGTTATACCTTTTGTATTTACTGCTTTTAAGATTTTAAAGAAAATATGTTACTGTTTGATGCATACATTTTTGATAAATAACTTTCTCCTAATTATTTTTTTAGGGTTCCGTACCTGAAAAATGAAAAATAGAACTTTTATACGATCACTGTGTTTAGTTAGAGCTAATCGTTTATTTAAGTTTTTCAACGGCCATTTATTTAAGTGTTTTTAAAACATTGTTTTTCAGTTAGTGCAAAATTATTTATGAATGTTCTATTTGTTATAAACTATTAACGTGGAACAAGATTAACGAATTCCAATAAAAGCTCAAAAGTTTTTTTGGGTTTTAGGATTCCACGGCCGTTATTAATCATAGTTGTTGATGCCACCTTTAAAATATCGCTCCCTTGTATATTATTAACTAATGAAGACCAACCAAATTTTCAGTATTGGTTAGTTTCGGCTAAAACTAAAGGAGGAATAATTAATTACTCAGTACGGTTTCGGTTGAAAATTGTATTTCGGTCGAACACTAATGATTATTATTATCCAATTTTTAATAAGTAGTTAAGAGATAGAAAAAAATTGTGATTTTCTTCTTAATTTTCACTATTCTACGACAAAAAAGCACATTCTATTTGACTTCAAAGCTCTATCTACCATAAGAAATATACTAAGAGTACCCAAAAACACTTACAGAGATTTTCGAATGCGATGAAACCACTTTTGTGCAACTCACAAAGTCTTCTTGATGAACATTGATGTACTAAATAATCTCATACGAAATAAACCAATCAATTTTTTAAATTATTCAATATTAGTTCTTGAATTCAATTAAACTCATACTGATGCTTCCACTGCATCCAACATCTGGATCTGCTGAGCACGTAAGCGAATAAATGGAAAATTACTATAAACGAAGCGGAGGTCAGGGGGTATGCTCTACAGTCACTCTAAATTCTGTCGAGATCCAATCATCAATGTTAAGTATCTTGGGATCTATATGGACCGAAGGCTTACTTGGAAACACTACATTACCCAGAAAAGGAAAACGATATGCAGCAGGTTTAAGAATTTGCACTGGCTTTTGTGGCTTTTGTGGCTCTAAATTTTCCCTTGAAAACAAAGTATTTCTAAGCAAAACAATAAAAGCCCCAATCTGAACATACGGGATTGAGTTATGAGGCTCTGCCAACAAGTCCAACATTAAAACACAAGAAAGAGCCCAAACAAAAATGTTCAGAGAGCTGGCTGGCGCTACATGGTACATGACCAATGAAGCCCTGCGTACGGAC
This sequence comes from Sisyra nigra, assembly GCA_958496155.1. Taxonomy (NCBI): domain Eukaryota; kingdom Metazoa; phylum Arthropoda; class Insecta; order Neuroptera; family Sisyridae; genus Sisyra; species Sisyra nigra. The sequence continues at coordinate 28,862,051 of OY292314.1, forward strand.
TTATCAATAACATAGGATATATACTTGTGCCACAAATTACTATGAAAAGCTTCATCAACAACTGAACCCAATGATGTTACCAGCTCTGGAGTCTCAAAATAGTACGCGATTAAAAAGAAAGGTGTCCCATGACCTGGTTATGGTTTAAAGATATACTCCATTAGAAGTATGCCTTATCAAGTCCGATCCAGACAACATATAGGATAAAAGGGCCATTGTCGTGATGGCCAATACATAAATCTAAAAAATAAATCAATTAAAAATGTAAATAAATCTTGTATATATACCACCTATTGGCGCAGTGGTTAGAGCAGTAGTTCTCTCTACTTCATGCGTCAAGTGGTACGGGTTCGATTCCCGTTGAATCCTAAACTTAAGATCAATAGACCTAAGACAAAAATTGACCAACAGAAATTTTTTGTGTTTAGACAGTCGTGATGTGACCTTAGATGTTAAAGCAACTTAAAACACCAAAAAAAAAATCTTGTTTGCTGAAAACTACGTAAACGTTAAATTTCTATATTTAGCACATAATTAGTTAAATGTAATAAAATGTTTCATTTTTTGTACACTTATTATTCTTAATTGTAGTCATCTTTTAGTTCAGTTTTAGAGCTTACATTTTATATGCAGACATGCAGAGATATGCTCCGTCAGTTAGTAATTTTATTTATTTATTTTTTTAGTTAAAATGCAAAATTTTCAAAATAAAGGTACCTTTCCAACACTGTTATTTTTTGTTTATTCTTCTTCCTTAAACTAGGTTTTGTCTTGTATTTTTATTTCTGCCAATATTTTTAAATTAATTATTTAATTATTATTTTCCATCAGTTGGTATGTTTTAATTAATTTTATTGATAAATGCTGTAGTGGTCTTAAAATATTTAACCAAATAAAATATTATTCATGAGTTATATTGCTATAGTTAGCTAATATTATTTTTATTGATCGGTTTTCCGATGTTCTTTTAACAGCATCACATAAATGGTATTATTTTAAAAGGTAGGTAGGTATATATCGAAATTTAAATGGGTTTTCTAAAGTCGCTTTTTCATGGTTATTTCGCGATTCTGAATGTTCGCTATGTGCTTGTGACTATATCACAGTAAGGGAATCAGTTTTTGACCAGTCGGCCACATTTAAAAATCTATTTTTTTTTACACCTTCACCTGTGTTTAGGTTCTTTTTAATGTCCTCGATGTTACACTCACTTCTCCAGTCCAGAAGTTATGTTTAAATATTTTTTTTTTTGGAAGAATCTTTTTGAATTATACAATCTTTTAGATCAGTTGAACGCACACAGCAATTTCATTTTAACGATAAGTTCGACAAAAAATGAAGAAGCCCATGATGATGTAATGTAACAATCCATAGAGGAAAACCAAAATAAATATATTGTATGCTGTGTATACAAATCTAAACGACAAAACGTTACGTTTCGTTTTTTAAACTTACAGTTCGTTTCGTTTAATAATACTGTCGACATGAAAAAGTTGAAATTAAAACCAGCTGTATATAATGAAATGAGCTTCAGACGCGGTTGAAAACTTAACGAAGATTATGAAATAGTTAAATTGAAAAATGTTACATAAAGACCCATCAAAATTTTATATTAATAGCATATTGATGACGATGATTAATGGATTTTCAATAAAATTTATTACATTATAAAAATTTTATTCGAAACCAATTGGAGTGTAATAAAGAAAATTGGGAAACGAAGATGTTGACGACTGTTCTTTAAGATGAGGGATGATACGAAATAATTGCCCATAATAGAAATTGAAGGTAAAGAAAGGAAATCTAATTAAACAAGCATAATAATGTCGTTAAAATGAAAAATGAAAATTTTATTTTACAAAAATATTTTAATACGGAATTTCTTCGAATGAACTGCTGCATGGAGGTTCACTCACTTTGTTTTCTTTTATTTCACTTCACACGCATGAATACTGTGCATCGATGGGATTCGTATATGAAATTACGTTCTTATGAAATACGTTTTCCAAATATTCCCATATCTATACCTACGCTTGTATATATCTAATAATATGAATGTGTCGTGGATCGTAACATTTTCTACATTCGAATTCATCTGAATTTAGTTTTGATAAGACATATATAGACGTTCTACAGATGTTTGAGAAAGAGAAAAATATTGTAAAATAAAAGGACGCGCGAAATAATTTCATAACAGTCTTCCTTCATGTATTCAGAAATAGATTTCTGGATTCTCATGTTGTCATCATTATTATTTCTATATAAATTACGTTTGTATAGGATGAAAATGGGATATCCTACATACATACATAACAATGTGAAAATTGGACATGACATATTTTCTATTGTTGTTTTTTAAGTTCTTAACTGGATTTTTATTTATTTTTACACATTCTGCCATTGCTGCTATTCTTCTATTTACGTATAAAAATTTAATAATCCTCTTTGCTATGCAAAAGTCGTTTCTCATTGCTCTCATCCTACAAATTCGTTTTATTTCATTCCATTATTCTGGTAAAGAAGGGTTTATACCATATTAGATTTTACACTAAATAAATTTTTTACATTTTCTAACTCAAAAAATGTGTGGAAACATAAAAAAAGGTTATGAATCTTGCTATATTATATACGTATAAGTATATAATATACGGATACATACATACATACTTTTATATTACGAGAACCCCTTCGCTTATAAGACTAGCCTTCTTTAAGCCTACAACGCGTAATGTTGCATTTTTATTGTCTTCTCATTTACAGCCTTAGTCATTTCATCGATATACTTATAAAAATTTATATGTTTCAAATCAATTGAACTCTAATTTGATTATATATTTTAAAATAGCTATTTTAAAAATCAGTTTCCTTGAATTAATAACAAATAACATTGAAGCAGAAAACTTAAAATTAATAAATAATCAGATATTATCCTATACTTTACTGCTCTAGTATATTTATGTACTAACTATAGTATGAAACCTTTAGTGAAATCATGAAACAAAATTAAGTAAATTAATTTTTGATTCCTTGATTTTCGGTTCATTAATAAAACTTCTTATAGGGTTCTTAGTTGTTTGAATGATAGTAGATATTGTGGCCTGTATTTCTCCCATTTTTCAGTACTGGTATCACGTTTATAAGTAGTAGATGCTGGCATAACAAATACGACACCAATTAAACTAGCATCTAATATAGTAGGCTAGCGGTGGTTCAAAAAGTAATAAACTAGATATGTTAAAGAGAATGGCAGTGTAAAGAAAATAGCAAACATTGACCGATCAAAAACACAACAATTATCTGGAATACCCCGCTAAGAGCAAATAAAGCCGAACAAGTAGAAAGCTGCCGACTAAGAATAAGACATTGCAAGTTTTCATACGAACATTTAATAAAAGGAAAGGAAGAGTCGCCAGTATGTTAAATATGTAATGCCCCAAAAACAGAAAACACAGCCTGGTGCAATGCACCATACATGATAGAAAACGAAAATCTATAGGCAGAAGTAGGTAACATTTAAACAAATGCTGCCAGAGTAGGAAGACGAAGCACAAAAACTATTAAGTGATATTTTTAAAACAAACCGGATTTTGGGAAGTATGATAAACAGTTACCAGGTAAACAAGTGACAATGTGATCAAAAAATTAACGGTGACAATTAAAAAATAAATCATCGGTTAAACAAAAAAAAAAAGTGAATTAATCGTTAGTGAAAGACAAACATGCCTTACAATAAGGACAATAGACGCAAATGCGTACTTTTAAATAATATTTTTAAAATAGTAGGTATTCAGCTGTGTTCATCATATGAAGCATTTACAATGCTCCAATAAAAATAAATGTTCTACAAAGCTATTTTTTTCAGAATTTTCAATTGTTTTGTTAAAGAAGCAGAAAGACACACTTAATGACTTTAGAAGTAAATATGTATCTCAAAAACTATAGATTTAAATTTTTCAAAATAGGAGTTTTATTTTTGAATACCTACCCACAGATGTTGATGATATACCTATGATTATTAACACTGATGCTTATTTATTTTTTTGTTAAGTGTGTAAACTTCCACTCTGAATCCTTGTTTTGTAATCTCACCTTATTGTGGGAAGGTTCGTATTAGACAATTTTACTTACTCTTAGCACAACGGTAGATCGTAGGTAGGTACAGACAAAGAAAACTTTTTGAAAACTTAACATGTTGTCGAATTTAGTTAATTTTGGAGTTAAATTAAAAAAAAAACCTTAACCTCTGAGATAGGTTTAGTCTCTGTGTACCAAAGTTACTGAATGGATTTTGATGAAATTTATGTACACTTATAGATTCCAGTTAAATTAAGTCTCAATGAAGCTCAACAAAGTAGTATCTGTTATTTTTGTCCACCTTGAATTAACAACTGAACCGATAAGAAAAAAAAACAATCAAAATTATTTTAAACTAGAAATGGTCTATGATTAATAATACTTCTACTATAAGAAGAAATAGAAAAATTAATTTTTCAAAAAGACGGAAGCATAAGTGCAAGAAATAGAGCATTGAAAAGCATATATATTATATAAGTATTATATTAGTATATACCTGGATAAAATATTTCAAAAATTAATGAAATTTACTTAACTATACCAAAAATGTCAAATGTTCCAAGAAATTGTTAAAGCGAAACTTGGTACCTATCTGTTTTTAATTCTTTTTCTGAGCAACCCAGAATTTTATTTATACTGTAGGTTTTTTTTCACATTTGTTATTGGTAGGATAAATCTTACTAAAATTTTCTCTTATAAACTGGTTAGAATTTAGACTATTATACTGTATCCATAAATAATTAGAAATTAGAAAAATATATCTAATTATTATACCTATATGTAATGAAACTATCAAAACTCTAAATTGAAAATCATAGTTTTTCTTATTCTCGATTAATCCCTGTTGGATTACGTACTTTCTTATGATTGCTGTTTTGTTTCTTATGTGTGGTCCTCTTTTTATTTCAGTAGCAATTTTTTACTTCATTTTCTTCCTGATCTCTTTGATTCAATATTTTTTGGCTCCACTATTCATTCGTAAAACCTTTTTTCAACACTAACAAAGAGGTTAGCTTAAAAATGCCTGAATTGCAGCTAATACTTAGTTGAGCTGCTGTAATCCTGCTATTGACTAGAATTCTTACATTCAATCCTAGTCAAACATTTTGCCGAATGGAAACAACTCCTGAACTAAATCCTTGATGAGATTAAGGCGTTATTAATTTCGTACAGATGTCGTCATTACGTGATGACGTTTCAATCAAATATGACACGGTCACCCCATCTCCACATAATCTGTGTTTGGGTTTTCATGAAAAACCCCTTTAGTTTGCAGATATATTATTAAATCTACAGCCGCCGATAAAATGATTCAATGAGTTCCGCCGTTGATTCATTCTTAAGTATTTTTTTTCTGTGATCTTTTTAGTTACCGTATTTGCCGGACGATAAGACGCACTCTGAAAATTTGACCTTAAATCAGGGTGCGTCTTATAGTCCGATAATATAATACTATTAATATTAAATAATATTATTTGATTATAAATAATTATAATAATAAAAAATTAATTATAATAAATACCTTTGTATTACAATAATGAAGTGAAATAAAATAAACAAAGGAATTAAACTATTTGCATTTTTTGTTTTTTGAAAAAAATATGTCAGTGCGTCTTATCGTCCAAACCATATTATTTCTAAAAATTTATAGATAAATTTTGGGGTGCGTCTTATGGTCCGGTACGTCTTATCGTCCGGCAAATACGGTATATGAAAGTTTCCACTAGTTTTGAATATGTTTTTATTTAAACCAATTCATTACACTTTTTTCAGCAGTTGGATAGTCAAGCCACAATAGTATCTAATTATAATATTTTGTCTTTTTAGATAACTTCAGCTTTAAATTGGCATTTATAGGTTTTTTGAAACTTCGTTGATATAGTTAATTTATTTATGTATAGGTATATATACCTAAGTCTTGTCAGCTCGACTTGTTATTAAGATCTTTAAATAAATTCATAAGTCTAACTATAACTCTCTAACTAATGGATACTAAATATTAGACAATTTTCTTATTTATATACAAATTTTCAGATCTTGATCAATTATCTAAGAGATAATTAAGATTTATTATAAATTTATTTAAGTAATATTACATACCTATTTAAAAAAGAAGTTTCATAGAATTCATAAAAAAAACATGTCTTGTATTTTATTTGCATAAAATATTAAAATAATTGTTACTACTTAAATGTAATTTTCCTTTGTCAGTAATTTAGGGGGGAATGTATTTTTCACAAACATTTTCAATAATATTACTTTAAGAAAAACGTCGTTGTTATTTTAAATAATCTCATTTTTATTAACATTCTGGCATTCGTTTCGCCCCATTTCCATTCTTAACAAAACGGGCCTTATCGTCGCTTTCATATAATATTGTATAAAATCCCATTATATTGTTAATGCATGGGTCATTAAGAAAATAAATTTACCCACTTTCTCCCTTTTCTCTCGTTTTCGTACTATAAGCAAACAGCCTCAATATTTTTTCCTCCTTCACAACAAAACAGAAACAAGAAAAGGGTTTTTTTCTTCATAACCTCATCAAGCACCCACCTGTGGATTTTATCAATATTCCTTTTTGCTCTTACAAATATCAGTGCTGTTGGCGGAATTGATCAAGTTTGTACAAGACTTACTGCGGACCACGTCGATCTATTATAAAATAAAATGAATTTATTCCAAGACATGCTTTTTGTTTATTTTTGAAAGACTCGTCTTCGTTTTGAAATATTTTAAAAAAAGAATGATAGATGAAATGTACAAGTGTATTTGTAGTAAAGAAAAATGGAGATAAACGAGATTATAGAGAGAAAAAGAGATAAAGTCTTGATGATGATCCCATCCGGTATTCCTCTCGTCGATCCTCTTGTTTGTTCCATAAACTTGTTTGAAAATGTAATAAAAACAAAAACTATTATATATTTGCCAGGAATAAATGGGATACAATAGGGAATGGTGACGCCACAGCAAATACAGGTGGAATATTGTCAAGTCTAACGACAGTTTTACTTGTCTCCTCGTCATATACCAAATGTTGTGGGGTCTGTGCAAGATATATGATATTTAAGTGTGAGATCGTACAAGAAACGAACAAAGAAAAAATCAAGTTTCAAAAATACGAAGCAAACTGAAAAGAAATTTACAAATCGAAAATGAAAAATGAAGCGAATTTGATACCATAAAAGAATAGTTTAAGGAAAGTTTTACTTATATATGATACTTACTTGAATAGACTCAATGCTATGTTTTCATTATGTTTAAAGAAGCTTTTAACACTAAACGCTATTATCTATTTTAATTAGCGTAAACCCAAACACAATAATGCATTAAGTAAGTATTAAAACAAACCTCTTCTTGTAGATATATTAAATATAAATACAGCTGTATTAAAGTTGAATTAATACTAATTACTCGTTTTGTCTGGAATAAGTACGTACTTTATTTGCACAACCACTGAATGTTAACTTTTTATATGATTACTTTGCGTTGGTCGTTAAACTTGTTCTAGCTCATCTTCAAATTGAGCTTCTTATAGAAGAAATTATGAAGTGAAAAGTATAAATTGTGTATTTTTTTTATTTACCGTATTTGCCGGACGATAAGATGCACTGACACAATTTTTACAAAAAACAAAAAATTCAAATATTTTAATTCCTTTATTTATTTTAATTCACTTTATGATTGTAATACATAGGTAGGTATTTATTTTTAAGTAAGTTTATTATTATTTATTATTATAATTATTTATTATAATAATAATATATTTATTATATCATTATATTATCGGACCATAAGACGCACCCTGATTTTAGGTCAAATTTTCAGAGTTAAAAAGTGCGTCTTATCGTCTGGCAAATACGGTAAGTAATTGTCTGACTAAAATAAGAAAAAAGTTATCATCAATAATTCAAAAAAGTAAATAAGAATATGTTTAATCAGTATACAAAACCTTTACATGTCCATTTTGCTATATTGATGTATTTTGTTTGTTATTTCCTTCTAAATTAAAGAACACACTATATTGTGTATAGTATATAGTGTGTATTGTTAATGAATTTTGCTGAAAGTATCATTTTAAGCTCCTATCATTAAACCGATTAATGTAAATAAGGTATCAATTCAAAGTAAATAGTAACTGTTTCCAATTCAATGCTGTTTCGAGCATCATACTTTAATCAAAAGAGTATGAACTTTACTATTTAGCATTTATTTATCTGGGTGTTTTAATAAAATTGTAAACAATTACATATCATTAAGTTTATAGAACTTCAGTTGTACAAAAATAATTGCAAAAGTCCACGTTCTAATCTTTTTAATGGTCTGTCGCAATAACAACAGACAATTCAGAAATGTGTTGTATTTTGAATTAAAATATTTTCTTTTGTTATTGTATGGTATTTTTCTTTTCAATTTCAACCAAAATTATAAGATTTTAAGATTTTTCGGTTCACTGGTCGTACTTATTTGAATGTTATTATATTATATTTAATGTTATTAATCGATTAGTTTTCGTAAGAAGTTGGTAAACAAATGAGTATACTCAAGATAATAGAAGATAAGATAAATTTGGTATGTGTTTGAAAGTTGACCAGTTAAGATCGTGAGTGACTTAATAGAAAAAGAAACACATAAGGTCACAATAGAAGTGAAACTTTTTTACTTTTTTAACCGTCCACGAAGGTTCACCGTACCAGCCCGGAGTTCTACAGTAGCCCGACTTACCGGGACCCCGGCTCCACGACGGTTTATTGTATGGCAACCCAGAGCTTCACAGTACCAGTACTTTTAAGGTACTGCCACACATGCTTATTTCGAGGACATGAGAATGCGCACATGAGCCTTTGCTCATTAGTGGCATGTGTGTCGAACCATTGCTTATTTAAAGCATGCTCAAAAATCAACAGTCGTTTGATTTTAAGCATGCTACATGTAGCGCGGGTGAATGGAGACGTGCTCTGAGCGTGTGTGAAGTGTGAACACGATTGCTTAGAAGTATACTAGTATGCATTCGATCTCTGCTTAAAACTAGCAAGCTTATTGCGAGCAAATGTGAACAACTGCTAAGCATGCTTATAAGCATGTTTAATTCTTCAGATTTAGCCTCCGTAAAGAAGTTTCTCTTCAAACACTTAAAAGTTTTTGCATTTTTGGTATTTTATTTTTGCCTGTCAACGTACTTAAGCTTTTACTTTTTAATTATCAGTCTACTCGTACATACAGATACAAAAACCTTCGTTTCTGTGTTTTCAAAATTAGTTTAATTTAGTATTGAAAAAAACATAAAGTACCTAATCTTAATTATGAATCCCCAAAATGTACTTATCTAAGAGATTTGTTGCTGTTCTTTGAACTGTTAATACTGTATTTTTATAATAATTAAGAACAGATTTTATGCTATTCAAATCTCCAGAAATAAGCACCACACATAAACTACACTTATATCCAAAGCATAGACGTACCACTCCAGATACCTATTTTAATTGCCAAGCAATCTTCTTCAGTGGTCATCAGGAAGTCTTTGATCACTAACTGCCACCCAATGGTTCTAGAATTGAACATCATGAATGAAAACCCGATATTTTTTTTTTTTTGGGTTTTAGAAGTTACCGGTCATTAACTATAAAAGTTGAAACAATTTTAACCCCTTCACCCCTAATAGAAACAATTATGCTAAAAAACGTGTGTCAACGTGTGTTAATAATGGAAATTAACTCGATGCATTCTCGAATCATTCCTAATAATATATATGATTAGTTATATAAATATTGAACATATCAAATACACAAGCATAGCGTAAATATTTACGTAGGAAAATTATTATTTTCCATCTTGAATCCTGCGATACTTTACTTCTCTTCAACGTAGCAGATTATCAATTATTTTGTTTTTATTTATATTTACATGTCAAAATTAAAAGGAGATTTTTGATATTTCATTATATAGATACAAAACTAAAAGATTTATACCTATAATAACTAGGCTTCTATACCTATTACTTAATAGCTTTAATTTTTTTATTTTCAAAGAAAGAAACTCAAACAAGTAAAATCAGTAACAAATAAAGTTCATCAAATTATCAATTGACAAAAATAATTTAAATTACATTGAGCAAACCGGTTATCGATACATTAATTAATTGTTATCAAAAATAATAATTATTGTACCTATATTGTGTTGACAATTGCAATATATAAATAATACATGATAAAATAGTAATTTCTTTTGAAATACAATAATACAGTTTGAAACTACTAACCTTTTAAATAGATAATAACATTTCAAATTTTTTTTCATGCATTAATATTTTTTAATAGTGAAGTTTTTTAATTGAATGAGTACATACGAAAGGAAACACTGACCTACATTAAATAAGTTGTATATAGGTTTTTAAAAGTATATAGTATATATAGTATGTATTGATGTACCTAGTTAAAAAAGCTTTAGAAACATAAGATATACAGAACTAAACAAAATTGCAAAAGCATTTAAATATTTACATATTTAAAAGTGTCGCGTTAAAAAATATGAATTATTTATTTTAAGATAAAATTCAGAAAACGGCGATCCAAGGGATGTAGGGAGTTAAATGAGGAAGATGAAACCAGGGTTTGGTTGGAGAATGTTGACAGTACTAACTTCTGTATAAAAAAAAAACAAGGAAAAAATGAAAACTTTTCCTTTTTTGTCTAAAAACTTTTCCTCAAACCATCAAACTTTCTGCATTTTTCTTTTATATTACCACATCATACTTTTAGGGTGTGAGTACGAATCAATTTGTTTTGTTTTATCAGCGACGGCATTGGACAAATTTCAAAAAATAAAAATAAAATAAGTGTAAGGAATTCAAATTTTTCATATTTGCATTTATAAAATAAAATGGAAAGATAGAGAAAAAGACTTACCACAAATTGAATAATTTATAATCACAGTTGTAAAAAAAATTAAAAATATTTTCCTTTGAAACATATTTTTCACTGATTTTCACAGAGCAAACAATTAATCTCTATTTAATTAAATTATTTAAACTTTTTGAATTAAATTAATTATTTTAATTTTATTTTTATATTCGCGAAAAAAATTGTAAATAAACTAAAGAATCTTAAGTGATATCTACAAGTTGCAGGAAAAGGAAATAAGAGACAGGCGGAAGATGCGCCCCTTATTGAAAACCGAGACGATCGTGTCGAGAAGAAGTCGTGGAAGAAAAGCAGATCGACAAATAGCGTCAACAATGAGATAGAACAACGGAAAGCAAGCAGCGCAAGCGAACAACCGTTTATGTCCCGAACTAGGCAACGAATACTCCAATGTACAAATTTCGAATAGCTCTAAAGCTCCACGTTCTAAAGCTCACGCGCAAATGTGACAACAACTCCACGAAAGGTTTTAACTGTAAGCTTTTTGCCATATGAAACAGTGTGGGTATGATTTTTTCAAGGTAGCAAGGTAAATTTTTTGTCCCGGCAAAGAAATTTAATTTTGTAAATATTTCACTCTCCTCCACCCCGATGATATCCTGTGATCAATTTATCTTTTATAAAAGCCGAGGCAATTAAAGCAAAGAAAAAAGATTTATGGAGTTTCTTCATTCCTTAAAAAGTCGAAACGAAAAAAAATTACAGTTAATCAGCGAACTGTCAATTTTTTTTATTAATGTATCCTTTGGGATCCTTTGATATTCATTCAAGGAAATACGTTTTTTCTTTGTATTATTCTGAAAATGATGCCGTTCGAATAATTTACTAGTACATGCTAAGATCTCATAATTAATGTTTGCCTAACTTGTACACACTAACGTGTATTAATACTCATTCCATCCTTCTCGGGCACCTAAAGGATTCTTCTTTCAAGGAGCACTTCTATACGCTTACCTTACTCTCATCCTTTTCCTACTAACAGCTCATATATGCTTTGCACTTTAGCACGAAAATTGTTCGCTCTATTATTATTATGGTAGTTTGGTACTTAGTGTATGAATCGATTTCTAAGGGGCACGTAAATTCGCTCGTTTGATTAATAACAGAACATTAGACAATCGTACAAATGGTGAATTAAATTATTTATGGTCTGGAAAAAGTGGGTCGTCATGGATACAGGTAAAAGAGCAGGATTTCCGATATTTTCACAATTTAAAAAAATTATTATTTCGTTCTTGAATGGAAATAATTTGGGGCATGATTGGAATTTTCTTGACAACCGGTACGGGATTGAAGGATGAAATTCCATACGGTGAGGACAGAAATGAACGGAATGGGAATTGGGAAAGTTTAATGTCCTGAATTTGCTCATTGAGACGTTTAACATTCCAAGAAACAAAACAAAGACTTATTGGAAATATCTTACGATATCATTGCAGTGTTGATGAGTCCGATATTGTTCAGATGCCATCGAATTAAGTGAATTCACTAAAATATGTTGAGTGGTTCCAGTGAGAAGCTAGCCTTTGACAATAGAAACTTTGAATCAGCATATACTCTCACCTACATACCTTCACTTATCTTACATTTTTACTGTAGAAAAACCTATTGCTGATCTTATTTCCAAGATCCATTTACTTAATTACATCACTTTTCAAGATAGTTACTTTCAATCAATAGATGTACGATAGTTTTGCTTATATAGTTGCGTTCCGTATTTGTTTTTAGTTATAAAATGTATCAATAAAATTTTATATCCAATAAGAATGCTTATTTAATTATAAGTATATATACACACACAACATGTGAGCAATAGATACGTTGGCAAATATTTATTATCTCATATTTATTAGATATTTATTTTAATTTAGTTAAAATGAAAATAACATAGCAAAACAAGTTGCTAATTCAAAAGTTTCAGGATATTTAAACTCAAAATCATTTGCCTTGGCCTGTTTTATAACCTAATACGGGTGTACTAAGTTCTAATTAAGCGAGCCTTATGTCCACAAGCTTTCAACGCTTATTTCGTTCAATATTCAAATTAAATCAAACGCTTTTCTACTCGTTTATATCCAACATAAATACATGCTGAAAACTTTCTGTTTGCTTGTTGAACCATTTTGGATTTTATTTGGCAAGATTAAACTCTTATAGAAAGCATAGAAAATATGGAAATTACATTAGTTAAAATATAAAATATTAAACAGTTTTCAAATGGTCTAATTGAAATGAAAATTGTATTTAACTTAATTTTAGAACATAAATGATAACAAAAGTGAACAGTTAATCATTTTTGTCGTTTTCAGTACGTTAACACGTGAAATTTTTATTTTTTGATACAAAAAAGGCATTTTTTACGTTCAAATTTAAACTCATTAAAATACAAAGGATTTGAAATGTTTTCATATCAATTAATTTGTAATTGATATTTGTTATGTATGTACATATGTATGCATAAACACTGTGAAAGTAAATCTTTAAAAAGATGTTTTACAAAATCGTTGACTAGTAACGGTACCTACTTCTTCTAAACTTAATCTAAAACAATATTAAGTTTGACACCGAATCACGTTAAGCAATTAACAAACATAGATGCTTCAGTATTCTTATTATAAAAATACGTGTAAACTGTATAGATTTAAATCTATTAGCTTATCTGTTAGCTGTATAGATTTAAATCTATTAGCTATCTGTTAGCTAGAACAATAACTCATATGATAAATATATAAATATTTCCTGAAAAGATTACCTGACAGACACGTTAACGATTAAACCATTGAAGATACAAACATGATTTTTAAGTGTTATTTCTGAGTGGACTGTGGTGCCCACTAAGGATGGGTATTTCGAAACTCGTCATAAGTAACTCCAAAAGGTGGTTCACTTAAGTTTTTCTCTTAAGATATACATTTTCTGAATTTTTTTTTTTGCGATAAGCTGTAAATAATAGAAACCTATCTCTGCTTTTTAGTTTCTTAATTCGTTCATTTAAGAGCTGAAAACCATTTTTAAAAATGCAAGGAAAATAAACACTGTATTGAAAATTGTTATGTTAGGGGGAGGAGATATAAACATTTAAAAGATCAAGAAAATATTAAGAAAATAAAAGAGATCAAAAATGTTCACGCTTTTCTTGATTTTCTTTGTCAAGTCATATACAGAAAAATTAATGCATATTGTAATATTCCGTTACGTTCTCCACACTTTGAGAAGAAAATTCAATAACTCAATAATTCAATAAATTCTAAAACTCAAATCTGTATTCTGGGTGCCAATTTGAGTGAACAACTAATTAATGAAAATAGTGATCCAAACCTTTTTTGGAGACCCGGGACAGAAAACAAAAAACACAAAGTTGAGTTCATTCTTTTTGTTCTGGTAGTCATTTAACTGGTACTGATGTCAAGTTTTGTCCTGGTATATAAAAAGGTAACGGTCGTACGTTGATTTCTGAGAATATTGCAATGACTTTCTCCCGTAAAAAATGACTCACTTACATTTATAGCAATAATGAAACGATCATGAACCTTTGACAATTATATTATTAATTTTAAATACGTTACCTACTATATTTTCTGTAAAAAACCATAACTACACAAAAGAATTAATTGATACGGGTTTAGAGAACTAGAGAACTGAGTCTGCGTAGTGTATTATATTATTAAGACAATATTTTATATACTGAGGAAAAACATAAAAAAAAAATTGAAAGCAACAATACATTGAAATAAAATACAACAATCAAGGGGAGTGTTGAATTGCAATTTTATAACCGTTGTCAATAGCGAATTTTGAATTTGTAGTTAATATAATAATAAAGTAAAATATAAATTAATAATAAATTTTTAAAAACTGCTAGAAGAGAGTTTTAAAAAACCGACAAAAGAAATAAAAATAAGGGTGCTAAAAAATAGAATTAAAAAATATAGTATTCCGTTATAATAATTCTTCACAGAACAGCATCGGGTCAAATGATATTTCTTTGCTCGCGCAAATATAATCATGAGGCAGAAGTTGAAGAGACTTTTACTCTCCTGCGCATGCGCTTCACACCGCTTGCCTCACTCTTTCACGGTAAGAAAACACACATCGCTCAACTCGTAGTGCTTATGTAATGTCTTAAAACTTCAATAGCTTTATGAATATATCGTGATAATAGCCAAGTATCTAACAATAAGATGTATAACAAAAAAAAAAAAAAAAAAATCGAAATCTATACAGTGTTTGGGTTTTAACGCACCAGTGCAGACCTCTATCATCCATCCTTTAAATATGGATATTATTTTCCGTGGTAAATTGTCGTGTTAAATATAACTTAATGTAACAAAAAAATGGTTTCATCTAGTATTTTCTCGAGAATAATACCCACATATGTTTAATTAATATTGGTGTTAAACCCCAAATTAGAAATTTTACAGAAATTTTACACTTTTAAATCAAATAAAATTTTTAACAAAGCATACTGAACATTTTAAAAATGAAATTGAACACTCTAAAATCAAATTGGACACTTAGTCTTAAACACTTGGAGGAGTTTGTTAGCGAATCCAATAACCTGTTAAAATTATAAGATGTTATAATTCAGTCTATTGCTACCGTTACTTCTACTAATTGTTATAAATATTTTATACAAATAGGTACACAATAGGTACGTGAAATTACCAGCATTTGCTACAAATGATTATTTATAAATTAAATGTACATTTTTGTTCCACTTTGGCTTTCATTAATATCTATTAATGAATATAATAATAATATTAATAAAAAATAATTAAAGATTATAATCTTTAATTATTTTGTTTAAAAAAGACCTATTGAGTACCTAAAGTGTCTAACATGATTATAAGGTGTCCAATTTGATTTGAAAAATGTCTTTATTGGTTTGTAAATAATCTAATTTGGAGTGTAAAACCTGTATCAACGTATTTAGAAACGCTTTAGAAACTAGATGTGCCCATGACTTCGTTCACGTTAACTTCATAAAACTTATAAATACGATGTTTGAAGACCTGCCAATGAATAAACAAATAGGTTACAATGAAGCCTAAAGACTATTTTTTATTTAATAAAACGTTAAATAAAATGTCAATATTTCTTATGCAACAAAATAAAAAATGTCGAAATTATCAATCTATAACTATAGGTATTGTTCTATAAACAGGAACAAATTTAATTTGTTAATGATCTTTTCATAACTACAACATAAGTATTTAAAAAAGTAATTTAAACTGATATTACAACTCAACATTTAACGAATTTCATACTGATGGTGCTGATGGCCAGCAAATTTAACAATGAAAACAACACTGTAATGGTTCAGTGATAATTGGCTTTATGAAATTAAGAAAAATTACGTATTTTACCTTGAGTCCTTATAAGTTATTACTATTAATATAATAATCAACTAAAAATGTTTAGTTTCAGCGTGATTTTTGCTCGAAATAGTTTTTTTACTTTCCCGGAGCAATTAAAGTTTTCCCGGCAGTAAAATGTAGCCTAGATAATGACCCAGATAACATCTATCATCATACCAAATATAATCGAAATTCGTTACCAACTAAATTTTTAGTTTCGGTGTGATGCTGATTTTAACCAGTTTTTCGGTGAAAATGAGTCATTTTTCCTAAATAAAAAGTATTCTAAATGTTGCCCCGAATAGTCAGCTATCATCATACCAAATTTCATCTTAATCCATCAAATAGATTTCGTATGATTTGGTAACAGACAGGTCAGACAAATGGATAAAAATTTTAAAAAGGCGAATTTCGCCTCTGTACCAATAATAACGACTGTTGGAATAAAATTTTCCAAAAAATACTCGATCGACAGTGGCTTAGGTAGAATTTTATTTTTATGTAAAGATAAACAACTTGAATTCTATATAGGTATTAGGTACCTACTTTTTTGAATATTTTTTTATACAGAGATTGAAAAATGTAGGCACGAGTATTTCATTTTCAGTTACTTTCATATCACGTTGTTAAGAAACTGTATAATTTTAAAATTTATAGCAGCCACACGTTTTGACAGGTTTTTAAGAACAATAAGATAAATGCTAATAAGCAAAAATTGGAGTAAGTGTAAGCATGAGATATATTTCACAAAACTCGACAGTCTACAATAATGATGCCTAGATCTAAAAACAAAATCTAGCACATCATTTTATTATTGTTCGTTTTATTTTACTACCATATCACACTGGCGTGTTTGAACATCCCTGAATAATCATAAACGATTTGCAAAAATCAAACACCGAGTTTGTTTAACGATATTTTTGTAGATGTACTTTTGCATCATTTTTTTTTCTTTTGAATTATAAAACACGTTTTTAACAAACAATAAAAGTGTAATGAAAATTGACATAACAAAAACATAAAATTGCAATAGCGCACTTATAAAAGCATAATTTGATAAAGTCAAAGAACAAGTACAAGTGAACAAATATAAATGCATTCATACATAAATCATAATCTATATTTATATAGATAATTGATAGTTAATACTTTACCTACCTATATAAAACAAGAAAAGGACTATTTAATCCTTCTAGTTTTGCGTCTACCTCAAAATAGTTTCAAACAATTTCCAAAATAACCCTTTTAATCTTCATTGTTTATCCATCTGTGATGAAATTCTTTCTAACACAGACGTTCAAATTTGCGTTGATGAAAACAAGTGTACTTTACATATCGTATAGGTGCCTAACTAGATGTTAAAAAGCCTCAAAATAGATTGTCAATGTTCCCATAGATTTACCCTTCTGCTCTTCAGAACCGCCGACCTCCTATTTACCTCTTTTCAAACATAGTTTTCTGTCATTTGCGAACCAAATATTTGCATAGATGAAGCGATTTAGAAATTCTCAATTTAAATTCCGTTTTATAACAACAGCGTTACTCTTGTCAATATTGCAATAATAATTTTAAATTTCCAATTATACTGTGGTAAAGCTAAAAAATTAAAAAGTATATTGTTACAATTTATCATCGACAAAAATAAAATGGACTAGGTACTTTAAAAGCAAATATAAACTTTATTTTAAACGGATTTTTCAACATGTTCTCATCAATCAATATGCACATACAAATTTTACATTTAAAAAATTGACATTCGAACCTCTCAATTACAGAAAAAGAAATACTCAAATATGTATCTATGTATATCGTAATCTTTAAAAATTTAGTAATAGCAAAATAACTTTTATATTTTTATTCTCGTTTGTAAAGAAATCATTTTTATAGTAAGTAATGCAAAGCACTACTTTAATACCTACGTCATGATTCAGTTTTATATGATTACCTATGTTATGCTAATTATAATAGTTTGTGTGATTATTCATACATCAATTTGTGACATCACTTACGTCTAAACTAGAGATGTATAATTGAAAAATTAGGTTTGACTGTTAATTAAACAACTAGTTACAAGTCATTAGCGTAATAACACTATTTTCGAACGCTAAGCTTATTGAGCCAGAAAATTCAAAACCCATTAATGTTTTATAAATATTGTAATATCGAAGTAAATAATCTGAAATACATACTATCTATATATTAATACGTGAAGCAAAAATTTTAAACCCCTTTTACCGAATATTATACGAACGGAGGAGTATGAAATTTGGCACAATTGAAGTTTATATGAGGAAGTTGCGTTTTGAGATAATATTTTTTTATACTAATGCTTCAAAATACCTTAAATTAATGAAAAAAAATGTCACACACACTACCACTAGGGATGTGAGATTAATGGAAAAGAATCGGTTAAATAAAAATCGATTTTTCTTTATTCAATATTAATCGATTTGTCAAAAATCGATTTTAATAAAAAAAAATCGATTTATGCGAAAAAATCGATTTTTTCTATTATTTAAAATTCTACTTGCTTTTCATATTCCAATAATAAACCTAAGAGATTCATACTAACAATTTGTCAGATTAAAAATCTAATAAAATGATATGAATAAAAAAATAACCAATTCAAAACTAAAAATTAAAGCAAATCTTCCATTAAACTTTCAAGGTAAGAAATAAGGCAAATATGATTATTGATACACAATTTCAGTACCATTAAACGTTTTATTATAATAAAAATGGAATGATGAGCATCCTAACAAAATTACAACCTTATTGCCTCAAAAACTAAAATATAAATAATTTTCTAGTACTATTTTATATTTGACTAGTTTTCAAATGAAATACTTAAAATGATATTTAAAAAACTAATCGAATTCGTTCTGGTCTCAAAAACTAAAATATAAAACAAATCTTTCATTTCTTTAAATTCACACGCACTTTTTTATACTTGTTTTAAGTTTAAACAAAAGACGAAAAATAATTATGCTTTACGTAAGAGTAGTATTAAAATAAAATGAAACGATAAGTAAAAATCCAAACGATAACGTTAACGTATTGTCACAAAATGTTACTACTATGTGCTTCGATTTAATTGAAATAAATATTTTCGATTATAATCTTTTAATAATGAATTTTAAATTTAACAATCAAATATTTGAATGACAAGAATGAAAAAAACCGTTACAGCTAGTTTGCATTTAAGTTTGCGCTGTTTATGAAAATCGATTTAAATGCGTAATTTATATAATCGATTATTTAAAAATCGATTAATATTACTATGAAAATCGATTATAAAAAATCGATTATTAGAAAATAATAATCGATTTAAATAAAAATCGATTATTTTTTAACATCACTAACTACCACGCGTTTGATACACACAGGCACACAATACACACAAATATGTAGATTTTTAAATCTCAGTTGTTTAGTTTGACCACAGACTTCAACCGTATTCCAAATGTCATTATTTAAACAAAATATTGTGAAAGGAATTTAAATTTTAAAATTGTAATTATTGAAATTGAAGGAAGCAAATTTAATCGATTATTTGATTATTGAGTAATATTATTAAAAATATATTTAAAAGATACGTATAACTTCAAATACACAACGTTTCAACCATTTCATTTGATCTTCATCGGGTGTTTCTTGATGATTATATAACGTATAAATAATTCATACTATATTCTTTTGGCAAAATCATTCAAATAAATTACACAAAAAATTAATTTAGGTACTATTTGAAAAAAAAAGCTTAGCTTAATTCAAAGTTTTAAACAGGACTTATGCAGCCTATTTCCATTTTTTTATCTTTGGCTTTTAATGAAAAAATCTAAACATAAAGGTACTTTTGTTTTACTTTTGAACGTAGGAAACTCACTTGAAATTACTTCTGATGTTTCATAGTCATATTTTTTTATGTTTGTCTAAAAAATATTTCAGAATACTGTAATTTGAATTGACATACAACATTATAAAAAGAAAAATATCTGCTGCGTGGCGTCACAGTACTTTCTTTTACTTTCATTTATGAAACTCGCTGTTGGTTAAAAGAAATATATAAGCACCTTATAACTATACATAGCAGAACTATATGCATACAAGTATTCATTGGAGATCTTCTTATGCCCTATTACTCAATTGGTTCAACTCATGTAAATTTTAAAAAAAAATTCTAAGTGTCAAACGTGCGTGAAGATCTCGATAACTATCGATCGTATAGTATTGATTGTCGCAGCGTTGAAACGGACGGGCTTTTAAAAATATCTAAAATTTGATCGATTTTTGGGACGTCATTGGAGATCTTCTTATGCCCTATTACTCAATTGGTTCAACTCATGTAAATTTTAAAAAAAATTTCTAAGTGTCAAACGTGTGTGAAGATCTCGATAACTCTCGATCGTATAGTTTCGATGGTCGCATCATTGAAACGGACGGGCCTTTAAAGATAGCTAAAATTTGATCGTTTTTTTTTTTGACGTCCTCGGACATTTTCTGTTGCCCTATTA
The DNA here is from genome assembly GCA_958496155.1 of Sisyra nigra. Taxonomy (NCBI): domain Eukaryota; kingdom Metazoa; phylum Arthropoda; class Insecta; order Neuroptera; family Sisyridae; genus Sisyra; species Sisyra nigra. The sequence continues at coordinate 28,882,916 of OY292314.1, forward strand.
CTCAATTGGTTTAACTCATGTAAATTTAAAAAAAATTTTCTCAGTGTCAAACTTGCGTGAAGATCTCGATAACTCTCGATCGTATAGTATTGATGGTCGCAGCGTTGAAACGGACGGGCTTTTAAAGATATCTAAATTTGATCGCTTTTTGGGACGTCATTGAAGATCTTCTCTTGCCCTATTACTCAATTGGTTCAACGCAAGTAAATTTTAAAAAAAATTTCTAAGTGTCAAACATGCGTGAAGATCTCGATAACTCTCGATCGTATAGTATTGATGGTCGCAGCGTTGAAACGGACGGGCTTTTAAAGATATCTAAAATTTGATCGCTTTTTGGGACGTCATTGGAGATCTTCTCTTGCCCTATTACTCAATTGGTTCAACTCATGTAAATTTTAAAAAAAATTTCTAAGTGTCAAACGTGCGTGAAGATCTCGATAACTATCGATCATATAGTATCGATGGTCGCAGCGTTGAAACGGACGGGCTTTTAAAGATATCTAAAATTTGATTGTTTTTTTTTGACGTCCTCGGACATTTTCTGTTGCCCTATTACTCAATTGGTTCAACTCATGTAAATTTTAAAAAAAAATTCTAAGTGTCAAACGTGCGTGAAGATCTCGATAACTATCGATCGTATAGTATTGATTGTCGCAGCGTTGAAACGGACGGGCTTTTAAAGATATCTAAAATTTGATCGCTTTTTGGGACGTCATTGGAGATCTTCTCTTGCCCTATAACTCAATTGGTTCAAATCATGTAAATTTTAAAAAAAATTTTTAAGTGTCAAACGTGCGTGAAGATCTCGATAACTCTCGATCGTATAGTATTGATGGTCGCAGCGTTGAAACGGACGGGCTTTTAAAGATATCTAAAATTTGATCGCTTTTTGGGACGTCATTGGAGATCTTCTCTTGCCCTATAACTCAATTGGTTCAACTCATGTAAATTTTAAAAAAATTTTCTAAGTGTCAAACGTGCGTGAAGATCTCGATAACTATCGATCGTATAGTATTGATGGTCGCAGCGTTGAAACGGACGGGCTTTTAAAGATATCTAAATTTGATCGCTTTTGGGACGTCATTGAAGATCTTCTCTTCCCCTATTACTCAATTGGTTCAACTCATGTTAATTTTAAAAAAATTTCTCAGTGTCAAACTTGCGTGAAGATCTCGATAACTATCGATCGTATAGTATCGATGGTCGCAGCGTTGAAACGGACGGGCTTTTAAAGATATCTAAAATTTGATTGCTTTTTGGGACGTCATTGGAGAACTTCTTATGCCCTATTACTCAATTGGTTCAACTCATGTAAATTTTAAAAAAAAATTCTAAGTGTCAAACGTGCGTGAAGATCTCGATAACTCTCGATCGTATAGTTTCGATGGTCGCATCATTGAAACGGACGGGCTTTTAAAAATATCTAAAATTTGATCGCTTTTTGGGACGTCATTGGAGATCTTCTTATGCCCTATTACTCAATTGGTTCAACTCATGTAAATTTTTAAAAAATTTTCTAAGTGTCAAACGTGCGTGAAGATCTCGATAACTCTCGATCGTATAGTATTGATGGTCGCAGCGTTGAAACGGACGGGCTTTTAAAAATATCTAAAATTTGATCGCTTTTTGGGACGTCATTGGTTATCTTCTTATGCCCTATTACTCAATTGGTTCAACTCATGTAAATTTTAAAAAAAATTTCTAAGTGTCAAACGTGCGTGAAGATCTCGATAACTATCGATCGTATAGTATCGATGGTCGCAACGTTGAAACGGACGGGCTTTTAAAGATATCTAAAATTTGATCGCTTTTTGGGACGTCATTGGAGATCTTCTTATGCCCTATTACTCAATTGGTTCAACTCATGTAAATTTTAAAAAAAATTTCTAAGTGTCAAACGTGCGTGAAGATCTCGATAACTATCGATCATATAGTATCGATGGTCGCAGCGTTGAAACGGACGGGCTTTTAAAGATATCTAAAATTTGATTGTTTTTTTTTGACGTCCTCGGACATTTTCTGTTGCCCTATTACTCAATTGGTTCAACTCATGTAAATTTTAAAAAAAAATTCTAAGTGTCAAACGTGCGTGAAGATCTCGATAACTATCGATCGTATAGTATTGATTGTCGCAGCGTTGAAACGGACGGGCTTTTAAAAATATCTAAAATTTGATCGCTTTTTGGGACGTCATTGGTTATCTTCTTATGCCCTATTACTCAATTGGTTCAACTCATGTAAATTTTAAAAAAAATTTCTAAGTGTCAAACGTGCGTGAAGATCTCGATAACTATCGATCATATAGTATCGATGGTCGCAGCGTTGAAACGGACGGGCTTTTAAAGATATCTAAAATTTGATTGTTTTTTTTTGACGTCCTCGGACATTTTCTGTTGCCCTATTACTCAATTGGTTTAACTCATGTAAATTTAAAAAAAAATTTCTCAGTGTCAAACTTGCGTGAAGATCTCGATAACTATCGATCGTATAGTATTGATGGTCGCAGCGTTGAAACGGACGGGCTTTTAAAGATATCTAAATTTGATCGCTTTTTGGGACGTCATTGAAGATCTTCTCTTGCCCTATTACTCAATTGGTTCAACGCAAGTAAATTTTAAAAAAAATTTCTAAGTGTCAAACATGCGTGAAGATCTCGATAACTCTCGATCGTATAGTATTGATGGTCGCAGCGTTGAAACGGACGGGCTTTTAAAGATATCTAAATTTGATCGCTTTTGGGACGTCATTGAAGATCTTCTCTTCCCCTATTACTCAATTGGTTCAACTCATGTAAATTTTAAAAAAAAATTCTAAGTGTCAAACGTGCGTGAAGATCTCGATAACTCTCGATCGTATAGATTCGATGGTCGCATCATTGAAACGGACGGGCTTTTAAAAATATCTAAAATTTGATTGCTTTTTGGGACGTCATTGGAGAACTTCTTATGCCCTATTACTCAATTGGTTCAACTCATGTAAATTTTAAAAAAAAATTCTAAGTGTCAAACGTGCGTGAAGATCTCGATAACTCTCGATCGTATAGTTTCGATGGTCGCATCATTGAAACGGACGGGCTTTTAAAAATATCTAAAATTTGATCGCTTTTTGGGACGTCATTGGAGATCTTCTTATGCCCTATTACTCAATTGGTTCAACTCATGTAAATTTTTAAAAAATTTTCTAAGTGTCAAACGTGCGTGAAGATCTCGATAACTCTCGATCGTATAGTATTGATGGTCGCAGCGTTGAAACGGACGGGCTTTTAAAAATATCTAAAATTTGATCGCTTTTTGGGACGTCATTGGTTATCTTCTTCTGCCCTATTACTGAATTGGTTCAACTCATGTAAATTTTAAAAAAAATTTCTAAGTGTCAAACGTGCGTGAAGATCTCGATAACTATCGATCGTATAGTATCGATGGTCGCAGCGTTGAAACGGACGGGCTTTTAAAGATATCTAAAATTTGATCGCTTTTTGGGACGTCATTGGTTATCTTCTTATGCCCTATTACTCAATTGGTTCAACTCATGTAAATTTTAAAAAAAATTTCTAAGTGTCAAACGTGCGTGAAGATCTCGATAACTATCGATCATATAGTATCGATGGTCGCAGCGTTGAAACGGACGGGCTTTTAAAGATATCTAAAATTTGATTGTTTTTTTTTGACGTCCTCGGACATTTTCTGTTGCCCTATTACTCAATTGGTTCAACTCATGTAAATTTTAAAAAAAAATTCTAAGTGTCAAACGTGCGTGAAGATCTCGATAACTATCGATCGTATAGTATTGATTGTCGCAGCGTTGAAACGGACGGGCTTTTAAAAATATCTAAAATTTGATCGCTTTTTGGGACGTCATTGGTTATCTTCTTATGCCCTATTACTCAATTGGTTCAACTCATGTAAATTTTAAAAAAAATTTCTAAGTGTCAAACGTGCGTGAAGATCTCGATAACTATCGATCATATAGTATCGATGGTCGCAGCGTTGAAACGGACGGGCTTTTAAAGATATCTAAAATTTGATTGTTTTTTTTTGACGTCCTCGGACATTTTCTGTTGCCCTATTACTCAATTGGTTTAACTCATGTAAATTTAAAAAAAAATTTCTCAGTGTCAAACTTGCGTGAAGATCTCGATAACTATCGATCGTATAGTATCGATGGTCGCAGCGTTGAAAGGGACGGGCTTTTACAGATATCTAAAATTTGATTGCTTTTTGGGACGTCATTGGAGAACTTCTTATGCCCTATTACTCAAATGGTTCAACTCATGTAAATTTTAAAAAAAAATTTTAAGTGTCAAACGTGCGTGAAGATCTCGATAACTCTCGATCGTATAGTTTCGATGGTCGCATCATTGAAACGGACGGGCTTTTAAAAATATCTAAAATTTGATCGCTTTTTGGGACGTCATTGGAGATCTTCTTATGCCCTATTACTCAATTGGTTCAACTCATGTAAATTTTTAAAAAATTTTCTAAGTGTCAAACGTGCGTGAAGATCTCGATAACTCTCGATCGTATAGTATTGATGGTCGCAGCGTTGAAACGGACGGGCTTTTAAAAATATCTAAAATTTGATCGCTTTTTGGGACGTCATTGGTTATCTTCTTATGCCCTATTACTCAATTGGTTCAACTCATGTAAATTTTAAAAAAAATTTCTAAGTGTCAAACGTGCGTGAAGATCTCGATAACTATCGATCGTATAGTATCGATGGTCGCAGCGTTGAAACGGACGGGCTTTTAAAGATATCTAAAATTTGATCGCTTTTTGGGACGTCATTGGAGATCTTCTTATGCCCTATTACTCAATTGGTTCAACTCATGTAAATTTTAAAAAAAAATTCTAAGTGTCAAACGTGCGTGAAGATCTCGATAACTATCGATCGTATAGTATTGATTGTCGCAGCGTTGAAACGGACGGGCTTTTAAAAATATCTAAAATTTGATCGCTTTTTGGGACGTCATTGGTTATCTTCTTATGCCCTATTACTCAATTGGTTCAACTCATGTAAATTTTAAAAAAAATTTCTAAGTGTCAAACGTGCGTGAAGATCTCGATAACTATCGATCGTATAGTATCGATGGTCGCAGCGTTGAAACGGACGGGCTTTTAAAGATATCTAAAATTTGATCGCTTTTTGGGACGTCATTGGAGATCTTCTTATGCCCTATTACTCAATTGGTTCAACTCATGTAAATTTTAAAAAAAAATTCTAAGTGTCAAACGTGCGTGAAGATCTCGATAACTATCGATCGTATAGTATTGATTGTCGCAGCGTTGAAACGGACGGGCTTTTAAAAATATCTAAAATTTGATCGCTTTTTGGGACGTCATTGGTTATCTTCTTATGCCCTATTACTCAATTGGTTCAACTCATGTAAATTTTAAAAAAAAATTCTAAGTGTCAAACGTGCGTGAAGATCTCGATAACTATCGATCGTATAGTATTGATTGTCGCAGCGTTGAAACGGACGGGCTTTTAAAAATATCTAAAATTTGATCGCTTTTTGGGACGTCATTGGTTATCTTCTTATGCCCTATTACTCAATTGGTTCAACTCATGTAAATTTTAAAAAAAATTTCTAAGTGTCAAACGTGCGTGAAGATCTCGATAACTATCGATCGTATAGTATCGATGGTCGCAGCGTTGAAACGGACGGGCTTTTAAAGATATCTAAAATTTGATCGCTTTTTGGGACGTCATTGGAGATCTTCTTATGCCCTATTACTCAATTGGTTCAACTCATGTAAATTTTAAAAAAAAATTCTAAGTGTCAAACGTGCGTGAAGATCTCGATAACTCTCGATCGTATAGTATTGATGGTCGCAGCGTTGAAACGGACGGGCTTTTAAAAATATCTAAAATTTGATCGCTTTTTGGGACGTCATTGGTTATCTTCTTATGCCCTATTACTCAATTGGTTCAACTCATGTAAATTTTAAAAAAAATTTCTAAGTGTCAAACGTGCGTGAAGATCTCGATAACTATCGATCATATAGTATCGATGGTCGCAGCGTTGAAACGGACGGGCTTTTAAAGATATCTAAAATTTGATTGTTTTTTTTTGACGTCCTCGGACATTTTCTGTTGCCCTATTACTCAATTGGTTTAACTCATGTAAATTTAAAAAAAAATTTCTCAGTGTCAAACTTGCGTGAAGATCTCGATAACTATCGATCGTATAGAATCGATGGTCGCAGCGTTGAAAGGGACGGGCTTTTAAAGATATCTAAAATTTGATTGCTTTTTGGGACGTCATTGGAGAACTTCTTATGCCCTATTACTCAATTGGTTCAACTCATGTAAATTTTAAAAAAAAATTCTAAGTGTCAAACGTGCGTGAAGATCTCGATAACTCTCGATCGTATAGTTTCGATGGTCGCATCATTGAAACGGACGGGCTTTTAAAAATATCTAAAATTTGATCGCTTTTTGGGACGTCATTGGAGATCTTCTTATGCCCTATTACTCAATTGGTTCAACTCATGTAAATTTTTAAAAAATTTTCTAAGTGTCAAACGTGCGTGAAGATCTCGATAACTCTCGATCGTATAGTATTGATGGTCGCAGCGTTGAAACGGACGGGCTTTTAAAGATATCTAAAATTTGATCGCTTTTTGGGACGTCATTGGAGATCTTCTCTTGCCCTATAACTCAATTGGTTCAACTCATGGAAATTTTAAAAAAATTTTCTAAGTGTCAAACGTGCGTGAAGATCTCGATAACTATCGATCATATAGTATCGATGGTCGCAGCGTTGAAACGGACGGGCTTTTAAAGATATCTAAAATTTGATTGTTTTTTTTTGACGTCCTCGGACATTTTCTGTTGCCCTATTACTCAATTGGTTTAACTCATGTAAATTTAAAAAAAAATTTCTCAGTGTCAAACTTGCGTGAAGATCTCGATAACTCTCGATCGTATAGTATTGATGGTCGCAGCGTTGAAACGGACGGGCTTTTAAAAATATCTAAAATTTGATCGCTTTTTGGGACGTCATTGGATATCTTCTTATGCCCTATTACTCAATTGGTTCAACTCATGTAAATTTTAAAAAAAATTTCTAAGTGTCAAACGTGCGTGAAGATCTCGATAACTATCGATCGTATAGTATCGATGGTCGCAGCGTTGAAACGGACGGGCTTTTAAAGATATCTAAAATTTGATCGCTTTTTGGGACGTCATTGGAGATCTTCTTATGCCCTATTACTCAATTGGTTCAACTCATGTAAATTTTAAAAAAAATTTCTAAGTGTCAAACGTGCGTGAAGATCTCGATAACTATCGATCGTATAGTATCGATGGTCGCAGCGTTGAAACGGACGGGCTTTTAAAGATATCTAAAATTTGATCGCTTTTTGGGACGTCATTGGTTATCTTCTTATGCCCTATTACTCAATTGGTTCAACTCATGTAAATTTTTAAAAAATTTTCTAAGTGTCAAACGTGCGTGAAGATCTCGATAACTCTCGATCGTATAGTATTGATGGTCGCAGCGTTGAAACGGACGGGCTTTTAAAAATATCTAAAATTTGATCGCTTTTTGGGACGTCATTGGTTATCTTCTTATGCCCTATTACTCAATTGGTTCAACTCATGTAAATTTTAAAAAAAATTTCTAAGTGTCAAACGTGCGTGAAGATCTCGATAACTATCGATCATATAGTATCGATGGTCGCAGCGTTGAAACGGACGGGCTTTTAAAGATATCTAAAATTTGATTGTTTTTTTTTGACGTCCTCGGACATTTTCTGTTGCCCTATTACTCAATTGGTTTAACTCATGTAAATTTAAAAAAAAATTTCTCAGTGTCAAACTTGCGTGAAGATCTCGATAACTATCGATCGTATAGAATCGATGGTCGCAGCGTTGAAAGGGACGGGCTTTTAAAGATATCTAAAATTTGATTGCTTTTTGGGACGTCATTGGAGAACTTCTTATGCCCTATTACTCAATTGGTTCAACTCATGTAAATTTTAAAAAAAAATTCTAAGTGTCAAACGTGCGTGAAGATCTCGATAACTCTCGATCGTATAGTTTCGATGGTCGCATCATTGAAACGGACGGGCTTTTAAAAATATCTAAAATTTGATCGCTTTTTGGGACGTCATTGGAGATCTTCTTATGCCCTATTACTCAATTGGTTCAACTCATGTAAATTTTTAAAAAATTTTCTAAGTGTCAAACGTGCGTGAAGATCTCGATAACTCTCGATCGTATAGTATTGATGGTCGCAGCGTTGAAACGGACGGGCTTTTAAAGATATCTAAAATTTGATCGCTTTTTGGGACGTCATTGGAGATCTTCTCTTGCCCTATAACTCAATTGGTTCAACTCATGTAAATTTTAAAAAAATTTTCTAAGTGTCAAACGTGCGTGAAGATCTCGATAACTCTCGATCGTATAGTATTGATGGTCGCAGCGTTGAAACGGACGGGCTTTTAAAAATATCTAAAATTTGATCGCTTTTTGGGACGTCATTGGATATCTTCTTATGCCCTATTACTCAATTGGTTCAACTCATGTAAATTTTAAAAAAAATTTCTAAGTGTCAAACGATCGTGAAGATCTCGATAACTATCGATCGTATAGTATCGATGGTCGCAGCGTTGAAACGGACGGGCTTTTAAAGATATCTAAAATTTGATCGCTTTTTGGGACGTCATTGGAGATCTTCTTATGCCCTATTACTCAATTGGTTCAACTCATGTAAATTTTAAAAAAAATTTCTAAGTGTCAAACGTGCGTGAAGATCTCGATAACTATCGATCGTATAGTATCGATGGTCGCAGCGTTGAAACGGACGGGCTTTTAAAGATATCTAAAATTTGATCGCTTTTTGGGACGTCATTGGTTATCTTCTTATGCCCTATTACTCAATTGGTTCAACTCATGTAAATTTTTAAAAAATTTTCTAAGTGTCAAACGTGCGTGAAGATCTCGATAACTCTCGATCGTATAGTATTGATGGTCGCAGCGTTGAAACGGACGGGCTTTTAAAGATATCTAAAATTTGATCGCTTTTTGGGACGTCATTGGAGATCTTCTCTTGCCCTATAACTCAATTGGTTCAACTCATGGAAATTTTAAAAAAATTTTCTAAGTGTCAAACGTGCGTGAAGATCTCGATAACTATCGATCATATAGTATCGATGGTCGCAGCGTTGAAACGGACGGGCTTTTAAAGATATCTAAAATTTGATTGTTTTTTTTTGACGTCCTCGGACATTTTCTGTTGCCCTATTACTCAATTGGTTTAACTCATGTAAATTTAAAAAAAAATTTCTCAGTGTCAAACTTGCGTGAAGATCTCGATAACTCTCGATCGTATAGTATTGATGGTCGCAGCGTTGAAACGGACGGGCTTTTAAAAATATCTAAAATTTGATCGCTTTTTGGGACGTCATTGGATATCTTCTTATGCCCTATTACTCAATTGGTTCAACTCATGTAAATTTTAAAAAAAATTTCTAAGTGTCAAACGTGCGTGAAGATCTCGATAACTATCGATCGTATAGTATCGATGGTCGCAGCGTTGAAACGGACGGGCTTTTAAAGATATCTAAAATTTGATCGCTTTTTGGGACGTCATTGGAGATCTTCTTATGCCCTATTACTCAATTGGTTCAACTCATGTAAATTTTAAAAAAAATTTCTAAGTGTCAAACGTGCGTGAAGATCTCGATAACTATCGATCGTATAGTATCGATGGTCGCAGCGTTGAAACGGACGGGCTTTTAAAGATATCTAAAATTTGATCGCTTTTTGGGACGTCATTGGTTATCTTCTTATGCCCTATTACTCAATTGGTTCAACTCATGTAAATTTTTAAAAAATTTTCTAAGTGTCAAACGTGCGTGAAGATCTCGATAACTCTCGATCGTATAGTATTGATGGTCGCAGCGTTGAAACGGACGGGCTTTTAAAAATATCTAAAATTTGATCGCTTTTTGGGACGTCATTGGTTATCTTCTTATGCCCTATTACTCAATTGGTTCAACTCATGTAAATTTTAAAAAAAATTTCTAAGTGTCAAACGTGCGTGAAGATCTCGATAACTATCGATCATATAGTATCGATGGTCGCAGCGTTGAAACGGACGGGCTTTTAAAGATATCTAAAATTTGATTGTTTTTTTTTGACGTCCTCGGACATTTTCTGTTGCCCTATTACTCAATTGGTTTAACTCATGTAAATTTAAAAAAAAATTTCTCAGTGTCAAACTTGCGTGAAGATCTCGATAACTATCGATCGTATAGAATCGATGGTCGCAGCGTTGAAAGGGACGGGCTTTTAAAGATATCTAAAATTTGATTGCTTTTTGGGACGTCATTGGAGAACTTCTTATGCCCTATTACTCAATTGGTTCAACTCATGTAAATTTTAAAAAAAAATTCTAAGTGTCAAACGTGCGTGAAGATCTCGATAACTCTCGATCGTATAGTTTCGATGGTCGCATCATTGAAACGGACGGGCTTTTAAAAATATCTAAAATTTGATCGCTTTTTGGGACGTCATTGGAGATCTTCTTATGCCCTATTACTCAATTGGTTCAACTCATGTAAATTTTTAAAAAATTTTCTAAGTGTCAAACGTGCGTGAAGATCTCGATAACTCTCGATCGTATAGTATTGATGGTCGCAGCGTTGAAACGGACGGGCTTTTAAAGATATCTAAAATTTGATCGCTTTTTGGGACGTCATTGGAGATCTTCTCTTGCCCTATAACTCAATTGGTTCAACTCATGTAAATTTTAAAAAAATTTTCTAAGTGTCAAACGTGCGTGAAGATCTCGATAACTCTCGATCGTATAGTATTGATGGTCGCAGCGTTGAAACGGACGGGCTTTTAAAAATATCTAAAATTTGATCGCTTTTTGGGACGTCATTGGATATCTTCTTATGCCCTATTACTCAATTGGTTCAACTCATGTAAATTTTAAAAAAAATTTCTAAGTGTCAAACGATCGTGAAGATCTCGATAACTATCGATCGTATAGTATCGATGGTCGCAGCGTTGAAACGGACGGGCTTTTAAAGATATCTAAAATTTGATCGCTTTTTGGGACGTCATTGGAGATCTTCTTATGCCCTATTACTCAATTGGTTCAACTCATGTAAATTTTAAAAAAAATTTCTAAGTGTCAAACGTGCGTGAAGATCTCGATAACTATCGATCGTATAGTATCGATGGTCGCAGCGTTGAAACGGACGGGCTTTTAAAGATATCTAAAATTTGATCGCTTTTTGGGACGTCATTGGTTATCTTCTTATGCCCTATTACTCAATTGGTTCAACTCATGTAAATTTTTAAAAAATTTTCTAAGTGTCAAACGTGCGTGAAGATCTCGATAACTCTCGATCGTATAGTATTGATGGTCGCAGCGTTGAAACGGACGGGCTTTTAAAAATATCTAAAATTTGATCGCTTTTTGGGACGTCATTGGTTATCTTCTTATGCCCTATTACTCAATTGGTTCAACTCATGTAAATTTTAAAAAAAATTTCTAAGTGTCAAACGTGCGTGAAGATCTCGATAACTATCGATCATATAGTATCGATGGTCGCAGCGTTGAAACGGACGGGCTTTTAAAGATATCTAAAATTTGATTGTTTTTTTTTGACGTCCTCGGACATTTTCTGTTGCCCTATTACTCAATTGGTTTAACTCATGTAAATTTAAAAAAAAATTTCTCAGTGTCAAACTTGCGTGAAGATCTCGATAACTATCGATCGTATAGTATCGATGGTCGCAGCGTTGAAACGGACGGGCTTTTAAAGATATCTAAAATTTGATCGCTTTTTGGGACGTCATTGGAGATCTTCTTATGCCCTATTACTCAATTGGTTCAACTCATGTAAATTTTTAAAAAATTTTCTAAGTGTCAAACGTGCGTGAAGATCTCGATAACTCTCGATCGTATAGTATCGATGGTCGCAGCGTTGAAACGGACGGGCTTTTAAAGATATCTAAAATTTGATCGCTTTTTGGGACGTCATTGGAGATCTTCTTATGCCCTATTACTCAATTGGTTCAACTCATGTAAATTTTAAAAAAAATTTCTAAGTGTCAAACGTGCGTGAAGATCTCGATAACTATCGATCATATAGTATCGATGGTCGCAGCGTTGAAACGGACGGGCTTTTAAAGATATCTAAAATTTGATCGCTTTTTGGGACGTCATTGGAGATCTTCTCTTGCCCTATAACTCAATTGGTTCAACTCATGTAAATTTTAAAAAAAATTTCTAAGTGTCAAACGTGCGTGAAGATCTCGATAACTATCGATCATATAGTATCGATGGTCGCAGCGTTGAAACGGACGGGCTTTTAAAGATATCTAAAATTTGATTGTTTTTTTTTGACGTCCTCGGACATTTTCTGTTGCCCTATTACTCAATTGGTTTAACTCATGTAAATTTAAAAAAAAATTTCTCAGTGTCAAACTTGCGTGAAGATCTCGATAACTATCGATCGTATAGTATCGATGGTCGCAGCGTTGAAACGGACGGGCTTTTAAAGATATCTAAAATTTGATCGCTTTTTGGGACGTCATTGGAGATCTTCTTATGCCCTATTACTCAATTGGTTCAACTCATGTAAATTTTTAAAAAATTTTCTAAGTGTCAAACGTGCGTGAAGATCTCGATAACTCTCGATCGTATAGTATCGATGGTCGCAGCGTTGAAACGGACGGGCTTTTAAAGATATCTAAAATTTGATCGCTTTTTGGGACGTCATTGGAGATCTTCTTATGCCCTATTACTCAATTGGTTCAACTCATGTAAATTTTAAAAAAAATTTCTAAGTGTCAAACGTGCGTGAAGATCTCGATAACTATCGATCATATAGTATCGATGGTCGCAGCGTTGAAACGGACGGGCTTTTAAAGATATCTAAAATTTGATCGCTTTTTGGGACGTCATTGGAGATCTTCTCTTGCCCTATAACTCAATTGGTTCAACTCATGTAAATTTTAAAAAAAATTTCTAAGTGTCAAACGTGCGTGAAGATCTCGATAACTATCGATCATATAGTATCGATGGTCGCAGCGTTGAAACGGACGGGCTTTTAAAGATATCTAAAATTTGATTGCTTTTTGGGACGTCATTGGAGAACTTCTTATGCCCTATTACTCAATTGGTTCAACTCATGTAAATTTTAAAAAAAATTTCTCAGTGTCAAACTTGCGTGAAGATCTCGATAACTATCGATCGTATAGTATCGATGGTCGCAGCGTTGAAACGGACGGGCTTTTAAAGATATCTAAAATTTGATCGCTTTTTGGGACGTCATTGGAGATCTTCTTATGCCCTATTACTCAATTGGTTCAACTCATGTAAATTTTTAAAAAATTTTCTAAGTGTCAAACGTGCGTGAAGATCTCGATAACTATCGATCGTATAGTATCGATGGTCGCAGCGTTGAAACGGACGGGCTTTTAAAGATATCTAAAATTTGATCGCTTTTTGGGACGTCATTGGAGATCTTCTTATGCCCTATTACTCAATTGGTTCAACTCATGTAAATTTTAAAAAAAAATTCTAAGTGTCAAACGTGCGTGAAGATCTCGATAACTATCGATCGTATAGTATTGATTGTCGCAGCGTTGAAACGGACGGGCTTTTAAAAATATCTAAAATTTGATCGCTTTTTGGGACGTCATTGGTTATCTTCTTATGCCCTATTACTCAATTGGTTCAACTCATGTAAATTTTAAAAAAAATTTCTAAGTGTCAAACGTGCGTGAAGATCTCGATAACTATCGATCGTATAGTATCGATGGTCGCAGCGTTGAAACGGACGGGCTTTTAAAGATATCTAAAATTTGATCGCTTTTTGGGACGTCATTGGAGATCTTCTTATGCCCTATTACTCAATTGGTTCAACTCATGTAAATTTTAAAAAAAAATTCTAAGTGTCAAACGTGCGTGAAGATCTCGATAACTATCGATCGTATAGTATTGATTGTCGCAGCGTTGAAACGGACGGGCTTTTAAAAATATCTAAAATTTGATCGCTTTTTGGGACGTCATTGGTTATCTTCTTATGCCCTATTACTCAATTGGTTCAACTCATGTAAATTTAAAAAAAAAATTCTAAGTGTCAAACGTGCGTGAAGATCTCGATAACTATCGATCGTATAGTATTGATTGTCGCAGCGTTGAAACGGACGGGCTTTTAAAAATATCTAAAATTTGATCGCTTTTTGGGACGTCATTGGTTATCTTCTTATGCCCTATTACTCAATTGGTTCAACTCATGTAAATTTTAAAAAAAATTTCTAAGTGTCAAACGTGCGTGAAGATCTCGATAACTATCGATCGTATAGTATCGATGGTCGCAGCGTTGAAACGGACGGGCTTTTAAAGATATCTAAAATTTGATCGCTTTTTGGGACGTCATTGGAGATCTTCTTATGCCCTATTACTCAATTGGTTCAACTCATGTAAATTTTAAAAAAAAATTCTAAGTGTCAAACGTGCGTGAAGATCTCGATAACTATCGATCGTATAGTATTGATTGTCGCAGCGTTGAAACGGACGGGCTTTTAAAAATATCTAAAATTTGATTGTTTTTTTTTGACGTCCTCGGACATTTTCTGTTGCCCTTTTACTCAATTGGTTTAACTCATGTAAATTTAAAAAAAAATTTCTCAGTTTCAAACTTGCGTGAAGATCTCGATAACTATCGATCGTATAGTATCGATGGTCGCAGCGTTGAAATGGACGGGCTTTTAAAGATATCTAAAATTTGATTGCTTTTTGGGACGTCATTGGAGAACTTCTTATGCCCTATTACTCAATTGGTTCAACTCATGTAAATTTTAAAAAAAAATTCTAAGTGTCAAACGTGCGTGAAGATCTCGATAACTCTCGATCGTATAGTTTCGATGGTCGCATCATTGAAACGGACGGGCTTTTAAAAATATCTAAAATTTGATCGCTTTTTGGGACGTCATTGGAGATCTTCTTATGCCCTATTACTCAATTGGTTCAACTCATGTAAATTTTTAAAAAATTTTCTAAGTGTCAAACGTGCGTGAAGATCTCGATAACTCTCGATCGTATAGTATTGATGGTCGCAGCGTTGAAACGGACGGGCTTTTAAAAATATCTAAAATTTGATCGCTTTTTGGGACGTCATTGGTTATCTTCTTATGCCCTATTACTCAATTGGTTCAACTCATGTAAATTTTAAAAAAAATTTCTAAGTGTCAAACGTGCGTGAAGATCTCGATAACTATCGATCATATAGTATCGATGGTCGCAGCGTTGAAACGGACGGGCTTTTAAAGATATCTAAAATTTGATTGTTTTTTTTTGACGTCCTCGGACATTTTCTGTTGCCCTATTACTCAATTGGTTTAACTCATGTAAATTTAAAAAAAAATTTCTCAGTGTCAAACTTGCGTGAAGATCTCGATAACTATCGATCGTATAGAATCGATGGTCGTAGCGTTGAAAGGGACGGGCTTTTAAAGATATCTAAAATTTGATTGCTTTTTGGGACGTCATTGGAGAACTTCTTATGCCCTATTACTCAATTGGTTCAACTCATGTAAATTTAAAAAAAAAATTCTAAGTGTCAAACGTGCGTGAAGATCTCGATAACTCTCGATCGTATAGTTTCGATGGTCGCATCATTGAAACGGACGGGCTTTTAAAAATATCTAAAATTTGATCGCTTTTTGGGACGTCATTGGAGATCTTCTTATGCCCTATTACTCAATTGGTTCAACTCATGTAAATTTTTAAAAAATTTTCTAAGTGTCAAACGTGCGTGAAGATCTCGATAACTCTCGATCGTATAGTATTGATGGTCGCAGCGTTGAAACGGACGGGCTTTTAAAGATATCTAAAATTTGATCGCTTTTTGGGACGTCATTGGAGATCTTCTCTTGCCCTATAACTCAATTGGTTCAACTCATGTAAATTTTAAAAAAATTTTCTAAGTGTCAAACGTGCGTGAAGATCTCGATAACTATCGATCATATAGTATCGATGGTCGCAGCGTTGAAACGGACGGGCTTTTAAAGATATCTAAAATTTGATTGTTTTTTTTTGACGTCCTCGGACATTTTCTGTTGCCCTATTACTCAATTGGTTTAACTCATGTAAATTTAAAAAAAAATTTCTCAGTGTCAAACTTGCGTGAAGATCTCGATAACTATCGATCGTATAGTATCGATGGTCGCAGCGTTGAAACGGACGGGCTTTTAAAGATATCTAAAATTTGATCGCTTTTTGGGACGTCATTGGAGATCTTCTTATGCCCTATTACTCAATTGGTTCAACTCATGTAAATTTTTAAAAAATTTTCTAAGTGTCAAACGTGCGTGAAGATCTCGATAACTCTCGATCGTATAGTATTGATGGTCGCAGCGTTGAAACGGACGGGCTTTTAAAAATATCTAAAATTTGATCGCTTTTTGGGACGTCATTGGATATCTTCTTATGCCCTATTACTCAATTGGTTCAACTCATGTAAATTTTAAAAAAAATTTCTAAGTGTCAAACGTGCGTGAAGATCTCGATAACTATCGATCGTATAGTATCGATGGTCGCAGCGTTGAAACGGACGGGCTTTTAAAGATATCTAAAATTTGATCGCTTTTTGGGACGTCATTGGAGATCTTCTTATGCCCTATTACTCAATTGGTTCAACTCATGTAAATTTTAAAAAAAATTTCTAAGTGTCAAACGTGCGTGAAGATCTCGATAACTATCGATCGTATAGTATCGATGGTCGCAGCGTTGAAACGGACGGGCTTTTAAAGATATCTAAAATTTGATCGCTTTTTGGGACGTCATTGGTTATCTTCTTATGCCCTATTACTCAATTGGTTCAACTCATGTAAATTTTTAAAAAATTTTCTAAGTGTCAAACGTGCGTGAAGATCTCGATAACTCTCGATCGTATAGTATTGATGGTCGCAGCGTTGAAACGGACGGGCTTTTAAAAATATCTAAAATTTGATCGCTTTTTGGGACGTCATTGGTTATCTTCTTATGCCCTATTACTCATTTGGTTCAACTCATGTAAATTTTAAAAAAAATTTCTAAGTGTCAAACGTGCGTGAAGATCTCGATAACTATCGATCATATAGTATCGATGGTCGCAGCGTTGAAACGGACGGGCTTTTAAAGATATCTAAAATTTGATTGTTTTTTTTTGACGTCCTCGGACATTTTCTGTTGCCCTATTACTCAATTGGTTTAACTCATGTAAATTTAAAAAAAAATTTCTCAGTGTCAAACTTGCGTGAAGATCTCGATAACTATCGATCGTATAGAATCGATGGTCGCAGCGTTGAAAGGGACGGGCTTTTAAAGATATCTAAAATTTGATTGCTTTTTGGGACGTCATTGGAGAACTTCTTATGCCCTATTACTCAATTGGTTCAACTCATGTAAATTTAAAAAAAAAATTCTAAGTGTCAAACGTGCGTGAAGATCTCGATAACTCTCGATCGTATAGTTTCGATGGTCGCATCATTGAAACGGACGGGCTTTTAAAAATATCTAAAATTTGATCGCTTTTTGGGACGTCATTGGAGATCTTCTTATGCCCTATTACTCAATTGGTTCAACTCATGTAAATTTTTAAAAAATTTTCTAAGTGTCAAACGTGCGTGAAGATCTCGATAACTCTCGATCGTATAGTATTGATGGTCGCAGCGTTGAAACGGACGGGCTTTTAAAGATATCTAAAATTTGATCGCTTTTTGGGACGTCATTGGAGATCTTCTCTTGCCCTATAACTCAATTGGTTCAACTCATGTAAATTTTAAAAAAATTTTCTAAGTGTCAAACGTGCGTGAAGATCTCGATAACTATCGATCATATAGTATCGATGGTCGCAGCGTTGAAACGGACGGGCTTTTAAAGATATCTAAAATTTGATTGTTTTTTTTTGACGTCCTCGGACATTTTCTGTTGCCCTATTACTCAATTGGTTTAACTCATGTAAATTTAAAAAAAAATTTCTCAGTGTCAAACTTGCGTGAAGATCTCGATAACTATCGATCGTATAGTATCGATGGTCGCAGCGTTGAAACGGACGGGCTTTTAAAGATATCTAAAATTTGATCGCTTTTTGGGACGTCATTGGAGATCTTCTTATGCCCTATTACTCAATTGGTTCAACTCATGTAAATTTTTAAAAAATTTTCTAAGTGTCAAACGTGCGTGAAGATCTCGATAACTCTCGATCGTATAGTATTGATGGTCGCAGCGTTGAAACGGACGGGCTTTTAAAAATATCTAAAATTTGATCGCTTTTTGGGACGTCATTGGATATCTTCTTATGCCCTATTACTCAATTGGTTCAACTCATGTAAATTTTAAAAAAAATTTCTAAGTGTCAAACGTGCGTGAAGATCTCGATAACTATCGATCGTATAGTATCGATGGTCGCAGCGTTGAAACGGACGGGCTTTTAAAGATATCTAAAATTTGATCGCTTTTTGGGACGTCATTGGAGATCTTCTTATGCCCTATTACTCAATTGGTTCAACTCATGTAAATTTTAAAAAAAATTTCTAAGTGTCAAACGTGCGTGAAGATCTCGATAACTATCGATCGTATAGTATCGATGGTCGCAGCGTTGAAACGGACGGGCTTTTAAAGATATCTAAAATTTGATCGCTTTTTGGGACGTCATTGGTTATCTTCTTATGCCCTATTACTCAATTGGTTCAACTCATGTAAATTTTTAAAAAATTTTCTAAGTGTCAAACGTGCGTGAAGATCTCGATAACTCTCGATCGTATAGTATTGATGGTCGCAGCGTTGAAACGGACGGGCTTTTAAAAATATCTAAAATTTGATCGCTTTTTGGGACGTCATTGGTTATCTTCTTATGCCCTATTACTCATTTGGTTCAACTCATGTAAATTTTAAAAAAAATTTCTAAGTGTCAAACGTGCGTGAAGATCTCGATAACTATCGATCATATAGTATCGATGGTCGCAGCGTTGAAACGGACGGGCTTTTAAAGATATCTAAAATTTGATTGTTTTTTTTTGACGTCCTCGGACATTTTCTGTTGCCCTATTACTCAATTGGTTTAACTCATGTAAATTTAAAAAAAAATTTCTCAGTGTCAAACTTGCGTGAAGATCTCGATAACTATCGATCGTATAGAATCGATGGTCGCAGCGTTGAAAGGGACGGGCTTTTAAAGATATCTAAAATTTGATTGCTTTTTGGGACGTCATTGGAGAACTTCTTATGCCCTATTACTCAATTGGTTCAACTCATGTAAATTTAAAAAAAAAATTCTAAGTGTCAAACGTGCGTGAAGATCTCGATAACTCTCGATCGTATAGTTTCGATGGTCGCATCATTGAAACGGACGGGCTTTTAAAAATATCTAAAATTTGATCGCTTTTTGGGACGTCATTGGAGATCTTCTTATGCCCTATTACTCAATTGGTTCAACTCATGTAAATTTTTAAAAAATTTTCTAAGTGTCAAACGTGCGTGAAGATCTCGATAACTCTCGATCGTATAGTATTGATGGTCGCAGCGTTGAAACGGACGGGCTTTTAAAGATATCTAAAATTTGATCGCTTTTTGGGACGTCATTGGAGATCTTCTCTTGCCCTATAACTCAATTGGTTCAACTCATGTAAATTTTAAAAAAATTTTCTAAGTGTCAAACGTGCGTGAAGATCTCGATAACTATCGATCATATAGTATCGATGGTCGCAGCGTTGAAACGGACGGGCTTTTAAAGATATCTAAAATTTGATTGTTTTTTTTTGACGTCCTCGGACATTTTCTGTTGCCCTATTACTCAATTGGTTTAACTCATGTAAATTTAAAAAAAAATTTCTCAGTGTCAAACTTGCGTGAAGATCTCGATAACTATCGATCGTATAGTATCGATGGTCGCAGCGTTGAAACGGACGGGCTTTTAAAGATATCTAAAATTTGATCGCTTTTTGGGACGTCATTGGAGATCTTCTTATGCCCTATTACTCAATTGGTTCAACTCATGTAAATTTTTAAAAAATTTTCTAAGTGTCAAACGTGCGTGAAGATCTCGATAACTCTCGATCGTATAGTATCGATGGTCGCAGCGTTGAAACGGACGGGCTTTTAAAGATATCTAAAATTTGATCGCTTTTTGGGACGTCATTGGAGATCTTCTTATGCCCTATTACTCAATTGGTTCAACTCATGTAAATTTTAAAAAAAATTTCTAAGTGTCAAACGTGCGTGAAGATCTCGATAACTATCGATCATATAGTATCGATGGTCGCAGCGTTGAAACGGACGGGCTTTTAAAGATATCTAAAATTTGATCGCTTTTTGGGACGTCATTGGAGATCTTCTCTTGCCCTATAACTCAATTGGTTCAACTCATGTAAATTTTAAAAAAAATTTCTAAGTGTCAAACGTGCGTGAAGATCTCGATAACTATCGATCATATAGTATCGATGGTCGCAGCGTTGAAACGGACGGGCTTTTAAAGATATCTAAAATTTGATTGTTTTTTTTTGACGTCCTCGGACATTTTCTGTTGCCCTATTACTCAATTGGTTTAACTCATGTAAATTTAAAAAAAAATTTCTCAGTGTCAAACTTGCGTGAAGATCTCGATAACTATCGATCGTATAGTATCGATGGTCGCAGCGTTGAAACGGACGGGCTTTTAAAGATATCTAAAATTTGATCGCTTTTTGGGACGTCATTGGAGATCTTCTTATGCCCTATTACTCAATTGGTTCAACTCATGTAAATTTTTAAAAAATTTTCTAAGTGTCAAACGTGCGTGAAGATCTCGATAACTCTCGATCGTATAGTATCGATGGTCGCAGCGTTGAAACGGACGGGCTTTTAAAGATATCTAAAATTTGATCGCTTTTTGGGACGTCATTGGAGATCTTCTCTTGCCCTATAACTCAATTGGTTCAACTCATGTAAATTTTAAAAAAAATTTCTAAGTGTCAAACGTGCGTGAAGATCTCGATAACTATCGATCATATAGTATCGATGGTCGCAGCGTTGAAACGGACGGGCTTTTAAAGATATCTAAAATTTGATCGCTTTTTGGGACGTCATTGGAGATCTTCTCTTGCCCTATAACTCAATTGGTTCAACTCATGTAAATTTTAAAAAAAATTTCTAAGTGTCAAACGTGCGTGAAGATCTCGATAACTATCGATCGTATAGTATCGATGGTCGCAGCGTTGAAACGGACGGGCTTTTAAAGATATCTAAAATTTGATCGCTTTTTGGGACGTCATTGGAGATCTTCTTATGCCCTATTACTCAATTGGTTCAACTCATGTAAATTTTAAAAAAAATTTCTAAGTGTCAAACGTGCGTGAAGATCTCGATAACTATCGATCATATAGTATCGATGGTCGCAGCGTTGAAACGGACGGGCTTTTAAAGATATCTAAAATTTGATCGCTTTTTGGGACGTCATTGGAGATCTTCTCTTGCCCTATAACTCAATTGGTTCAACTCATGTAAATTTTAAAAAAAATTTCTAAGTGTCAAACGTGCGTGAAGATCTCGATAACTATCGATCATATAGTATCGATGGTCGCAGCGTTGAAACGGACGGGCTTTTAAAGATATCTAAAATTTGATCGCTTTTTGGGACGTCATTGGAGATCTTCTTATGCCCTATTACTCAATTGGTTCAACTCATGTAAATTTTTAAAAAATTTTCTAAGTGTCAAACGTGCGTGAAGATCTCGATAACTCTCGATCGTATAGTATCGATGGTCGCAGCGTTGAAACGGACGGGCTTTTAAAGATATCTAAAATTTGATCGCTTTTTGGGACGTCATTGGAGATCTTCTTATGCCCTATTACTCAATTGGTTCAACTCATGTAAATTTTAAAAAAAATTTCTAAGTGTCAAACGTGCGTGAAGATCTCGATAACTATCGATCATATAGTATCGATGGTCGCAGCGTTGAAACGGACGGGCTTTTAAAGATATCTAAAATTTGATCGCTTTTTGGGACGTCATTGGAGATCTTCTCTTGCCCTATAACTCAATTGGTTCAACTCATGTAAATTTTAAAAAAAATTTCTAAGTGTCAAACGTGCGTGAAGATCTCGATAACTATCGATCATATAGTATCGATGGTCGCAGCGTTGAAACGGACGGGCTTTTAAAGATATCTAAAATTTGATTGTTTTTTTTTGACGTCCTCGGACATTTTCTGTTGCCCTATTACTCAATTGGTTCAACTCATGTAAATTTAAAAAAAAATTTCTCAGTGTCAAACTTGCGTGAAGATCTCGATAACTATCGATCGTATAGTATCGATGGTCGCAGCGTTGAAACGGACGGGCTTTTAAAGATATCTAAAATTTGATTGTTTTTTTTTGACGTCCTCGGACATTTTCTGTTGCCCTATTACTCAATTGGTTCAACTCATGTAAATTTTAAAAAAAAATTCTAAGTGTCAAACGTGCGTGAAGATCTCGATAACTCTCGATCGTATAGTATCGATGGTCGCAGCGTTGAAACGGACGGGCTTTTAAAGATATCTAAAATTTGATCGCTTTTTGGGACGTCATTGGTTATCTTCTTATGCCCTATTACTCAATTGGTTCAACTCATGTAAATTTTAAAAAAACTTCTAAGTGTCAAACGTGCGTGAAGATCTCGATAACTATCGATCATATAGTATCGATGGTCGCAGCGTTGAAACGGACGGGCTTTTAAAGATATCTAAAATTTGATTGTTTTTTTTTGACGTCCTCGGACATTTTCTGTTGCCCTATTACTCAATTGGTTCAACTCATGTAAATTTTAAAAAAAAATTCTAAGTGTCAAACGTGCGTGAAGATCTCGATAACTATCGATCGTATAGTATTGATTGTCGCAGCGTTGAAACGGACGGGCTTTTAAAAATATCTAAAATTTGATCGCTTTTTGGGACGTCATTGGTTATCTTCTTATGCCCTATTACTCAATTGGTTCAACTCATGTAAATTTTAAAAAAACTTCTAAGTGTCAAACGTGCGTGAAGATCTCGATAACTATCGATCATATAGTATCGATGGTCGCAGCGTTGAAACGGACGGGCTTTTAAAGATATCTAAAATTTGATTGTTTTTTTTTGACGTCCTCGGACATTTTCTGTTGCCCTATTACTCAATTGGTTTAACTCATGTAAATTTAAAAAAAAATTTCTCAGTGTCAAACTTGCGTGAAGATCTCGATAACTATCGATCGTATAGTATCGATGGTCGCAGCGTTGAAAGGGACGGGCTTTTAAAGATATCTAAAATTTGATTGCTTTTTGGGACGTCATTGGAGAACTTCTTATGCCCTATTACTCAATTGGTTCAACTCATGTAAATTTTAAAAAAAAATTCTAAGTGTCAAACGTGCGTGAAGATCTCGATAACTCTCGATCGTATAGTATTGATGGTCGCAGCGTTGAAACGGACGGGCTTTTAAAAATATCTAAAATTTGATCGCTTTTTGGGACGTCATTGGTTATCTTCTTATGCCCTATTACTCAATTGGTTCAACTCATGTAAATTTTAAAAAAAATTTCTAAGTGTCAAACGTGCGTGAAGATCTCGATAACTCTCGATCGTATAGTATTGATGGTCGCAGCGTTGAAACGGACGGGCTTTTAAAGATATCTAAAATTTGATCGCTTTTTGGGACGTCATTGAAGATCTTCTCTTGCCCTATAACTCAATTGGTTCAACTCATGTAAATTTTAAAAAAATTTTCTAAGTGTCAAACGTGCGTGAAGATCTCGATAACTATCGATCATATAGTATCGATGGTCGCAGCGTTGAAACGGACGGGCTTTTAAAGATATCTAAAATTTGATTGTTTTTTTTTGACGTCCTCGGACATTTTCTGTTGCCCTATTACTCAATTGGTTTAACTCATGTAAATTAAAAAAAAAATTTCTCAGTGTCAAACTTGCGTGAAGATCTCGATAACTATCGATCGTATAGTATCGATGGTCGCAGCGTTGAAACGGACGGGCTTTTAAAGATATCTAAAATTTGATCGCTTTTTGGGACGTCATTGGAGAACTTCTTATGCCCTATTACTCAATTGGTTCAACTCATGTAAATTTTAAAAAAAATTTCTAAGTGTCAAACGTGCGTGAAGATCTCGATAACTATCGATCATATAGTATCGATGGTCGCAGCGTTGAAACGGACGGGCTTTTAAAGATATCTAAAATTTGATTGTTTTTTTTTGACGTCCTCGGACATTTTCTGTTGCCCTATTACTCAATTGGTTCAACTCATGTAAATTTTAAAAAAAAATTCTAAGTGTCAAACGTGCGTGAAGATCTCGATAACTATCGATCGTATAGTATTGATTGTCGCAGCGTTGAAACGGACGGGCTTTTAAAAATATCTAAAATTTGATCGCTTTTTGGGACGTCATTGGTTATCTTCTTATGCCCTATTACTCAATTGGTTCAACTCATGTAAATTTTAAAAAAACTTCTAAGTGTCAAACGTGCGTGAAGATCTCGATAACTATCGATCATATAGTATCGATGGTCGCAGCGTTGAAACGGACGGGCTTTTAAAGATATCTAAAATTTGATTGTTTTTTTTTGACGTCCTCGGACATTTTCTGTTGCCCTATTACTCAATTGGTTTAACTCATGTAAATTTAAAAAAAAATTTCTCAGTGTCAAACTTGCGTGAAGATCTCGATAACTATCGATCGTATAGTATCGATGGTCGCAGCGTTGAAAGGGACGGGCTTTTAAAGATATCTAAAATTTGATTGCTTTTTGGGACGTCATTGGAGAACTTCTTATGCCCTATTACTCAATTGGTTCAACTCATGTAAATTTTAAAAAAAAATTCTAAGTGTCAAACGTGCGTGAAGATCTCGATAACTCTCGATCGTATAGTATTGATGGTCGCAGCGTTGAAACGGACGGGCTTTTAAAAATATCTAAAATTTGATCGCTTTTTGGGACGTCATTGGTTATCTTCTTATGCCCTATTACTCAATTGGTTCAACTCATGTAAATTTTAAAAAAAATTTCTAAGTGTCAAACGTGCGTGAAGATCTCGATAACTCTCGATCGTATAGTATTGATGGTCGCAGCGTTGAAACGGACGGGCTTTTAAAGATATCTAAAATTTGATTGTTTTTTTTTGACGTCCTCGGACATTTTCTGTTGCCCTATTACTCAATTGGTTTAACTCATGTAAATTTAAAAAAAAATTAGTCAGTGTCAAACTTGCGTGAAGATCTCGATAACTATCGATCGTATAGTATCGATGGTCGCAGCGTTGAAAGGGACGGGCTTTTAAAGATATCTAAAATTTGATTGCTTTTTGGGACGTCATTGGAGAACTTCTTATGCCCTATTACTCAATTGGTTCAACTCATGTAAATTTTTAAAAAATTTTCTAAGTGTTAAACGTGCGTGAAGATCTCGATAACTCTCGATCGTATAGTATTGATGGTCGCAGCGTTGAAACGGACGGGCTTTTAAAAATATCTAAAATTTGATCGCTTTTTGGGACGTCATTGGTTATCTTCTTATGCCCTATTACTCAATTGGTTCAACTCATGTAAATTTTAAAAAAAATTTCTAAGTGTCAAACGTGCGTGAAGATCTCGATAACTATCGATCATATAGTATCGATGGTCGCAGCGTTGAAACGGACGGGCTTTTAAAGATATCTAAAATTTGATTGTTTTTTTTTGACGTCCTCGGACATTTTCTGTTGCCCTATTACTCAATTGGTTCAACTCATGTAAATTTAAAAAAAAAATTCTAAGTGTCAAACGTGCGTGAAGATCTCGATAACTATCGATCGTATAGTATTGATTGTCGCAGCGTTGAAACGGACGGGCTTTTAAAAATATCTAAAATTTGATCGCTTTTTGGGACGTCATTGGTTATCTTCTTATGCCCTATTACTCAATTGGTTCAACTCATGTAAATTTTAAAAAAAATTTCTAAGTGTCAAACGTGCGTGAAGATCTCGATAACTATCGATCATATAGTATCGATGGTCGCAGCGTTGAAACGGACGGGCTTTTAAAGATATCTAAAATTTGATTGTTTTTTTTTGACGTCCTCGGACATTTTCTGTTGCCCTATTACTCAATTGGTTTAACTCATGTAAATTTAAAAAAAAATTTCTCAGTGTCAAACTTGCGTGAAGATCTCGATAACTATCGATCGTATAGTATCGATGGTCGCAGCGTTGAAACGGACGGGCTTTTAAAGATATCTAAAATTTGATCGCTTTTTGGGACGTCATTGGAGAACTTCTTATGCCCTATTACTCAATTGGTTCAACTCATGTAAATTTTAAAAAAAATTTCTAAGTGTCAAACGTGCGTGAAGATCTCGATAACTATCGATCATATAGTATCGATGGTCGCAGCGTTGAAACGGACGGGCTTTTAAAGATATCTAAAATTTGATTGTTTTTTTTTGACGTCCTCGGACATTTTCTGTTGCCCTATTACTCAATTGGTTCAACTCATGTAAATTTTAAAAAAAAATTCTAAGTGTCAAACGTGCGTGAAGATCTCGATAACTATCGATCGTATAGTATTGATTGTCGCAGCGTTGAAACGGACGGGCTTTTAAAAATATCTAAAATTTGATCGCTTTTTGGGACGTCATTGGTTATCTTCTTATGCCCTATTACTCAATTGGTTCAACTCATGTAAATTTTAAAAAAACTTCTAAGTGTCAAACGTGCGTGAAGATCTCGATAACTATCGATCATATAGTATCGATGGTCGCAGCGTTGAAACGGACGGGCTTTTAAAGATATCTAAAATTTGATTGTTTTTTTTTGACGTCCTCGGACATTTTCTGTTGCCCTATTACTCAATTGGTTCAACTCATGTAAATTTTAAAAAAAAATTCTAAGTGTCAAACGTGCGTGAAGATCTCGATAACTATCGATCGTATAGTATTGATTGTCGCAGCGTTGAAACGGACGGGCTTTTAAAAATATCTAAAATTTGATCGCTTTTTGGGACGTCATTGGTTATCTTCTTATGCCCTATTACTCAATTGGTTCAACTCATGTAAATTTTAAAAAAACTTCTAAGTGTCAAACGTGCGTGAAGATCTCGATAACTATCGATCATATAGTATCGATGGTCGCAGCGTTGAAACGGACGGGCTTTTAAAGATATCTAAAATTTGATTGTTTTTTTTTGACGTCCTCGGACATTTTCTGTTGCCCTATTACTCAATTGGTTTAACTCATGTAAATTTAAAAAAAAATTTCTCAGTGTCAAACTTGCGTGAAGATCTCGATAACTATCGATCGTATAGTATCGATGGTCGCAGCGTTGAAAGGGACGGGCTTTTAAAGATATCTAAAATTTGATTGCTTTTTGGGACGTCATTGGAGAACTTCTTATGCCCTATTACTCAATTGGTTCAACTCATGTAAATTTTAAAAAAAAATTCTAAGTGTCAAACGTGCGTGAAGATCTCGATAACTCTCGATCGTATAGTATTGATGGTCGCAGCGTTGAAACGGACGGGCTTTTAAAAATATCTAAAATTTGATCGCTTTTTGGGACGTCATTGGTTATCTTCTTATGCCCTATTACTCAATTGGTTCAACTCATGTAAATTTTAAAAAAAATTTCTAAGTGTCAAACGTGCGTGAAGATCTCGATAACTCTCGATCGTATAGTATTGATGGTCGCAGCGTTGAAACGGACGGGCTTTTAAAGATATCTAAAATTTGATCGCTTTTTGGGACGTCATTGAAGATCTTCTCTTGCCCTATAACTCAATTGGTTCAACTCATGTAAATTTTAAAAAAATTTTCTAAGTGTCAAACGTGCGTGAAGATCTCGATAACTATCGATCATATAGTATCGATGGTCGCAGCGTTGAAACGGACGGGCTTTTAAAGATATCTAAAATTTGATTGTTTTTTTTTGACGTCCTCGGACATTTTCTGTTGCCCTATTACTCAATTGGTTTAACTCATGTAAATTTAAAAAAAAATTTCTCAGTGTCAAACTTGCGTGAAGATCTCGATAACTATCGATCGTATAGTATCGATGGTCGCAGCGTTGAAACGGACGGGCTTTTAAAGATATCTAAAATTTGATCGCTTTTTGGGACGTCATTGGAGAACTTCTTATGCCCTATTACTCAATTGGTTCAACTCATGTAAATTTTAAAAAAAATTTCTAAGTGTCAAACGTGCGTGAAGATCTCGATAACTATCGATCATATAGTATCGATGGTCGCAGCGTTGAAACGGACGGGCTTTTAAAGATATCTAAAATTTGATTGTTTTTTTTTGACGTCCTCGGACATTTTCTGTTGCCCTATTACTCAATTGGTTCAACTCATGTAAATTTTAAAAAAAAATTCTAAGTGTCAAACGTGCGTGAAGATCTCGATAACTATCGATCGTATAGTATTGATTGTCGCAGCGTTGAAACGGACGGGCTTTTAAAAATATCTAAAATTTGATCGCTTTTTGGGACGTCATTGGTTATCTTCTTATGCCCTATTACTCAATTGGTTCAACTCATGTAAATTTTAAAAAAACTTCTAAGTGTCAAACGTGCGTGAAGATCTCGATAACTATCGATCATATAGTATCGATGGTCGCAGCGTTGAAACGGACGGGCTTTTAAAGATATCTAAAATTTGATTGTTTTTTTTTGACGTCCTCGGACATTTTCTGTTGCCCTATTACTCAATTGGTTTAACTCATGTAAATTTAAAAAAAAATTTCTCAGTGTCAAACTTGCGTGAAGATCTCGATAACTATCGATCGTATAGTATCGATGGTCGCAGCGTTGAAAGGGACGGGCTTTTAAAGATATCTAAAATTTGATTGCTTTTTGGGACGTCATTGGAGAACTTCTTATGCCCTATTACTCAATTGGTTCAACTCATGTAAATTTTAAAAAAAAATTCTAAGTGTCAAACGTGCGTGAAGATCTCGATAACTCTCGATCGTATAGTATTGATGGTCGCAGCGTTGAAACGGACGGGCTTTTAAAAATATCTAAAATTTGATCGCTTTTTGGGACGTCATTGGTTATCTTCTTATGCCCTATTACTCAATTGGTTCAACTCATGTAAATTTTAAAAAAAATTTCTAAGTGTCAAACGTGCGTGAAGATCTCGATAACTCTCGATCGTATAGTATTGATGGTCGCAGCGTTGAAACGGACGGGCTTTTAAAGATATCTAAAATTTGATTGTTTTTTTTTGACGTCCTCGGACATTTTCTGTTGCCCTATTACTCAATTGGTTTAACTCATGTAAATTTAAAAAAAAATTAGTCAGTGTCAAACTTGCGTGAAGATCTCGATAACTATCGATCGTATAGTATCGATGGTCGCAGCGTTGAAAGGGACGGGCTTTTAAAGATATCTAAAATTTGATTGCTTTTTGGGACGTCATTGGAGAACTTCTTATGCCCTATTACTCAATTGGTTCAACTCATGTAAATTTTTAAAAAATTTTCTAAGTGTTAAACGTGCGTGAAGATCTCGATAACTCTCGATCGTATAGTATTGATGGTCGCAGCGTTGAAACGGACGGGCTTTTAAAAATATCTAAAATTTGATCGCTTTTTGGGACGTCATTGGTTATCTTCTTATGCCCTATTACTCAATTGGTTCAACTCATGTAAATTTTAAAAAAAATTTCTAAGTGTCAAACGTGCGTGAAGATCTCGATAACTATCGATCATATAGTATCGATGGTCGCAGCGTTGAAACGGACGGGCTTTTAAAGATATCTAAAATTTGATTGTTTTTTTTTGACGTCCTCGGACATTTTCTGTTGCCCTATTACTCAATTGGTTCAACTCATGTAAATTTAAAAAAAAAATTCTAAGTGTCAAACGTGCGTGAAGATCTCGATAACTATCGATCGTATAGTATTGATTGTCGCAGCGTTGAAACGGACGGGCTTTTAAAAATATCTAAAATTTGATCGCTTTTTGGGACGTCATTGGTTATCTTCTTATGCCCTATTACTCAATTGGTTCAACTCATGTAAATTTTAAAAAAAATTTCTAAGTGTCAAACGTGCGTGAAGATCTCGATAACTATCGATCATATAGTATCGATGGTCGCAGCGTTGAAACGGACGGGCTTTTAAAGATATCTAAAATTTGATTGTTTTTTTTTGACGTCCTCGGACATTTTCTGTTGCCCTATTACTCAATTGGTTTAACTCATGTAAATTTAAAAAAAAATTTCTCAGTGTCAAACTTGCGTGAAGATCTCGATAACTATCGATCGTATAGTATCGATGGTCGCAGCGTTGAAAGGGACGGGCTTTTAAAGATATCTAAAATTTGATTGCTTTTTGGGACGTCATTGGAGAACTTCTTATGCCCTATTACTCAATTGGTTCAACTCATGTAAATTTTAAAAAAAAATTCTAAGTGTCAAACGTGCGTGAAGATCTCGATCACTCTCGATCGTATAGTTTCGATGGTCGCATCATTGAAACGGACGGGCTTTTAAAAATATCTAAAATTTGATCGCTTTTTGGGACGTCATTGGAGATCTTCTTATGCCCTATTACTCAATTGGTTCAACTCATGTAAATTTTTAAAAAATTTTCTAAGTGTCAAACGTGCGTGAAGATCTCGATAACTCTCGATCGTATAGTATTGATGGTCGCAGCGTTGAAACGGACGGGCTTTTAAAAATATCTAAAATTTGATCGCTTTTTGGGACGTCATTGGTTATCTTCTTATGCCCTATTACTCAATTGGTTCAACTCATGTAAATTTTAAAAAAAATTTCTAAGTGTCAAACGTGCGTGAAGATCTCGATAACTATCGATCGTATAGTATCGATGGTCGCAGCGTTGAAACGGACGGGCTTTTAAAGATATCTAAAATTTGATCGCTTTTTGGGACGTCATTGGAGATCTTCTTATGCCCTATTACTCAATTGGTTCAACTCATGTAAATTTTAAAAAAAAATTCTAAGTGTCAAACGTGCGTGAAGATCTCGATAACTATCGATCGTATAGTATTGATTGTCGCAGCGTTGAAACGGACGGGCTTTTAAAAATATCTAAAATTTGATCGCTTTTTGGGACGTCATTGGTTATCTTCTTATGCCCTATTACTCAATTGGTTCAACTCATGTAAATTTTAAAAAAAATTTCTAAGTGTCAAACGTGCGTGAAGATCTCGATAACTATCGATCATATAGTATCGATGGTCGCAGCGTTGAAACGGACGGGCTTTTAAAGATATCTAAAATTTGATTGTTTTTTTTTGACGTCCTCGGACATTTTCTGTTGCCCTATTACTCAATTGGTTTAACTCATGTAAATTTAAAAAAAAATTTCTCAGTTTCAAACTTGCGTGAAGATCTCGATAACTATCGATCGTATAGTATCGATGGTCGCAGCGTTGAAAGGGACGGGCTTTTAAAGATATCTAAAATTTGATTGCTTTTTGGGACGTCATTGGAGAACTTCTTATGCCCTATTACTCAATTGGTTCAACTCATGTAAATTTTAACAAAAAATTCTAAGTGTCAAACGTGCGTGAAGATCTCGATAACTCTCGATCGTATAGTTTCGATGGTCGCATCATTGAAACGGACGGGCTTTTAAAAATATCTAAAATTTGATCGCTTTTTGGGACGTCATTGGAGATCTTCTTATGCCCTATTACTCAATTGGTTCAACTCATGTAAATTTTTAAAAAATTTTCTAAGTGTCAAACGTGCGTGAAGATCTCGATAACTCTCGATCGTATAGTATTGATGGTCGCAGCGTTGAAACGGACGGGCTTTTAAAAATATCTAAAATTTGATCGCTTTTTGGGACGTCATTGGTTATCTTCTTATGCCCTATTACTCAATTGGTTCAACTCATGTAAATTTTAAAAAAAATTTCTAAGTGTCAAACGTGCGTGAAGATCTCGATAACTATCGATCGTATAGTATCGATGGTCGCAGCGTTGAGACGGACGGGCTTTTAAAGATATCTAAAATTTGATCGCTTTTTGGGACGTCATTGGAGAACTTCTTATGCCCTATTACTCAATTGGTTCAACTCATGTAAATTTTAAAAAAAATTTCTAAGTGTCAAACGTGCGTGAAGATCTCGATAACTATCGATCATATAGTATCGATGGTCGCAGCGTTGAAACGGACGGGCTTTTAAAGATATCTAAAATTTGATTGTTTTTTTTTGACGTCCTCGGACATTTTCTGTTGCCCTATTACTCAATTGGTTCAACTCATGTAAATTTAAAAAAAAAATTCTAAGTGTCAAACGTGCGTGAAGATCTCGATAACTATCGATCGTATAGTATTGATTATCGCAGCGTTGAAACGGACGGGCTTTTAAAAATATCTAAAATTTGATCGCTTTTTGGGACGTCATTGGTTATCTTCTTATGCCCTATTACTCAATTGGTTCAACTCATGTAAATTTTAAAAAAAATTTCTAAGTGTCAAACGTGCGTGAAGATCTCGATAACTATCGATCATATAGTATCGATGGTCGCAGCGTTGAAACGGACGGGCTTTTAAAGATATCTAAAATTTGATTGTTTTTTTTTGACGTCCTCGGACATTTTCTGTTGCCCTATTACTCAATTGGTTTAACTCATGTAAATTTAAAAAAAAATTTCTCAGTGTCAAACTTGCGTGAAGATCTCGATAACTATCGATCGTATAGTATCGATGGTCGCAGCGTTGAAAGGGACGGGCTTTTAAAGATATCTAAAATTTGATTGCTTTTTGGGACGTCATTGGAGAACTTCTTATGCCCTATTACTCAATTGGTTCAACTCATGTAAATTTTAAAAAAAAATTCTAAGTGTCAAACGTGCGTGAAGATCTCGATAACTCTCGATCGTATAGTTTCGATGGTCGCATCATTGAAACGGACGGGCTTTTAAAAATATCTAAAATTTGATCGCTTTTTGGGACGTCATTGGAGATCTTCTTATGACCTATTACTCAATTGGTTCAACTCATGTAAATTTTTAAAAAATTTTCTAAGTGTCAAACGTGCGTGAAGATCTCGATAACTCTCGATCGTATAGTATTGATGGTCGCAGCGTTGAAACGGACGGGCTTTTAAAGATATCTAAAATTTGATCGCTTTTTGGGACGTCATTGGAGATCTTCTCTTGCCCTATAACTCAATTGGTTCAACTCATGTAAATTTTAAAAAAATTTTCTAAGTGTCAAACGTGCGTGAAGATCTCGATAACTATCGATCATATAGTATCGATGGTCGCAGCGTTGAAACGGACGGGCTTTTAAAGATATCTAAAATTTGATTGTTTTTTTTTGACGTCCTCGGACATTTTCTGTTGCCCTATTACTCAATTGGTTTAACTCATGAAAATTTAAAAAAAAATTTCTCAGTGTCAAACTTGCGTGAAGATCTCGATAACTATCGATCGTATAGTATCGATGGTCGCAGCGTTGAAACGGACGGGCTTTTAAAGATATCTAAAATTTGATCGCTTTTTGGGACGTCATTGGAGAACTTCTTATGCCCTATTACTCAATTGGTTCAACTCATGTAAATTTTAAAAAAAAATTCTAAGTGTCAAACGTGCGTGAAGATCTCGATAACTATCGATCGTATAGTATTGATTGTCGCAGCGTTGAAACGGACGGGCTTTTAAAAATATCTAAAATTTGATCGCTTTTTGGGACGTCATTGGTTATCTTCTTATGCCCTATTACTCAATTGGTTCAACTCATGTAAATTTTAAAAAAAATTTCTAAGTGTCAAACGTGCGTGAAGATCTCGATAACTATCGATCATATAGTATCGATGGTCGCAGCGTTGAAACGGACGGGCTTTTAAAGATATCTAAAATTTGATTGTTTTTTTTTGACGTCCTCGGACATTTTCTGTTGCCCTATTACTCAATTGGTTTAACTCATGTAAATTTAAAAAAAAATTTCTCAGTGTCAAACTTGCGTGAAGATCTCGATAACTATCGATCGTATAGTATCGATGGTCGCAGCGTTGAAAGGGACGGGCTTTTAAAGATATCTAAATTTTGATTGCTTTTTGGGACGTCATTGGAGAACTTCTTATGCCCTATTACTCAATTGGTTCAACTCATGTAAATTTTAAAAAAAAATTCTAAGTGTCAAACGTGCGTGAAGATCTCGATAACTCTCGATCGTATAGTTTCGATGGTCGCATCATTGAAACGGACGGGCTTTTAAAAATATCTAAAATTTGATCGCTTTTTGGGACGTCATTGGAGATCTTCTCTTGCCCTATAACTCAATTGGTTCAACTCATGTAAATTTTAAAAAAATTTTCTAAGTGTCAAACGTGCGTGAAGATCTCGATAACTATCGATCATATAGTATCGATGGTCGCAGCGTTGAAACGGACGGGCTTTTAAAGATATCTAAAATTTGATTGTTTTTTTTTTGACGTCCTCGGACATTTTCTGTTGCCCTATTACTCAATTGGTTTAACTCATGTAAATTTAAAAAAAAATTTCTCAGTGTCAAACTTGCTTGAAGATCTCGATAACTATCGATCGTATAGTATCGATGGTCGCAGCGTTGAAACGGACGGGCTTTTAAAGATATCTAAAATTTGATCGCTTTTTGGGACGTCATTGGAGAACTTCTTATGCCCTATTACTCAATTGGTTCAACTCATGTAAATTTTAAAAAAAATTTCTAAGTGTCAAACGTGCGTGAAGATCTCGATAACTATCGATCATATAGTATCGATGGTCGCAGCGTTGAAACGGACGGGCTTTTAAAGATATCTAAAATTTGATTGTTTTTTTTTTGACGTCCTCGGACATTTTCTGTTGCCCTATTACTCAATTGGTTCAACTCATGTAAATTTTAAAAAAAAATTCTAAGTGTCAAACGTGCGTGAAGATCTCGATAACTATCGATCGTATAGTATTGATTGTCGCAGCGTTGAAACGGACGGGCTTTTAAAAATATCTAAAATTTGATCGCTTTTTGGGACGTCATTGGTTATCTTCTTATGCCCTATTACTCAATTGGTTCAACTCATGTAAATTTTAAAAAAAATTTCTAAGTGTCAAACGTGCGTGAAGATCTCGATAACTATCGATCATATAGTATCGATGGTCGCAGCGTTGAAACGGACGGGCTTTTAAAGATATCTAAAATTTGATTGTTTTTTTTTGACGTCCTCGGACATTTTCTGTTGCCCTATTACTCAATTGGTTTAACTCATGTAAATTTAAAAAAAAATTTCTCAGTGTCAAACTTGCGTGAAGATCTCGATAACTATCGATCGTATAGTATCGATGGTCGCAGCGTTGAAAGGGACGGGCTTTTAAAGATATCTAAAATTTGATTGCTTTTTGGGACGTCATTGGAGAACTTCTTATGCCCTATTACTCAATTGGTTCAACTCATGTAAATTTTAAAAAAAAATTCTAAGTGTCAAACGTGCGTGAAGATCTCGATAACTCTCGATCGTATAGTATTGATGGTCGCAGCGTTGAAACGGACGGGCTTTTAAAGATATCTAAAATTTGATTGTTTTTTTTTGACGTCCTCGGACATTTTCTGTTGCCCTATTACTCAATTGGTTCAACTCATGTAAATTTTAAAAAAAAATTCTAAGTGTCAAACGTGCGTGAAGATCTCGATAACTATCGATCGTATAGTATTGATTGTCGCAGCGTTGAAACGGACGGGCTTTTAAAAATATCTAAAATTTGATCGCTTTTTGGGACGTCATTGGTTATCTTCTTATGCCCTATTACTCAATTGGTTCAACTCATGTAAATTTTAAAAAAAATTTCTAAGTGTCAAACGTGCGTGAAGATCTCGATAACTCTCGATCGTATAGTATTGATGGTCGCAGCGTTGAAACGGACGGGCTTTTAAAGATATCTAAAATTTGATTGTTTTTTTTTGACGTCCTCGGACATTTTCTGTTGCCCTATTACTCAATTGGTTTAACTCATGTAAATTTAAAAAAAAATTTCTCAGTGTCAAACTTGCGTGAAGATCTCGATAACTATCGATCGTATAGTATCGATGGTCGCAGCGTTGAAAGGGACGGGCTTTTAAAGATATCTAAAATTTGATTGCTTTTTGGGACGTCATTGGAGAACTTCTTATGCCCTATTACTCAATTGTTTCAACTCATGTAAATTTTTAAAAAATTTTCTAAGTGTCAAACGTGCGTGAAGATCTCGATAACTCTCGATCGTATAGTATTGATGGTCGCAGCGTTGAAACGGACGGGCTTTTAAAAATATCTAAAATTTGATCGCTTTTTGGGACGTCATTGGTTATCTTCTTATGCCCTATTACTCAATTGGTTCAACTCATGTAAATTTTAAAAAAAATTTCTAAGTGTCAAACGTGCGTGAAGATCTCGATAACTATCGATCATATAGTATCGATGGTCGCAGCGTTGAAACGGACGGGCTTTTAAAGATATCTAAAATTTGATTGTTTTTTTTTGACGTCCTCGGACATTTTCTGTTGCCCTATTACTCAATTGGTTCAACTCATGTAAATTTTAAAAAAAAATTCTAAGTGTCAAACGTGCGTGAAGATCTCGATAACTATCGATCGTATAGTATTGATTGTCGCAGCGTTGAAACGGACGGGCTTTTAAAAATATCTAAAATTTGATCGCTTTTTGGGACGTCATTGGTTATCTTCTTATGCCCTATTACTCAATTGGTTCAACTCATGTAAATTTTAAAAAAAATTTCTAAGTGTCAAACGTGCGTGAAGATCTCGATAACTATCGATCATATAGTATCGATGGTCGCAGCGTTGAAACGGACGGGCTTTTAAAGATATCTAAAATTTGATTGTTTTTTTTTGACGTCCTCGGACATTTTCTGTTGCCCTATTACTCAATTGGTTCAACTCATGTAAATTTTAAAAAAAAATTCTAAGTGTCAAACGTGCGTGAAGATCTCGATAACTATCGATCGTATAGTATTGATTGTCGCAGCGTTGAAACGGACGGGCTTTTAAAAATATCTAAAATTTGATCGCTTTTTGGGACGTCATTGGTTATCTTCTTATGCCCTATTACTCAATTGGTTCAACTCATGTAAATTTTAAAAAAAATTTCTAAGTGTCAAACGTGCGTGAAGATCTCGATAACTATCGATCATATAGTATCGATGGTCGCAGCGTTGAAACGGACGGGCTTTTAAAGATATCTAAAATTTGATTGTTTTTTTTTGACGTCCTCGGACATTTTCTGTTGCCCTATTACTCAATTGGTTTAACTCATGTAAATTTAAAAAAAAATTTCTCAGTGTCAAACTTGCGTGAAGATCTCGATAACTATCGATCGTATAGTATCGATGGTCGCAGCGTTGAAAGGGACGGGCTTTTAAAGATATCTAAAATTTGATTGCTTTTTGGGACGTCATTGGAGAACTTCTTATGCCCTATTACTCAATTGGTTCAACTCATGTAAATTTTAAAAAAAAATTCTAAGTGTCAAACGTGCGTGAAGATCTCGATAACTCTCGATCGTATAGTATTGATGGTCGCAGCGTTGAAACGGACGGGCTTTTAAAAATATCTAAAATTTGATCGCTTTTTGGGACGTCATTGGTTATCTTCTTATGCCCTATTACTCAATTGGTTCAACTCATGTAAATTTTAAAAAAAATTTCTAAGTGTCAAACGTGTGTGAAGATCTCGATAACTCTCGATCGTATAGTATTGATGGTCGCAGCGTTGAAACGGACGGGCTTTTAAAGATATCTAAAATTTGATTGTTTTTTTTTGACGTCCTCGGACATTTTCTGTTGCCCTATTACTCAATTGGTTTAACTCATGTAAATTTAAAAAAAAATTTCTCAGTGTCAAACTTGCGTGAAGATCTCGATAACTATCGATCGTATAGTATCGATGGTCGCAGCGTTGAAAGGGACGGGCTTTTAAAGATATCTAAAATTTGATTGCTTTTTGGGACGTCATTGGAGAACTTCTTATGCCCTATTACTCAATTGGTTCAACTCATGTAAATTTTAAAAAAAAATTCTAAGTGTCAAACGTGCGTGAAGATCTCGATAACTCTCGATCGTATAGTATTGATGGTCGCAGCGTTGAAACGGACGGGCTTTTAAAGATATCTAAAATTTGATTGTTTTTTTTTGACGTCCTCGGACATTTTCTGTTGCCCTATTACTCAATTGGTTTAACTCATGTAAATTTAAAAAAAAATTTCTCAGTGTCAAACTTGCTTGAAGATCTCGATAACTATCGATCGTATAGTATCGATGGTCGCAGCGTTGAAACGGACGGGCTTTTAAAGATATCTAAAATTTGATCGCTTTTTGGGACGTCATTGGAGAACTTCTTATGCCCTATTACTCAATTGGTTCAACTCATGTAAATTTTAAAAAAAATTTCTAAGTGTCAAACGTGCGTGAAGATCTCGATAACTATCGATCATATAGTATCGATGGTCGCAGCGTTGAAACGGACGGGCTTTTAAAGATATCTAAAATTTGATTGTTTTTTTTTGACGTCCTCGGACATTTTCTGTTGCCCTATTACTCAATTGGTTCAACTCATGTAAATTTTAAAAAAAAATTCTAAGTGTCAAACGTGCGTGAAGATCTCGATAACTATCGATCGTATAGTATTGATTGTCGCAGCGTTGAAACGGACGGGCTTTTAAAAATATCTAAAATTTGATCGCTTTTTGGGACGTCATTGGTTATCTTCTTATGCCCTATTACTCAATTGGTTCAACTCATGTAAATTTTAAAAAAAATTTCTAAGTGTCAAACGTGCGTGAAGATCTCGATAACTATCGATCATATAGTATCGATGGTCGCAGCGTTGAAACGGACGGGCTTTTAAAGATATCTAAAATTTGATTGTTTTTTTTTGACGTCCTCGGACATTTTCTGTTGCCCTATTACTCAATTGGTTTAACTCATGTAAATTTAAAAAAAAATTTCTCAGTGTCAAACTTGCGTGAAGATCTCGATAACTATCGATCGTATAGTATCGATGGTCGCAGCGTTGAAAGGGACGGGCTTTTAAAGATATCTAAAATTTGATTGCTTTTTGGGACGTCATTGGAGAACTTCTTATGCCCTATTACTCAATTGGTTCAACTCATGTAAATTTTAAAAAAAAATTCTAAGTGTCAAACGTGCGTGAAGATCTCGATAACTCTCGATCGTATAGTATTGATGGTCGCAGCGTTGAAACGGACGGGCTTTTAAAAATATCTAAAATTTGATCGCTTTTTGGGACGTCATTGGTTATCTTCTTATGCCCTATTACTCAATTGGTTCAACTCATGTAAATTTTAAAAAAAATTTTCTAAGTGTCAAACGTGCGTGAAGATCTCGATAACTCTCGATCGTAAAGTATTGATGGTCGCAGCGTTGAAACGGACGGGCTTTTAAAGATATCTAAAATTTGATTGTTTTTTTTTGACGTCCTCGGACATTTTCTGTTGCCCTATTACTCAATTGGTTTAACTCATGTAAATTTAAAAAAAAATTTCTCAGTGTCAAACTTGCGTGAAGATCTCGATAACTATCGATCGTATAGTATCGATGGTCGCAGCGTTGAAAGGGACGGGCTTTTAAAGATATCTAAAATTTGATTGCTTTTTGGGACGTCATTGGAGAACTTCTTATGCCCTATTACTCAATTGGTTCAACTCATGTAAATTTTTAAAAAATTTTCTAAGTGTCAAACGTGCGTGAAGATCTCGATAACTCTCGATCGTATAGTATTGATGGTCGCAGCGTTGAAACGGACGGGCTTTTAAAAATATCTAAAATTTGATCGCTTTTTGGGACGTCATTGGTTATCTTCTTATGCCCTATTACTCAATTGGTTCAACTCATGTAAATTTTAAAAAAAATTTCTAAGTGTCAAACGTGCGTGAAGATCTCGATAACTATCGATCATATAGTATCGATGGTCGCAGCGTTGAAACGGACGGGCTTTTAAAGATATCTAAAATTTGATTGTTTTTTTTTGACGTCCTCGGACATTTTCTGTTGCCCTATTACTCAATTGGTTTAACTCATGTAAATTTAAAAAAAAATTTCTCAGTGTCAAACTTGCGTGAAGATCTCGATAACTATCGATCGTATAGTATCGATGGTCGCAGCGTTGAAAGGGACGGGCTTTTAAAGATATCTAAAATTTGATTGCTTTTTGGGACGTCATTGGAGAACTTCTTATGCCCTATTACTCAATTGGTTCAACTCATGTAAATTTTAAAAAAAAATTCTAAGTGTCAAACGTGCGTGAAGATCTCGATAACTCTCGATCGTATAGTATTGATGGTCGCAGCGTTGAAACGGACGGGCTTTTAAAAATATCTAAAATTTGATCGCTTTTTGGGACGTCATTGGTTATCTTCTTATGCCCTATTACTCAATTGGTTCAACTCATGTAAATTTTAAAAAAAATTTCTAAGTGTCAAACGTGCGTGAAGATCTCGATAACTATCGATCATATAGTATCGATGGTCGCAGCGTTGAAACGGACGGGCTTTTAAAGATATCTAAAATTTGATTGTTTTTTTTTGACGTCCTCGGACATTTTCTGTTGCCCTATTACTCAATTGGTTCAACTCATGTAAATTTTAAAAAAAAATTCTAAGTGTCAAACGTGCGTGAAGATCTCGATAACTATCGATCGTATAGTATTGATTGTCGCAGCGTTGAAACGGACGGGCTTTTAAAAATATCTAAAATTTGATCGCTTTTTGGGACGTCATTGGTTATCTTCTTATGCCCTATTACTCAATTGGTTCAACTCATGTAAATTTTAAAAAAAATTTCTAAGTGTCAAACGTACGTGAAGATCTCGATAACTATCGATCATATAGTATCGATGGTCGCAGCGTTGAAACGGACGGGCTTTTAAAGATATCTAAAATTTGATTGTTTTTTTTTGACGTCCTCGGACATTTTCTGTTGCCCTATTACTCAATTGGTTTAACTCATGTAAATTTAAAAAAAAATTTCTCAGTGTCAAACTTGCGTAAAGATCTCGATAACTATCGATCGTATAGTATCGATGGTCGCAGCGTTGAAAGGGACGGGCTTTTAAAGATATCTAAAATTTGATTGCTTTTTGGGACGTCATTGGAGAACTTCTTATGCCCTATTACTCAATTGGTTCAACTCATGTAAATTTTAAAAAAAATTTCTAAGTGTCAAACGTGCGTGAAGATCTCGATAACTCTCGATCGTATAGTATTGATGGTCGCAGCGTTGAAACGGACGGGCTTTTAAAGATATCTAAAATTTGATTGTTTTTTTTTGACGTCCTCGGACATTTTCTGTTGCCCTATTACTCAATTGGTTTAACTCATGTAAATTTAAAAAAAAATTTCTCAGTGTCAAACTTGCGTGAAGATCTCGATAACTATCGATCGTATAGTATCGATGGTCGCAGCGTTGAAAGGGACGGGCTTTTAAAGATATCTAAAATTTGATTGCTTTTTGGGACGTCATTGGAGAACTTCTTATGCCCTATTACTCAATTGGTTCAACTCATGTAAATTTTAAAAAAAAATTCTAAGTGTCAAACGTGCGTGAAGATCTCGATAACTCTCGATCGTATAGTATTGATGGTCGCAGCGTTGAAACGGACGGGCTTTTAAAGATATCTAAAATTTGATTGTTTTTTTTTGACGTCCTCGGACATTTTCTGTTGCCCTATTACTCAATTGGTTTAACTCATGTAAATTTAAAAAAAAATTTCTCAGTGTCAAACTTGCTTGAAGATCTCGATAACTATCGATCGTATAGTATCGATGGTCGCAGCGTTGAAACGGACGGGCTTTTAAAGATATCTAAAATTTGATCGCTTTTTGGGACGTCATTGGAGAACTTCTTATGCCCTATTACTCAATTGGTTCAACTCATGTAAATTTTAAAAAAAATTTCTAAGTGTCAAACGTGCGTGAAGATCTCGATAACTATCGATCATATAGTATCGATGGTCGCAGCGTTGAAACGGACGGGCTTTTAAAGATATCTAAAATTTGATTGTTTTTTTTTGACGTCCTCGGACATTTTCTGTTGCCCTATTACTCAATTGGTTCAACTCATGTAAATTTTAAAAAAAAATTCTAAGTGTCAAACGTGCGTGAAGATCTCGATAACTATCGATCGTATAGTATTGATTGTCGCAGCGTTGAAACGGACGGGCTTTTAAAAATATCTAAAATTTGATCGCTTTTTGGGACGTCATTGGTTATCTTCTTATGCCCTATTACTCAATTGGTTCAACTCATGTAAATTTTAAAAAAAATTTCTAAGTGTCAAACGTGCGTGAAGATCTCGATAACTATCGATCGTATAGTATCGATGGTCGCAGCGTTGAAAGGGACGGGCTTTTAAAGATATCTAAAATTTGATTGCTTTTTGGGACGTCATTGGAGAACTTCTTATGCCCTATTACTCAATTGGTTCAACTCATGTAAATTTTAAAAAAAATTTCTAAGTGTCAAACGTGCGTGAAGATCTCGATAACTCTCGATCGTATAGTATTGATGGTCGCAGCGTTGAAACGGACGGGCTTTTAAAGATATCTAAAATTTGATTGTTTTTTTTTGACGTCCTCGGACATTTTCTGTTGCCCTATTACTCAATTGGTTTAACTCATGTAAATTTAAAAAAAAATTTCTCAGTGTCAAACTTGCGTGAAGATCTCGATAACTATCGATCGTATAGTATCGATGGTCGCAGCGTTGAAAGGGACGGGCTTTTAAAGATATCTAAAATTTGATTGCTTTTTGGAACGTCATTGGAGAACTTCTTATGCCCTATTACTCAATTGGTTCAACTCATGTAAATTTTAAAAAAAAATTCTAAGTGTCAAACGTGCGTGAAGATCTCGATAACTCTCGATCGTATAGTATTGATGGTCGCAGCGTTGAAACGGACGGGCTTTTAAAGATATCTAAAATTTGATTGTTTTTTTTTGACGTCCTCGGACATTTTCTGTTGCCCTATTACTCAATTGGTTTAACTCATGTAAATTTAAAAAAAAATTTCTCAGTGTCAAACTTGCTTGAAGATCTCGATAACTATCGATCGTATAGTATCGATGGTCGCAGCGTTGAAACGGACGGGCTTTTAAAGATATCTAAAATTTGATCGCTTTTTGGGACGTCATTGGAGAACTTCTTATGCCCTATTACTCAATTGGTTCAACTCATGTAAATTTTAAAAAAAATTTCTAAGTGTCAAACGTGCGTGAAGATCTCGATAACTATCGATCATATAGTATCGATGGTCGCAGCGTTGAAACGGACGGGCTTTTAAAGATATCTAAAATTTGATTGTTTTTTTTTGACGTCCTCGGACATTTTCTGTTGCCCTATTACTCAATTGGTTCAACTCATGTAAATTTTAAAAAAAAATTCTAAGTGTCAAACGTGCGTGAAGATCTCGATAACTATCGATCATATAGTATCGATGGTCGCAGCGTTGAAACGGACGGGCTTTTAAAGATATCTAAAATTTGATTGTTTTTTTTTGACGTCCTCGGACATTTTCTGTTGCCCTATTACTCAATTGGTTTAACTCATGTAAATTTAAAAAAAAATTTCTCAGTGTCAAACTTGCGTGAAGATCTCGATAACTATCGATCGTATAGTATCGATGGTCGCAGCGTTGAAAGGGACGGGCTTTTAAAGATATCTAAAATTTGATTGCTTTTTGGGACGTCATTGGAGAACTTCTTATGCCCTATTACTCAATTGGTTCAACTCATGTAAATTTTAAAAAAAAATTCTAAGTGTCAAACGTGCGTGAAGATCTCGATAACTCTCGATCGTATAGTATTGATGGTCGCAGCGTTGAAACGGACGGGCTTTTAAAAATATCTAAAATTTGATCGCTTTTTGGGACGTCATTGGTTATCTTCTTATGCCCTATTACTCAATTGGTTCAACTCATGTAAATTTTAAAAAAAATTTTCTAAGTGTCAAACGTGCGTGAAGATCTCGATAACTCTCGATCGTAAAGTATTGATGGTCGCAGCGTTGAAACGGACGGGCTTTTAAAGATATCTAAAACTTGATTGTTTTTTTTTGACGTCCTCGGACATTTTCTGTTGCCCTATTACTCAATTGGTTTAACTCATGTAAATTTAAAAAAAAATTTCTCAGTGTCAAACTTGCGTGAAGATCTCGATAACTATCGATCGTATAGTATCGATGGTCGCAGCGTTGAAAGGGACGGGCTTTTAAAGATATCTAAAATTTGATTGCTTTTTGGGACGTCATTGGAGAACTTCTTATGCCCTATTACTCAATTGGTTCAACTCATGTAAATTTTTAAAAAATTTTCTAAGTGTCAAACGTGCGTGAAGATCTCGATAACTCTCGATCGTATAGTATTGATGGTCGCAGCGTTGAAACGGACGGGCTTTTAAAAATATCTAAAATTTGATCGCTTTTTGGGACGTCATTGGTTATCTTCTTATGCCCTATTACTCAATTGGTTCAACTCATGTAAATTTTAAAAAAAATTTCTAAGTGTCAAACGTGCGTGAAGATCTCGATAACTATCGATCATATAGTATCGATGGTCGCAGCGTTGAAACGGACGGGCTTTTAAAGATATCTAAAATTTGATTGTTTTTTTTTGACGTCCTCGGACATTTTCTGTTGCCCTATTACTCAATTGGTTTAACTCATGTAAATTTAAAAAAAAATTTCTCAGTGTCAAACTTGCGTGAAGATCTCGATAACTATCGATCGTATAGTATCGATGGTCGCAGCGTTGAAAGGGACGGGCTTTTAAAGATATCTAAAATTTGATTGCTTTTTGGGACGTCATTGGAGAACTTCTTATGCC
This sequence comes from Sisyra nigra, assembly GCA_958496155.1. NCBI lineage: Eukaryota > Metazoa > Arthropoda > Insecta > Neuroptera > Sisyridae > Sisyra > Sisyra nigra. Next base: position 28,927,740 of record OY292314.1, read on the forward strand.
CTATTACTCAATTGGTTCAACTCATGTAAATTTTAAAAAAAAATTCTAAGTGTCAAACGTGCGTGAAGATCTCGATAACTCTCGATCGTATAGTATTGATGGTCGCAGCGTTGAAACGGACGGGCTTTTAAAAATATCTAAAATTTGATCGCTTTTTGGGACGTCATTGGTTATCTTCTTATGCCCTATTACTCAATTGGTTCAACTCATGTAAATTTAAAAAAAAATTTCTAAGTGTCAAACGTGCGTGAAGATCTCGATAACTATCGATCATATAGTATCGATGGTCGCAGCGTTGAAACGGACGGGCTTTTAAAGATATCTAAAATTTGATTGTTTTTTTTTGACGTCCTCGGACATTTTCTGTTGCCCTATTACTCAATTGGTTCAACTCATGTAAATTTTAAAAAAAAATTCTAAGTGTCAAACGTGCGTGAAGATCTCGATAACTATCGATCGTATAGTATTGATTGTCGCAGCGTTGAAACGGACGGGCTTTTAAAAATATCTAAAATTTGATCGCTTTTTGGGACGTCATTGGTTATCTTCTTATGCCCTATTACTCAATTGGTTCAACTCATGTAAATTTTAAAAAAAATTTCTAAGTGTCAAACGTACGTGAAGATCTCGATAACTATCGATCATATAGTATCGATGGTCGCAGCGTTGAAACGGACGGGCTTTTAAAGATATCTAAAATTTGATTGTTTTTTTTTGACGTCCTCGGACATTTTCTGTTGCCCTATTACTCAATTGGTTTAACTCATGTAAATTTAAAAAAAAATTTCTCAGTGTCAAACTTGCGTAAAGATCTCGATAACTATCGATCGTATAGTATCGATGGTCGCAGCGTTGAAAGGGACGGGCTTTTAAAGATATCTAAAATTTGATTGCTTTTTGGGACGTCATTGGAGAACTTCTTATGCCCTATTACTCAATTGGTTCAACTCATGTAAATTTTAAAAAAAAATTCTAAGTGTCAAACGTGCGTGAAGATCTCGATAACTCTCGATCGTATAGTATTGATGGTCGCAGCGTTGAAACGGACGGGCTTTTAAAAATATCTAAAATTTGATCGCTTTTTGGGACGTCATTGGTTATCTTCTTATGCCCTATTACTCAATTGGTTCAACTCATGTAAATTTTAAAAAAAATTTCTAAGTGTCAAACGTGCGTGAAGATCTCGATAACTCTCGATCGTATAGTATTGATGGTCGCAGCGTTGAAACGGACGGGCTTTTAAAGATATCTAAAATTTGATTGTTTTTTTTTGACGTCCTCGGACATTTTCTGTTGCCCTATTACTCAATTGGTTTAACTCATGTAAATTTAAAAAAAAATTTCTCAGTGTCAAACTTGCGTGAAGATCTCGATAACTATCGATCGTATAGTATCGATGGTCGCAGCGTTGAAAGGGACGGGCTTTTAAAGATATCTAAAATTTGATTGCTTTTTGGGACGTCATTGGAGAACTTCTTATGCCCTATTACTCAATTGGTTCAACTCATGTAAATTTTTAAAAAATTTTCTAAGTGTCAAACGTGCGTGAAGATCTCGATAACTCTCGATCGTATAGTATTGATGGTCGCAGCGTTGAAACGGACGGGCTTTTAAAAATATCTAAAATTTGATCGCTTTTTGGGACGTCATTGGTTATCTTCTTATGCCCTATTACTCAATTGGTTCAACTCATGTAAATTTTAAAAAAAATTTCTATGTGTCAAACGTGCGTGAAGATCTCGATAACTATCGATCATATAGTATCGATGGTCGCAGCGTTGAAACGGACGGGCTTTTAAAGATATCTAAAATTTGATTGTTTTTTTTTGACGTCCTCGGACATTTTCTGTTGCCCTATTACTCAATTGGTTTAACTCATGTAAATTTAAAAAAAAATTTCTCAGTGTCAAACTTGCGTGAAGATCTCGATAACTATCGATCGTATAGTATCGATGGTCGCAGCGTTGAAAGGGACGGGCTTTTAAAGATATCTAAAATTTGATTGCTTTTTGGGACGTCATTGGAGAACTTCTTATGCCCTATTACTCAATTGGTTCAACTCATGTAAATTTTAAAAAAAAATTCTAAGTGTCAAACGTGCGTGAAGATCTCGATAACTCTCGATCGTATAGTATTGATGGTCGCAGCGTTGAAACGGACGGGCTTTTAAAAATATCTAAAATTTGATCGCTTTTTGGGACGTCATTGGTTATCTTCTTATGCCCTATTACTCAATTGGTTCAACTCATGTAAATTTTAAAAAAAATTTCTAAGTGTCAAACGTGCGTGAAGATCTCGATAACTATCGATCATATAGTATCGATGGTCGCAGCGTTGAAACGGACGGGCTTTTAAAGATATCTAAAATTTGATTGTTTTTTTTTGACGTCCTCGGACATTTTCTGTTGCCCTATTACTCAATTGGTTCAACTCATGTAAATTTTAAAAAAAAATTCTAAGTGTCAAACGTGCGTGAAGATCTCGATAACTATCGATCGTATAGTATTGATTGTCGCAGCGTTGAAACGGACGGGCTTTTAAAAATATCTAAAATTTGATCGCTTTTTGGGACGTCATTGGTTATCTTCTTATGCCCTATTACTCAATTGGTTCAACTCATGTAAATTTTAAAAAAAATTTCTAAGTGTCAAACGTGCGTGAAGATCTCGATAACTATCGATCATATAGTATCGATGGTCGCAGCGTTGAAACGGACGGGCTTTTAAAGATATCTAAAATTTGATTGTTTTTTTTTGACGTCCTCGGACATTTTCTGTTGCCCTATTACTCAATTGGTTTAACTCATGTAAATTTAAAAAAAAATTTCTCAGTGTCAAACTTGCGTGAAGATCTCGATAACTATCGATCGTATAGTATCGATGGTCGCAGCGTTGAAAGGGACGGGCTTTTAAAGATATCTAAAATTTGATTGCTTTTTGGGACGTCATTGGAGAACTTCTTATGCCCTATTACTCAATTGGTTCAACTCATGTAAATTTTAAAAAAAAATTCTAAGTGTCAAACGTGCGTGAAGATCTCGATAACTCTCGATCGTATAGTATTGATGGTCGCAGCGTTGAAACGGACGGGCTTTTAAAAATATCTAAAATTTGATCGCTTTTTGGGACGTCATTGGTTATCTTCTTATGCCCTATTACTCAATTGGTTCAACTCATGTAAATTTTAAAAAAAATTTTCTAAGTGTCAAACGTGCGTGAAGATCTCGATAACTCTCGATCGTAAAGTATTGATGGTCGCAGCGTTGAAACGGACGGGCTTTTAAAGATATCTAAAATTTGATTGTTTTTTTTTGACGTCCTCGGACATTTTCTGTTGCCCTATTACTCAATTGGTTTAACTCATGTAAATTTAAAAAAAAATTTCTCAGTGTCAAACTTGCGTGAAGATCTCGATAACTATCGATCGTATAGTATCGATGGTCGCAGCGTTGAAAGGGACGGGCTTTTAAAGATATCTAAAATTTGATTGCTTTTTGGGACGTCATTGGAGAACTTCTTATGCCCTATTACTCAATTGGTTCAACTCATGTAAATTTTTAAAAAATTTTCTAAGTGTCAAACGTGCGTGAAGATCTCGATAACTCTCGATCGTATAGTATTGATGGTCGCAGCGTTGAAACGGACGGGCTTTTAAAAATATCTAAAATTTGATCGCTTTTTGGGACGTCATTGGTTATCTTCTTATGCCCTATTACTCAATTGGTTCAACTCATGTAAATTTTAAAAAAAATTTCTAAGTGTCAAACGTGCGTGAAGATCTCGATAACTATCGATCATATAGTATCGATGGTCGCAGCGTTGAAACGGACGGGCTTTTAAAGATATCTAAAATTTGATTGTTTTTTTTTGACGTCCTCGGACATTTTCTGTTGCCCTATTACTCAATTGGTTTAACTCATGTAAATTTAAAAAAAAATTTCTCAGTGTCAAACTTGCGTGAAGATCTCGATAACTATCGATCGTATAGTATCGATGGTCGCAGCGTTGAAAGGGACGGGCTTTTAAAGATATCTAAAATTTGATTGCTTTTTGGGACGTCATTGGAGAACTTCTTATGCCCTATTACTCAATTGGTTCAACTCATGTAAATTTTAAAAAAAAATTCTAAGTGTCAAACGTGCGTGAAGATCTCGATAACTCTCGATCGTATAGTATTGATGGTCGCAGCGTTGAAACGGACGGGCTTTTAAAAATATCTAAAATTTGATCGCTTTTTGGGACGTCATTGGTTATCTTCTTATGCCCTATTACTCAATTGGTTCAACTCATGTAAATTTTAAAAAAAATTTCTTAGTGTCAAACGTGCGTGAAGATCTCGATAACTATCGATCATATAGTATCGATGGTCGCAGCGTTGAAACGGACGGGCTTTTAAAGATATCTAAAATTTGATTGTTTTTTTTTGACGTCCTCGGACATTTTCTGTTGCCCTATTACTCAATTGGTTCAACTCATGTAAATTTTAAAAAAAAATTCTAAGTGTCAAACGTGCGTGAAGATCTCGATAACTATCGATCGTATAGTATTGATTGTCGCAGCGTTGAAACGGACGGGCTTTTAAAAATATCTAAAATTTGATCGCTTTTTGGGACGTCATTGGTTATCTTCTTATGCCCTATTACTCAATTGGTTCAACTCATGTAAATTTTAAAAAAAATTTCTAAGTGTCAAACGTACGTGAAGATCTCGATAACTATCGATCATATAGTATCGATGGTCGCAGCGTTGAAACGGACGGGCTTTTAAAGATATCTAAAATTTGATTGTTTTTTTTTGACGTCCTCGGACATTTTCTGTTGCCCTATTACTCAATTGGTTTAACTCATGTAAATTTAAAAAAAAATTTCTCAGTGTCAAACTTGCGTAAAGATCTCGATAACTATCGATCGTATAGTATCGATGGTCGCAGCGTTGAAAGGGACGGGCTTTTAAAGATATCTAAAATTTGATTGCTTTTTGGGACGTCATTGGAGAACTTCTTATGCCCTATTACTCAATTGGTTCAACTCATGTAAATTTTAAAAAAAAATTCTAAGTGTCAAACGTGCGTGAAGATCTCGATAACTCTCGATCGTATAGTATTGATGGTCGCAGCGTTGAAACGGACGGGCTTTTAAAAATATCTAAAATTTGATCGCTTTTTGGGACGTCATTGGTTATCTTCTTATGCCCTATTACTCAATTGGTTCAACTCATGTAAATTTTAAAAAAAATTTTCTAAGTGTCAAACGTGCGTGAAGATCTCGATAACTCTCGATCGTATAGTATTGTTGGTCGCAGCGTTGAAACGGACGGGCTTTTAAAGATATCTAAAATTTGATTGTTTTTTTTTGACGTCCTCGGACATTTTCTGTTGCCCTATTACTCAATTGGTTTAACTCATGTAAATTTAAAAAAAAATTTCTCAGTGTCAAACTTGCGTGAAGATCTCGATAACTATCGATCGTATAGTATCGATGGTCGCAGCGTTGAAAGGGACGGGCTTTTAAAGATATCTAAAATTTGATTGCTTTTTGGGACGTCATTGGAGAACTTCTTATGCCCTATTACTCAATTGGTTCAACTCATGTAAATTTTTAAAAAATTTTCTAAGTGTCAAACGTGCGTGAAGATCTCGATAACTCTCGATCGTATAGTATTGATGGTCGCAGCGTTGAAACGGACGGGCTTTTAAAAATATCTAAAATTTGATCGCTTTTTGGGACGTCATTGGTTATCTTCTTATGCCCTATTACTCAATTGGTTCAACTCATGTAAATTTTAAAAAAAATTTCTATGTGTCAAACGTGCGTGAAGATCTCGATAACTATCGATCATATAGTATCGATGGTCGCAGCGTTGAAACGGACGGGCTTTTAAAGATATCTAAAATTTGATTGTTTTTTTTTGACGTCCTCGGACATTTTCTGTTGCCCTATTACTCAATTGGTTTAACTCATGTAAATTTAAAAAAAAATTTCTCAGTGTCAAACTTGCGTGAAGATCTCGATAACTATCGATCGTATAGTATCGATGGTCGCAGCGTTGAAAGGGACGGGCTTTTAAAGATATCTAAAATTTGATTGCTTTTTGGGACGTCATTGGAGAACTTCTTATGCCCTATTACTCAATTGGTTCAACTCATGTAAATTTTAAAAAAAAATTCTAAGTGTCAAACGTGCGTGAAGATCTCGATAACTCTCGATCGTATAGTATTGATGGTCGCAGCGTTGAAACGGACGGGCTTTTAAAAATATCTAAAATTTGATCGCTTTTTGGGACGTCATTGGTTATCTTCTTATGCCCTATTACTCAATTGGTGCAACTCATGTAAATTTTAAAAAAAATTTCTAAGTGTCAAACGTGCGTGAAGATCTCGATAACTATCGATCATATAGTATCGATGGTCGCAGCGTTGAAACGGACGGGCTTTTAAAGATATCTAAAATTTGATTGTTTTTTTTTGACGTCCTCGGACATTTTCTGTTGCCCTATTACTCAATTGGTTCAACTCATGTAAATTTTAAAAAAAAATTCTAAGTGTCAAACGTGCGTGAAGATCTCGATAACTATCGATCGTATAGTATTGATTGTCGCAGCGTTGAAACGGACGGGCTTTTAAAAATATCTAAAATTTGATCGCTTTTTGGGACGTCATTGGTTATCTTCTTATGCCCTATTACTCAATTGGTTCAACTCATGTAAATTTTAAAAAAAATTTCTAAGTGTCAAACGTACGTGAAGATCTCGATAACTATCGATCATATAGTATCGATGGTCGCAGCGTTGAAACGGACGGGCTTTTAAAGATATCTAAAATTTGATTGTTTTTTTTTGACGTCCTCGGACATTTTCTGTTGCCCTATTACTCAATTGGTTTAACTCATGTAAATTTAAAAAAAAATTTCTCAGTGTCAAACTTGCGTGAAGATCTCGATAACTATCGATCGTATAGTATCGATGGTCGCAGCGTTGAAAGGGACGGGCTTTTAAAGATATCTAAAATTTGATTGCTTTTTGGGACGTCATTGGAGAACTTCTTATGCCCTATTACTCAATTGGTTCAACTCATGTAAATTTTAAAAAAAAATTCTAAGTGTCAAACGTGCGTGAAGATCTCGATAACTCTCGATCGTATAGTTTCGATGGTCGCATCATTGAAACGGACGGGCTTTTAAAAATATCTAAAATTTGATCGCTTTTTGGGACGTCATTGGTTATCTTCTTATGCCCTATTACTCAATTGGTTCAACTCATGTAAATTTTAAAAAAAATTTCTAAGTGTCAAACGTGCGTGAAGATCTCGATAACTATCGATCATATAGTATCGATGGTCGCAGCGTTGAAACGGACGGGCTTTTAAAGATATCTAAAATTTGATTGTTTTTTTTTGACGTCCTCGGACATTTTCTGTTGCCCTATTACTCAATTGGTTTAACTCATGTAAATTTAAAAAAAAATTTCTCAGTGTCAAACTTGCGTGAAGATCTCGATAACTATCGATCGTATAGTATCGATGGTCGCAGCGTTGAAAGGGACGGGCTTTTAAAGATATCTAAAATTTGATTGCTTTTTGGGACGTCATTGGAGAACTTCTTATGCCCTATTACTCAATTGGTTCAACTCATGTAAATTTTAAAAAAAAATTCTAAGTGTCAAACGTGCGTGAAGATCTCGATAACTCTCGATCGTATAGTATTGATGGTCGCAGCGTTGAAACGGACGGGCTTTTAAAAATATCTAAAATTTGATCGCTTTTTGGGACGTCATTGGTTATCTTCTTATGCCCTATTACTCAATTGGTTCAACTCATGTAAATTTTAAAAAAAATTTCTAAGTGTCAAACGTGCGTGAAGATCTCGATAACTATCGATCATATAGTATCGATGGTCGCAGCGTTGAAACGGACGGGCTTTTAAAGATATCTAAAATTTGATTGTTTTTTTTTGACGTCCTCGGACATTTTCTGTTGCCCTATTACTCAATTGGTTCAACTCATGTAAATTTAAAAAAAAAATTCTAAGTGTCAAACGTGCGTGAAGATCTCGATAACTATCGATCGTATAGTATTGATTGTCGCAGCGTTGAAACGGACGGGCTTTTAAAAATATCTAAAATTTGATCGCTTTTTGGGACGTCATTGGTTATCTTCTTATGCCCTATTACTCAATTGGTTCAACTCATGTAAATTTTAAAAAAAATTTCTAAGTGTCAAACGTACGTGAAGATCTCGATAACTATCGATCATATAGTATCGATGGTCGCAGCGTTGAAACGGACGGGCTTTTAAAGATATCTAAAATTTGATTGTTTTTTTTTGACGTCCTCGGACATTTTCTGTTGCCCTATTACTCAATTGGTTTAACTCATGTAAATTTAAAAAAAAATTTCTCAGTGTCAAACTTGCGTAAAGATCTCGATAACTATCGATCGTATAGTATCGATGGTCGCAGCGTTGAAAGGGACGGGCTTTTAAAGATATCTAAAATTTGATTGCTTTTTGGGACGTCATTGGAGAACTTCTTATGCCCTATTACTCAATTGGTTCAACTCATGTAAATTTTAAAAAAAAATTCTAAGTGTCAAACGTGCGTGAAGATCTCGATAACTCTCGATCGTATAGTATTGATGGTCGCAGCGTTGAAACGGACGGGCTTTTAAAAATATCTAAAATTTGATCGCTTTTTGGGACGTCATTGGTTATCTTCTTATGCCCTATTACTCAATTGGTTCAACTCATGTAAATTTTAAAAAAAATTTCTAAGTGTCAAACGTGCGTGAAGATCTCGATAACTCTCGATCGTATAGTATTGATGGTCGCAGCGTTGAAACGGACGGGCTTTTAAAGATATCTAAAATTTGATTGTTTTTTTTTGACGTCCTCGGACATTTTCTGTTGCCCTATTACTCAATTGGTTTAACTCATGTAAATTTAAAAAAAAATTTCTCAGTGTCAAACTTGCGTGAAGATCTCGATAACTATCGATCGTATAGTATCGATGGTCGCAGCGTTGAAAGGGACGGGCTTTTAAAGATATCTAAAATTTGATTGCTTTTTGGGACGTCATTGGAGAACTTCTTATGCCCTATTACTCAATTGGTTCAACTCATGTAAATTTTTAAAAAATTTTCTAAGTGTCAAACGTGCGTGAAGATCTCGATAACTCTCGATCGTATAGTATTGATGGTCGCAGCGTTGAAACGGACGGGCTTTTAAAAATATCTAAAATTTGATCGCTTTTTGGGACGTCATTGGTTATCTTCTTATGCCCTATTACTCAATTGGTTCAACTCATGTAAATTTTAAAAAAAATTTCTATGTGTCAAACGTGCGTGAAGATCTCGATAACTATCGATCATATAGTATCGATGGTCGCAGCGTTGAAACGGACGGGCTTTTAAAGATATCTAAAATTTGATTGTTTTTTTTTGACGTCCTCGGACATTTTCTGTTGCCCTATTACTCAATTGGTTTAACTCATGTAAATTTAAAAAAAAATTTCTCAGTGTCAAACTTGCGTGAAGATCTCGATAACTATCGATCGTATAGTATCGATGGTCGCAGCGTTGAAAGGGACGGGCTTTTAAAGATATCTAAAATTTGATTGCTTTTTGGGACGTCATTGGAGAACTTCTTATGCCCTATTACTCAATTGGTTCAACTCATGTAAATTTTAAAAAAAAATTCTAAGTGTCAAACGTGCGTGAAGATCTCGATAACTCTCGATCGTATAGTATTGATGGTCGCAGCGTTGAAACGGACGGGCTTTTAAAAATATCTAAAATTTGATCGCTTTTTGGGACGTCATTGGTTATCTTCTTATGCCCTATTACTCAATTGGTTCAACTCATGTAAATTTTAAAAAAAATTTCTAAGTGTCAAACGTGCGTGAAGATCTCGATAACTATCGATCATATAGTATCGATGGTCGCAGCGTTGAAACGGACGGGCTTTTAAAGATATCTAAAATTTGATTGTTTTTTTTTGACGTCCTCGGACATTTTCTGTTGCCCTATTACTCAATTGGTTCAACTCATGTAAATTTTAAAAAAAAATTCTAAGTGTCAAACGTGCGTGAAGATCTCGATAACTATCGATCGTATAGTATTGATTGTCGCAGCGTTGAAACGGACGGGCTTTTAAAAATATCTAAAATTTGATCGCTTTTTGGGACGTCATTGGTTATCTTCTTATGCCCTATTACTCAATTGGTTCAACTCATGTAAATTTTAAAAAAAATTTCTAAGTGTCAAACGTACGTGAAGATCTCGATAACTATCGATCATATAGTATCGATGGTCGCAGCGTTGAAACGGACGGGCTTTTAAAGATATCTAAAATTTGATTGTTTTTTTTTGACGTCCTCGGACATTTTCTGTTGCCCTATTACTCAATTGGTTTAACTCATGTAAATTTAAAAAAAAATTTCTCAGTGTCAAACTTGCGTGAAGATCTCGATAACTATCGATCGTATAGTATCGATGGTCGCAGCGTTGAAAGGGACGGGCTTTTAAAGATATCTAAAATTTGATTGCTTTTTGGGACGTCATTGGAGAACTTCTTATGCCCTATTACTCAATTGGTTCAACTCATGTAAATTTTAAAAAAAAATTCTAAGTGTCAAACGTGCGTGAAGATCTCGATAACTCTCGATCGTATAGTTTCGATGGTCGCATCATTGAAACGGACGGGCTTTTAAAAATATCTAAAATTTGATCGCTTTTTGGGACGTCATTGGAGATCTTCTCTTGCCCTATAACTCAATTGGTTCAACTCATGTAAATTTTAAAAAAATTTTCTAAGTGTCAAACGTGCGTGAAGATCTCGATAACTATCGATCATATAGTATCGATGGTCGCAGCGTTGAAACGGACGGGCTTTTAAAGATATCTAAAATTTGATTGTTTTTTTTTGACGTCCTCGGACATTTTCTGTTGCCCTATTACTCAATTGGTTTAACTCATGTAAATTTAAAAAAAAATTTCTCAGTGTCAAACTTGCGTGAAGATCTCGATAACTATCGATCGTATAGTATCGATGGTCGCAGCGTTGAAACGGACGGGCTTTTAAAGATATCTAAAATTTGATCGCTTTTTGGGACGTCATTGGAGAACTTCTTATGCCCTATTACTCAATTGGTTCAACTCATGTAAATTTTAAAAAAAATTTCTAAGTGTCAAACGTGCGTGAAGATCTCGATAACTATCGATCATATAGTATCGATGGTCGCAGCGTTGAAACGGACGGGCTTTTAAAGATATCTAAAATTTGATTGTTTTTTTTTGACGTCCTCGGACATTTTCTGTTGCCCTATTACTCAATTGGTTCAACTCATGTAAATTTTAAAAAAATTTTCTAAGTGTCAAACGTGCGTGAAGATCTCGATAACTATCGATCATATAGTATCGATGGTCGCAGCGTTGAAACGGACGGGCTTTTAAAGATATCTAAAATTTGATTGTTTTTTTTTGACGTCCTCGGACATTTTCTGTTGCCCTATTACTCAATTGGTTTAACTCATGTAAATTTAAAAAAAAATTTCTCAGTGTCAAACTTGCGTGAAGATCTCGATAACTATCGATCGTATAGTATCGATGGTCGCAGCGTTGAAACGGACGGGCTTTTAAAGATATCTAAAATTTGATCGCTTTTTGGGACGTCATTGGAGAACTTCTTATGCCCTATTACTCAATTGGTTCAACTCATGTAAATTTTAAAAAAAATTTCTAAGTGTCAAACGTGCGTGAAGATCTCGATAACTATCGATCATATAGTATCGATGGTCGCAGCGTTGAAACGGACGGGCTTTTAAAGATATCTAAAATTTGATTGTTTTTTTTTGACGTCCTCGGACATTTTCTGTTGCCCTATTACTCAATTGGTTTAACTCATGTAAATTTAAAAAAAAATTTCTCAGTGTCAAACTTGCGTGAAGATCTCGATAACTATCGATCGTATAGTATCGATGGTCGCAGCGTTGAAACGGACGGGCTTTTAAAGATATCTAAAATTTGATCGCTTTTTGGGACGTCATTGGAGAACTTCTTATGCCCTATTACTCAATTGGTTCAACTCATGTAAATTTTAAAAAAAATTTCTAAGTGTCAAACGTGCGTGAAGATCTCGATAACTATCGATCATATAGTATCGATGGTCGCAGCGTTGAAACGGACGGGCTTTTAAAAATATCTAAAATTTGATCGCTTTTTGGGACGTCATTGGTTATCTTCTTATGCCCTATTACTCAATTGGTTCAACTCATGTAAATTTTAAAAAAAATTTCTAAGTGTCAAACGTGCGTGAAGATCTCGATAACTATCGATCATATAGTATCGATGGTCGCAGCGTTGAAACGGACGGGCTTTTAAAGATATCTAAAATTTGATTGTTTTTTTTTGACGTCCTCGGACATTTTCTGTTGCCCTATTACTCAATTGGTTTAACTCATGTAAATTTAAAAAAAAATTTCTCAGTGTCAAACTTGCGTGAAGATCTCGATAACTATCGATCGTATAGTATCGATGGTCGCAGCGTTGAAAGGGACGGGCTTTTAAAGATATCTAAAATTTGATTGCTTTTTGGGACGTCATTGGAGAACTTCTTATGCCCTATTACTCAATTGGTTCAACTCATGTAAATTTTAAAAAAAAATTCTAAGTGTCAAACGTGCGTGAAGATCTCGATAACTCTCGATCGTATAGTTTCGATGGTCGCATCATTGAAACGGACGGGCTTTTAAAAATATCTAAAATTTGATCGCTTTTTGGGACGTCATTGGAGATCTTCTTATGCCCTATTACTCAATTGGTTCAACTCATGTAAATTTTTAAAAAATTTTCTAAGTGTCAAACGTGCGTGAAGATCTCGATAACTCTCGATCGTATAGTATTGATGGTCGCAGCGTTGAAACGGACGGGCTTTTAAAGATATCTAAAATTTGATCGCTTTTTGGGACGTCATTGGAGATCTTCTTATGCCCTATTACTCAATTGGTTCAACTCATGTAAATTTTAAAAAAATTTTCTAAGTGTCAAACGTGCGTGAAGATCTCGATAACTATCGATCATATAGTATCGATGGTCGCAGCGTTGAAACGGACGGGCTTTTAAAGATATCTAAAATTTGATTGTTTTTTTTTGACGTCCTCGGACATTTTCTGTTGCCCTATTACTCAATTGGTTTAACTCATGTAAATTTAAAAAAAAATTTCTCAGTGTCAAACTTGCGTGAAGATCTCGATAACTATCGATCGTATAGTATCGATGGTCGCAGCGTTGAAAGGGACGGGCTTTTAAAGATATCTAAAATTTGATTGCTTTTTGGGACGTCATTGGAGAACTTCTTATGCCCTATTACTCAATTGGTTCAACTCATGTAAATTTTAAAAAAAATTTCTAAGTGTCAAACGTGCGTGAAGATCTCGATAACTATCGATCATATAGTATCGTGGTCGCAGCGTTGAAACGGACGGGCTTTTAAAGATATCTAAAATTTGATTGTTTTTTTTTGACGTCCTCGGACATTTTCTGTTGCCCTATTACTCAATTGGTTCAACTCATGTAAATTTTAAAAAAAAATTCTAAGTGTCAAACGTGCGTGAAGATCTCGATAACTATCGATCGTATAGTATTGATTGTCGCAGCGTTGAAACGGACGGGCTTTTAAAAATATCTAAAATTTGATCGCTTTTTGGGACGTCATTGGTTATCTTCTTATGCCCTATTACTCAATTGGTTCATCTCATGTAAATTTTAAAAAAAATTTCTAAGTGTCAAACGTGCGTGAAGATCTCGATAACTATCGATCATATAGTATCGATGGTCGCAGCGTTGAAACGGACGGGCTTTTAAAGATATCTAAAATTTGATTGTTTTTTTTTGACGTCCTCGGACATTTTCTGTTGCCCTATTACTCAATTGGTTTAACTCATGTTAATTTAAAAAAAAATTTCTCAGTGTCAAACTTGCGTGAAGATCTCGATAACTATCGATCGTATAGTATCGATGGTCGCAGCGTTGAAAGGGACGGGCTTTTAAAGATATCTAAAATTTGATTGCTTTTTGGGACGTCATTGGAGAACTTCTTATGCCCTATTACTCAATTGGTTCAACTCATGTAAATTTTAAAAAAAAATTCTAAGTGTCAAACGTGCGTGAAGATCTCGATAACTCTCGATCGTATAGTTTCGATGGTCGCATCATTGAAACGGACGGGCTTTTAAAAATATCTAAAATTTGATCGCTTTTTGGGACGTCATTGGAGATCTTCTTATGCCCTATTACTCAATTGGTTCAACTCATGTAAATTTTAAAAAAAAATTCTAAGTGTCAAACGTGCGTGAAGATCTCGATAACTCTCGATCGTATAGTTTCGATGGTCGCATCATTGAAACGGACGGGCTTTTAAAAATATCTAAAATTTGATCGCTTTTTGGGACGTCATTGGAGATCTTCTTATGCCCTATTACTCAATTGGTTCAACTCATGTAAATTTTAAAAAAATTTTCTAAGTGTCAAACGTGCGTGAAGATCTCGATAACTATCGATCATATAGTATCGATGGTCGCAGCGTTGAAACGGACGGGCTTTTAAAGATATCTAAAATTTGATTGTTTTTTTTTGACGTCCTCGGACATTTTCTGTTGCCCTATTACTCAATTGGTTTAACTCATGTAAATTTAAAAAAAAATTTCTCAGTGTCAAACTTGCGTGAAGATCTCGATTACTATCGATCGTATAGTATCGATGGTCGCAGCGTTGAAAGGGACGGGCTTTTAAAGATATCTAAAATTTGATTGCTTTTTGGGACGTCATTGGAGAACTTCTTATGCCCTATTACTCAATTGGTTCAACTCATGTAAATTTTAAAAAAAATTTCTAAGTGTCAAACGTGCGTGAAGATCTCGATAACTATCGATCATATAGTATCGTGGTCGCAGCGTTGAAACGGACGGGCTTTTAAAGATATCTAAAATTTGATTGTTTTTTTTTGACGTCCTCGGACATTTTCTGTTGCCCTATTACTCAATTGGTTCAACTCATGTAAATTTTCGAAAAAATTCTAAGTGTCAAACGTGCGTGAAGATCTCGATAACTATCGATCGTATAGTATCGATGGTCGCAGCGTTGAAAGGGACGGGCTTTTAAAGATATCTAAAATTTGATTGCTTTTTGGGACGTCATTGGAGAACTTCTTATGCCCTATTACTCAATTGGTTCAACTCATGTAAATTTTAAAAAAAATTTCTAAGTGTCAAACGTGCGTGAAGATCTCGATAACTATCGATCATATAGTATCGTGGTCGCAGCGTTGAAACGGACGGGCTTTTAAAGATATCTAAAATTTGATTGTTTTTTTTTGACGTCCTCGGACATTTTCTGTTGCCCTATTACTCAATTGGTTCAACTCATGTAAATTTTAAAAAAAATTTCTAAGTGTCAAACGTGCGTGAAGATCTCGATAACTATCGATCATATAGTATCGATGGTCGCAGCGTTGAAACGGACGGGCTTTTAAAGATATCTAAAATTTGATTGTTTTTTTTTGACGTCCTCGGACATTTTCTGTTGCCCTATTACTCAATTGGTTTAACTCATGTTAATTTAAAAAAAAATTTCTCAGTGTCAAACTTGCGTGAAGATCTCGATAACTATCGATCGTATAGTATCGATGGTCGCAGCGTTGAAAGGGACGGGCTTTTAAAGATATCTAAAATTTGATTGCTTTTTGGGACGTCATTGGAGAACTTCTTATGCCCTATTACTCAATTGGTTCAACTCATGTAAATTTTAAAAAAAAATTCTAAGTGTCAAACGTGCGTGAAGATCTCGATAACTCTCGATCGTATAGTTTCGATGGTCGCATCATTGAAACGGACGGGCTTTTAAAAATATCTAAAATTTGATCGCTTTTTGGGACGTCATTGGAGATCTTCTTATGCCCTACAACTCAATTGGTTCAACTCATGTAAATTTTTAAAAAATTTTCTAAGTGTCAAACGTGCGTGAAGATCTCGATAACTCTCGATCGTATAGTATTGATGGTCGCAGCGTTGAAACGGACGGGCTTTTAAAGATATCTAAAATTTGATCGCTTTTTGGGACGTCATTGGAGATCTTCTCTTGCCCTATAACTCAATTGGTTCAACTCATGTAAATTTTAAAAAAAATTTCTAAGTGTCAAACGTGCGTGAAGATCTCGATAACTATCGATCATATAGTATCGATGGTCGCAGCGTTGAAACGGACGGGCTTTTAAAGATATCTAAAATTTGATTGTTTTTTTTTGACGTCCTCGGACATTTTCTGTTGCCCTATTTCTCAATTGGTTTAACTCATGTAAATTTAAAAAAAAATTTCTCAGTGTCAAACTTGCGTGAAGATCTCGATAACTATCGATCGTATAGTATCGATGGTCGCAGCGTTGAAACGGACGGGCTTTTAAAGATATCTAAAATTTGATCGCTTTTTGGGACGTCATTGGAGAACTTCTTATGCCCTATTACTCAATTGGTTCAACTCATGTAAATTTTAAAAAAAAATTCTAAGTGTCAAACGTGCGTGAAGATCTCGATAACTCTCGATCGTATAGTTTCGATGGTCGCATCATTGAAACGGACGGGCTTTTAAAAATATCTAAAATTTGATCGCTTTTTGGGACGTCATTGGAGATCTTCTTATGCCCTATTACTCAATTGGTTCAACTCATGTAAATTTTTAAAAAATTTTCTAAGTGTCAAACGTGCGTGAAGATCTCGATAACTCTCGATCGTATAGTATTGATGGTCGCAGCGTTGAAACGGACGGGCTTTTAAAAATATCTAAAATTTGATCGCTTTTTGGGACGTCATTGGATATCTTCTTATGCCCTATTACTCAATTGGTTCAACTCATGTAAATTTTAAAAAAAATTTCTAAGTGTCAAACGTGCGTGAAGATCTCGATAACTATCGATCGTATAGTATCGATGGTCGCAGCGTTGAAACGGACGGGCTTTTAAAGATATCTAAAATTTGATCGCTTTTTGGGACGTCATTGGAGATCTTCTTATGCCCTATTACTCAATTGGTTCAACTCATGTAAATTTTAAAAAAAATTTCTAAGTGTCAAACGTGCGTGAAGATCTCGATAACTATCGATCATATAGTATCGATGGTCGCAGCGTTGAAACGGACGGGCTTTTAAAGATATCTAAAATTTGATTGTTTTTTTTTGACGTCCTCGGACATTTTCTGTTGCCCTATTACTCAATTGGTTTAACTCATGTAAATTTAAAAAAAAATTTCTCAGTGTCAAACTTGCGTGAAGATCTCGATAACTATCGATCGTATAGTATCGATGGTCGCAGCGTTGAAAGGGACGGGCTTTTAAAGATATCTAAAATTTGATTGCTTTTTGGGACGTCATTGGAGAACTTCTTATGCCCTATTACTCAATTGGTTCAACTCATGTAAATTTTAAAAAAAAATTCTAAGTGTCAAACGTGCGTGAAGATCTCGATAACTCTCGATCGTATAGTATTGATGGTCGCAGCGTTGAAACGGACGGGCTTTTAAAAATATCTAAAATTTGATCGCTTTTTGGGACGTCATTGGTTATCTTCTTATGCCCTATTACTCAATTGGTTCAACTCATGTAAATTTTAAAAAAAATTTCTAAGTGTCAAACGTGCGTGAAGATCTCGATAACTCTCGATCGTATAGTATTGATGGTCGCAGCGTTGAAACGGACGGGCTTTTAAAGATATCTAAAATTTGATTGTTTTTTTTTGACGTCCTCGGACATTTTCTGTTGCCCTATTACTCAATTGGTTTAACTCATGTAAATTTAAAAAAAAATTTCTCAGTGTCAAACTTGCGTGAAAATCTCGATAACTATCGATCGTATAGTATCGATGGTCGCAGCGTTGAAAGGGACGGGCTTTTTAAGATATCTAAAATTTGATTGCTTTTTGGGACGTCATTGGAGAACTTCTTATGCCCTATTACTCAATTGGTTCAACTCATGTAAATTTTTAAAAAATTTTCTAAGTGTCAAACGTGCGTGAAGATCTCGATAACTCTCGATCGTATAGTATTGATGGTCGCAGCGTTGAAACGGACGGGCTTTTAAAGATATCTAAAATTTGATCGCTTTTTGGGACGTCATTGGTTATCTTCTTATGCCCTATTACTCAATTGGTTCAACTCATGTAAATTTTAAAAAAAATTTCTAAGTGTCAAACGTGCGTGAAGATCTCGATAACTATCGATCATATAGTATCGATGGTCGCAGCGTTGAAACGGACGGGCTTTTAAAGATATCTAAAATTTGATTGTTTTTTTTTGACGTCCTCGGACATTTTCTGTTGCCCTATTACTCAATTGGTTTAACTCATGTAAATTTAAAAAAAAATTTCTCAGTGTCAAACTTGCTTGAAGATCTCGATAACTATCGATCGTATAGTATCGATGGTCGCAGCGTTGAAACGGACGGGCTTTTAAAGATATCTAAAATTTGATCGCTTTTTGGGACGTCATTGGAGAACTTCTTATGCCCTATTACTCAATTGGTTCAACTCATGTAAATTTTAAAAAAAAATTCTAAGTGTCAAACGTGCGTGAAGATCTCGATAACTATCGATCGTATAGTATTGATTGTCGCAGCGTTGAAACGGACGGGCTTTTAAAAATATCTAAAATTTGATCGCTTTTTGGGACGTCATTGGTTATCTTCTTATGCCCTATTACTCAATTGGTTCAACTCATGTAAATTTTAAAAAAAATTTCTAAGTGTCAAACGTGCGTGAAGATCTCGATAACTATCGATCATATAGTATCGATGGTCGCAGCGTTGAAACGGACGGGCTTTTAAAGATATATAAAATTTGATTGTTTTTTTTTGACGTCCTCGGACATTTTCTGTTGCCCTATTACTCAATTGGTTTAACTCATGTAAATTTAAAAAAAAATTTCTCAGTGTCAAACTTGCGTGAAGATCTCGATAACTATCGATCGTATAGTATCGATGGTCGCAGCGTTGAAAGGGACGGGCTTTTAAAGATATCTAAAATTTGATTGCTTTTTGGGACGTCATTGGAGAACTTCTTATGCCCTATTACTCAATTGGTTCAACTCATGTAAATTTTAAAAAAAAATTCTAAGTGTCAAACGTGCGTGAAGATCTCGATAACTCTCGATCGTATAGTATTGATGGTCGCAGCGTTGAAACGGACGGGCTTTTAAAAATATCTAAAATTTGATCGCTTTTTGGGACGTCATTGGTTATCTTCTTATGCCCTATTACTCAATTGGTTCAACTCATGTAAATTTTAAAAAAAATTTCTAAGTGTCAAACGTGCGTGAAGATCTCGATAACTCTCGATCGTATAGTATTGATGGTCGCAGCGTTGAAACGGACGGGCTTTTAAAGATATCTAAAATTTGATTGTTTTTTTTTGACGTCCTCGGACATTTTCTGTTGCCCTATTACTCAATTGGTTTAACTCATGTAAATTTAAAAAAAAATTTCTCAGTGTCAAACTTGCGTGAAGATCTCGATAACTATCGATCGTATAGTATCGATGGTCGCAGCGTTGAAAGGGACGGGCTTTTAAAGATATCTAAAATTTGATTGCTTTTTGGGACGTCATTGGAGAACTTCTTATGCCCTATTACTCAATTGGTTCAACTCATGTAAATTTTTAAAAAATTTTCTAAGTGTCAAACGTGCGTGAAGATCTCGATAACTCTCGATCGTATAGTATTGATGGTCGCAGCGTTGAAACGGACGGGCTTTTAAAGATATCTAAAATTTGATCGCTTTTTGGGACGTCATTGGTTATCTTCTTATGCCCTATTACTCAATTGGTTCAACTCATGTAAATTTTAAAAAAAATTTCTAAGTGTCAAACGTGCGTGAAGATCTCGATAACTATCGATCGTATAGTATCGATGGTCGCAGCGTTGAAACGGACGGGCTTTTAAAGATATCTAAAATTTGATCGCTTTTTGGGACGTCATTGGAGATCTTCTTATGCCCTATTACTCAATTGGTTCAACTCATGTAAATTTTAAAAAAAATTTCTAAGTGTCAAACGTGCGTGAAGATCTCGATAACTATCGATCATATAGTATCGATGGTCGCAGCGTTGAAACGGACGGGCTTTTAAAGATATCTAAAATTTGATTGTTTTTTTTTGACGTCCTCGGACATTTTCTGTTGCCCTATTACTCAATTGGTTTAACTCATGTAAATTTAAAAAAAAATTTCTCAGTGTCAAACTTGCGTGAAGATCTCGATAACTATCGATCGTATAGTATCGATGGTCGCAGCGTTGAAACGGACGGGCTTTTAAAGATATCTAAAATTTGATCGCTTTTTGGGACGTCATTGGAGAACTTCTTATGCCCTATTACTCAATTGGTTCAACTCATGTAAATTTTAAAAAAAATTTCTAAGTGTCAAACGTGCGTGAAGATCTCGATAACTATCGATCATATAGTATCGATGGTCGCAGCGTTGAAACGGACGGGCTTTTAAAGATATCTAAAATTTGATTGTTTTTTTTTGACGTCCTCGGACATTTTCTGTTGCCCTATTACTCAATTGGTTTAACTCATGTAAATTTAAAAAAAAATTTCTCAGTGTCAAACTTGCGTGAAGATCTCGATAACTATCGATCGTATAGTATCGATGGTCGCAGCGTTGAAAGGGACGGGCTTTTAAAGATATCTAAAATTTGATTGCTTTTTGGGACGTCATTGGAGAACTTCTTATGCCCTATTACTCAATTGGTTCAACTCATGTAAATTTTAAAAAAAATTTCTAAGTGTCAAACGTGCGTGAAGATCTCGATAACTATCGATCGTATAGTATCGATGGTCGCAGCGTTGAAACGGACGGGCTTTTAAAGATATCTAAAATTTGATCGCTTTTTGGGACGTCATTGGAGATCTTCTTATGCCCTATTACTCAATTGGTTCAACTCATGTAAATTTTAAAAAAAATTTCTAAGTGTCAAACGTGCGTGAAGATCTCGATAACTATCGATCATATAGTATCGATGGTCGCAGCGTTGAAACGGACGGGCTTTTAAAGATATCTAAAATTTGATTGTTTTTTTTTGACGTCCTCGGACATTTTCTGTTGCCCTATTACTCAATTGGTTTAACTCATGTAAATTTAAAAAAAAATTTCTCAGTGTCAAACTTGCGTGAAGATCTCGATAACTATCGATCGTATAGTATCGATGGTCGCAGCGTTGAAACGGACGGGCTTTTAAAGATATCTAAAATTTGATCGCTTTTTGGGACGTCATTGGAGAACTTCTTATGCCCTATTACTCAATTGGTTCAACTCATGTAAATTTTAAAAAAAATTTCTAAGTGTCAAACGTGCGTGAAGATCTCGATAACTATCGATCATATAGTATCGATGGTCGCAGCGTTGAAACGGACGGGCTTTTAAAGATATCTAAAATTTGATTGTTTTTTTTTGACGTCCTCGGACATTTTCTGTTGCCCTATTACTCAATTGGTTTAACTCATGTAAATTTAAAAAAAAATTTCTCAGTGTCAAACTTGCGTGAAGATCTCGATAACTATCGATCGTATAGTATCGATGGTCGCAGCGTTGAAAGGGACGGGCTTTTAAAGATATCTAAAATTTGATTGCTTTTTGGGACGTCATTGGAGAACTTCTTATGCCCTATTACTCAATTGGTTCAACTCATGTAAATTTTAAAAAAAAATTCTAAGTGTCAAACGTGCGTGAAGATCTCGATAACTCTCGATCGTATAGTATTGATGGTCGCAGCGTTGAAACGGACGGGCTTTTAAAAATATCTAAAATTTGATCGCTTTTTGGGACGTCATTGGTTATCTTCTTATGCCCTATTACTCAATTGGTTCAACTCATGTAAATTTTAAAAAAAATTTCTAAGTGTCAAACGTGCGTGAAGATCTCGATAACTCTCGATCGTATAGTATTGATGGTCGCAGCGTTGAAACGGACGGGCTTTTAAAGATATCTAAAATTTGATTGTTTTTTTTTGACGTCCTCGGACATTTTCTGTTGCCCTATTACTCAATTGGTTTAACTCATGTAAATTTAAAAAAAAATTTCTCAGTGTCAAACTTGCGTGAAAATCTCGATAACTATCGATCGTATAGTATCGATGGTCGCAGCGTTGAAAGGGACGGGCTTTTAAAGATATCTAAAATTTGATTGCTTTTTGGGACGTCATTGGAGAACTTCTTATGCCCTATTACTCAATTGGTTCAACTCATGTAAATTTTTAAAAAATTTTCTAAGTGTCAAACGTGCGTGAAGATCTCGATAACTCTCGATCGTATAGTATTGATGGTCGCAGCGTTGAAACGGACGGGCTTTTAAAGATATCTAAAATTTGATCGCTTTTTGGGACGTCATTGGTTATCTTCTTATGCCCTATTACTCAATTGGTTCAACTCATGTAAATTTTAAAAAAAATTTCTAAGTGTCAAACGTGCGTGAAGATCTCGATAACTATCGATCATATAGTATCGATGGTCGCAGCGTTGAAACGGACGGGCTTTTAAAGATATCTAAAATTTGATTGTTTTTTTTTGACGTCCTCGGACATTTTCTGTTGCCCTATTACTCAATTGGTTTAACTCATGTAAATTTAAAAAAAAATTTCTCAGTGTCAAACTTGCTTGAAGATCTCGATAACTATCGATCGTATAGTATCGATGGTCGCAGCGTTGAAACGGACGGGCTTTTAAAGATATCTAAAATTTGATCGCTTTTTGGGACGTCATTGGAGAACTTCTTATGCCCTATTACTCAATTGGTTCAACTCATGTAAATTTTAAAAAAAATTTCTAAGTGTCAAACGTGCGTGAAGATCTCGATAACTATCGATCATATAGTATCGATGGTCGCAGCGTTGAAACGGACGGGCTTTTAAAGATATCTAAAATTTGATTGTTTTTTTTTGACGTCCTCGGACATTTTCTGTTGCCCTATTACTCAATTGGTTCAACTCATGTAAATTTTAAAAAAAAATTCTAAGTGTCAAACGTGCGTGAAGATCTCGATAACTATCGATCGTATAGTATTGATTGTCGCAGCGTTGAAACGGACGGGCTTTTAAAAATATCTAAAATTTGATCGCTTTTTGGGACGTCATTGGTTATCTTCTTATGCCCTATTACTCAATTGGTTCAACTCATGTAAATTTTAAAAAAAATTTCTAAGTGTCAAACGTGCGTGAAGATCTCGATAACTATCGATCATATAGTATCGATGGTCGCAGCGTTGAAACGGACGGGCTTTTAAAGATATCTAAAATTTGATTGTTTTTTTTTGACGTCCTCGGACATTTTCTGTTGCCCTATTACTCAATTGGTTTAACTCATGTAAATTTAAAAAAAAATTTCTCAGTGTCAAACTTGCGTGAAGATCCCGATAACTATCGATCGTATAGTATCGATGGTCGCAGCGTTGAAAGGGACGGGCTTTTAAAGATATCTAAAATTTGATTGCTTTTTGGGACGTCATTGGAGAACTTCTTATGCCCTATTACTCAATTGGTTCAACTCATGTAAATTTTAAAAAAAAATTCTAAGTGTCAAACGTGCGTGAAGATCTCGATAACTCTCGATCGTATAGTATTGATGGTCGCAGCGTTGAAACGGACGGGCTTTTAAAAATATCTAAAATTTGATCGCTTTTTGGGACGTCATTGGTTATCTTCTTATGCCCTATTACTCAATTGGTTCAACTCATGTAAATTTTAAAAAAAATTTCTAAGTGTCAAACGTGCGTGAAGATCTCGATAACTCTCGATCGTATAGTATTGATGGTCGCAGCGTTGAAACGGACGGGCTTTTAAAGATATCTAAAATTTGATTGTTTTTTTTTGACGTCCTCGGACATTTTCTGTTGCCCTATTACTCAATTGGTTTAACTCATGTAAATTTAAAAAAAAATTTCTCAGTGTCAAACTTGCGTGAAGATCTCGATAACTATCGATCGTATAGTATCGATGGTCGCAGCGTTGAAACGGACGGGCTTTTAAAGATATCTAAAATTTGATCGCTTTTTGGGACGTCATTGGAGAACTTCTTATGCCCTATTACTCAATTGGTTCAACTCATGTAAATTTTAAAAAAAATTTCTAAGTGTCAAACGTGCGTGAAGATCTCGATAACTATCGATCATATAGTATCGATGGTCGCAGCGTTGAAACGGACGGGCTTTTAAAGATATCTAAAATTTGATTGTTTTTTTTTGACGTCCTCGGACATTTTCTGTTGCCCTATTACTCAATTGGTTCAACTCATGTAAATTTTAAAAAAAAATTCTAAGTGTCAAACGTGCGTGAAGATCTCGATAACTATCGATCGTATAGTATCGATGGTCGCAGCGTTGAAACGGACGGGCTTTTAAAGATATCTAAAATTTGATTGTTTTTTTTTGACGTCCTCGGACATTTTCTGTTGCCCTATTACTCAATTGGTTTAACTCATGTAAATTTAAAAAAAAATTTCTCAGTGTCAAACTTGCGTGAAGATCTCGATAACTATCGATCGTATAGTATCGATGGTCGCAGCGTTGAAACGGACGGGCTTTTAAAGATATCTAAAATTTGATCGCTTTTTGGGACGTCATTGGAGAACTTCTTATGCCCTATTACTCAATTGGTTCAACTCATGTAAATTTTAAAAAAAATTTCTAAGTGTCAAACGTGCGTGAAGATCTCGATAACTATCGATCATATAGTATCGATGGTCGCAGCGTTGAAACGGACGGGCTTTTAAAGATATCTAAAATTTGATTGTTTTTTTTTGACGTCCTCGGACATTTTCTGTTGCCCTATTACTCAATTGGTTCAACTCATGTAAATTTTAAAAAAAAATTCTAAGTGTCAAACGTGCGTGAAGATCTCGATAACTATCGATCCTATAGTATTGATTGTCGCAGCGTTGAAACGGACGGGCTTTTAAAAATATCTAAAATTTGATCGCTTTTTGGGACGTCATTGGTTATCTTCTTATGCCCTATTACTCAATTGGTTCAACTCATGTAAATTTTAAAAAAAATTTCTAAGTGTCAAACGTGC
Source organism: Sisyra nigra (assembly GCA_958496155.1). NCBI lineage: Eukaryota > Metazoa > Arthropoda > Insecta > Neuroptera > Sisyridae > Sisyra > Sisyra nigra. The sequence continues at coordinate 28,952,826 of OY292314.1, forward strand.
GTGAAGATCTCGATAACTATCGATCATATAGTATCGATGGTCGCAGCGTTGAAACGGACGGGCTTTTAAAGATATCTAAAATTTGATTGTTTTTTTTTGACGTCCTCGGACATTTTCTGTTGCCCTATTACTCAATTGGTTTAACTCATGTAAATTTAAAAAAAAATTTCTCAGTGTCAAACTTGCGTGAAGATCTCGATAACTATCGATCGTATAGTATCGATGGTCGCAGCGTTGAAAGGGACGGGCTTTTAAAGATATCTAAAATTTGATTGCTTTTTGGGACGTCATTGGAGAACTTCTTATGCCCTATTACTCAATTGGTTCAACTCATGTAAATTTTAAAAAAAAATTCTAAGTGTCAAACGTGCGTGAAGATCTCGATAACTCTCGATCGTATAGTATTGATGGTCGCAGCGTTGAAACGGACGGGCTTTTAAAAATATCTAAAATTTGATCGCTTTTTGGGACGTCATTGGTTATCTTCTTATGCCCTATTACTCAATTGGTTCAACTCATGTAAATTTTAAAAAAAATTTCTAAGTGTCAAACGTGCGTGAAGATCTCGATAACTCTCGATCGTATAGTATTGATGGTCGCAGCGTTGAAACGGACGGGCTTTTAAAGATATCTAAAATTTGATTGTTTTTTTTTGACGTCCTCGGACATTTTCTGTTGCCCTATTACTCAATTGGTTTAACTCATGTAAATTTAAAAAAAAATTTCTCAGTGTCAAACTTGCGTGAAGATCTCGATAACTATCGATCGTATAGTATCGATGGTCGCAGCGTTGAAAGGGACGGGCTTTTAAAGATATCTAAAATTTGATTGCTTTTTGGGACGTCATTGGAGAACTTCTTATGCCCTATTACTCAATTGGTTCAACTCATGTAAATTTTTAAAAAATTTTCTAAGTGTCAAACGTGCGTGAAGATCTCGATAACTCTCGATCGTATAGTATTGATGGTCGCAGCGTTGAAACGGACGGGCTTTTAAAAATATCTAAAATTTGATCGCTTTTTGGGACGTCATTGGTTATCTTCTTATGCCCTATTACTCAATTGGTTCAACTCATGTAAATTTTAAAAAAAATTTCTAAGTGTCAAACGTGCGTGAAGATCTCGATAACTATCGATCATATAGTATCGATGGTCGCAGCGTTGAAACGGACGGGCTTTTAAAGATATCTAAAATTTGATTGTTTTTTTTTGACGTCCTCGGACATTTTCTGTTGCCCTATTACTCAATTGGTTCAACTCATGTAAATTTTAAAAAAAAATTCTAAGTGTCAAACGTGCGTGAAGATCTCGATAACTATCGATCGTATAGTATTGATTGTCGCAGCGTTGAAACGGACGGGCTTTTAAAAATATCTAAAATTTGATCGCTTTTTGGGACGTCATTGGTTATCTTCTTATGCCCTATTACTCAATTGGTTCAACTCATGTAAATTTTAAAAAAAAATTCTAAGTGTCAAACGTGCGTGAAGATCTCGATAACTCTCGATCGTATAGTTTCGATGGTCGCATCATTGAAACGGACGGGCTTTTAAAAATATCTAAAATTTGATCGCTTTTTGGGACGTCATTGGAGATCTTCTCTTGCCCTATAACTCAATTGGTTCAACTCATGTAAATTTTAAAAAAATTTTCTAAGTGTCAAACGTGCGTGAAGATCTCGATAACTATCGATCATATAGTATCGATGGTCGCAGCGTTGAAACGGACGGGCTTTTAAAGATATCTAAAATTTGATTGTTTTTTTTTGACGTCCTCGGACATTTTCTGTTGCCCTATTACTCAATTGGTTTAACTCATGTAAATTTAAAAAAAAATTTCTCAGTGTCAAACTTGCGTGAAGATCTCGATAACTATCGATCGTATAGTATCGATGGTCGCAGCGTTGAAACGGACGGGCTTTTAAAGATATCTAAAATTTGATCGCTTTTTGGGACGTCATTGGAGAACTTCTTATGCCCTATTACTCAATTGGTTCAACTCATGTAAATTTTAAAAAAAATTTCTAAGTGTCAAACGTGCGTGAAGATCTCGATAACTATCGATCATATAGTATCGATGGTCGCAGCGTTGAAACGGACGGGCTTTTAAAGATATCTAAAATTTGATTGTTTTTTTTTGACGTCCTCGGACATTTTCTGTTGCCCTATTACTCAATTGGTTCAACTCATGTAAATTTTAAAAAAAAATTCTAAGTGTCAAACGTGCGTGAAGATCTCGATAACTATCGATCGTATAGTATTGATTGTCGCAGCGTTGAAACGGACGGGCTTTTAAAAATATCTAAAATTTGATCGCTTTTTGGGACGTCATTGGTTATCTTCTTATGCCCTATTACTCAATTGGTTCAACTCATGTAAATTTTAAAAAAAATTTCTAAGTGTCAAACGTGCGTGAAGATCTCGATAACTATCGATCATATAGTATCGATGGTCGCAGCGTTGAAACGGACGGGCTTTTAAAGATATCTAAAATTTGATTGTTTTTTTTTGACGTCCTCGGACATTTTCTGTTGCCCTATTACTCAATTGGTTCAACTCATGTAAATTTTAAAAAAAAATTCTAAGTGTCAAACGTGCGTGAAGATCTCGATAACTATCGATCGTATAGTATCGATGGTCGCAGCGTTGAAACGGACGGGCTTTTAAAGATATCTAAAATTTGATTGTTTTTTTTTGACGTCCTCGGACATTTTCTGTTGCCCTATTACTCAATTGGTTTAACTCATGTAAATTTAAAAAAAAATTTCTCAGTGTCAAACTTGCGTGAAGATCTCGATAACTATCGATCGTATAGTATCGATGGTCGCAGCGTTGAAACGGACGGGCTTTTAAAGATATCTAAAATTTGATCGCTTTTTGGGACGTCATTGGAGAACTTCTTATGCCCTATTACTCAATTGGTTCAACTCATGTAAATTTTAAAAAAAATTTCTAAGTGTCAAACGTGCGTGAAGATCTCGATAACTATCGATCATATAGTATCGATGGTCGCAGCGTTGAAACGGACGGGCTTTTAAAGATATCTAAAATTTGATTGTTTTTTTTTGACGTCCTCGGACATTTTCTGTTGCCCTATTACTCAATTGGTTCAACTCATGTAAATTTTAAAAAAAAATTCTAAGTGTCAAACGTGCGTGAAGATCTCGATAACTATCGATCGTATAGTATTGATTGTCGCAGCGTTGAAACGGACGGGCTTTTAAAAATATCTAAAATTTGATCGCTTTTTGGGACGTCATTGGTTATCTTCTTATGCCCTATTACTCAATTGGTTCAACTCATGTAAATTTTAAAAAAAATTTCTAAGTGTCAAACGTGCGTGAAGATCTCGATAACTATCGATCATATAGTATCGATGGTCGCAGCGTTGAAACGGACGGGCTTTTAAAGATATCTAAAATTTGATTGTTTTTTTTTGACGTCCTCGGACATTTTCTGTTGCCCTATTACTCAATTGGTTTAACTCATGTAAATTTAAAAAAAAATTTCTCAGTGTCAAACTTGCGTGAAGATCTCGATAACTATCGATCGTATAGTATCGATGGTCGCAGCGTTGAAAGGGACGGGCTTTTAAAGATATCTAAAATTTGATTGCTTTTTGGGACGTCATTGGAGAACTTCTTATGCCCTATTACTCAATTGGTTCAACTCATGTAAATTTTAAAAAAAAATTCTAAGTGTCAAACGTGCGTGAAGATCTCGATAACTCTCGATCGTATAGTTTCGATGGTCGCATCATTGAAACGGACGGGCTTTTAAAAATATCTAAAATTTGATCGCTTTTTGGGACGTCATTGGAGATCTTCTTACGCCCTATTACTCAATTGGTTCAACTCATGTAAATTTTTAAAAAATTTTCTAAGTGTCAAACGTGCGTGAAGATCTCGATAACTCTCGATCGTATAGTATTGATGGTCGCAGCGTTGAAACGGACGGGCTTTTAAAGATATCTATAATTTGATCGCTTTTTGGGACGTCATTGGAGATCTTCTCTTGCCCTATAACTCAATTGGTTCAACTCATGTAAATTTTAAAAAAATTTTCTAAGTGTCAAACGTGCGTGAAGATCTCGATAACTATCGATCATATAGTATCGATGGTCGCAGCGTTGAAACGGACGGGCTTTTAAAGATATCTAAAATTTGATTGTTTTTTTTTGACGTCCTCGGACATTTTCTGTTGCCCTATTACTCAATTGGTTTAACTCATGTAAATTTAAAAAAAAATTTCTCAGTGTCAAACTTGCGTGAAGATCTCGATAACTATCGATCGTATAGTATCGATGGTCGCAGCGTTGAAAGGGACGGGCTTTTAAAGATATCTAAAATTTGATTGCTTTTTGGGACGTCATTGGAGAACTTCTTATGCCCTATTACTCAATTGGTTCAACTCATGTAAATTTTAAAAAAAATTTCTAAGTGTCAAACGTGCGTGAAGATCTCGATAACTATCGATCATATAGTATCGTGGTCGCAGCGTTGAAACGGACGGGCTTTTAAAGATATCTAAAATTTGATTGTTTTTTTTTGACGTCCTCGGACATTTTCTGTTGCCCTATTACTCAATTGGTTCAACTCATGTAAATTTTAAAAAAAAATTCTAAGTGTCAAACGTGCGTGAAGATCTCGATAACTATCGATCGTATAGTATTGATTGTCGCAGCGTTGAAACGGACGGGCTTTTAAAAATATCTAAAATTTGATCGCTTTTTGGGACGTCATTGGTTATCTTCTTATGCCCTATTACTCAATTGGTTCAACTCATGTAAATTTTAAAAAAAATTTCTAAGTGTCAAACGTGCGTGAAGATCTCGATAACTATCGATCATATAGTATCGTGGTCGCAGCGTTGAAAGGGACGGGCTTTTAAAGATATCTAAAATTTGATTGCTTTTTGGGACGTCATTGGAGAACTTCTTATGCCCTATTACTCAATTGGTTCAACTCATGTAAATTTTAAAAAAAAATTCTAAGTGTCAAACGTGCGTGAAGATCTCGATAACTCTCGATCGTATAGTTTCGATGGTCGCATCATTGAAACGGACGGGCTTTTAAAAATATCTAAAATTTGATCGCTTTTTGGGACGTCATTGGAGATCTTCTTATGCCCTATTACTCAATTGGTTCAACTCATGTAAATTTTTAAAAAATTTTCTAAGTGTCAAACGTGCGTGAAGATCTCGATAACTCTCGATCGTATAGTATTGATGGTCGCAGCGTTGAAACGGACGGGCTTTTAAAAATATCTAAAATTTGATCGCTTTTTGGGACGTCATTGGATATCTTCTTATGCCCTATTACTCAATTGGTTCAACTCATGTAAATTTTAAAAAAAATTTCTAAGTGTCAAACGTGCGTGAAGATCTCGATAACTATCGATCATATAGTATCGATGGTCGCAGCGTTGAAACGGACGGGCTTTTAAAGATATCTAAAATTTGATTGTTTTTTTTTGACGTCCTCGGACATTTTCTGTTGCCCTATTACTCAATTGGTTTAACTCATGTAAATTTAAAAAAAAATTTCTCAGTGTCAAACTTGCGTGAAGATCTCGATAACTATCGATCGTATAGTATCGATGGTCGCAGCGTTGAAAGGGACGGGCTTTTAAAGATATCTAAAATTTGATTGCTTTTTGGGACGTCATTGGAGAACTTCTTATGCCCTATTACTCAATTGGTTCAACTCATGTAAATTTTAAAAAAAATTTCTAAGTGTCAAACGTGCGTGAAGATCTCGATAACTATCGATCATATAGTATCGATGGTCGCAGCGTTGAAACGGACGGGCTTTTAAAGATATCTAAAATTTGATTGTTTTTTTTTGACGTCCTCGGACATTTTCTGTTGCCCTATTACTCAATTGGTTCAACTCATGTAAATTTTAAAAAAAAATTCTAAGTGTCAAACGTGCGTGAAGATCTCGATAACTATCGATCGTATAGTATTGATTGTCGCAGCGTTGAAACGGACGGGCTTTTAAAAATATCTAAAATTTGATCGCTTTTTGGGACGTCATTGGTTATCTTCTTATGCCCTATTACTCAATTGGTTCAACTCATGTAAATTTTAAAAAAAATTTCTAAGTGTCAAACGTGCGTGAAGATCTCGATAACTATCGATCATATAGTATCGTGGTCGCAGCGTTGAAAGGGACGGGCTTTTAAAGATATCTAAAATTTGATTGCTTTTTGGGACGTCATTGGAGAACTTCTTATGCCCTATTACTCAATTGGTTCAACTCATGTAAATTTTAAAAAAAAATTCTAAGTGTCAAACGTGCGTGAAGATCTCGATAACTCTCGATCGTATAGTTTCGATGGTCGCATCATTGAAACGGACGGGCTTTTAAAAATATCTAAAATTTGATCGCTTTTTGGGACGTCATTGGAGATCTTCTTATGCCCTATTACTCAATTGGTTCAACTCATGTAAATTTTTAAAAAATTTTCTAAGTGTCAAACGTGCGTGAAGATCTCGATAACTCTCGATCGTATAGTATTGATGGTCGCAGCGTTGAAACGGACGGGCTTTTAAAAATATCTAAAATTTGATCGCTTTTTGGGACGTCATTGGATATCTTCTTATGCCCTATTACTCAATTGGTTCAACTCATGTAAATTTTAAAAAAAATTTCTAAGTGTCAAACGTGCGTGAAGATCTCGATAACTATCGATCATATAGTATCGATGGTCGCAGCGTTGAAACGGACGGGCTTTTAAAGATATCTAAAATTTGATTGTTTTTTTTTGACGTCCTCGGACATTTTCTGTTGCCCTATTACTCAATTGGTTTAACTCATGTAAATTTAAAAAAAAATTTCTCAGTGTCAAACTTGCGTGAAGATCTCGATAACTATCGATCGTATAGTATCGATGGTCGCAGCGTTGAAAGGGACGGGCTTTTAAAGATATCTAAAATTTGATTGCTTTTTGGGACGTCATTGGAGAACTTCTTATGCCCTATTACTCAATTGGTTCAACTCATGTAAATTTTAAAAAAAATTTCTAAGTGTCAAACGTGCGTGAAGATCTCGATAACTATCGATCATATAGTATCGATGGTCGCAGCGTTGAAACGGACGGGCTTTTAAAGATATCTAAAATTTGATTGTTTTTTTTTGACGTCCTCGGACATTTTCTGTTGCCCTATTACTCAATTGGTTTAACTCATGTAAATTTAAAAAAAAATTTCTCAGTGTCAAACTTGCGTGAAGATCTCGATAACTATCGATCGTATAGTATCGATGGTCGCAGCGTTGAAACGGACGGGCTTTTAAAGATATCTAAAATTTGATCGCTTTTTGGGACGTCATTGGAGAACTTCTTATGCCCTATTACTCAATTGGTTCAACTCATGTAAATTTTAAAAAAAATTTCTAAGTGTCAAACGTGCGTGAAGATCTCGATAACTATCGATCATATAGTATCGATGGTCGCAGCGTTGAAACGGACGGGCTTTTAAAGATATCTAAAATTTGATTGTTTTTTTTTGACGTCCTCGGACATTTTCTGTTGCCCTATTACTCAATTGGTTCAACTCATGTAAATTTTAAAAAAAAATTCTAAGTGTCAAACGTGCGTGAAGATCTCGATAACTATCGATCGTATAGTATTGATTGTCGCAGCGTTGAAACGGACGGGCTTTTAAAAATATCTAAAATTTGATCGCTTTTTGGGACGTCATTGGTTATCTTCTTATGCCCTATTACTCAATTGGTTCAACTCATGTAAATTTTAAAAAAAATTTCTAAGTGTCAAACGTGCGTGAAGATCTCGATAACTATCGATCATATAGTATCGATGGTCGCAGCGTTGAAACGGACGGGCTTTTAAAGATATCTAAAATTTGATTGTTTTTTTTTGACGTCCTCGGACATTTTCTGTTGCCCTATTACTCAATTGGTTTAACTCATGTAAATTTAAAAAAAAATTTCTCAGTGTCAAACTTGCGTGAAGATCTCGATAACTATCGATCGTATAGTATCGATGGTCGCAGCGTTGAAAGGGACGGGCTTTTAAAGATATCTAAAATTTGATTGCTTTTTGGGACGTCATTGGAGAACTTCTTATGCCCTATTACTCAATTGGTTCAACTCATGTAAATTTTAAAAAAAAATTCTAAGTGTCAAACGTGCGTGAAGATCTCGATAACTCTCGATCGTATAGTTTCGATGGTCGCATCATTGAAACGGACGGGCTTTTAAAAATATCTAAAATTTGATCGCTTTTTGGGACGTCATTGGAGATCTTCTTACGCCCTATTACTCAATTGGTTCAACTCATGTAAATTTTTAAAAAATTTTCTAAGTGTCAAACGTGCGTGAAGATCTCGATAACTCTCGATCGTATAGTATTGATGGTCGCAGCGTTGAAACGGACGGGCTTTTAAAGATATCTATAATTTGATCGCTTTTTGGGACGTCATTGGAGATCTTCTCTTGCCCTATAACTCAATTGGTTCAACTCATGTAAATTTTAAAAAAATTTTCTAAGTGTCAAACGTGCGTGAAGATCTCGATAACTATCGATCATATAGTATCGATGGTCGCAGCGTTGAAACGGACGGGCTTTTAAAGATATCTAAAATTTGATTGTTTTTTTTTGACGTCCTCGGACATTTTCTGTTGCCCTATTACTCAATTGGTTTAACTCATGTAAATTTAAAAAAAAATTTCTCAGTGTCAAACTTGCGTGAAGATCTCGATAACTATCGATCGTATAGTATCGATGGTCGCAGCGTTGAAAGGGACGGGCTTTTAAAGATATCTAAAATTTGATTGCTTTTTGGGACGTCATTGGAGAACTTCTTATGCCCTATTACTCAATTGGTTCAACTCATGTAAATTTTAAAAAAAATTTCTAAGTGTCAAACGTGCGTGAAGATCTCGATAACTATCGATCATATAGTATCGTGGTCGCAGCGTTGAAACGGACGGGCTTTTAAAGATATCTAAAATTTGATTGTTTTTTTTTGACGTCCTCGGACATTTTCTGTTGCCCTATTACTCAATTGGTTCAACTCATGTAAATTTTAAAAAAAAATTCTAAGTGTCAAACGTGCGTGAAGATCTCGATAACTATCGATCGTATAGTATTGATTGTCGCAGCGTTGAAACGGACGGGCTTTTAAAAATATCTAAAATTTGATCGCTTTTTGGGACGTCATTGGTTATCTTCTTATGCCCTATTACTCAATTGGTTCAACTCATGTAAATTTTAAAAAAAATTTCTAAGTGTCAAACGTGCGTGAAGATCTCGATAACTATCGATCATATAGTATCGTGGTCGCAGCGTTGAAAGGGACGGGCTTTTAAAGATATCTAAAATTTGATTGCTTTTTGGGACGTCATTGGAGAACTTCTTATGCCCTATTACTCAATTGGTTCAACTCATGTAAATTTTAAAAAAAAATTCTAAGTGTCAAACGTGCGTGAAGATCTCGATAACTCTCGATCGTATAGTTTCGATGGTCGCATCATTGAAACGGACGGGCTTTTAAAAATATCTAAAATTTGATCGCTTTTTGGGACGTCATTGGAGATCTTCTTATGCCCTATTACTCAATTGGTTCAACTCATGTAAATTTTTAAAAAATTTTCTAAGTGTCAAACGTGCGTGAAGATCTCGATAACTCTCGATCGTATAGTATTGATGGTCGCAGCGTTGAAACGGACGGGCTTTTAAAAATATCTAAAATTTGATCGCTTTTTGGGACGTCATTGGATATCTTCTTATGCCCTATTACTCAATTGGTTCAACTCATGTAAATTTTAAAAAAAATTTCTAAGTGTCAAACGTGCGTGAAGATCTCGATAACTATCGATCATATAGTATCGATGGTCGCAGCGTTGAAACGGACGGGCTTTTAAAGATATCTAAAATTTGATTGTTTTTTTTTGACGTCCTCGGACATTTTCTGTTGCCCTATTACTCAATTGGTTTAACTCATGTAAATTTAAAAAAAAATTTCTCAGTGTCAAACTTGCGTGAAGATCTCGATAACTATCGATCGTATAGTATCGATGGTCGCAGCGTTGAAAGGGACGGGCTTTTAAAGATATCTAAAATTTGATTGCTTTTTGGGACGTCATTGGAGAACTTCTTATGCCCTATTACTCAATTGGTTCAACTCATGTAAATTTTAAAAAAAATTTCTAAGTGTCAAACGTGCGTGAAGATCTCGATAACTATCGATCATATAGTATCGTGGTCGCAGCGTTGAAACGGACGGGCTTTTAAAGATATCTAAAATTTGATTGTTTTTTTTTGACGTCCTCGGACATTTTCTGTTGCCCTATTACTCAATTGGTTCAACTCATGTAAATTTTAAAAAAAAATTCTAAGTGTCAAACGTGCGTGAAGATCTCGATAACTATCGATCGTATAGTATTGATTGTCGCAGCGTTGAAACGGACGGGCTTTTAAAAATATCTAAAATTTGATCGCTTTTTGGGACGTCATTGGTTATCTTCTTATGCCCTATTACTCAATTGGTTCAACTCATGTAAATTTTAAAAAAATTTCTAAGTGTCAAACGTGCGTGAAGATCTCGATAACTATCGATCATATAGTATCGTGGTCGCAGCGTTGAAAGGGACGGGCTTTTAAAGATATCTAAAATTTGATTGCTTTTTGGGACGTCATTGGAGAACTTCTTATGCCCTATTACTCAATTGGTTCAACTCATGTAAATTTTAAAAAAAAATTCTAAGTGTCAAACGTGCGTGAAGATCTCGATAACTCTCGATCGTATAGTTTCGATGGTCGCATCATTGAAACGGACGGGCTTTTAAAAATATCTAAAATTTGATCGCTTTTTGGGACGTCATTGGAGATCTTCTTATGCCCTATTACTCAATTGGTTCAACTCATGTAAATTTTTAAAAAATTTTCTAAGTGTCAAACGTGCGTGAAGATCTCGATAACTCTCGATCGTATAGTATTGATGGTCGAAGCGTTGAAACGGACGGGCTTTTAAAAATATCTAAAATTTGATCGCTTTTTGGGACGTCATTGGATATCTTCTTATGCCCTATTACTCAATTGGTTCAACTCATGTAAATTTTAAAAAAAATTTCTAAGTGTCAAACGTGCGTGAAGATCTCGATAACTATCGATCGTATAGTATCGATGGTCGCAGCGTTGAAACGGACGGGCTTTTAAAGATATCTAAAATTTGATCGCTTTTTGGGACGTCATTGGAGATCTTCTCTTGCCCTATAACTCAATTGGTTCAACTCATGTAAATTTTAAAAAAATTTTCTAAGTGTCAAACGTGCGTGAAGATCTCGATAACTATCGATCATATAGTATCGATGGTCGCAGCGTTGAAACGGACGGGCTTTTAAAGATATCTAAAATTTGATTGTTTTTTTTTGACGTCCTCGGACATTTTCTGTTGCCCTATTACTCAATTGGTTTAACTCATGTAAATTTAAAAAAAAATTTCTCAGTGTCAAACTTGCGTGAAGATCTCGATAACTATCGATCGTATAGTATCGATGGTCGCAGCGTTGAAACGGACGAGCTTTTAAAGATATCTAAAATTTGATCGCTTTTTGGGACGTCATTGGAGAACTTCTTATGCCCTATTACTCAATTGGTTCAACTCATGTAAATTTTAAAAAAAAATTCTAAGTGTCAAACGTGCGTGAAAATCTCGATAACTCTCGATCGTATAGTTTCGATGGTCGCATCATTGAAACGGACGGGCTTTTAAAAATATCTAAAATTTGATCGCTTTTTGGGACGTCATTGGAGATCTTCTCTTGCCCTATAACTCAATTGGTTCAACTCATGTAAATTTTAAAAAAAAATTCTAAGTGTCAAACGTGCGTGAAGATCTCGATAACTATCGATCATATAGTATCGATGGTCGCAGCGTTGAAACGGACGGGCTTTTAAAGATATCTAAAATTTGATTGTTTTTTTTTGACGTCCTCGGACATTTTCTGTTGCCCTATTACTCAATTGGTTTAACTCATGTAAATTTAAAAAAAAATTTCTCAGTGTCAAACTTGCGTGAAGATCTCGATAACTATCGATCGTATAGTATCGATGGTCGCAGCGTTGAAACGGACGGGCTTTTAAAGATATCTAAAATTTGATCGCTTTTTGGGACGTCATTGGAGAACTTCTTATGCCCTATTACTCAATTGGTTCAACTCATGTAAATTTTAAAAAAAATTTCTAAGTGTCAAACGTGCGTGAAGATCTCGATAACTATCGATCATATAGTATCGATGGTCGCAGCGTTGAAACGGACGGGCTTTTAAAGATATCTAAAATTTGATTGTTTTTTTTTGACGTCCTCGGACATTTTCTGTTGCCCTATTACTCAATTGGTTCAACTCATGTAAATTTTAAAAAAAAATTCTAAGTGTCAAACGTGCGTGAAGATCTCGATAACTATCGATCGTATAGTATCGATGGTCGCAGCGTTGAAACGGACGGGCTTTTAAAGATATCTAAAATTTGATTGTTTTTTTTTGACGTCCTCGGACATTTTCTGTTGCCCTATTACTCAATTGGTTTAACTCATGTAAATTTAAAAAAAAATTTCTCAGTGTCAAACTTGCGTGAAGATCTCGATAACTATCGATCGTATAGTATCGATGGTCGCAGCGTTGAAACGGACGGGCTTTTAAAGATATCTAAAATTTGATCGCTTTTTGGGACGTCATTGGAGAACTTCTTATGCCCTATTACTCAATTGGTTCAACTCATGTAAATTTTAAAAAAAATTTCTAAGTGTCAAACGTGCGTGAAGATCTCGATAACTATCGATCATATAGTATCGATGGTCGCAGCGTTGAAACGGACGGGCTTTTAAAGATATCTAAAATTTGATTGTTTTTTTTTGACGTCCTCGGACATTTTCTGTTGCCCTATTACTCAATTGGTTCAACTCATGTAAATTTTAAAAAAAAATTCTAAGTGTCAAACGTGCGTGAAGATCTCGATAACTATCGATCGTATAATATTGATTGTCGCAGCGTTGAAACGGACGGGCTTTTAAAAATATCTAAAATTTGATCGCTTTTTGGGACGTCATTGGTTATCTTCTTATGCCCTATTACTCAATTGGTTCAACTCATGTAAATTTTAAAAAAAATTTCTAAGTGTCAAACGTGCGTGAAGATCTCGATAACTATCGATCATATAGTATCGATGGTCGCAGCGTTGAAACGGACGGGCTTTTAAAGATATCTAAAATTTGATTGTTTTTTTTTGACGTCCTCGGACATTTTCTGTTGCCCTATTACTCAATTGGTTTAACTCATGTAAATTTAAAAAAAAATTTCTCAGTGTCAAACTTGCGTGAAGATCTCGATAACTATCGATCGTATAGTATCGATGGTCGCAGCGTTGAAAGGGACGGGCTTTTAAAGATATCTAAAATTTGATCGCTTTTTGGGACGTCATTGGAGAACTTCTTATGCCCTATTACTCAATTGGTTCAACTCATGTAAATTTTAAAAAAAATTTCTAAGTGTCAAACGTGCGTGAAGATCTCGATAACTATCGATCATATAGTATCGATGGTCGCAGCGTTGAAACGGACGGGCTTTTAAAGATATCTAAAATTTGATTGTTTTTTTTTGACGTCCTCGGACATTTTCTGTTGCCCTATTACTCAATTGGTTCAACTCATGTAAATTTTAAAAAAAAATTCTAAGTGTCAAACGTGCGTGAAGATCTCGATAACTATCGATCGTATAGTATCGATGGTCGCAGCGTTGAAACGGACGGGCTTTTAAAGATATCTAAAATTTGATTGTTTTTTTTTGACGTCCTCGGACATTTTCTGTTGCCCTATTACTCAATTGGTTTAACTCATGTAAATTTAAAAAAAAATTTCTCAGTGTCAAACTTGCGTGAAGATCTCGATAACTATCGATCGTATAGTATCGATGGTCGCAGCGTTGAAACGGACGGGCTTTTAAAGATATCTAAAATTTGATCGCTTTTTGGGACGTCATTGGAGAACTTCTTATGCCCTATTACTCAATTGGTTCAACTCATGTAAATTTTAAAAAAAATTTCTAAGTGTCAAACGTGCGTGAAGATCTCGATAACTATCGATCATATAGTATCGATGGTCGCAGCGTTGAAACGGACGGGCTTTTAAAGATATCTAAAATTTGATTGTTTTTTTTTGACGTCCTCGGACATTTTCTGTTGCCCTATTACTCAATTGGTTCAACTCATGTAAATTTTAAAAAAAAATTCTAAGTGTCAAACGTGCGTGAAGATCTCGATAACTATCGATCGTATAATATTGATTGTCGCAGCGTTGAAACGGACGGGCTTTTAAAAATATCTAAAATTTGATCGCTTTTTGGGACGTCATTGGTTATCTTCTTATGCCCTATTACTCAATTGGTTCAACTCATGTAAATTTTAAAAAAAATTTCTAAGTGTCAAACGTGCGTGAAGATCTCGATAACTATCGATCATATAGTATCGATGGTCGCAGCGTTGAAACGGACGGGCTTTTAAAGATATCTAAAATTTGATTGTTTTTTTTTGACGTCCTCGGACATTTTCTGTTGCCCTATTACTCAATTGGTTTAACTCATGTAAATTTAAAAAAAAATTTCTCAGTGTCAAACTTGCGTGAAGATCTCGATAACTATCGATCGTATAGTATCGATGGTCGCAGCGTTGAAAGGGACGGGCTTTTAAAGATATCTAAAATTTGATCGCTTTTTGGGACGTCATTGGAGAACTTCTTATGCCCTATTACTCAATTGGTTCAACTCATGTAAATTTTAAAAAAAAATTCTAAGTGTCAAACGTGCGTGAAGATCTCGATAACTATCGATCGTATAGTATCGATGGTCGCAGCGTTGAAACGGACGGGCTTTTAAAGATATCTAAAATTTGATCGCTTTTTGGGACGTCATTGGAGAACTTCTTATGCCCTATTACTCAATTGGTTCAACTCATGTAAATTTTAAAAAAAAATTCTAAGTGTCAAACGTGCGTGAAGATCTCGATAACTATCGATCATATAGTATCGATGGTCGCAGCGTTGAAACGGACGGGCTTTTAAAGATATCTAAAATTTGATTGTTTTTTTTTGACGTCCTCGGACATTTTCTGTTGCCCTATTACTCAATTGGTTTAACTCATGTAAATTTAAAAAAAAATTTCTCAGTGTCAAACTTGCGTGAAGATCTCGATAACTATCGATCGTATAGTATCGATGGTCGCAGCGTTGAAACGGACGGGCTTTTAAAGATATCTAAAATTTGATCGCTTTTTGGGACGTCATTGGAGAACTTCTTATGCCCTATTACTCAATTGGTTCAACTCATGTAAATTTTAAAAAAAATTTCTAAGTGTCAAACGTGCGTGAAGATCTCGATAACTATCGATCATATAGTATCGATGGTCGCAGCGTTGAAACGGACGGGCTTTTAAAGATATCTAAAATTTGATTGTTTTTTTTTGACGTCCTCGGACATTTTCTGTTGCCCTATTACTCAATTGGTTCAACTCATGTAAATTTTAAAAAAAAATTCTAAGTGTCAAACGTGCGTGAAGATCTCGATAACTATCGATCGTATAGTATCGATGGTCGCAGCGTTGAAACGGACGGGCTTTTAAAGATATCTAAAATTTGATTGTTTTTTTTTGACGTCCTCGGACATTTTCTGTTGCCCTATTACTCAATTGGTTCAACTCATGTAAATTTTAAAAAAAAATTCTAAGTGTCAAACGTGCGTGAAGATCTCGATAACTATCGATCGTATAGTATTGATTGTCGCAGCGTTGAAACGGACGGGCTTTTAAAAATATCTAAAATTTGATCGCTTTTTGGGACGTCATTGGTTATCTTCTTATGCCCTATTACTCAATTGGTTCAACTCATGTAAATTTTAAAAAAAATTTCTAAGTGTCAAACGTGCGTGAAGATCTCGATAACTATCGATCATATAGTATCGATGGTCGCAGCGTTGAAACGGACGGGCTTTTAAAGATATCTAAAATTTGATTGTTTTTTTTTGACGTCCTCGGACATTTTCTGTTGCCCTATTACTCAATTGGTTTAACTCATGTAAATTTAAAAAAAAATTTCTCAGTGTCAAACTTGCGTGAAGATCTCGATAACTATCGATCGTATAGTATCGATGGTCGCAGCGTTGAAAGGGACGGGCTTTTAAAGATATCTAAAATTTGATCGCTTTTTGGGACGTCATTGGAGAACTTCTTATGCCCTATTACTCAATTGGTTCAACTCATGTAAATTTTAAAAAAAAATTCTAAGTGTCAAACGTGCGTGAAGATCTCGATAACTATCGATCGTATAGTATCGATGGTCGCAGCGTTGAAACGGACGGGCTTTTAAAGATATCTAAAATTTGATCGCTTTTTGGGACGTCATTGGAGAACTTCTTATGCCCTATTACTCAATTGGTTCAACTCATGTAAATTTTAAAAAAAAATTCTAAGTGTCAAACGTGCGTGAAGATCTCGATAACTATCGATCATATAGTATCGATGGTCGCAGCGTTGAAACGGACGGGCTTTTAAAGATATCTAAAATTTGATTGTTTTTTTTTGACGTCCTCGGACATTTTCTGTTGCCCTATTACTCAATTGGTTTAACTCATGTAAATTTAAAAAAAAATTTCTCAGTGTCAAACTTGCGTGAAGATCTCGATAACTATCGATCGTATAGTATCGATGGTCGCAACGTTGAAACGGACGGGCTTTTAAAGATATCTAAAATTTGATCGCTTTTTGGGACGTCATTGGAGAACTTCTTATGCCCTATTACTCAATTGGTTCAACTCATGTAAATTTTAAAAAAAATTTCTAAGTGTCAAACGTGCGTGAAGATCTCGATAACTATCGATCATATAGTATCGATGGTCGCAGCGTTGAAACGGACGGGCTTTTAAAGATATCTAAAATTTGATTGTTTTTTTTTGACGTCCTCGGACATTTTCTGTTGCCCTATTACTCAATTGGTTCAACTCATGTAAATTTTAAAAAAAAATTCTAAGTGTCAAACGTGCGTGAAGATCTCGATAATTATCGATCGTATAGTATTGATTGTCGCAGCGTTGAAACGGACGGGCTTTTAAAAATATCTAAAATTTGATCGCTTTTTGGGACGTCATTGGTTATCTTCTTATGCCCTATTACTCAATTGGTTCAACTCATGTAAATTTTAAAAAAAATTTTTTAAGTGTCAAACGTGCGTGAAGATCTCGATAACTATCGATCATATAGTATCGATGGTCGCAGCGTTGAAACGGACGGGCTTTTAAAGATATCTAAAATTTGATTGTTTTTTTTTGACGTCCTCGGACATTTTCTGTTGCCCTATTACTCAATTGGTTTAACTCATGTAAATTTAAAAAAAAATTTCTCAGTGTCAAACTTGCGTGAAGATCTCGATAACTATCGATCGTATAGTATCGATGGTCGCAGCGTTGAAAGGGACGGGCTTTTAAAGATATCTAAAATTTGATTGCTTTTTGGGACGTCATTGGAGAACTTCTTATGCCCTATTACTCAATTGGTTCAACTCATGTAAATTTTAAAAAAAAATTCTAAGTGTCAAACGTGCGTGAAGATCTCGATAACTCTCGATCGTATAGTATTGATGGTCGCAGCGTTGAAACGGACGGGCTTTTAAAAATATCTAAAATTTGATCGCTTTTTGGGACGTCATTGGTTATCTTCTTATGCCCTATTACTCAATTGGTTCAACTCATGTAAATTTTAAAAAAAATTTCTAAGTGTCAAACGTGCGTGAAGATCTCGATAACTCTCGATCGTATAGTATTGATGGTCGCAGCGTTGAAACGGACGGGCTTTTAAAGATATCTAAAATTTGATTGTTTTTTTTTGACGTCCTCGGACATTTTCTGTTGCCCTATTACTCAATTGGTTTAACTCATGTAAATTTAAAAAAAAATTTCTCAGTGTCAAACTTGCGTGAAGATCTCGATAACTATCGATCGTATAGTATCGATGGTCGCAGCGTTGAAAGGGACGGGCTTTTAAAGATATCTAAAATTTGATTGCTTTTTGGGACGTCATTGGAGAACTTCTTATGCCCTATTACTCAATTGGTTCAACTCATGTAAGGTTTTAAAAAATTTTCTAAGTGTCAAACGTGCGTGAAGATCTCGATAACTCTCGATCGTATAGTATTGATGGTCGCAGCGTTGAAACGGACGGGCTTTTAAAAATATCTAAAATTTGATCGCTTTTTGGGACGTCATTGGTTATCTTCTTATGCCCTATTACTCAATTGGTTCAACTCATGTAAATTTTAAAAAAAATTTCTAAGTGTCAAACGTGCGTGAAGATCTCGATAACTATCGATCATATAGTATCGATGGTCGCAGCGTTGAAACGGACGGGCTTTTAAAGATATCTAAAATTTGATTGTTTTTTTTTGACGTCCTCGGACATTTTCTGTTTCCCTATTACTCAATTGGTTCAACTCATGTAAATTTTAAAAAAAAATTCTAAGTGTCAAACGTGCGTGAAGATCTCGATAACTATCGATCGTATAGTATTGATTGTCGCAGCGTTGAAACGGACGGGCTTTTAAAAATATCTAAAATTTGATCGCTTTTTGGGACGTCATTGGTTATCTTCTTATGCCCTATTACTCAATTGGTTCAACTCATGTAAATTTTAAAAAAAATTTCTAAGTGTCAAACGTGCGTGAAGATCTCGATAACTATCGATCATATAGTATCGATGGTCGCAGCGTTGAAACGGACGGGCTTTTAAAGATATCTAAAATTTGATTGTTTTTTTTTGACGTCCTCGGACATTTTCTGTTGCCCTATTACTCAATTGGTTTAACTCATGTAAATTTAAAAAAAAATTTCTCAGTGTCAAACTTGCGTGAAGATCTCGATAACTATCGATCGTATAGTATCGATGGTCGCAGCGTTGAAACGGACGGGCTTTTAAAGATATCTAAAATTTGATCGCTTTTTGGGACGTCATTGGAGAACTTCTTATGCCCTATTACTCAATTGGTTCAACTCATGTAAATTTTAAAAAAAATTTCTAAGTGTCAAACGTGCGTGAAGATCTCGATAACTATCGATCATATAGTATCGATGGTCGCAGCGTTGAAACGGACGGGCTTTTAAAGATATCTAAAATTTGATTGTTTTTTTTTGACGTCCTCGGACATTTTCTGTTGCCCTATTACTCAATTGGTTCAACTCATGTAAATTTTAAAAAAAAATTCTAAGTGTCAAACGTGCGTGAAGATCTCGATAACTATCGATCGTATAGTATCGATGGTCGCAGCGTTGAAACGGACGGGCTTTTAAAGATATCTAAAATTTGATTGTTTTTTTTTGACGTCCTCGGACATTTTCTGTTGCCCTATTACTCAATTGGTTCAACTCATGTAAATTTTAAAAAAAAATTCTAAGTGTCAAACGTGCGTGAAGATCTCGATAACTCTCGATCGTATAGTATTGATGGTCGCAGCGTTGAAACGGACGGGCTTTTAAAGATATCTAAAATTTGATTGTTTTTTTTTGACGTCCTCGGACATTTTCTGTTGCCCTATTACTCAATTGGTTTAACTCATGTAAATTTAAAAAAAAATTTCTCAGTGTCAAACTTGCGTGAAGATCTCGATAACTATCGATCGTATAGTATCGATGGTCGCAGCGTTGAAAGGGACGGGCTTTTAAAAATATCTAAAATTTGATTGCTTTTTGGGACGTCATTGGAGAACTTCTTATGCCCTATTACTCAATTGGTTCAACTCATGTAAATTTTTAAAAAATTTTCTAAGTGTCAAACGTGCGTGAAGATCTCGATAACTCTCGATCGTATAGTATTGATGGTCGCAGCGTTGAAACGGACGGGCTTTTAAAAATATCTAAAATTTGATCGCTTTTTGGGACGTCATTGGTTATCTTCTTATGCCCTATTACTCAATTGGTTCAACTCATGTAAATTTTAAAAAAAATTTCTAAGTGTCAAACGTGCGTGAAGATCTCGATAACTATCGATCATATAGTATCGATGGTCGCAGCGTTGAAACGGACGGGCTTTTAAAGATATCTAAAATTTGATTGTTTTTTTTTGACGTCCTCGGACATTTTCTGTTGCCCTATTACTCAATTGGTTTAACTCATGTAAATTTAAAAAAAAATTTCTCAGTGTCAAACTTGCGTGAAGATCTCGATAACTATCGATCGTATAGTATCGATGGTCGCAGCGTTGAAACGGACGGGCTTTTAAAGATATCTAAAATTTGATCGCTTTTTGGGACGTCATTGGAGAACTTCTTATGCCCTATTACTCAATTGGTTCAACTCATGTAAATTTTAAAAAAAATTTCTAAGTGTCAAACGTGCGTGAAGATCTCGATAACTATCGATCATATAGTATCGATGGTCGCAGCGTTGAAACGGACGGGCTTTTAAAGATATCTAAAATTTGATTGTTTTTTTTTGACGTCCTCGGACATTTTCTGTTGCCCTATTACTCAATTGGTTCAACTCATGTAAATTTTAAAAAAAAATTCTAAGTGTCAAACGTGCGTGAAGATCTCGATAACTATCGATCGTATAGTATTGATTGTCGCAGCGTTGAAACGGACGGGCTTTTAAAAATATCTAAAATTTGATCGCTTTTTGGGACGTCATTGGTTATCTTCTTATGCCCTATTACTCAATTGGTTCAACTCATGTAAATTTTAAAAAAAATTTCTAAGTGTCAAACGTGCGTGAAGATCTCGATAACTATCGATCATATAGTATCGTGGTCGCAGCGTTGAAACGGACGGGCTTTTAAAGATATCTAAAATTTGATTGTTTTTTTTTGACGTCCTCGGACATTTTCTGTTGCCCTATTACTCAATTGGTTCAACTCATGTAAATTTTAAAAAAAAATTCTAAGTGTCAAACGTGCGTGAAGATCTCGATAACTATCGATCGTATAGTATTGATTGTCGCAGCGTTGAAACGGACGGGCTTTTAAAAATATCTAAAATTTGATCGCTTTTTGTGACGTCATTGGTTATCTTCTTATGCCCTATTACTCAATTGGTTCAACTCATGTAAATTTTAAAAAAAATTTCTAAGTGTCAAACGTGCGTGAAGATCTCGATAACTATCGATCATATAGTATCGTGGTCGCAGCGTTGAAAGGGACGGGCTTTTAAAGATATCTAAAATTTGATTGCTTTTTGGGACGTCATTGGAGAACTTCTTATGCCCTATTACTCAATTGGTTCAACTCATGTAAATTTTAAAAAAAAATTCTAAGTGTCAAACGTGCGTGAAGATCTCGATAACTCTCGATCGTATAGTTTCGATGGTCGCATCATTGAAACGGACGGGCTTTTAAAAATATCTAAAATTTGATCGCTTTTTGGGACGTCATTGGAGATCTTCTTATGCCCTATTACTCAATTGGTTCAACTCATGTAAATTTTTAAAAAATTTTCTAAGTGTCAAACGTGCGTGAAGATCTCGATAACTCTCGATCGTATAGTATTGATGGTCGCAGCGTTGAAACGGACGGGCTTTTAAAAATATCTAAAATTTGATCGCTTTTTGGGACGTCATTGGATATCTTCTTATGCCCTATTACTCAATTGGTTCAACTCATGTAAATTTTAAAAAAAATTTCTAAGTGTCAAACGTGCGTGAAGATCTCGATAACTATCGATCGTATAGTATCGATGGTCGCAGCGTTGAAACGGACGGGCTTTTAAAGATATCTAAAATTTGATCGCTTTTTGGGACGTCATTGGAGATCTTCTCTTGCCCTATAACTCAATTGGTTCAACTCATGTAAATTTTAAAAAAATTTTCTAAGTGTCAAACGTGCGTGAAGATCTCGATAACTATCGATCATATAGTATCGATGGTCGCAGCGTTGAAACGGACGGGCTTTTAAAGATATCTAAAATTTGATTGTTTTTTTTTGACGTCCTCGGACATTTTCTGTTGCCCTATTACTCAATTGGTTTAACTCATGTAAATTTAAAAAAAAATTTCTCAGTGTCAAACTTGCGTGAAGATCTCGATAACTATCGATCGTATAGTATCGATGGTCGCAGCGTTGAAACGGACGGGCTTTTAAAGATATCTAAAATTTGATCGCTTTTTGGGACGTCATTGGAGAACTTCTTATGCCCTATTACTCAATTGGTTCAACTCATGTAAATTTTAAAAAAAAATTCTAAGTGTCAAACGTGCGTGAAGATCTCGATAACTCTCGATCGTATAGTTTCGATGGTCGCATCATTGAAACGGACGGGCTTTTAAAAATATCTAAAATTTGATCGCTTTTTGGGACGTCATTGGTTATCTTCTTATGCCCTATTACTCAATTGGTTCAACTCATGTAAATTTTAAAAAAAATTTCTAAGTGTCAAACGTGCGTGAAGATCTCGATAACTATCGATCATATAGTATCGATGGTCGCAGCGTTGAAACGGACGGGCTTTTAAAGATATCTAAAATTTGATTGTTTTTTTTTGACGTCCTCGGACATTTTCTGTTGCCCTATTACTCAATTGGTTTAACTCATGTAAATTTAAAAAAAAATTTCTCAGTGTCAAACTTGCGTGAAGATCTCGATAACTATCGATCGTATAGTATCGATGGTCGCAGCGTTGAAACGGACGGGCTTTTAAAGATATCTAAAATTTGATCGCTTTTTGGGACGTCATTGGAGAACTTCTTATGCCCTATTACTCAATTGGTTCAACTCATGTAAATTTTAAAAAAAATGTCTAAGTGTCAAACGTGCGTGAAGATCTCGATAACTATCGATCATATAGTATCGATGGTCGCAGCGTTGAAACGGACGGGCTTTTAAAGATATCTAAAATTTGATTGTTTTTTTTTGACGTCCTCGGACATTTTCTGTTGCCCTATTACTCAATTGGTTCAACTCATGTAAATTTTAAAAAAAAATTCTAAGTGTCAAACGTGCGTGAAGATCTCGATAACTATCGATCGTATAGTATTGATTGTCGCAGCGTTGAAACGGACGGGCTTTTAAAAATATCTAAAATTTGATCGCTTTTTGGGACGTCATTGGTTATCTTCTTATGCCCTATTACTCAATTGGTTCAACTCATGTAAATTTTAAAAAAAATTTCTAAGTGTCAAACGTGCGTGAAGATCTCGATAACTATCGATCATATAGTATCGATGGTCGCAGCGTTGAAACGGACGGGCTTTTAAAGATATCTAAAATTTGATTGTTTTTTTTTGACGTCCTCGGACATTTTCTGTTGCCCTATTACTCAATTGGTTTAACTCATGTAAATTTAAAAAAAAATTTCTCAGTGTCAAACTTGCGTGAAGATCTCGATAACTATCGATCGTATAGTATCGATGGTCGCAGCGTTGAAAGGGACGGGCTTTTAAAGATATCTAAAATTTGATTGCTTTTTGGGACGTCATTGGAGAACTTCTTATGCCCTATTACTCAATTGGTTCAACTCATGTAAATTTAAATAAAAAATTCTAAGTGTCAAACGTGCGTGAAGATCTCGATAACTCTCGATCGTATAGTTTCGATGGTCGCATCATTGAAACGGACGGGCTTTTAAAAATATCTAAAATTTGATCGCTTTTTGGGACGTCATTGGAGATCTTCTTATGCCCTATTACTCAATTGGTTCAACTCATGTAAATTTTTAAAAAATTTTCTAAGTGTCAAACGTGCGTGAAGATCTCGATAACTCTCGATCGTATAGTATTGATGGTCGCAGCGTTGAAACGGACGGGCTTTTAAAGATATCTATAATTTGATCGCTTTTTGGGACGTCATTGGAGATCTTCTCTTGCCCTATAACTCAATTGGTTCAACTCATGTAAATTTTAAAAAAATTTTCTAAGTGTCAAACGTGCGTGAAGATCTCGATAACTATCGATCATATAGTATCGATGGTCGCAGCGTTGAAACGGACGGGCTTTTAAAGATATCTAAAATTTGATTGTTTTTTTTTGACGTCCTCGGACATTTTCTGTTGCCCTATTACTCAATTGGTTTAACTCATGTAAATTTAAAAAAAAATTTCTCAGTGTCAAACTTGCGTGAAGATCTCGATAACTATCGATCGTATAGTATCGATGGTCGCAGCGTTGAAAGGGACGGGCTTTTAAAGATATCTAAAATTTGATTGCTTTTTGGGACGTCATTGGAGAACTTCTTATGCCCTATTACTCAATTGGTTCAACTCATGTAAATTTTAAAAAAAATTTCTAAGTGTCAAACGTGCGTGAAGATCTCGATAACTATCGATCATATAGTATCGTGGTCGCAGCGTTGAAACGGACGGGCTTTTAAAGATATCTAAAATTTGATTGTTTTTTTTTGACGTCCTCGGACATTTTCTGTTGCCCTATTACTCAATTGGTTCAACTCATGTAAATTTTAAAAAAAAATTCTAAGTGTCAAACGTGCGTGAAGATCTCGATAACTATCGATCGTATAGTATTGATTGTCGCAGCGTTGAAACGGACGGGCTTTTAAAAATATCTAAAATTTGATCGCTTTTTGTGACGTCATTGGTTATCTTCTTATGCCCTATTACTCAATTGGTTCAACTCATGTAAATTTTAAAAAAAATTTCTAAGTGTCAAACGTGCGTGAAGATCTCGATAACTATCGATCATATAGTATCGTGGTCGCAGCGTTGAAAGGGACGGGCTTTTAAAGATATCTAAAATTTGATTGCTTTTTGGGACGTCATTGGAGAACTTCTTATGCCCTATTACTCAATTGGTTCAACTCATGTAAATTTTAAAAAAAAATTCTAAGTGTCAAACGTGCGTGAAGATCTCGATAACTCTCGATCGTATAGTTTCGATGGTCGCATCATTGAAACGGACGGGCTTTTAAAAATATCTAAAATTTGATCGCTTTTTGGGACGTCATTGGAGATCTTCTTATGCCCTATTACTCAATTGGTTCAACTCATGTAAATTTTTAAAAAATTTTCTAAGTGTCAAACGTGCGTGAAGATCTCGATAACTCTCGATCGTATAGTATTGATGGTCGCAGCGTTGAAACGGACGGGCTTTTAAAAATATCTAAAATTTGATCGCTTTTTGGGACGTCATTGGATATCTTCTTATGCCCTATTACTCAATTGGTTCAACTCATGTAAATTTTAAAAAAAATTTCTAAGTGTCAAACGTGCGTGAAGATCTCGATAACTATCGATCGTATAGTATCGATGGTCGCAGCGTTGAAACGGACGGGCTTTTAAAGATATCTAAAATTTGATCGCTTTTTGGGACGTCATTGGAGATCTTCTCTTGCCCTATAACTCAATTGGTTCAACTCATGTAAATTTTAAAAAAAAATTCTAAGTGTCAAACGTGCGTGAAGATCTCGATAACTATCGATCATATAGTATCGATGGTCGCAGCGTTGAAACGGACGGGCTTTTAAAGATATCTAAAATTTGAT
This sequence comes from Sisyra nigra, assembly GCA_958496155.1. NCBI lineage: Eukaryota > Metazoa > Arthropoda > Insecta > Neuroptera > Sisyridae > Sisyra > Sisyra nigra. The sequence continues at coordinate 28,978,300 of OY292314.1, forward strand.
TGTTTTTTTTTGACGTCCTCGGACATTTTCTGTTGCCCTATTACTCAATTGGTTTAACTCATGTAAATTTAAAAAAAAATTTCTCAGTGTCAAACTTGCGTGAAGATCTCGATAACTATCGATCGTATAGTATCGATGGTCGCAGCGTTGAAACGGACGGGCTTTTAAAGATATCTAAAATTTGATCGCTTTTTGGGACGTCATTGGAGAACTTCTTATGCCCTATTACTCAATTGGTTCAACTCATGTAAATTTTAAAAAAAAATTCTAAGTGTCAAACGTGCGTGAAGATCTCGATAACTCTCGATCGTATAGTTTCGATGGTCGCATCATTGAAACGGACGGGCTTTTAAAAATATCTAAAATTTGATCGCTTTTTGGGACGTCATTGGAGATCTTCTTATGCCCTATTACTCAATTGGTTCAACTCATGTAAATTTTTAAAAAATTTTCTAAGTGTCAAACGTGCGTGAAGATCTCGATAACTCTCGATCGTATAGTATTGATGGTCGCAGCGTTGAAACGGACGGGCTTTTAAAGATATCTAAAATTTGATCGCTTTTTGGGACGTCATTGGAGATCTTCTCTTGCCCTATAACTCAATTGGTTCAACTCATGTAAATTTTAAAAAAATTTTCTAAGTGTCAAACGTGCGTGAAGATCTCGATAACTATCGATCATATAGTATCGATGGTCGCAGCGTTGAAACGGACGGGCTTTTAAAGATATCTAAAATTTGATTGTTTTTTTTTGACGTCCTCGGACATTTTCTGTTGCCCTATTACTCAATTGGTTTAACTCATGTAAATTTAAAAAAAAATTTCTCAGTGTCAAACTTGCGTGAAGATCTCGATAACTATCGATCGTATAGTATCGATGGTCGCAGCGTTGAAACGGACGGGCTTTTAAAGATATCTAAAATTTGATCGCTTTTTGGGACGTCATTGGAGAACTTCTTATGCCCTATTACTCAATTGGTTCAACTCATGTAAATTTTAAAAAAAAATTCTAAGTGTCAAACGTGCGTGAAGATCTCGATAACTCTCGATCGTATAGTTTCGATGGTCGCATCATTGAAACGGACGGGCTTTTAAAAATATCTAAAATTTGATCGCTTTTTGGGACGTCATTGGAGATCTTCTTATGCCCTATTACTCAATTGGTTCAACTCATGTAAATTTTTAAAAAATTTTCTAAGTGTCAAACGTGCGTGAAGATCTCGATAACTCTCGATCGTATAGTATTGATGGTCGCAGCGTTGAAACGGACGGGCTTTTAAAAATATCTAAAATTTGATCGCTTTTTGGGACGTCATTGGATATCTTCTTATGCCCTATTACTCAATTGGTTCAACTCATGTAAATTTTAAAAAAAATTTCTAAGTGTCAAACGTGCGTGAAGATCTCGATAACTATCGATCGTATAGTATCGATGGTCGCAGCGTTGAAACGGACGGGCTTTTAAAGATATCTAAAATTTGATCGCTTTTTGGGACGTCATTGGAGATCTTCTTATGCCCTATTACTCAATTGGTTCAACTCATGTAAATTTTAAAAAAAATTTCTAAGTGTCAAACGTGCGTGAAGATCTCGATAACTATCGATCATATAGTATCGATGGTCGCAGCGTTGAAACGGACGGGCTTTTAAAGATATCTAAAATTTGATTGTTTTTTTTTGACGTCCTCGGACATTTTCTGTTGCCCTATTACTCAATTGGTTCAACTCATGTAAATTTTAAAAAAAAATTCTAAGTGTCAAACGTGCGTGAAGATCTCGATAACTATCGATCGTATAGTATTGATTGTCGCAGCGTTGAAACGGACGGGCTTTTAAAAATATCTAAAATTTGATCGCTTTTTGGGACGTCATTGGTTATCTTCTTATGCCCTATTACTCAATTGGTTCAACTCATGTAAATTTTAAAAAAAATTTCTAAGTGTCAAACGTGCGTGAAGATCTCGATAACTATCGATCATATAGTATCGATGGTCGCAGCGTTGAAACGGACGGGCTTTTAAAGATATCTAAAATTTGATTGTTTTTTTTTGACGTCCTCGGACATTTTCTGTTGCCCTATTACTCAATTGGTTTAACTCATGTAAATTTAAAAAAAAATTTCTCAGTGTCAAACTTGCGTGAAGATCTCGATAACTATCGATCGTATAGTATCGATGGTCGCAGCGTTGAAAGGGACGGGCTTTTAAAAATATCTAAAATTTGATCGCTTTTTGGGACGTCATTGGAGATCTTCTTATGCCCTATTACTCAATTGGTTCAACTCATGTAAATTTTTAAAAAATTTTCTAAGTGTCAAACGTGCGTGAAGATCTCGATAACTCTCGATCGTATAGTATTGATGGTCGCAGCGTTGAAACGGACGGGCTTTTAAAAATATCTAAAATTTGATCGCTTTTTGGGACGTCATTGGTTATCTTCTTATGCCCTATTAATCAATTGGTTCAACTCATGTAAATTTTAAAAAAAATTTCTAAGTGTCAAACGTGCGTGAAGATCTCGATAACTATCGATCGTATAGTATCGATGGTCGCAGCGTTGAAACGGACGGGCTTTTAAAGATATCTAAAATTTGATCGCTTTTTGGGACGTCATTGGAGATCTTCTTATGCCCTATTACTCAATTGGTTCAACTCATGTAAATTTTAAAAAAAAATTCTAAGTGTCAAACGTGCGTGAAGATCTCGATAACTCTCGATCGTATAGTATTGATGGTCGCAGCGTTGAAACGGACGGGCTTTTAAAAATATCTAAAATTTGATCGCTTTTTGGGACGTCATTGGTTATCTTCTTATGCCCTATTACTCAATTGGTTCAAATCATGTAAATTTTAAAAAAAATTTCTAAGTGTCAAACGTGCGTGAAGATCTCGATAACTTTCGATCGTATAGTATCGATGGTCGCAGCGTTGAAACGGACGGGCTTTTAAAGATATCTAAAATTTGATTGTTTTTTTTTGACGTCCTCGGACATTTTCTGTTGCCCTATTACTCAATTGGTTTAACTCATGTAAATTTAAAAAAAAATTTCTCAGTGTCAAACTTGCGTGAAGATCTCGATAACTATCGATCGTATAGTATCGATGGTCGCAGCGTTGAAAGGGACGGGCTTTTAAAGATATCTAAAATTTGATTGCTTTTTGGGACGTCATTGGAGAACTTCTTATGCCCTATTACTCAATTGGTTCAACTCATGTAAATTTTAAAAAAAAATTCTAAGTGTCAAACGTGCGTGAAGATCTCGATAACTCTCGATCGTATAGTTTCGATGGTCGCATCATTGAAACGGACGGGCTTTTAAAAATATCTAAAATTTGATCGCTTTTTGGGACGTCATTGGAGATCTTCTTATGCCCTATTACTCAATTGGTTCAACTCATGTAAATTTTAAAAAAAATTTCTAAGTGTCAAACGTGCGTGAAGATCTCGATAACTATCGATCGTATAGTATCGATGGTCGCAGCGTTGAAACGGACGGGCTTTTAAAGATATCTAAAATTTGATCGCTTTTTGGGACGTCATTGGAGATCTTCTTATGCCCTATTACTCAATTGTTACAACTCATGTAAATTTTAAAAAAAATTTCTAAGTGTCAAACGTGCGTGAAGATCTCGATAACTCTCGATCGTATAGTATTGATGGTCGCAGCGTTGAAACGGACGGGCTTTTAAAAATATCTAAAATTTGATCGCTTTTTGGGACGTCATTGGTTATCTTCTTATGCCCTATTACTCAATTGGTTCAACTCATGTAAATTTTAAAAAAAATTTCTAAGTGTCAAACGTGCGTGAAGATCTCGATAACTTTCGATCGTATAGTATCGATGGTCGCAGCGTTGAAACGGACGGGCTTTTAAAGATATCTAAAATTTGATTGTTTTTTTTTGACGTCCTCGGACATTTTCTGTTGCCCTATTACTCAATTGGTTTAACTCATGTAAATTTAAAAAAAAATTTCTCAGTGTCAAACTTGCGTGAAGATCTCGATAACTCTCGATCGTATAGTTTCGATGGTCGCATCATTGAAACGGACGGGCTTTTAAAAATATCTAAAATTTGATCGCTTTTTGGGACGTCATTGGAGATCTTCTTATGCCCTATTACTCAATTGGTTCAACTCATGTAAATTTTTAAAAAATTTTCTAAGTGTCAAACGTGCGTGAAGATCTCGATAACTCTCGATCGTATAGTATTGATGGTCGCAGCGTTGAAACGGACGGGCTTTTAAAAATATCTAAAATTTGATCGCTTTTTGGGACGTCATTGGTTATCTTCTTATGCCCTATTACTCAATTGGTTCAACTCATGTAAATTTTAAAAAAAATTTCTCAGTGTCAAACTTGCGTGAAGATCTCGATAACTATCGATCGTATAGTATCGATGGTCGCAGCGTTGAAACGGACGGGCTTTTAAAGATATCTAAAATTTGATCGCTTTTTGGGACGTCATTGGAGAACTTCTTATGCCCTATTACTCAATTGGTTCAACTCATGTAAATTTTAAAAAAAATTTCTAAGTGTCAAACGTGCGTGAAGATCTCGATAACTATCGATCATATAGTATCGATGGTCGCAGCGTTGAAACGGACGGGCTTTTAAAGATATCTAAAATTTGATTGTTTTTTTTTGACGTCCTCGGACATTTTCTGTTGCCCTATTACTCAATTGGTTCAACTCATGTAAATTTTAAAAAAAAATTCTAAGTGTCAAACGTGCGTGAAGATCTCGATAACTATCGATCGTATAGTATTGATTGTCGCAGCGTTGAAACGGACGGGCTTTTAAAAATATCTAAAATTTGATCGCTTTTTGGGACGTCATTGGTTATCTTCTTATGCCCTATTACTCAATTGGTTCAACTCATGTAAATTTTAAAAAAAATTTCTAAGTGTCAAACGTGCGTGAAGATCTCGATAACTATCGATCGTATAGTATCGATGGTCGCAGCGTTGAAAGGGACGGGCTTTTAAAGATATCTAAAATTTGATTGCTTTTTGGGATGTCATTGGAGAACTTCTTATGCCCTATTACTCAATTGGTTCAACTCATGTAAATTTTAAAAAAAAATTCTAAGTGTCAAACGTGCGTGAAGATCTCGATAACTCTCGATCGTATAGTTTCGATGGTCGCATCATTGAAACGGACGGGCTTTTAAAAATATCTAAAATTTGATCGCTTTTTGGGACGTCATTGGAGATCTTCTTATGCCCTATTACTCAATTGGTTCAACACATGTAAATTTTTAAAAAATTTTCTAAGTGTCAAACGTGCGTTAAGATCTCGATAACTATCGATCGTATAGTATCGATGGTCGCAGCGTTGAAACGGACGGGCTTTTAAAGATATCTAAAATTTGATCGCTTTTTGGGACGTCATTGGAGATCTTCTTATGCCCTATTACTCAATTGGTTCAACTCATGTAAATTTTAAAAAAAATGTCTAAGTGTCAAACGTGCGTGAAGATCTCGATAACTATCGATCATATAGTATCGATGGTCGCAGCGTTGAAACGGACGGGCTTTTAAAGATATCTAAAATTTGATTGTTTTTTTTTGACGTCCTCGGACATTTTCTGTTGCCCTATTACTCAATTGGTTCAACTCATGTAAATTTTAAAAAAAAATTCTAAGTGTCAAACGTGCGTGAAGATCTCGATAACTATCGATCGTATAGTATTGATTGTCGCAGCGTTGAAACGGACGGGCTTTTAAAAATATCTAAAATTTGATCGCTTTTTGGGACGTCATTGGTTATCTTCTTATGCCCTATTACTCAATTGGTTCAACTCATGTAAATTTTAAAAAAAATTTCTAAGTGTCAAACGTGCGTGAAGATCTCGATAACTATCGATCGTATAGTATCGATGGTCGCAGCGTTGAAAGGGACGGGCTTTTAAAGATATCTAAAATTTGATTGCTTTTTGGGATGTCATTGGAGAACTTCTTATGCCCTATTACTCAATTGGTTCAACTCATGTAAATTTTAAAAAAAAATTCTAAGTGTCAAACGTGCGTGAAGATCTCGATAACTCTCGATCGTATAGTATCGATGGTCGCAGCGTTGAAAGGGACGGGCTTTTAAAGATATCTAAAATTTGATCGCTTTTTGGGACGTCATTGGAGATCTTCTTATGCCCTATTACTCAATTGGTTCAACTCATGTAAATTTTTAAAAAATTTTCTAAGTGTCAAACGTGCGTGAAGATCTCGATAACTCTCGATCGTATAGTATTGATTGTCGCAGCGTTGAAACGGACGGGCTTTTAAAGATATCTAAAATTTGATTGTTTTTTTTTGACGTCCTCGGACATTTTCTGTTGCCCTATTACTCAATTGGTTTTAACTCATGTAAATTTAAAAAAAAATTTCTCAGTGTCAAACTTGCGTGAAGATCTCGATAACTATCGATCGTATAGTATCGATGGTCGCAGCGTTGAAAGGGACGGGCTTTTAAAGATATCTAAAATTTGATTGCTTTTTGGGATGTCATTGGAGAACTTCTTATGCCCTATTACTCAATTGGTTCAACTCATGTAAATTTTAAAAAAAAATTCTAAGTGTCAAACGTGCGTGAAGATCTCGATAACTCTCGATCGTATAGTTTCGATGGTCGCATCATTGAAACGGACGGGCTTTTAAAAATATCTAAAATTTGATCGCTTTTTGGGACGTCATTGGAGATCTTCTTATGCCCTATTACTCAATTGGTTCAACTCATGTAAATTTTTAAAAAATTTTCTAAGTGTCAAACGTGCGTGAAGATCTCGATAACTCTCGATCGTATAGTATTGATGGTCGCAGCGTTGAAACGGACGGGCTTTTAAAGATATCTAAAATTTGATCGCTTTTTGGGACGTCATTGGAGATCTTCTCTTGCCCTATAACTCAATTGGTTCAACTCATGTAAATTTTAAAAAAAATTTCTAAGTGTCAAACGTGCGTGAAGATCTCGATAACTTTCGATCGTATAGTATCGATGGTCGCAGCGTTGAAACGGACGGGCTTTTAAAGATATCTAAAATTTGATCGCTTTTTGGGACGTCATTGGAGATCTTCTTATGCCCTATTACTCAATTGGTTCAACTCATGTAAATTTTAAAAAAAATTTCTAAGTGTCAAACGTGCGTGAAGATCTCGATAACTATCGATCATATAGTATCGATGGTCGCAGCGTTGAAACGGACGGGCTTTTAAAGATATCTAAAATTTGATTGTTTTTTTTTGACGTCCTCGGACATTTTCTGTTGCCCTATTACTCAATTGGTTCAACTCATGTAAATTTTAAAAAAAATTTCTAAGTGTCAAACGTGCGTGAAGATCTCGATAACTTTCGATCGTATAGTATCGATGGTCGCAGCGTTGAAACGGACGGGCTTTTAAAGATATCTAAAATTTGATCGCTTTTTGGGACGTCATTGGAGATCTTCTTATGCCCTATTACTCAATTGGTTCAACTCATGTAAATTTTAAAAAAAATTTCTAAGTGTCAAACGTGCGTGAAGATCTCGATAACTATCGATCATATAGTATCGATGGTCGCAGCGTTGAAACGGACGGGCTTTTAAAGATATCTAAAATTTGATTGTTTTTTTTTGACGTCCTCGGACATTTTCTGTTGCCCTATTACTCAATTGGTTCAACTCATGTAAATTTTAAAAAAAAATTCTAAGTGTCAAACGTGCGTGAAGATCTCGATAACTATCGATCGTATAGTATTGATTGTCGCAGCGTTGAAACGGACGGGCTTTTAAAAATATCTAAAATTTGATCGCTTTTTGGGACGTCATTGGTTATCTTCTTATGCCCTATTACTCAATTGGTTCAACTCATGTAAATTTTAAAAAAAATTTCTAAGTGTCAAACGTGCGTGAAGATCTCGATAACTATCGATCGTATAGTATCGATGGTCGCAGCGTTGAAACGGACGGGCTTTTAAAGATATCTAAAATTTGATCGCTTTTGGGACGGCATTGAAGATCTTCCCTTGCCCTATTACTCAATTGGTTCAACTCATGTAAATTTTAAAAAAAATTTCTAAGTGTCAAACGTGCGTGAAGATCTCGATAACTATCGATCGTATAGTATCGATGGTCGCAGCGTTGAAACGGACGGGCTTTTAAAGATATCTAAAATTTGATCGCTTTTTGGGACGTCATTGGAGATCTTCTTATGCCCTATTACTCAATTGGTTCAACTCATGTAAATTTTAAAAAAAATTTCTAAGTGTCAAACGTGCGTGAAGATCTCGATAACTATCGATCATATAGTATCGATGGTCGCAGCGTTGAAACGGACGGGCTTTTAAAGATAACTAAAATTTGATTGTTTTTTTTTGACGTCCTCGGACATTTTCTGTTGCCCTATTACTCAATTGGTTCAACTCATGTAAATTTTAAAAAAAAATTCTAAGTGTCAAACGTGCGTGAAGATCTCGATAACTATCGATCGTATAGTATTGATTGTCGCAGCGTTGAAACGGACGGGCTTTTAAAAATATCTAAAATTTGATCGCTTTTTGGGACGTCATTGGTTATCTTCTTATGCCCTATTACTCAATTGGTTCAACTCATGTAAATTTTAAAAAAAATTTCTAAGTGTCAAACGTGCGTGAAGATATCGATAACTATCGATCGTATAGTATCGATGGTCGCAGCGTTGAAACGGACGGGCTTTTAAAGATATCTAAAATTTGATCGCTTTTGGGACGTCATTGAAGATCTTCCCTTGCCCTATTACTCAATTGGTTCAACTCATGTAAATTTTAAAAAAAATTTCTAAGTGTCAAACGTGCGTGAAGATCTCGATAACTATCGATCGTATAGTATCGATGGTCGCAGCGTTGAAACGGACGGGCTTTTAAAGATATCTAAAATTTGATCGCTTTTTGGGACGTCATTGGAGATCTTCTTATGCCCTATTACTCAATTGGTTCAACTCATGTAAATTTTAAAAAAAATTTCTAAGTGTCAAACGTGCGTGAAGATCTCGATAACTATCGATCATATAGTATCGATGGTCGCAGCGTTGAAACGGACGGGCTTTTAAAGATATCTAAAATTTGATTGTTTTTTTTTGACGTCCTCGGACATTTTCTGTTGCCCTATTACTCAATTGGTTTAACTCATGTAAATTTAAAAAAAAATTTCTCAGTGTCAAACTTGCGTGAAGATCTCGATAACTATCGATCGTATAGTATCGATGGTCGCAGCGTTGAAAGGGACGGGCTTTTAAAGATATCTAAAATTTGATTGCTTTTTGGGACGTCATTGGAGAACTTCTTATGCCCTATTACTCAATTGGTTCAACTCATGTAAATTTTAAAAAAAAATTCTAAGTGTCAAACGTGCGTGAAGATCTCGATAACTCTCGATCGTATAGTTTCGATGGTCGCATCATTGAAACGGACGGGCTTTTAAAAATATCTAAAATTTGATCGCTTTTTGGGACGTCATTGGAGATCTTCTTATGCCCTATTACTCAATTGGTTCAACTCATGTAAATTTTTAAAAAATTTTCTAAGTGTCAAACGTGCGTGAAGATCTCGATAACTCTCGATCGTATAGTATTGATGGTCGCAGCGTTGAAACGGACGGGCTTTTAAAAATATCTAAAATTTGATCGCTTTTTGGGACGTCTTTGGTTAACTTCTTATGCCCTATTACTCAATTGGTTCAACTCATGTAAATTTTAAAAAAAATTTCTAAGTGTCAAACGTGCGTGAAGATCTCGATAACTATCGATCGTATAGTATCGATGGTCGCAGCGTTGAAACGGACGGGCTTTTAAAGATATCTAAATTTTGATCGCTTTTTGGGACGTCATTGGAGATCTTCTTATGCCCTATTACTCAATTGTTACAACTCATGTAAATTTTAAAAAAAATTTCTAAGTGTCAAACGTGCGTGAAGATCTCGATAACACTCGATCGTATAGAATTGATGGTCGCAGCGTTGAAACGGACGGGCTTTTAAAAATATCTAAAATTTGATCGCTTTTTGGGACGTCATTGGTTATCTTCTTATGCCCTATTACTCAATTGGTTCAACTCATGTAAATTTTAAAAAAAATTTCTAAGTGTCAAACGTGCGTGAAGATCTCGATAACTTTCGATCGTATAGTATCGATGGTCGCAGCGTTGAAACGGACGGGCTTTTAAAGATATCTAAAATTTGATCGCTTTTTGGGACGTCATTGGTTATCTTCTTATGCCCTATTACTCAATTGGTTCAACTCATGTAAATTTTAAAAAAAATTTCTAAGTGTCAAACGTGCGTGAAGATCTCGATAACTTTCGATCGTATAGTATCGATGGTCGCAGCGTTGAAACGGACGGGCTTTTAAAGATATCTAAAATTTGATCGCTTTTTGGGACGTCATTGGAGAACTTCTTATGCCCTATTACTCAATTGGTTCAACTCATGTAAATTTTAAAAAAAATTTCTAAGTGTCAAACGTGCGTGAAGATCTCGATAACTATCGATCGTATAGTATCGATGGTCGCAGCGTTGAAACGGACGGGCTTTTAAAGATATCTAAAATTTGATCGCTTTTGGGACGTCATTGAAGATCTTCCCTTGCCCTATTACTCAATTGGTTCAACTCATGTAAATTTTAAAAAAAATTTCTAAGTGTCAAACGTGCGTGAAGATCTCGATAACTATCGATCGTATAGTATCGATGGTCGCAGCGTTGAAACGGACGGGCTTTTAAAGATATCTAAAATTTGATCGCTTTTTGGGACGTCATTGGTTATCTTCTTATGCCCTATTACTCAATTGGTTCAACTCATGTAAATTTTAAAAAAAATTTCTAAGTGTCAAACGTGCGTGAAGATCTCGATAACTCTCGATCGTATAGTATTGATGGTCGCAGCGTTGAAACGGACGGGCTTTTAAAGATATCTAAAATTTGATCGCTTTTTGGGACGTCATTGGAGATCTTCTTATGCCCTATTACTCAATTGGTTCAACTCATGTAAATTTTAAAAAAAATTTCTAAGTGTCAAACGTGCGTGAAGATCTCGATAACTCTCGATCGTATAGTATTGATGGTCGCAGCGTTGAAACGGACGGGCTTTTAAAGATATCTAAAATTTGATCGCTTTTTGGGACGTCATTGGAGAACTTCTTATGCCCTATTACTCAATTGGTTCAACTCATGTAAATTTTAAAAAAAATTTCTAAGTGTCAAACGTGCGTGAAGATCTCGATAATTCTCGATCGTATAGTTTCGATGGTCGCATCATTGAAACGGACGGGCTTTTAAAAATATCTAAAATTTGATCGATTTTTGGGACGTCATTGGAGATCTTCTTATGCCCTATTACTCAATTGGTTCAACGCATGTAAATTTTAAAAAAAATTTCTAAGTGTCAAACGTGCGTGAAGATCTCGATAACTCTCGATCGTATAGTATTGATGGTCGCAGCGTTGAAACGGACGGGCTTTTAAAGATATCTAAAATTTGATCGCTTTTTGGGACGTCATTGAAGATCTTCTCTTGCCCTATTACTCAATTGGTTCAACTCATGTAAATTTTAAAAAAAATTTCTAAGTGTCAAACGTGCGTGAAGATCTCGATAACTCTCGATCGTATAGTTTCGATGGTCGCATCATTGAAACGGACGGGCTTTTAAAGATAGCTAAAATTTGATCGTTTTTTTTTTGACGTCCTCGGACATTTTCTGTTGCCCTATTACTCAATTGGTTTAACTCATGTAAATTTAAAAAAAAATTTCTCAGTGTCAAACTTGCGTGAAGATCTCGATAACTATCGATCGTATAGTATCGATGGTCGCAGCGTTGAAAGGGACGGGCTTTTAAAGATATCTAAAATTTGATTGCTTTTTGGGACGTCATTGGAGAACTTCTTATGCCCTATTACTCAATTGGTTCAACTCATGTAAATTTTAAAAAAAATTTCTAAGTGTCAAACGTGCGTGAAGATCTCGATAACTCTCGATCGTATAGTTTCGATGGTCGCATCATTGAAACGGACGGGCTTTTAAAAATATCTAAAATTTTATCGCTTTTTGGGACGTCATTGGAGATCTTCTTATGCCCTATTACTCAATTGGTTCAACTCATGTAAATTTTTAAAAAATTTTCTAAGTGTCAAACGTTCGTGAAGATCTCGATAACTCTCGATCGTATAGTATTGATGGTCGCAGCGTTGAAACGGACGGGCTTTTAAAAATATCTAAAATTTGATCGCTTTTTGGGACGTCATTGGTTATCTTCTTATGCCCTATTACTCAATTGGTTCAACTCATGTAAATTTTAAAAAAATTTTCTCAGTGTCAAACTTGCGTGAAGATCTCGATAACTATCGATCGTATAGTATCGATGGTCGCAGCGTTGAAACGGACGGGCTTTTAAAGATATCTAAAATTTGATCGCTTTTTGGGACGTCATTGGAGATCTTCTTATGCCCTATTACTCAATTGGTTCAACTCATGTAAATTTTAAAAAAATTTTCTCAGTGTCAAACTTGCGTGAAGATCTCGATAACTATCGATCGTATAGTATCGATGGTCGCAGCGTTGAAACGGACGGGCTTTTAAAGATATCTAAAATTTGATCGCTTTTTGGGACGTCATTGGAGATCTTCTTATGCCCTATTACTCAATTGGTTCAACTCATGTAAATTTTAAAAAAAATTTCTAAGCGTCAAACGTGCGTGAAGATCTCGATAACTATCGATCGTACAGTATCGATGGTCGCAGCGTTGAAACGGACGGGCTTTTAAAGATAGCTAAAATTTGATCGTTTTTTTTTTGACGTCCTCGGACATTTTCTGTTGCCCTATTACTCAATTGGTTTAACTCATGTAAATTTAAAAAAAAATTTCTCAGTGTCAAACTTGCGTGAAGATCTCGATAACTATCGATCGTATAGTATCGATGGTCGCAGCGTTGAAACGGACGGGCTTTTAAAGATATCTAAAATTTGATCGTTTTTTTTTGACGTCCTCGGACATTTTCTGTTGCCCTATTACTCAATTGGTTCAACTCATGTAAATTTTAAAAAAAATTTCTCAGTGTCAAACTTGCGTGAAGATCTCGATAACTATCGATCGTATAGTATGGATGGTCGCAGCGTTGAAACGGACGGGCTTTTAAAAATATCTAAAATTTGATCGCTTTTGGGACGTCATTGAAGATCTTCCCTTGCCCTATTACTCAATTGGTTCAACTCATGTAAATTTTAAAAAAATTTTCTCAGTGTCAAACTTGCGTGAAGATCTCGATAACTATCGATCGTATAGTATCGATGGTCGCAGCGTTGAAACGGACGGGCTTTTAAAGATATCTAAAATTTGATCGCTTTTTGGGACGTCATTGGAGATCTTCTTATGCCCTATTACTCAATTGGTTCAACTCATGTAAATTTTAAAAAAAAATTCTAAGTGTCAAACGTGCGTGAAGATCTCGATAACTATCGGTCGTATAGTATCGATGGTCGCAGCGTTGAAACGGACGGGCTTTTAAAGATATCTAAAACTTGATCGCTTTTTGGGACGTCATTGGAGATCTTCTTATGCCCTATTACTCAATTGGTTCAACTCATGTAAATTTTAAAAAAAATTTCTAAGTGTCAAACGTGCGTGAAGATCTCGATAACTCTCGATCGTATAGTTTCGATGGTCGCATCATTGAAACGGACGGGCTTTTAAAAATATCTAAAATTTGATCGCTTTTTGGGACGTCATTGGAGATCTTCTTATGCCCTATTACTCAATTGGTTCAACTCATGTAAATTTTTAAAAAATTTTCTAAGTGTCAAACGTGCGTGAAGATCTCGATAACTCTCGATCGTATAGTATTGATGGTCGCAGCGTTGAAACGGACGGGCTTTTAAAAATATCTAAAATTTGATCGCTTTTTGGGACGTCATTGGTTATCTTCTTATGCCCTATTACTCAATTGGTTCAACTCATGTAAATTTTAAAAAAAATTTCTAAGTGTCAAACGTGCGTGAAGATCTCGATAACTTTCGATCGTATAGTATCGATGGTCGCAGCGTTGAAACGGACGGGCTTTTAAAGATATCTAAAATTTGATCGTTTTTTTTTGACGTCCTCGGACATTTTCTGTTGCCCTATTACTCAATTGGTTCAACTCATGTAAATTTAAAAAAAAATTTCTCAGTGTCAAACTTGCGTGAAGATCTCGATAACTATCGATCGTATAGTATGGATGGTCGCAGCGTTGAAACGGACGGGCTTTTAAAAATATCTAAAATTTGATCGCTTTTGGGACGTCATTGAAGATCTTCCCTTGCCCTATTACTCAATTGGTTCAACTCATGTAAATTTTAAAAAAATTTTCTCAGTGTCAAACTTGCGTGAAGATCTCGATAACTATCGATCGTATAGTATCGATGGTCGCAGCGTTGAAACGGACGGGCTTTTAAAGATATCTAAAATTTGATCGCTATTTGGGACGTCATTGGAGATCTTCTTATGCCCTATTACTCAATTGGTTCAACTCATGTAAATTTTAAAAAAAATTTCTAAGCGTCAAACGTGCGTGAAGATCTCGATAACTATCGATCGTACAGTATCGATGGTCGCAGCGTTGAAACGGACGGGCTTTTAAAGATAGCTAAAATTTGATCGTTTTTTTTTTGACGTCCTCGGACATTTTCTGTTGCCCTATTACTCAATTGGTTTAACTCATGTAAATTTAAAAAAAAATTTCTCAGTGTCAAACTTGCGTGAAGATCTCGATAACTATCGATCGTATAGTATTGATGGTCGCAGCGTTGAAACGGACGGGCTTTTAAAAATATCTAAAATTTTATCGCTTTTTGGGACGTCATTGGAGATCTTCTTATGCCCTATTACTCAATTGGTTCAACTCATGTAAATTTTTAAAAAATTTTCTAAGTGTCAAACGTTCGTGAAGATCTCGATAACTCTCGATCGTATAGTATTGATGGTCGCAGCGTTGAAACGGACGGGCTTTTAAAAATATCTAAAATTTGATCGCTTTTTGGGACGTCATTGGTTATCTTCTTATGCCCTATTACTCAATTGGTTCAACTCATGTAAATTTTAAAAAAATTTTCTCAGTGTCAAACTTGCGTGAAGATCTCGATAACTATCGATCGTATAGTATCGATGGTCGCAGCGTTGAAACGGACGGGCTTTTAAAGATATCTAAAATTTGATCGCTTTTTGGGACGTCATTGGAGATCTTCTTATGCCCTATTACTCAATTGGTTCAACTCATGTAAATTTTAAAAAAATTTTCTCAGTGTCAAACTTGCGTGAAGATCTCGATAACTATCGATCGTATAGTATCGATGGTCGCAGCGTTGAAACGGACGGGCTTTTAAAGATATCTAAAATTTGATCGCTTTTTGGGACGTCATTGGAGATCTTCTTATGCCCTATTACTCAATTGGTTCAACTCATGTAAATTTTAAAAAAAATTTCTAAGCGTCAAACGTGCGTGAAGATCTCGATAACTATCGATCGTACAGTATCGATGGTCGCAGCGTTGAAACGGACGGGCTTTTAAAGATAGCTAAAATTTGATCGTTTTTTTTTTGACGTCCTCGGACATTTTCTGTTGCCCTATTACTCAATTGGTTTAACTCATGTAAATTTAAAAAAAAATTTCTCAGTGTCAAACTTGCGTGAAGATCTCGATAACTATCGATCGTATAGTATCGATGGTCGCAGCGTTGAAAGGGACGGGCTTTTAAAGATATCTAAAATTTGATTGCTTTTTGGGACGTCATTGGAGAACTTCTTATGCCCTATTACTCAATTGGTTCAACTCATGTAAATTTTAAAAAAAAATTCTAAGTGTCAAACGTGCGTGAAGATCTCGATAACTCTCGATCGTATAGTTTCGATGGTCGCATCATTGAAACGGACGGGCTTTTAAAAATATCTTAAATTTGATCGCTTTTTGGGACGTCATTGGAGATCTTCTTATGCCCTATTACTCAATTGGTTCAACTCATGTAAATTTTTAAAAAATTTTCTAAGTGTCAAACGTGCGTGAAGATCTCGATAACTCTCGATCGTATAGTATTGATGGTCGCAGCGTTGAAACGGACGGGCTTTTAAAAATATCTAAAATTTGATCGCTTTTTGGGACGTCATTGGTTATCTTCTTATGCCCTATTACTCAATTGGTTCAACTCATGTAAATTTTAAAAAAAAATTCTAAGTGTCAAACGTGCGTGAAGATCTCGATAACTTTCGATCGTATAGTATCGATGGTCGCAGCGTTGAAACGGACGGGCTTTTAAAGATATCTAAAATTTGATCGTTTTTTTTTGACGTCCTCGGACATTTTCTGTTGCCCTATTACTCAATTGGTTCAACTCATGTAAATTTTAAAAAAAAATTCTCAGTGTCAAACTTGGGTGAAGATCTCGATAACTATCGATCGTATAGTATGGATGGTCGCAGCGTTGAAACGGACGGGCTTTTAAAAATATCTAAAATTTGATCGCTTTTGGGACGTCATTGAAGATCTTCCCTTGCCCTATTACTCAATTGGTTCAACTCATGTAAATTTTAAAAAAATTTTCTCAGTGTCAAACTTGCGTGAAGATCTCGATAACTATCGATCGTATAGTATCGATGGTCGCAGCGTTGAAACGGACGGGCTTTTAAAGATATCTAAAATTTGATCGCTTTTTGGGACGTCATTGGAGATCTTCTTATGCCCTATTACTCAATTGGTTCAACTCATGTAAATTTTAAAAAAAAATTCTAAGTGTCAAACGTGCGTGAAGATCTCGATAACTATCGGTCGTATAGTATCGATGGTCGCAGCGTTGAAACGGACGGGCTTTTAAAGATATCTAAAATTTCATCGCTTTTTGGGACGTCATTGGAGATCTTCTTATGCCCTATTACTCAATTGGTTCACCTCATGTAAATTTTAAAAAAAATTTCTAAGTGTCAAACGTGCGTGAAGATCTCGATAACTCTCGATCGTATAGTTTCGATGGTCGCATCATTGAAACGGACGGGCTTTTAAAGATATCTAAAATTTGATTGCTTTTTGGGACGTCATTGGAGAACTTCTTATGCCCTATTACTCAATTGGTTCAACTCATGTAAATTTTAAAAAAAAATTCTAAGTGTCAAACGTGCGTGAAGATCTCGATAACTCTCGATCGTATAGTTTCGATGGTCGCATCATTGAAACGGACGGGCTTTTAAAAATATCTTAAATTTGATCGCTTTTTGGGACGTCATTGGAGATCTTCTTATGCCCTATTACTCAATTGGTTCAACTCATGTAAATTTTTAAAAAATTTTCTAAGTGTCAAACGTGCGTGAAGATCTCGATAACTCTCGATCGTATAGTATTGATGGTCGCAGCGTTGAAACGGACGGGCTTTTAAAAATATCTAAAATTTGATCGCTTTTTGGGACGTCATTGGTTATCTTCTTATGCCCTATTACTCAATTGGTTCAACTCATGTAAATTTTAAAAAAAATTTCTAAGTGTCAAACGTGCGTGAAGATCTCGATAACTTTCGATCGTATAGTATCGATGGTCGCAGCGTTGAAACGGACGGGCTTTTAAAGATATCTAAAATTTGATCGTTTTTTTTTTGACGTCCTCGGACATTTTCTGTTGCCCTATTACTCAATTGGTTCAACTCATGTAAATTTTAAAAAAAATTTCTCAGTGTCAAACTTGCGTGAAGATCTCGATAACTATCGATCGTACAGTATCGATGGTCGCAGCGTTGAAACGGACGGGCTTTTAAAGATATCTAAAATTTGATCGTTTTTTTTTGACGTCCTCGGACATTTTCTGTTGCCCTATTACTCAATTGGTTCAACTCATGTAAATTTTAAAAAAAATTTCTCAGTGTCAAACTTGCGTGAAGATCTCGATAACTATCGATCGTACAGTATCGATGGTCGCAGCGTTGAAACGGACGGGCTTTTAAAGATAGCTAAAATTTGATCGTTTTTTTTTTGACGTCCTCGGACATTTTCTGTTGCCCTATTACTCAATTGGTTTAACTCATGTAAATTTAAAAAAAAATTTCTCAGTGTCAAACTTGCGTGAAGATCTCGATAACTATCGATCGTATAGTATCGATGGTCGCAGCGTTGAAACGGACGGGCTTTTAAAGATATCTAAAATTTGATCGTTTTTTTTTGACGTCCTCGGACATTTTCTGTTGCCCTATTACTCAATTGGTTCAACTCATGTAAATTTTAAAAAAAATTTCTCAGTGTCAAACTTGCGTGAAGATCTCGATAACTATCGATCGTATAGTATGGATGGTCGCAGCGTTGAAACGGACGGGCTTTTAAAAATATCTAAAATTTGATCGCTTTTGGGACGTCATTGAAGATCTTCCCTTGCCCTATTACTCAATTGGTTCAACTCATGTAAATTTTAAAAAAATTTTCTCAGTGTCAAACTTGCGTGAAGATCTCGATAACTATCGGTCGTATAGTATCGATGGTCGCAGCGTTGAAACGGACGGGCTTTTAAAGATATCTAAAACTTGATCGCTTTTTGGGACGTCATTGGAGATCTTCTTATGCCCTATTACTCAATTGGTTCAACTCATGTAAATTTTAAAAAAAAATTCTAAGTGTCAAACGTGCGTGAAGATCTCGATAACTCTCGATCGTATAGTTTCGATGGTCGCATCATTGAAACGGACGGGCTTTTAAAAATATCTAAAATTTGATCGCTTTTTGGGACGTCATTGGAGATCTTCTTATGCCCTATTACTCAATTGGTTCAACTCATGTAAATTTTTAAAAAATTTTCTAAGTGTCAAACGTGCGTGAAGATCTCGATAACTCTCGATCGTATAGTATTGATGGTCGCAGCGTTGAAACGGACGGGCTTTTAAAAATATCTAAAATTTGATCGCTTTTTGGGACGTCATTGGTTATCTTCTTATGCCCTATTACTCAATTGGTTCAACTCATGTAAATTTTAAAAAAAATTTCTAAGTGTCAAACGTGCGTGAAGATCTCGATAACTTTCGATCGTATAGTATCGATGGTCGCAGCGTTGAAACGGACGGGCTTTTAAAGATAGCTAAAATTTGATCGTTTTTTTTTTGACGTCCTCGGACATTTTCTGTTGCCCTATTACTCAATTGGTTTAACTCATGTAAATTTAAAAAAAAATTTCTCAGTGTCAAACTTGCGTGAAGATCTCGATAACTATCGATCGTATAGTATCGATGGTCGCAGCGTTGAAACGGACGGGCTTTTAAAGATATCTAAAATTTGATCGTTTTTTTTTGACGTCCTCGGACATTTTCTGTTGCCCTATTACTCAATTGGTTCAACTCATGTAAATTTTAAAAAAAATTTCTCAGTGTCAAACTTGCGTGAAGATCTCGATAACTATCGATCGTACAGTATCGATGGTCGCAGCGTTGAAACGGACGGGCTTTTAAAGATAGCTAAAATTTGATCGTTTTTTTTTTGACGTCCTCGGACATTTTCTGTTGCCCTATTACTCAATTGGTTTAACTCATGTAAATTTAAAAAAAAATTTCTCAGTGTCAAACTTGCGTGAAGATCTCGATAACTATCGATCGTATAGTATCGATGGTCGCAGCGTTGAAACGGACGGGCTTTTAAAGATATCTAAAATTTGATCGTTTTTTTTTTGACGTCCTCGGACATTTTCTGTTGCCCTATTACTCAATTGGTTCAACTCATGTAAATTTTAAAAAAAAATTCTCAGTGTCAAACTTGGGTGAAGATCTCGATAACTATCGATCGTATAGTATGGATGGTCGCAGCGTTGAAACGGACGGGCTTTTAAAAATATCTAAAATTTGATCGCTTTTGGGACGTCATTGAAGATCTTCCCTTGCCCTATTACTCAATTGGTTCAACTCATGTAAATTTTAAAAAAATTTTCTCAGTGTCAAACTTGCGTGAAGATCTCGATAACTATCGATCGTATAGTATCGATGGTCGCAGCGTTGAAACGGACGGGCTTTTAAAGATATCTAAAATTTGATCGCTTTTTGGGACGTCATTGGAGATCTTCTTATGCCCTATTACTCAATTGGTTCAACTCATGTAAATTTTAAAAAAAAATTCTAAGTGTCAAACGTGCGTGAAGATCTCGATAACTATCGGTCGTATAGTATCGATGGTCGCAGCGTTGAAACGGACGGGCTTTTAAAGATATCTAAAATTTCATCGCTTTTTGGGACGTCATTGGAGATCTTCTTATGCCCTATTATTCAATTGGTTCACCTCATGTAAATTTTAAAAAAAATTTCTAAGTGTCAAACGTGCGTGAAGATCTCGATAACTCTCGATCGTATAGTTTCGATGGTCGCATCATTGAAACGGACGGGCTTTTAAAGATATCTAAAATTTGATTGCTTTTTGGGACGTCATTGGAGAACTTCTTATGCCCTATTACTCAATTGGTTCAACTCATGTAAATTTTAAAAAAAAATTCTAAGTGTCAAACGTGCGTGAAGATCTCGATAACTCTCGATCGTATAGTTTCGATGGTCGCATCATTGAAACGGACGGGCTTTTAAAAATATCTTAAATTTGATCGCTTTTTGGGACGTCATTGGAGATCTTCTTATGCCCTATTACTCAATTGGTTCAACTCATGTAAATTTTTAAAAAATTTTCTAAGTGTCAAACGTGCGTGAAGATCTCGATAACTCTCGATCGTATAGTATCGATGGTCGCAGCGTTGAAACGGACGGGCTTTTAAAGATATCTAAAATTTGATCGTTTTTTTTTGACGTCCTCGGACATTTTCTGTTGCCCTATTACTCAATTGGTTCAACTCATGTAAATTTAAAAAAAAATTTCTCAGTGTCAAACTTGCGTGAAGATCTCGATAACTATCGATCGTATAGTATGGATGGTCGCAGCGTTGAAACGGACGGGCTTTTAAAAATATCTAAAATTTGATCGCTTTTGGGACGTCATTGAAGATCTTCCCTTGCCCTATTACTCAATTGGTTCAACTCATGTAAATTTTAAAAAAATTTTCTCAGTGTCAAACTTGCGTGAAGATCTCGATAACTATCGATCGTATAGTATCGATGGTCGCAGCGTTGAAACGGACGGGCTTTTAAAGATATCTAAAATTTGATCGCTATTTGGGACGTCATTGGAGATCTTCTTATGCCCTATTACTCAATTGGTTCAACTCATGTAAATTTTAAAAAAAATTTCTAAGCGTCAAACGTGCGTGAAGATCTCGATAACTATCGATCGTACAGTATCGATGGTCGCAGCGTTGAAACGGACGGGCTTTTAAAGATAGCTAAAATTTGATCGTTTTTTTTTTGACGTCCTCGGACATTTTCTGTTGCCCTATTACTCAATTGGTTTAACTCATGTAAATTTAAAAAAAAATTTCTCAGTGTCAAACTTGCGTGAAGATCTCGATAACTATCGATCGTATAGTATTGATGGTCGCAGCGTTGAAACGGACGGGCTTTTAAAAATATCTAAAATTTTATCGCTTTTTGGGACGTCATTGGAGATCTTCTTATGCCCTATTACTCAATTGGTTCAACTCATGTAAATTTTTAAAAAATTTTCTAAGTGTCAAACGTTCGTGAAGATCTCGATAACTCTCGATCGTATAGTATTGATGGTCGCAGCGTTGAAACGGACGGGCTTTTAAAAATATCTAAAATTTGATCGCTTTTTGGGACGTCATTGGTTATCTTCTTATGCCCTATTACTCAATTGGTTCAACTCATGTAAATTTTAAAAAAATTTTCTCAGTGTCAAACTTGCGTGAAGATCTCGATAACTATCGATCGTATAGTATCGATGGTCGCAGCGTTGAAACGGACGGGCTTTTAAAGATATCTAAAATTTGATCGCTTTTTGGGACGTCATTGGAGATCTTCTTATGCCCTATTACTCAATTGGTTCAACTCATGTAAATTTTAAAAAAATTTTCTCAGTGTCAAACTTGCGTGAAGATCTCGATAACTATCGATCGTATAGTATCGATGGTCGCAGCGTTGAAACGGACGGGCTTTTAAAGATATCTAAAATTTGATCGCTTTTTGGGACGTCATTGGAGATCTTCTTATGCCCTATTACTCAATTGGTTCAACTCATGTAAATTTTAAAAAAAATTTCTAAGCGTCAAACGTGCGTGAAGATCTCGATAACTATCGATCGTACAGTATCGATGGTCGCAGCGTTGAAACGGACGGGCTTTTAAAGATAGCTAAAATTTGATCGTTTTTTTTTTGACGTCCTCG
The DNA here is from genome assembly GCA_958496155.1 of Sisyra nigra. Lineage (NCBI taxonomy): Eukaryota > Metazoa > Arthropoda > Insecta > Neuroptera > Sisyridae > Sisyra > Sisyra nigra. The sequence goes on from OY292314.1 coordinate 29,000,554, forward strand.
GACATTTTCTGTTGCCCTATTACTCAATTGGTTTAACTCATGTAAATTTAAAAAAAAATTTCTCAGTGTCAAACTTGCGTGAAGATCTCGATAACTATCGATCGTATAGTATCGATGGTCGCAGCGTTGAAAGGGACGGGCTTTTAAAGATATCTAAAATTTGATTGCTTTTTGGGACGTCATTGGAGAACTTCTTATGCCCTATTACTCAATTGGTTCAACTCATGTAAATTTTAAAAAAAAATTCTAAGTGTCAAACGTGCGTGAAGATCTCGATAACTCTCGATCGTATAGTTTCGATGGTCGCATCATTGAAACGGACGGGCTTTTAAAAATATCTTAAATTTGATCGCTTTTTGGGACGTCATTGGAGATCTTCTTATGCCCTATTACTCAATTGGTTCAACTCATGTAAATTTTTAAAAAATTTTCTAAGTGTCAAACGTGCGTGAAGATCTCGATAACTCTCGATCGTATAGTATTGATGGTCGCAGCGTTGAAACGGACGGGCTTTTAAAAATATCTAAAATTTGATCGCTTTTTGGGACGTCATTGGTTATCTTCTTATGCCCTATTACTCAATTGGTTCAACTCATGTAAATTTTAAAAAAAAATTCTAAGTGTCAAACGTGCGTGAAGATCTCGATAACTTTCGATCGTATAGTATCGATGGTCGCAGCGTTGAAACGGACGGGCTTTTAAAGATATCTAAAATTTGATCGTTTTTTTTTGACGTCCTCGGACATTTTCTGTTGCCCTATTACTCAATTGGTTCAACTCATGTAAATTTTAAAAAAAAATTCTCAGTGTCAAACTTGCGTGAAGATCTCGATAACTATCGATCGTATAGTATGGATGGTCGCAGCGTTGAAACGGACGGGCTTTTAAAAATATCTAAAATTTGATCGCTTTTGGGACGTCATTGAAGATCTTCCCTTGCCCTATTACTCAATTGGTTCAACTCATGTAAATTTTAAAAAAATTTTCTCAGTGTCAAACTTGCGTGAAGATCTCGATAACTATCGATCGTATAGTATCGATGGTCGCAGCGTTGAAACGGACGGGCTTTTAAAGATATCTAAAATTTGATCGCTTTTTGGGACGTCATTGGAGATCTTCTTATGCCCTATTACTCAATTGGTTCAACTCATGTAAATTTTAAAAAAAAATTCTAAGTGTCAAACGTGCGTGAAGATCTCGATAACTATCGGTCGTATAGTATCGATGGTCGCAGCGTTGAAACGGACGGGCTTTTAAAGATATCTAAAATTTCATCGCTTTTTGGGACGTCATTGGAGATCTTCTTATGCCCTATTACTCAATTGGTTCACCTCATGTAAATTTTAAAAAAAATTTCTAAGTGTCAAACGTGCGTGAAGATCTCGATAACTCTCGATCGTATAGTTTCGATGGTCGCATCATTGAAACGGACGGGCTTTTAAAAATATCTAAAATTTGATCGCTTTTTGGGACGTCATTGGAGATCTTCTTATGCCCTATAACTCAATTGGTTCAACTCATGTAAATTTTTAAAAAATTTTCTAAGTGTCAAACGTGCGTGAAGATCTCGATAACTCTCGATCGTATAGTATTGATGGTCGCAGCGTTGAAACGGACGGGCTTTTAAAAATATCTAAAATTTGATCGCTTTTTGGGACGTCATTGGTTATCTTCTTATGCCCTATTACTCAATTGGTTCAACTCATGTAAATTTTAAAAAAAATTTCTAAGTGTCAAACGTGCGTGAAGATCTCGATAACTTTCGATCGTATAGTATCGATGGTCGCAGCGTTGAAACGGACGGGCTTTTAAAGATATCTAAAATTTGATCGTTTTTTTTTGACGTCCTCGGACATTTTCTGTTGCCCTATTACTCAATTGGTTCAACTCATGTAAATTTTAAAAAAAATTTCTCAGTGTCAAACTTGCGTGAAGATCTCGATAACTCTCGATCGTATAGTATTGATGGTCGCAGCGTTGAAACGGACGGGCTTTTAAAAATATCTAAAATTTGAACGCTTTTTGGGACGTCATTGGTTATCTTCCCTTGCCCTATTACTCAATTGGTTCAACTCATGTAAATTTTAAAAAAATTTTCTCAGTGTCAAACTTGCGTGAAGATCTCGATAACTATCGATCGTATAGTATCGATGGTCGCAGCGTTGAAACGGACGGGCTTTTAAAGATATCTAAAATTTGATCGCTTTTTGGGACGTCATTGGAGATCTTCTTATGCCCTATTACTCAATTGGTTCAACTCATGTAAATTTTAAAAAAAATTTCTAAGTGTCAAACGTGCGTGAAGATCTCGATAACTATCGATCGTATAGTATCGATGGTCGCAGCGTTGAAACGGACGGGCTTTTAAAGATATCTAAAATTTGATCGCTTTTTGGGACGTCATTGGAGATCTTCTTATGCCCTATTACTCAATTGGTTCAACTCATGTAAATTTAAAAAAAAATTTCTAAGTGTCAAACGTGCGTGAAGATCTCGATAACTCTCGATCGTATAGTTTCGATGGTCGCATCATTGAAACGGACGGGCTTTTAAAAATATCTAAAATTTGATCGCTTTTTGGGACGTCATTGGAGATCTTCTTATGCCCTATTACTCAATTGGTTCAACTCATGTAAATTTTTAAAAAATTTTCTAAGTGTCAAACGTGCGTGAAGATCTCGATAACTCTCGATCGTATAGTATTGATGGTCGCAGCGTTGAAACGGACGGGCTTTTAAAAATATCTAAAATTTGATCGCTTTTTGGGACGTCATTGGAGATCTTCTTATGCCCTATTACTCAATTGGTTCAACTCATGTAAATTTTTAAAAAAATTTTTAAGTGTCAAACGTGCGTGAAGATCTCGATAACTCTCGATCGTATAGTATCGATGGTCGCAGCGTTGAAACGGACGGGCTTTTAAAGATATCTAAAATTTGATCGTTTTTTTTTGACGTCCTCGGACATTTTCTGTTGCCCTATTACTCAATTGGTTCAACTCATGTAAATTTTAAAAAAAATTTCTCAGTGTCAAACTTGCGTGAAGATCTCGATAACTATCGATCGTATAGTATGGATGGTCGCAGCGTTGAAACGGACGGGCTTTTAAAAATATCTAAAATTTGATCGCTTTTGGGACGTCATTGAAGATCTTCCCTTGCCCTATTACTCAATTGGTTCAACTCATGTAAATTTTAAAAAAAATTTCTCAGTGTCAAACTTGCGTGAAGATCTCGATAACTCTCGATCGTATAGTATTGATGGTCGCAGCGTTGAAACGGACGGGCTTTTAAAAATATCTAAAATTTGAACGCTTTTTGGGACGTCATTGGTTATCTTCCCTTGCCCTATTACTCAATTGGTTCAACTCATGTAAATTTTAAAAAAATTTTCTCAGTGTCAAACTTGCGTGAAGATCTCGATAACTCTCGATCGTATAGTTTCGATGGTCGCATCATTGAAACGGACGGGCTTTTAAAAATATCTAAAATTTGATCGCTTTTTGGGACGTCATTGGAGATCTTCTTATGCCCTATTACTCAATTGGTTCAACTCATGTAAATTTTTAAAAAAATTTTTAAGTGTCAAACGTGCGTGAAGATCTCGATAACTCTCGATCGTATAGTATCGATGGTCGCAGCGTTGAAACGGACGGGCTTTTAAAGATATCTAAAATTTGATCGTTTTTTTTTGACGTCCTCGGACATTTTCTGTTGCCCTATTACTCAATTGGTTCAACTCATGTAAATTTTAAAAAAAATTTCTCAGTGTCAAACTTGCGTGAAGATCTCGATAACTATCGATCGTATAGTATGGATGGTCGCAGCGTTGAAACGGACGGGCTTTTAAAAATATCTAAAATTTGATCGCTTTTGGGACGTCATTGAAGATCTTCCCTTGCCCTATTACTCAATTGGTTCAACTCATGTAAATTTTAAAAAAAATTTCTAAATGTCAAACGTGCGTGAAGATCTCGATAACTATCGATCGTATAGTATCGATGGTCGCAGCGTTGAAACGGACGGGCTTTTAAAGATATCTAAAATTTGATCGCTTTTTGGGACGTCATTGGAGATCTTCTTATGCCCTATTACTCAATTGGTTCAACTCATGTAAATTTTAAAAAAATTTTCTCAGTGTCAAACTTGCGTGAAGATCTCGATAACTATCGATCGTATAGTATCGATGGTCGCAGCGTTGAAACGGACGGGCTTTTAAAGATATCTAAAATTTGATCGCTTTTTGGGACGTCATTGGAGATCTTCTTATGCCCTATTACTCAATTGGTTCAACTCATGTAAATTTTAAAAAAAATTTCTAAGTGTCAAACGTGCGTGAAGATCTCGATAACTTTCGATCGTATAGTATCGATGGTCGCAGCGTTGAAACGGACGGGCTTTTAAAGATATCTAAAATTTGATCGTTTTTTTTTGACGTCCTCGGACATTTTCTGTTGCCCTATTACTCAATTGGTTCAACTCATGTAAATTTTAAAAAAAATTTCTCAGTGTCAAACTTGCGTGAAGATCTCGATAACTCTCGATCGTATAGTATTGATGGTCGCAGCGTTGAAACGGACGGGCTTTTAAAAATATCTAAAATTTGAACGCTTTTTGGGACGTCATTGGTTATCTTCCCTTGCCCTATTACTCAATTGGTTCAACTCATGTAAATTTTAAAAAAATTTTCTCAGTGTCAAACTTGCGTGAAGATCTCGATAACTATCGATCGTATAGTATCGATGGTCGCAGCGTTGAAACGGACGGGCTTTTAAAGATATCTAAAATTTGATCGCTTTTTGGGACGTCATTGGAGATCTTCTTATGCCCTATTACTCAATTGGTTCAACTCATGTAAATTTTAAAAAAAATTTCTAAGTGTCAAACGTGCGTGAAGATCTCGATAACTATCGATCGTATAGTATCGATGGTCGCAGCGTTGAAACGGACGGGCTTTTAAAGATATCTAAAATTTGATCGCTTTTTGGGACGTCATTGGAGATCTTCTTATGCCCTATTACTCAATTGGTTCAACTCATGTAAATTTAAAAAAAAATTTCTAAGTGTCAAACGTGCGTGAAGATCTCGATAACTCTCGATCGTATAGTTTCGATGGTCGCATCATTGAAACGGACGGGCTTTTAAAAATATCTAAAATTTGATCGCTTTTTGGGACGTCATTGGAGATCTTCTTATGCCCTATTACTCAATTGGTTCAACTCATGTAAATTTTTAAAAAATTTTCTAAGTGTCAAACGTGCGTGAAGATCTCGATAACTCTCGATCGTATAGTATTGATGGTCGCAGCGTTGAAACGGACGGGCTTTTAAAAATATCTAAAATTTGATCGCTTTTTGGGACGTCATTGGAGATCTTCTTATGCCCTATTACTCAATTGGTTCAACTCATGTAAATTTTAAAAAAAAATTCTAAGTGTCAAACGTGCGTGAAGATCTCGATAACTTTCGATCGTATAGTATCGATGGTCGCAGCGTTGAAACGGACGGGCTTTTAAAGATATCTAAAATTTGATCGTTTTTTTTTGACGTCCTCGGACATTTTCTGTTGCCCTATTACTCAATTGGTTCAACTCATGTAAATTTTAAAAAAAATTTCTCAGTGTCAAACTTGCGTGAAGATCTCGATAACTATCGATCGTATAGTATGGATGGTCGCAGCGTTGAAACGGACGGGCTTTTAAAAATATCTAAAATTTGATCGCTTTTGGGACGTCATTGAAGATCTTCCCTTGCCCTATTACTCAATTGGTTCAACTCATGTAAATTTTAAAAAAAATTTCTAAGTGTCAAACGTGCGTGAAGATCTCGATAACTATCGATCGTATAGTATCGATGGTCGCAGCGTTGAAACGGACGGGCTTTTAAAGATATCTAAAATTTGATCGCTTTTTGGGACGTCATTGGAGATCTTCTTATGCCCTATTACTCAATTGGTTCAACTCATGTAAATTTTAAAAAAATTTTCTCAGTGTCAAACTTGCGTGAAGATCTCGATAACTATCGATCGTATAGTATCGATGGTCGCAGCGTTGAAACGGACGGGCTTTTAAAGATATCTAAAATTTGATCGCTTTTTGGGACGTCATTGGAGATCTTCTTATGCCCTATTACTCAATTGGTTCAACTCATGTAAATTTTAAAAAAATTTTCTCAGTGTCAAACTTGCGTGAAGATCTCGATAACTATCGATCGTATAGTATCGATGGTCGCAGCGTTGAAACGGACGGGCTTTTAAAGATATCTAAAATTTGATCGCTTTTTGGGACGTCATTGGAGATCTTCTTATGCCCTATTACTCAATTGGTTCAACTCATGTAAATTTTAAAAAAATTTTCTCAGTGTCAAACTTGCGTGAAGATCTCGATAACTATCGATCGTATAGTATCGATGGTCGCAGCGTTGAAACGGACGGGCTTTTAAAGATATCTAAAATTTGATCGCTTTTTGGGACGTCATTGGAGATCTTCTTATGCCCTATTACTCAATTGGTTCAACTCATGTAAATTTTAAAAAAAATTTCTAAGCGTCAAACGTGCGTGAAGATCTCGATAACTATCGATCGTACAGTATCGATGGTCGCAGCGTTGAAACGGACGGGCTTTTAAAGATAGCTAAAATTTGATCGTTTTTTTTTTGACGTCCTCGGACATTTTCTGTTGCCCTATTACTCAATTGGTTTAACTCATGTAAATTTAAAAAAAAATTTCTCAGTGTCAAACTTGCGTGAAGATCTCGATAACTATCGATCGTATAGTATCGATGGTCGCAGCGTTGAAAGGGACGGGCTTTTAAAGATATCTAAAATTTGATTGCTTTTTGGGACGTCATTGGAGAACTTCTTATGCCCTATTACTCAATTGGTTCAACTCATGTAAATTTTAAAAAAAAATTCTAAGTGTCAAACGTGCGTGAAGATCTCGATAACTCTCGATCGTATAGTTTCGATGGTCGCATCATTGAAACGGACGGGCTTTTAAAAATATCTTAAATTTGATCGCTTTTTGGGACGTCATTGGAGATCTTCTTATGCCCTATTACTCAATTGGTTCAACTCATGTAAATTTTTAAAAAATTTTCTAAGTGTCAAACGTGCGTGAAGATCTCGATAACTCTCGATCGTATAGTATTGATGGTCGCAGCGTTGAAACGGACGGGCTTTTAAAAATATCTAAAATTTGATCGCTTTTTGGGACGTCATTGGTTATCTTCTTATGCCCTATTACTCAATTGGTTCAACTCATGTAAATTTTAAAAAAAAATTCTAAGTGTCAAACGTGCGTGAAGATCTCGATAACTTTCGATCGTATAGTATCGATGGTCGCAGCGTTGAAACGGACGGGCTTTTAAAGATATCTAAAATTTGATCGTTTTTTTTTGACGTCCTCGGACATTTTCTGTTGCCCTATTACTCAATTGGTTCAACTCATGTAAATTTTAAAAAAAAATTCTCAGTGTCAAACTTGCGTGAAGATCTCGATAACTATCGATCGTATAGTATGGATGGTCGCAGCGTTGAAACGGACGGGCTTTTAAAAATATCTAAAATTTGATCGCTTTTGGGACGTCATTGAAGATCTTCCCTTGCCCTATTACTCAATTGGTTCAACTCATGTAAATTTTAAAAAAATTTTCTCAGTGTCAAACTTGCGTGAAGATCTCGATAACTATCGATCGTATAGTATCGATGGTCGCAGCGTTGAAACGGACGGGCTTTTAAAGATATCTAAAATTTGATCGCTTTTTGGGACGTCATTGGAGATCTTCTTATGCCCTATTACTCAATTGGTTCAACTCATGTAAATTTTAAAAAAAAATTCTAAGTGTCAAACGTGCGTGAAGATCTCGATAACTATCGGTCGTATAGTATCGATGGTCGCAGCGTTGAAACGGACGGGCTTTTAAAGATATCTAAAATTTCATCGCTTTTTGGGACGTCATTGGAGATCTTCTTATGCCCTATTACTCAATTGGTTCACCTCATGTAAATTTTAAAAAAAATTTCTAAGTGTCAAACGTGCGTGAAGATCTCGATAACTCTCGATCGTATAGTTTCGATGGTCGCATCATTGAAACGGACGGGCTTTTAAAAATATCTAAAATTTGATCGCTTTTTGGGACGTCATTGGAGATCTTCTTATGCCCTATAACTCAATTGGTTCAACTCATGTAAATTTTTAAAAAATTTTCTAAGTGTCAAACGTGCGTGAAGATCTCGATAACTCTCGATCGTATAGTATTGATGGTCGCAGCGTTGAAACGGACGGGCTTTTAAAAATATCTAAAATTTGATCGCTTTTTGGGACGTCATTGGTTATCTTCTTATGCCCTATTACTCAATTGGTTCAACTCATGTAAATTTTAAAAAAAATTTCTAAGTGTCAAACGTGCGTGAAGATCTCGATAACTTTCGATCGTATAGTATCGATGGTCGCAGCGTTGAAACGGACGGGCTTTTAAAGATATCTAAAATTTGATCGTTTTTTTTTGACGTCCTCGGACATTTTCTGTTGCCCTATTACTCAATTGGTTCAACTCATGTAAATTTTAAAAAAAATTTCTCAGTGTCAAACTTGCGTGAAGATCTCGATAACTCTCGATCGTATAGTATTGATGGTCGCAGCGTTGAAACGGACGGGCTTTTAAAAATATCTAAAATTTGAACGCTTTTTGGGACGTCATTGGTTATCTTCCCTTGCCCTATTACTCAATTGGTTCAACTCATGTAAATTTTAAAAAAATTTTCTCAGTGTCAAACTTGCGTGAAGATCTCGATAACTATCGATCGTATAGTATCGATGGTCGCAGCGTTGAAACGGACGGGCTTTTAAAGATATCTAAAATTTGATCGCTTTTTGGGACGTCATTGGAGATCTTCTTATGCCCTATTACTCAATTGGTTCAACTCATGTAAATTTTAAAAAAAATTTCTAAGTGTCAAACGTGCGTGAAGATCTCGATAACTATCGATCGTATAGTATCGATGGTCGCAGCGTTGAAACGGACGGGCTTTTAAAGATATCTAAAATTTGATCGCTTTTTGGGACGTCATTGGAGATCTTCTTATGCCCTATTACTCAATTGGTTCAACTCATGTAAATTTAAAAAAAAATTTCTAAGTGTCAAACGTGCGTGAAGATCTCGATAACTCTCGATCGTATAGTTTCGATGGTCGCATCATTGAAACGGACGGGCTTTTAAAAATATCTAAAATTTGATCGCTTTTTGGGACGTCATTGGAGATCTTCTTATGCCCTATTACTCAATTGGTTCAACTCATGTAAATTTTTAAAAAATTTTCTAAGTGTCAAACGTGCGTGAAGATCTCGATAACTCTCGATCGTATAGTATTGATGGTCGCAGCGTTGAAACGGACGGGCTTTTAAAAATATCTAAAATTTGATCGCTTTTTGGGACGTCATTGGAGATCTTCTTATGCCCTATTACTCAATTGGTTCAACTCATGTAAATTTTTAAAAAAATTTTTAAGTGTCAAACGTGCGTGAAGATCTCGATGACTCTCGATCGTATAGTATCGATGGTCGCAGCGTTGAAACGGACGGGCTTTTAAAGATATCTAAAATTTGATCGTTTTTTTTTGACGTCCTCGGACATTTTCTGTTGCCCTATTACTCAATTGGTTCAACTCATGTAAATTTTAAAAAAAATTTCTCAGTGTCAAACTTGCGTGAAGATCTCGATAACTATCGATCGTATAGTATGGATGGTCGCAGCGTTGAAACGGACGGGCTTTTAAAAATATCTAAAATTTGATCGCTTTTGGGACGTCATTGAAGATCTTCCCTTGCCCTATTACTCAATTGGTTCAACTCATGTAAATTTTAAAAAAAATTTCTCAGTGTCAAACTTGCGTGAAGATCTCGATAACTCTCGATCGTATAGTATTGATGGTCGCAGCGTTGAAACGGACGGGCTTTTAAAAATATCTAAAATTTGAACGCTTTTTGGGACGTCATTGGTTATCTTCCCTTGCCCTATTACTCAATTGGTTCAACTCATGTAAATTTTAAAAAAATTTTCTCAGTGTCAAACTTGCGTGAAGATCTCGATAACTCTCGATCGTATAGTTTCGATGGTCGCATCATTGAAACGGACGGGCTTTTAAAAATATCTAAAATTTGATCGCTTTTTGGGACGTCATTGGAGATCTTCTTATGCCCTATTACTCAATTGGTTCAACTCATGTAAATTTTTAAAAAAATTTTTAAGTGTCAAACGTGCGTGAAGATCTCGATAACTCTCGATCGTATAGTATCGATGGTCGCAGCGTTGAAACGGACGGGCTTTTAAAGATATCTAAAATTTGATCGTTTTTTTTTGACGTCCTCGGACATTTTCTGTTGCCCTATTACTCAATTGGTTCAACTCATGTAAATTTTAAAAAAAATTTCTCAGTGTCAAACTTGCGTGAAGATCTCGATAACTATCGATCGTATAGTATGGATGGTCGCAGCGTTGAAACGGACGGGCTTTTAAAAATATCTAAAATTTGATCGCTTTTGGGACGTCATTGAAGATCTTCCCTTGCCCTATTACTCAATTGGTTCAACTCATGTAAATTTTAAAAAAAATTTCTAAATGTCAAACGTGCGTGAAGATCTCGATAACTATCGATCGTATAGTATCGATGGTCGCAGCGTTGAAACGGACGGGCTTTTAAAGATATCTAAAATTTGATCGCTTTTTGGGACGTCATTGGAGATCTTCTTATGCCCTATTACTCAATTGGTTCAACTCATGTAAATTTTAAAAAAATTTTCTCAGTGTCAAACTTGCGTGAAGATCTCGATAACTATCGATCGTATAGTATCGATGGTCGCAGCGTTGAAACGGACGGGCTTTTAAAGATATCTAAAATTTGATCGCTTTTTGGGACGTCATTGGAGATCTTCTTATGCCCTATTACTCAATTGGTTCAACTCATGTAAATTTTTAAAAAAATTTTTAAGTGTCAAACGTACGTGAAGATCTCGATAACTCTCGATCGTATAGTATTGATGGTCGCAGCGTTGAAACGGACGGGCTTTTAAAAATATCTAAAATTTGATCGCTTTTTGGGACGTCATTGGTTATCTTCTTATGCCCTATTACTCAATTGGTTCAACTCATGTAAATTTTAAAAAAAATTTCTAAGTGTCAAACGTGCGTGAAGATCTCGATAACTTTCGATCGTATAGTATCGATGGTCGCAGCGTTGAAACGGACGGGCTTTTAAAGATATCTAAAATTTGATCGTTTTTTTTTGACGTCCTCGGACATTTTCTGTTGCCCTATTACTCAATTGGTTCAACTCATGTAAATTTTAAAAAAAATTTCTCAGTGTCAAACTTGCGTGAAGATCTCGATAACTCTCGATCGTATAGTATTGATGGTCGCAGCGTTGAAACGGACGGGCTTTTAAAAATATCTAAAATTTGAACGCTTTTTGGGACGTCATTGGTTATCTTCCCTTGCCCTATTACTCAATTGGTTCAACTCATGTAAATTTTAAAAAAATTTTCTCAGTGTCAAACTTGCGTGAAGATCTCGATAACTATCGATCGTATAGTATCGATGGTCGCAGCGTTGAAACGGACGGGCTTTTAAAGATATCTAAAATTTGATCGCTTTTTGGGACGTCATTGGAGATCTTCTTATGCCCTATTACTCAATTGGTTCAACTCATGTAAATTTTAAAAAAAATTTCTAAGTGTCAAACGTGCGTGAAGATCTCGATAACTATCGATCGTATAGTATCGATGGTCGCAGCGTTGAAACGGACGGGCTTTTAAAGATATCTAAAATTTGATCGCTTTTTGGGACGTCATTGGAGATCTTCTTATGCCCTATTACTCAATTGGTTCAACTCATGTAAATTTAAAAAAAAATTTCTAAGTGTCAAACGTGCGTGAAGATCTCGATAACTCTCGATCGTATAGTTTCGATGGTCGCATCATTGAAACGGACGGGCTTTTAAAAATATCTAAAATTTGATCGCTTTTTGGGACGTCATTGGAGATCTTCTTATGCCCTATTACTCAATTGGTTCAACTCATGTAAATTTTTAAAAAATTTTCTAAGTGTCAAACGTGCGTGAAGATCTCGATAACTCTCGATCGTATAGTATTGATGGTCGCAGCGTTGAAACGGACGGGCTTTTAAAAATATCTAAAATTTGATCGCTTTTTGGGACGTCATTGGAGATCTTCTTATGCCCTATTACTCAATTGGTTCAACTCATGTAAATTTTAAAAAAAAATTCTAAGTGTCAAACGTGCGTGAAGATCTCGATAACTTTCGATCGTATAGTATCGATGGTCGCAGCGTTGAAACGGACGGGCTTTTAAAGATATCTAAAATTTGATCGTTTTTTTTTGACGTCCTCGGACATTTTCTGTTGCCCTATTACTCAATTGGTTCAACTCATGTAAATTTTAAAAAAAATTTCTCAGTGTCAAACTTGCGTGAAGATCTCGATAACTATCGATCGTATAGTATGGATGGTCGCAGCGTTGAAACGGACGGGCTTTTAAAAATATCTAAAATTTGATCGCTTTTGGGACGTCATTGAAGATCTTCCCTTGCCCTATTACTCAATTGGTTCAACTCATGTAAATTTTAAAAAAAATTTCTAAGTGTCAAACGTGCGTGAAGATCTCGATAACTATCGATCGTATAGTATCGATGGTCGCAGCGTTGAAACGGACGGGCTTTTAAAGATATCTAAAATTTGATCGCTTTTTGGGACGTCATTGGAGATCTTCTTATGCCCTATTACTCAATTGGTTCAACTCATGTAAATTTTAAAAAAATTTTCTCAGTGTCAAACTTGCGTGAAGATCTCGATAACTATCGATCGTATAGTATCGATGGTCGCAGCGTTGAAACGGACGGGCTTTTAAAGATATCTAAAATTTGATCGCTTTTTGGGACGTCATTGGAGATCTTCTTATGCCCTATTACTCAATTGGTTCAACTCATGTAAATTTTTAAAAAAATTTTTAAGTGTCAAACGTGCGTGAAGATCTCGATAACTCTCGATCGTATAGTATCGATGGTCGCAGCGTTGAAACGGACGGGCTTTTAAAGATATCTAAAATTTGATCGTTTTTTTTTGACGTCCTCGGACATTTTCTGTTGCCCTATTACTCAATTGGTTCAACTCATGTAAATTTTAAAAAAAATTTCTCAGTGTCAAACTTGCGTGAAGATCTCGATAACTATCGATCGTATAGTATGGATGGTCGCAGCGTTGAAACGGACGGGCTTTTAAAAATATCTAAAATTTGATCGCTTTTGGGACGTCATTGAAGATCTTCCCTTGCCCTATTACTCAATTGGTTCAACTCATGTAAATTTTAAAAAAAATTTCTAAGTGTCAAACGTGCGTGAAGATCTCGATAACTATCGATCGTATAGTATCGATGGTCGCAGCGTTGAAACGGACGGGCTTTTAAAGATATCTAAAATTTGATCGCTTTTTGGGACGTCATTGGAGATCTTCTTATGCCCTATTACTCAATTGGTTCAACTCATGTAAATTTTAAAAAAATTTTCTCAGTGTCAAACTTGCGTGAAGATCTCGATAACTATCGATCGTATAGTATCGATGGTCGCAGCGTTGAAACGGACGGGCTTTTAAAGATATCTAAAATTTGATCGCTTTTTGGGACGTCATTGGAGATCTTCTTATGCCCTATTACTCAATTGGTTCAACTCATGTAAATTTTTAAAAAAATTTTTAAGTGTCAAACGTGCGTGAAGATCTCGATAACTCTCGATCGTATAGTATCGATGGTCGCAGCGTTGAAACGGACGGGCTTTTAAAGATATCTAAAATTTGATCGTTTTTTTTTGACGTCCTCGGACATTTTCTGTTGCCCTATTACTCAATTGGTTCAACTCATGTAAATTTTAAAAAAAATTTCTAAGTGTCAAACGTGCGTGAAGATCTCGATAACTATCGATCGTATAGTATCGATGGTCGCAGCGTTGAAACGGACGGGCTTTTAAAGATATCTAAAATTTGATCGCTTTTTGGGACGTCATTGGAGATCTTCTTATGCCCTATTACTCAATTGGTTCAACTCATGTAAATTTTAAAAAAATTTTCTCAGTGTCAAACGTGCGTGAAGATCTCGATAACTATCGATCGTATAGTATTGATGGTCGCAGCGTTGAAACGGACGGGCTTTTAAAGATATCTAAATTTGATCCCTTTTTGGGACGTCATTGAAGATCTTCTCTTGCCCTATTACTCAATTGTTTCAACTCATGTAAATTTTAAAAAAAATTTTTAAGTGTCAAACGTGCGTGAAGATCTCGATAACTCTCGATCGTATAGTATCGATGGTCGCAGCGTTGAAACGGACGGGCTTTTAAAGATATCTAAAATTTGATCGTTTTTTTTTGACGTCCTCGGACATTTTCTGTTGCCCTATTACTCAATTGGTTCACCTCATGTAAATTTTAAAAAAAATTTCTAAGTGTCAAACGTGCGTGAAGATCTCGATAACTCTCGATCGTATAGTTTCGATGGTCGCATCATTGAAACGGACGGGCTTTTAAAAATATCTAAAATTTGATCGCTTTTTGGGACGTCATTGGAGATCTTCTTATGCCCTATTACTCAATTGGTTCAACTCATGTAAATTTAAAAAAATTTTCTCAGTGTCAAACTTGCGTGAAGATCTCGATAACTATCGATCGTATAGTATCGATGGTCGCAGCGTTGAAACGGACGGGCTTTTAAAGATATCTAAAATTTGATCGCTTTTTGGGACGTCATTGGAGATCTTCTTATGCCCTATTACTCAATTGGTTCAACTCATGTAAATTTTTAAAAAATTTTCTAAGTGTCAAACGTGCGTGAAGATCTCGATAACTCTCGATCGTATAGTATTGATGGTCGCAGCGTTGAAACGGACGGGCTTTTAAAAATATCTAAAATTTGATCGCTTTTTGGGACGTCATTGGTTATCTTCTTATGCCCTATTACTCAATTGGTTCAACTCATGTAAATTTTAAAAAAAAATTCTAAGTGTCAAACGTGCGTGAAGATCTCGATAACTTTCGATCGTATAGTATCGATGGTCGCAGCGTTGAAACGGACGGGCTTTTAAAGATATCTAAAATTTGATCGTTTTTTTTTGACGTCCTCGGACATTTTCTGTTGCCCTATTACTCAATTGGTTCAACTCATGTAAATTTTAAAAAAAAATTCTCAGTGTCAAACTTGCGTGAAGATCTCGATAACTATCGATCGTATAGTATGGATGGTCGCAGCGTTGAAACGGACGGGCTTTTAAAAATATCTAAAATTTGATCGCTTTTGGGACGTCATTGAAGATCTTCCCTTGCCCTATTACTCAATTGGTTCAACTCATGTAAATTTTAAAAAAATTTTCTCAGTGTCAAACTTGCGTGAAGATCTCGATAACTATCGATCGTATAGTATCGATGGTCGCAGCGTTGAAACGGACGGGCTTTTAAAGATATCTAAAATTTGATCGCTTTTTGGGACGTCATTGGAGATCTTCTTATGCCCTATTACTCAATTGGTTCAACTCATGTAAATTTTAAAAAAAAATTCTAAGTGTCAAACGTGCGTGAAGATCTCGATAACTCTCGATCGTATAGTTTCGATGGTCGCATCATTGAAACGGACGGGCTTTTAAAAATATCTAAAATTTGATCGCTTTTTGGGACGTCATTGGAGATCTTCTTATGCCCTATAACTCAATTGGTTCAACTCATGTAAATTTTTAAAAAATTTTCTAAGTGTCAAACGTGCGTGAAGATCTCGATAACTCTCGATCGTATAGTATTGATGGTCGCAGCGTTGAAACGGACGGGCTTTTAAAAATATCTAAAATTTGATCGCTTTTTGGGACGTCATTGGTTATCTTCTTATGCCCTATTACTCAATTGGTTCAACTCATGTAAATTTTAAAAAAAATTTCTAAGTGTCAAACGTGCGTGAAGATCTCGATAACTTTCGATCGTATAGTATCGATGGTCGCAGCGTTGAAACGGACGGGCTTTTAAAGATATCTAAAATTTGATCGTTTTTTTTTGACGTCCTCGGACATTTTCTGTTGCCCTATTACTCAATTGGTTCAACTCATGTAAATTTTAAAAAAAATTTCTCAGTGTCAAACTTGCGTGAAGATCTCGATAACTCTCGATCGTATAGTATTGATGGTCGCAGCGTTGAAACGGACGGGCTTTTAAAAATATCTAAAATTTGAACGCTTTTTGGGACGTCATTGGTTATCTTCCCTTGCCCTATTACTCAATTGGTTCAACTCATGTAAATTTTAAAAAAATTTTCTCAGTGTCAAACTTGCGTGAAGATCTCGATAACTATCGATCGTATAGTATCGATGGTCGCAGCGTTGAAACGGACGGGCTTTTAAAGATATCTAAAATTTGATCGCTTTTTGGGACGTCATTGGAGATCTTCTTATGCCCTATTACTCAATTGGTTCAACTCATGTAAATTTTAAAAAAAATTTCTAAGTGTCAAACGTGCGTGAAGATCTCGATAACTATCGATCGTATAGTATCGATGGTCGCAGCGTTGAAACGGACGGGCTTTTAAAGATATCTAAAATTTGATCGCTTTTTGGGACGTCATTGGAGATCTTCTTATGCCCTATTACTCAATTGGTTCAACTCATGTAAATTTAAAAAAAAATTTCTAAGTGTCAAACGTGCGTGAAGATCTCGATAACTCTCGATCGTATAGTTTCGATGGTCGCATCATTGAAACGGACGGGCTTTTAAAAATATCTAAAATTTGATCGCTTTTTGGGACGTCATTGGAGATCTTCTTATGCCCTATTACTCAATTGGTTCAACTCATGTAAATTTTTAAAAAATTTTCTAAGTGTCAAACGTGCGTGAAGATCTCGATAACTCTCGATCGTATAGTATTGATGGTCGCAGCGTTGAAACGGACGGGCTTTTAAAAATATCTAAAATTTGATCGCTTTTTGGGACGTCATTGGAGATCTTCTTATGCCCTATTACTCAATTGGTTCAACTCATGTAAATTTTTAAAAAAATTTTTAAGTGTCAAACGTGCGTGAAGATCTCGATAACTCTCGATCGTATAGTATCGATGGTCGCAGCGTTGAAACGGACGGGCTTTTAAAGATATCTAAAATTTGATCGTTTTTTTTTGACGTCCTCGGACATTTTCTGTTGCCCTATTACTCAATTGGTTCAACTCATGTAAATTTTAAAAAAAATTTCTCAGTGTCAAACTTGCGTGAAGATCTCGATAACTATCGATCGTATAGTATGGATGGTCGCAGCGTTGAAACGGACGGGCTTTTAAAAATATCTAAAATTTGATCGCTTTTGGGACGTCATTGAAGATCTTCCCTTGCCCTATTACTCAATTGGTTCAACTCATGTAAATTTTAAAAAAAATTTCTCAGTGTCAAACTTGCGTGAAGATCTCGATAACTCTCGATCGTATAGTATTGATGGTCGCAGCGTTGAAACGGACGGGCTTTTAAAAATATCTAAAATTTGAACGCTTTTTGGGACGTCATTGGTTATCTTCCCTTGCCCTATTACTCAATTGGTTCAACTCATGTAAATTTTAAAAAAATTTTCTCAGTGTCAAACTTGCGTGAAGATCTCGATAACTCTCGATCGTATAGTTTCGATGGTCGCATCATTGAAACGGACGGGCTTTTAAAAATATCTAAAATTTGATCGCTTTTTGGGACGTCATTGGAGATCTTCTTATGCCCTATTACTCAATTGGTTCAACTCATGTAAATTTTTAAAAAAATTTTTAAGTGTCAAACGTGCGTGAAGATCTCGATAACTCTCGATCGTATAGTATCGATGGTCGCAGCGTTGAAACGGACGGGCTTTTAAAGATATCTAAAATTTGATCGTTTTTTTTTGACGTCCTCGGACATTTTCTGTTGCCCTATTACTCAATTGGTTCAACTCATGTAAATTTTAAAAAAAATTTCTCAGTGTCAAACTTGCGTGAAGATCTCGATAACTATCGATCGTATAGTATGGATGGTCGCAGCGTTGAAACGGACGGGCTTTTAAAAATATCTAAAATTTGATCGCTTTTGGGACGTCATTGAAGATCTTCCCTTGCCCTATTACTCAATTGGTTCAACTCATGTAAATTTTAAAAAAAATTTCTAAATGTCAAACGTGCGTGAAGATCTCGATAACTATCGATCGTATAGTATCGATGGTCGCAGCGTTGAAACGGACGGGCTTTTAAAGATATCTAAAATTTGATCGCTTTTTGGGACGTCATTGGAGATCTTCTTATGCCCTATTACTCAATTGGTTCAACTCATGTAAATTTTAAAAAAATTTTCTCAGTGTCAAACTTGCGTGAAGATCTCGATAACTATCGATCGTATAGTATCGATGGTCGCAGCGTTGAAACGGACGGGCTTTTAAAGATATCTAAAATTTGATCGCTTTTTGGGACGTCATTGGAGATCTTCTTATGCCCTATTACTCAATTGGTTCAACTCATGTAAATTTTTAAAAAAATTTTTAAGTGTCAAACGTACGTGAAGATCTCGATAACTCTCGATCGTATAGTATTGATGGTCGCAGCGTTGAAACGGACGGGCTTTTAAAAATATCTAAAATTTGATCGCTTTTTGGGACGTCATTGGTTATCTTCTTATGCCCTATTACTCAATTGGTTCAACTCATGAAAATTTTAAAAAAAATTTCTAAGTGTCAAACGTGCGTGAAGATCTCGATAACTTTCGATCGTATAGTATCGATGGTCGCAGCGTTGAAACGGACGGGCTTTTAAAGATATCTAAAATTTGATCGTTTTTTTTTGACGTCCTCGGACATTTTCTGTTGCCCTATTACTCAATTGGTTCAACTCATGTAAATTTTAAAAAAAATTTCTCAGTGTCAAACTTGCGTGAAGATCTCGATAACTCTCGATCGTATAGTATTGATGGTCGCAGCGTTGAAACGGACGGGCTTTTAAAAATATCTAAAATTTGAACGCTTTTTGGGACGTCATTGGTTATCTTCCCTTGCCCTATTACTCAATTGGTTCAACTCATGTAAATTTTAAAAAAATTTTCTCAGTGTCAAACTTGCGTGAAGATCTCGATAACTATCGATCGTATAGTATCGATGGTCGCAGCGTTGAAACGGACGGGCTTTTAAAGATATCTAAAATTTGATCGCTTTTTGGGACGTCATTGGAGATCTTCTTATGCCCTATTACTCAATTGGTTCAACTCATGTAAATTTTAAAAAAAATTTCTAAGTGTCAAACGTGCGTGAAGATCTCGATAACTATCGATCGTATAGTATCGATGGTCGCAGCGTTGAAACGGACGGGCTTTTAAAGATATCTAAAATTTGATCGCTTTTTGGGACGTCATTGGAGATCTTCTTATGCCCTATTACTCAATTGGTTCAACTCATGTAAATTTAAAAAAAAATTTCTAAGTGTCAAACGTGCGTGAAGATCTCGATAACTCTCGATCGTATAGTTTCGATGGTCGCATCATTGAAACGGACGGGCTTTTAAAAATATCTAAAATTTGATCGCTTTTTGGGACGTCATTGGAGATCTTCTTATGCCCTATTACTCAATTGGTTCAACTCATGTAAATTTTTAAAAAATTTTCTAAGTGTCAAACGTGCGTGAAGATCTCGATAACTCTCGATCGTATAGTATTGATGGTCGCAGCGTTGAAACGGACGGGCTTTTAAAAATATCTAAAATTTGATCGCTTTTTGGGACGTCATTGGAGATCTTCTTATGCCCTATTACTCAATTGGTTCAACTCATGTAAATTTTAAAAAAAAATTCTAAGTGTCAAACGTGCGTGAAGATCTCGATAACTTTCGATCGTATAGTATCGATGGTCGCAGCGTTGAAACGGACGGGCTTTTAAAGATATCTAAAATTTGATCGTTTTTTTTTGACGTCCTCGGACATTTTCTGTTGCCCTATTACTCAATTGGTTCAACTCATGTAAATTTTAAAAAAAATTTCTCAGTGTCAAACTTGCGTGAAGATCTCGATAACTATCGATCGTATAGTATGGATGGTCGCAGCGTTGAAACGGACGGGCTTTTAAAAATATCTAAAATTTGATCGCTTTTGGGACGTCATTGAAGATCTTCCCTTGCCCTATTACTCAATTGGTTCAACTCATGTAAATTTTAAAAAAAATTTCTAAGTGTCAAACGTGCGTGAAGATCTCGATAACTATCGATCGTATAGTATCGATGGTCGCAGCGTTGAAACGGACGGGCTTTTAAAGATATCTAAAATTTGATCGCTTTTTGGGACGTCATTGGAGATCTTCTTATGCCCTATTACTCAATTGGTTCAACTCATGTAAATTTTAAAAAAATTTTCTCAGTGTCAAACTTGCGTGAAGATCTCGATAACTATCGATCGTATAGTATCGATGGTCGCAGCGTTGAAACGGACGGGCTTTTAAAGATATCTAAAATTTGATCGCTTTTTGGGACGTCATTGGAGATCTTCTTATGCCCTATTACTCAATTGGTTCAACTCATGTAAATTTTTAAAAAAATTTTTAAGTGTCAAACGTGCGTGAAGATCTCGATAACTCTCGATCGTATAGTATCGATGGTCGCAGCGTTGAAACGGACGGGCTTTTAAAGATATCTAAAATTTGATCGTTTTTTTTTGACGTCCTCGGACATTTTCTGTTGCCCTATTACTCAATTGGTTCAACTCATGTAAATTTTAAAAAAAATTTCTCAGTGTCAAACTTGCGTGAAGATCTCGATAACTATCGATCGTATAGTATGGATGGTCGCAGCGTTGAAACGGACGGGCTTTTAAAAATATCTAAAATTTGATCGCTTTTGGGACGTCATTGAAGATCTTCCCTTGCCCTATTACTCAATTGGTTCAACTCATGTAAATTTTAAAAAAAATTTCTAAGTGTCAAACGTGCGTGAAGATCTCGATAACTATCGATCGTATAGTATCGATGGTCGCAGCGTTGAAACGGACGGGCTTTTAAAGATATCTAAAATTTGATCGCTTTTTGGGACGTCATTGGAGATCTTCTTATGCCCTATTACTCAATTGGTTCAACTCATGTAAATTTTAAAAAAATTTTCTCAGTGTCAAACTTGCGTGAAGATCTCGATAACTATCGATCGTATAGTATCGATGGTCGCAGCGTCGAAACGGACGGGCTTTTAAAGATATCTAAAATTTGATCGCTTTTTGGGACGTCATTGGAGATCTTCTTATGCCCTATTACTCAATTGGTTCAACTCATGTAAATTTTTAAAAAAATTTTTAAGTGTCAAACGTGCGTGAAGATCTCGATAACTCTCGATCGTATAGTATCGATGGTCGCAGCGTTGAAACGGACGGGCTTTTAAAGATATCTAAAATTTGATCGTTTTTTTTTGACGTCCTCGGACATTTTCTGTTGCCCTATTACTCAATTGGTTCAACTCATGTAAATTTTAAAAAAAATTTCTAAGTGTCAAACGTGCGTGAAGATCTCGATAACTATCGATCGTATAGTATCGATGGTCGCAGCGTTGAAACGGACGGGCTTTTAAAGATATCTAAAATTTGATCGCTTTTTGGGACGTCATTGGAGATCTTCTTATGCCCTATTACTCAATTGGTTCAACTCATGTAAATTTTAAAAAAATTTTCTCAGTGTCAAACGTGCGTGAAGATCTCGATAACTATCGATCGTATAGTATTGATGGTCGCAGCGTTGAAACGGACGGGCTTTTAAAGATATCTAAATTTGATCCCTTTTTGGGACGTCATTGAAGATCTTCTCTTGCCCTATTACTCAATTGTTTCAACTCATGTAAATTTTAAAAAAAATTTTTAAGTGTCAAACGTGCGTGAAGATCTCGATAACTCTCGATCGTATAGTATCGATGGTCGCAGCGTTGAAACGGACGGGCTTTTAAAGATATCTAAAATTTGATCGTTTTTTTTTGACGTCCTCGGACATTTTCTGTTGCCCTATTACTCAATTGGTTCAACTCATGTAAATTTTAAAAAAAATTTCTAAGTGTCAAACGTGCGTGAAGATCTCGATAACTCTCGATCGTATAGTTTCGATGGTCGCATCATTGAAACGGACGGGCTTTTAAAAATATCTAAAATTTGATCGCTTTTTGGGACGTCATTGGAGATCTTCTTATGCCCTATTACTCAATTGGTTCAACTCATGTAAATTTAAAAAAATTTTCTCAGTGTCAAACTTGCGTGAAGATCTCGATAACTATCGATCGTATAGTATCGATGGTCGCAGCGTTGAAACGGACGGGCTTTTAAAGATATCTAAAATTTGATCGCTTTTTGGGACGTCATTGGAGATCTTCTTATGCCCTATTACTCAATTGGTTCAACTCATGTAAATTTTTAAAAAATTTTCTAAGTGTCAAACGTGCGTGAAGATCTCGATAACTATCGATCGTATAGTATTGATGGTCGCAGCGTTGAAACGGACGGGCTTTTAAAGATATCTAAATTTCTTCCCTTTTTGGGACGTCATTGAAGATCTTCTCTTGCCCTATTACTCAATTGGTTCAACTCATGTAAATTTTAAAAAAAATTTTTAAGTGTCAAACGTGCGTGAAGATCTCGATAACTCTCGATCGTATAGTATCGATGGTCGCAGCGTTGAAACGGACGGGCTTTTAAAGATATCTAAAATTTGATCGTTTTTTTTTGACGTCCTCGGACATTTTCTGTTGCCCTATTACTCAATTGGTTCAACTCATGTAAATTTTAAAAAAAATTTCTAAGTGTCAAACGTGCGTGAAGATCTCGATAACTCTCGATCGTATAGTTTCGATGGTCGCATCATTGAAACGGACGGGCTTTTAAAAATATCTAAAATTTGATCGCTTTTTGGGACGTCATTGGAGATCTTCTTATGCCCTATTACTCAATTGGTTCAACTCATGTAAATTTAAAAAAATTTCTCAGTGTCAAACTTGCGTGAGGATCTCGATAACTATCGATCGTATAGTATCGATGGTCGCAGCGTTGAAACGGACGGACTTTTAAAGATATCTAAAATTTGATCGCTTTTTGGGACGTCATTGGAGATCTTCTTATGCCCTATTACTCAATTGGTTCAACTCATGTAAATTTTAAAAAAAATTTCTAAGTGTCAAACGTGCGTGAAGATCTCGATAACTATCGATCGTATAGTATTGATTGTCGCAGCGTTGAAACGGACGGGCTTTTAAAAATATCTAAAATTTGATCGATTTTTGGGACGTCATTGGAGATCTTCTTATGCCCTATTACTCAATTGGTTCAACTCATGTAAATTTTAAAAAAAATTTCTAAGTGTCAAACGTGCGTGAAGATCTCGATAACTATCGATCGTATAGTATCGATGGTCGCAGCGTTGAAACGGACGGGCTTTTAAAGATATCTAAAATTTGATCGCTTTTTGGGACGTCATTGGAGATCTTCTTATGCCCTATTACTCAATTGGTTCAACTCATGTAAATTTTAAAAAAAATTTCTAAGTGTCAAACGTGCGTGAAGATCTCGATAACTATCGATCGTATAGTATTGATGGTCGCAGCGTTGAAACGGACGGGCTTTTAAAAATATCTAAAATTTGATCGCTTTTTGGGACGTCATTGGAGATCTTCTTATGTCCTATTACTCAATTGGTTCAACTCATGTAAATTTTTAAAAAATTTTTAAGTGTCAAACGTGCGTGAAGATCAATAACTCTCGATCGTATAGTATTGATGGTCGCAGCGTTGAAACGGACGGGCTTTTAAAGATAGCTAAAATTTGAACGCTTTTTTTGACGTCCTCGGACATTTTTTGTTGCCCTATTACTCAATTGGGTCAACTCATGTAAATTTTAAAAAAATTTTCACAGTGTCAAACTTGCGTGAAGATCTCGATAACTATCGATCGTATAGTATCGATGGTCGCAGCGTTGAAAGGGACGGGCTTTTAAAGATATTAAATTCAAAGCTCAAAAACTCCAAGAATAAAGTGGAGCTTTCGGTTAACCGATTTCAAAGAAATGCTTCACGGCAAAACAAGATATAATATGAAGGAAAATTTCCAAGTTTGGTAAAATTCGGAAAAGCGTTCGATACGATATGGCTGTCACACACAGGCACACACAGACATGTTTCTAGAAACTACTTTTTTGGACTAAGGGGACCTCAAAACATGTATGATATGAACGAATTGATATTTAGTTTTGAAATTTTTAGAGAATATTCTGAAATAGTTTTGTAAAAGATTTATGAAAGAAAGAAAATAAATATTTTGAAACCTCTACACCTATTTCCTTCCTTAACTTAAAATAAATATTTTCAATCATTATATGATGCACTTTCTTTAAATGAACCTTGAAGAAAAAATTAGTCAAGAAATTATTTTCCAAACATTTGCAAATGCAATTCATTATCTTCTGTAGTTAGCTTAGTAACTAAAGTTTTTGAGGCAGTTACAAGTGAAGTGTACCCTTAGGTATGTAAAAATTGTAACGAATTATGGTCGAATTTCGACCACTGGGCGACCTCTAGTTTATTTTATTATTGTTAGTACAGTTTAAATACCATAGCTTATGATTTATTTCATCATGTTTTAATCAATAATTTAGGTATGAATATATTATAATTAAAAAACTTTTGAAATTAACTACTTTCTAGATTGTTCTTCTGAAAGACACTTTAATCTGATCAAAATGCAAAACAATTGCTTATATCTTAATACTATGAGTTGATATAATTTTGTATAATGACAATTGATTAATCTAAAACTGTTACTTCCTAAAGATATTTAATCATATTTATTTTTGGTTTCTCATTAGGGTACCAAAATTATGATTTTACCCTGTCCTTCTTCTTTTGGAATGACAAACGTAGTTGGCGTTAAATATCATTTTTATTGAATAATATATCAGCTTAACAACGGGTATTTCTAGGTACATTCCATGCAAAACTCAAGTGAAACTAAAAATCAGAAACAAATATCGATATACTCGTACATTTAAATAACAATAGATACTATTCGTAGCGATGGTCAAATAAAATCAGTAGATAACTCAAAAGTTTAAATGATTTGTTTATCATAGATGTCATACGCAAACCTCGTAACTTCAAAATTCATAATTCTACAGTAGTGCACACAAGTTTGTTTTGTGCTTTTTATTTAAGCTTCTAAGTATTGAAATATATATATATATATATATATATATATATATATATATATAAATTATAATATAATTTATTTTTAGTATGTAATTGGTTGTTATAGTAACCTAATAATAAGATAAAAACTAGTGCATAAATAATAAATAACTAATATTAAATATTGTTATAAAGATCTCAGGAAAGTGGACAAAAGTTGATAGTCAACACACAAATTGTTAATTTAACAACGTTTCGGTCATATATTTAACCTTCTTCAGGCTTTTAAAAGTTACAAAAATAAGCACTTGTTACTAAATAGTACATACTACAAATAATAACATATTTAAAATCAAACGAACTTACCTGTAAGTGATGTTCGATTGTAATTATATGAGAGTCTCGTTCGAGATGATTACATTGTAGTACCGCTACTTCCACTAGTTCAAGTCACAAAGTTCAGATTTAAATTTGAAAAGATTTGGCGGGTGACGTCAGTCCCGCGCTCTGTCGTTCATCTTCATATAGTTCAAAGCTAAGAGCCTCCGGCTAATAAACGAAAACCTTAATTTACATTACGGGTGGGATCAATTTTCATTGATTGGGAGGGATGTAATCATCTCGAACGAGACTCTCATATAATTACAATCGAACATCACTTACAGGTAAGTTCGTTTGATTTTTAATTATATCTCGAGTCTCGTTCTTCGAGATTACATTGTAGATGTTTAGAGATGTTACAATTTCAACAAAGACTTTTTTGTTTTTTTTTTTGTTTTTTTTTTGTTTTTTTTTTTTTGTTTTTATTTATTCTAATCATTATTTTTGCCCAGCGCTGAAGTAACAAAACAGCTTTTCTCCAAGTCTATGGGTTTTTTAGAAAACTTGCAAAAATCTTAGATTGTTTAGACCACCCGGCCGTGCTTTTAATGATCCCCAGATCAATACCTCTCATCTCTGCAGCTGATGTCGCCGCGTGTCTAGAGCTATGTGCTGTGAACTGCTCATTAACCTTTGCTGCCAATAAACATTTCTTTATCCATCTGCTGATGGATTGAAAAGTAGCTCGGTTGATAGGCTTCTTAACCGTTACTAAAAGATAATCCGTTCCTTCTCGGATCTGTTTGGTTCTTTCCACGTAGCTTACAAGTGCTCTAGCGACACAGGCTGTCTTTCTATTATTAAAAAAAAAAGGTAAAGTAAAGGAAGGCTGTAGAGCCCTCGCACGTTACGTCTTGATCGGCTCCGTAATTTTTTTGTGATCTTGGTCTTAGTGAAAATAATATCACTAATTTTAATAAGTGATAAAGATTGTACTCTTTGTGCTGTTGCCAGGGCTAGAAGGCAGACTAATTTGAACGTGAGGTCTTTAAGGCTTAATGACTCGAGCGGTTCTAATTTTTTAGCCCATTCTAATAATACATCTGAGCTCCAAATTGAATCATATTTTGGTTTTGTGGGTCTCATTTTGTAAACACCCCTGAAAAAAAACGGCAAATGTCTAGGTCTTTCCCCAGATCTACGTTGCTTATCAGATTTATGGCTGCTCGTTCGGAGTTGAGAGTGCCATATGAAGCTTTTTGGTGAAAACGTACAGCCAAGTATTTTAAAACGCCGATAATACTAAAAGAAAAAAGATCTACTTGTTCATATTGACAATAATTCCACCAGCCTTTTAAAGCTGAGTTATATTGTTTGATTGTAGACTCGGTTAATGAAGCGATAAAAATTTCAAATGCCTCCTCTGGCAGTTGCTTTTGTCGGTATATCTGCCGGACAACTTCCCTACAACCAGAGAAAGATGTTTGCTCAGAAGATGCTCTAGTAACCTGCAAGGCGATAAAAGTAAGTTAGATGATGGGGGAAATATAAATGGCTCTTCCTTTAGCATTGCTATGAATATTGGGAAACCAAGTTTGTGTGGGCCAGTAGAGGACTACGACAATTCCTTCAGCTCGATCTAGTCTGATTTTTCGAAGGACTCGCATGATAACAGAAAATGGCGGAAATGCGTAGAAGAAATAATTTTTCCCATTCACAGTAAACGCGTCTATGCAGAAGGCCCCCGGGTCTCTTTTCCAAGAGCAAAACTTCTGTATTTTTGCGTTAACTCGTGTCGTAAAAAAATCAATTTTTAGGTTACTCCACCTCTTTTTTACTTCAGTGAAAACATATTCTCCTAGTTCCCACTCGGTATCAATGTTTTTTCTCTTTGACTCTCTATCCGCGTCTGTATTTTCCTTCGATGGAATATACGATGCGAAAAACCAGATTCCTCTATTCTCGCACCATTGTCATATGTCTCTGGCTAGCTTATTTAACGCTGGATACTGTACGCCTCCTAGTCTATTAATATACGCGATTGTTGTAGTGTTGTCGATTGTTAACAAGATCTCACAATTTTTGTACTCTTGTGCAAAACATTTTAGCGCTAAGAAGGCTGCAATTAGTTCCAGGTGATTAATATGCAACTCCTTATCTAACAAGGACCAAAATCCTTGTGCGTTTTGACCGTTACGGTGTGTGCCCCTACCTACTAGTGACGCGTCCGAGTATATTTCTAGAACAAAACGAAACGATCGAATCGGACATGAAGCTGTGGGTAACTTAGTTAACCACCAATTTAATTCTCCTTTTATCATATCGTTTACTAACATTGTCTGGTCAAAATCCTGCTCATTCATTATTAAAGCTAAAAATTTTTCTCTTTATAAATTTTTAGTGTAAAGCATCCCGTACGGCATCCCAGGGCATGCTGCGACTAAAGTACCTAAAAGACCTGCAACTCTCTAATTCGACAGTGATCTTTTTGCAAAATTTCTTTTATGATATTTATTAGCTTGATTTTCTTTTCTGACGTGAGTGATAATGACAACTTTGTCGAGTTTATAACAAACCCTAAATACTTGTACAATTTTTTTTATTTTTTATTTATTTTTTTTTTTTTGGTCTTGTACTACTTTTTTCCTCGTTAATAATAAATCCTAATTTATTAAGAATGTACCTAGTAGTTTCGACATTAGCTACACAGCTTTTACGAGATGCGTCAACGCAAAAAAAAATCATCTATGTATGCTGTTAATAAAAAACCTCTCCGTCTTAACCAGTACAATACTGGTTTTATCAGTTTCGTAAAAACATACGGGCATGTACAAAGCCCAAAAGGAAGACAGCAGAACTCGTAAATTTGGCCTTTCCATTTAAACCGTAAAACTTTCCTGCTCGGCTGTTTTACCGACACTAAAAAATATGCGTCCTTAAGGTCCAAGATACACATATAATAATTTTCAAAAACTAATTTAATGGTCGATCTCATATCTTCGAGTTTGAAATGAGATGTTTAATTGAACTTATTCAAGGTTTTAAGATTTAGAATGAATCTTTTTGACCCATTAGGTTTTGATACAAGAAAAAAGGGAGATAGGAATTGCCCTTCTACTTGCTCACATTTAAAAATGGCTCCCATTGATAATAATTTGTCAATTTCTAATTGAAATAATAATTCGTCCTCAGCTGAGAACTTTACATCTTCCGTCCAGCTTAACGCCTGCGACGGAAGAGTAAAGAATGAAATTTCGTAACCTCTTACACATTATTTTTTATTTCCTGATACGGGAATCTCTGGCCCACATGTGAGTTCCCCTGGCTCACGTATGGGCCGCGCCAGTTTAAAGTCCTTGATGACAATGAGGGTTTTTGATTTGGTTCCGCAAATTTATAGCGGATGTAGTTGAGGATGAAGCAGGTGCGTTCTTGATCTTCTTGCCCATTTTATCTACTGATTTGGCTGCTTTGATTTTCTCCGTTAACTTCTCACCGTATAACAAGGCCCCAGGCTTTGTTTTTTGCAATAGTTTCTTCATTGGTTTGGCAAGACCTGGTGAAATAAACGATTTCCTCGCAGACGAGACTTGATAGTGCGCTTGAGCGCACTATCAAGTATAATTAATGATAATAATTATAATAATAATTATTAAAATAATTAATTAATAATTAATTAAAATTAACATCCCCGCGTCAGCTATCATTTTCACTAACGACAGCCTACTTACAGGCTCTTTACTGTCATTGAGGATAATTGTGATGGATTGTCCAAGTGCTGCCATGGCCGATCCTATCAATTTCTGCCCAACTACAAAGAGTTTTATTTCTTTTGATACCAGTATCGTCTAGTGAAGCCAGAACTTCCTCATTCAGATCTGGAGCTTCTAAATTGAAATTCCCTTTTCGGGGATATTTATCGATCATGGCCTCCTTTGTATCTTTTTTGAGACCTTCCGACATCCAAGTGGGCCATCTGGACACCAGACTCTGATGCAGATCTAAAAGTTTTTTGTTATCTGCTGTTGGATTGTCTCCTAAAACAGTTTCAGTTTCCTCATCGCGGTTATCGACCCCATCCTCAGCTGTTGACGATGGTGACAACGGTGTTTTTATGCTTCCAGTCTCATCATGTGAGACTTCCTCTAAGCCATTTTCCGTGTTTTCTGTACTATTTTGATTTTCATCTGACAAATTTCACAATGAAAATCAATGGCACTAGTGTTATTTGCCTCCTACGTGCAAAAATTTCTAGCCCAATTGCCCGTCTATGTCTCATCATTCAGTACACGACGCCAATTACATAAAATTTTACATGTATACCTTTACGCATATACATATGTAATTTATGCTAATAATTGTTGTTTGAAATAGTTTAAAATATTTTGAGTATACATACCAATTTTAAGAGAAAATTTTTTCTCTTGCTTCTTTTATAAAGTCAGCAAGAATGTGCTCTAACCTACAAATACGTTTATTGACATCCTCGTATTCATCTCGATCTCGGCTACGTTTTTTACTTTTCCCCATCTTGGTAAATAATATTTCTTGTTGATATTCGTGTTTTAGTTGTTTATTTATATTTATTTATATTTAATATTTATATTTTTGGACACTAACAAAATTTCTGAATGTGACTTTTACTAGCACAAAAAACGTTATGAAGATGAACGACAGAGCGCGGGACTGACGTCACCCGCCAAATCTTTTCAAATTTAAATCTGAACTTTGTGACTTGAACTAGTGGAAGTAGCGGTACTACAATGTAATCTCGAAGAACGAGACTCGAGGTATAATTAATATATATCAATACATCTACCTTGACGTATAAAATTAGTTTAAAAGTTAAATTAATATAAAAAGGGCAAAACAATACCACTACGGTTAATATTATAATTTATAATATTCGGAGTGGCCAAAGAAAATATTAAGCATTCTAACAGTGGCTCTCTATTCTCTCAACCAGCTGTCTTTTACTTTAATGTCTTCAACAGTCCATGCACAACCCATGTGTGGCTGATTCCTAAAAAAAATTGATTTTAGTTTAGCAATAGCAGTGTAAATTGAACCCATTCACGGTTAATCCACGTTTCATGAAGACTTAGCGTGAATATTTTGTAGCTCTCATTCAGTTTCTTAAGGTGTAAGCTTGTTTTTGTCTGTATTGTTAAATGCGTTGTGTCAACATTTGCTGTGTCTGTGTTGGGTTCAATATATAATGTGAGGTACTGCAATACAAACGGGATTGCAGGTTAGAATGGGCTTTACATGGGATAAACGTAATAAATAAGCTGTGCATGAGCTGGGTTTAATTTGCGCTGGTTCTTAGGTCTTTAGCAGGTTTTCACAAGCTTTTCTGATGAAACATATGTATAGGCTTGCAACCTTTGTTGCATAATGCATTTACAGGATATCATTTTTAAAGAATAACTCAGGAGAAGAGTCCTTTATATTTTGTAAGAGATAAGAAATCAAATTTTAAAATTATTTCTGTACTTCTCGATTTCAAGATATTATCTCAAAGGATGTTTTGGAGTTGTTTTGTATCCGCATTCATATTACTGGACTAATATTTAAATGAATTAGTGAAGTAATGAAAATCAGGTGATTTTCCTTTTCCACATTTTTGAAATTATGATTTCTGTTCCATTTCAACTTATCCCATTACAAGAGCTAAAAGATCAATGTTTTGACTTACTACGAACAAGTTATCTTATTTATAGATGCTTCATATTGACCGATTAACATATATATGTATGAATAGCACATTAGCTGATTTTTGTTGAAAGAGTTGATTGGGTAGATAAAATATGGCTATTTTCAAAATATGAACTGTTTTGCTTTAATAATAATGAATAAATAAATTCTATTTATTTTATATATAGGGCATCGACAGATAGCATTTATGGAGCATGATGAAGTGACAAGTAGAAACGATGGAATGAGAAAATGCAACATTTTATTCGTTCAAAAGATAAATGGTACAATGCGTCGATAACGAATGAATCGATCGATGGACAACTAGGTAACTTTTGCAAACAATGACATCATTTATGCAACGCAACTCGGTGGGTTTATAGGAGTATAGTTGGGGTTTCACAATGGCAGTTTGTCGTTAACGTCATCTATCACTCGTTAACGCCTCAGTTTAAAATAATGAAATAATGTTTTTTGAGAAGAACGAGAGACGGGGTGGAGGTGTAAATTTGCAATATGTTAACGGCTGTCCTTTTTCCTTCTACTATTGTAACAGTAATTTTTATTGTAATAAAATCGGAAATTGTCTTGACGTACAACCTTTTGTCATTATCTCACAACGTTTTTAGGCATCATTAAAAAGTTAAGTTAGATACATCATTGTTCTGGAACAAAAACAATTCATTTTTATTATTTATTCAGTTATAAAAAATATTTTAAAACGCTACTCTAGTTTGAATGAAAACATAAATTTAACGTAAAAAATATTTATTTTTTTTTTGTAATATTAATCAAATTAAATAATAATAAAATAATGGGTTTTCTAAATTAAATTTTGAAGAAACCGTTTACAAGACTATTTTTTCAGTAGTGATATTCAATATGCTAACGCAAATCTAATGACGTCTATACTATTTGGTTATGCCGCCTACGGTTGTATATATAAAGAGATATTAGCAGTATTTTATGCATATTTAAATGCATTGAATAAATACTGTGTGTATTGTGTATAGAGAAATAGATTATATGTCTATATCTATAATCTATTATATATAATAACTTATTTCTTAAAAATGTTGTAATATTAATTCTTATCCATTTAAAATTCTTATTTTTTATAAGAGAAAAATTTCACATTATTATCTTTAATTGCTTCTAATTACTGTTTTTCATTTTAATTAAAAAAAAAAGAAATAAATATTGATTGAATATAATATTAAATAGTAGAAATTAAAGTGTAAAAAATTGAAGAATGTGAAAAGCAAAAACTTTACAATGAAAAAGAAGGACATGTGTTTTTTTATAAGATGGTCAGATGAGATTTAAAAGTAATAAAATACAATAGGCAATATAAATAAATAAATACAACTACAGAATAAAGCAGGGAATGAAATGAGAAGGAATATCCCTTTAAATACGAATGAAAAGGCCGGGTTTGACATATTGTTGGAAATTAAAATGATTATTTTGTAAAGTCATTGTCAGATAAGCGTGAATAGACGACGATGCTGCATTGGATTGAAAATGAGATTTGGTGTTTTTTATGTTAACACCCTGTCGAGTGCGTGGAAATGAGTTGTATAAAATAAACATTGTATTTTGGGGAACGAGAAGATATGTTAAAGGAAAACAAACATTTTGCTTTATAAAATGTGTACGTGAACAAAATTTTAATGGTTCAAACGTTAAAAACTTAACAATAATTTTATGATGGTAATTTTATTACAAATATAACGCGTATTTCTGAGGTATTAGGAGTATTCTGAAATTAAAAGTTGCTACCTATATTATCCATACTTATTATCCAACAAACCCTATTCTATAACTCCTTATCTAGATACAACTATTTTTATAGACTATACATTTCATTTCTGAAATAAGCTATTAAAATATAATAAATAGTAGCTACGTGTGAAATACTTAGCCCGTTCATATAAATAGTAAAATGCGTAACAATTTTATAAAATTGAGCCAAATGACTATTCACATGTAAAGAAGGCGCTACTCATAGTTTTAAATTATGTATTGTACTTTGTTAGCGTACGTGTACTTTTGTGAGGAACATTAGAAGATAAATTGATAGTTGGAAGAAGCAGAAAAAGAAGAGAGTTGGAGATGAAAGTGACTGTGTAGTGCCTGAATTTCAATAAAATAAAACAAAATTGTTTCGCTTGATAACTGGTATTCTAAAGGACCATAAAACTTCGATGCAAAATTTTCTGTTGTTTTTTTTCGTATTTCTTCAAAAGTTGTGTACAAATTAATTAGTTATCCCTAAAATATTGTTCTTATATGTTCTGCATCCATGATGTTTTGGGTTTATAAAATTTCCATTTGGATAGACAGACCTCATGAACACGATGGAAATAATAATGAGATTTGAATTGCAGTTTCATTACTATGACGTCTTCTTATTCTTCTTAATATGTACAATAGTTAACCTCGAACCGTTTCGTAACATCAGTTTATTTTGGTATATGATATATTACTGTTTCAAATGCCCCTGGTATTCCATCGAATGAAGTAAGGGCCAGTGTATATAAATATTGCAGAAGTAAATTAAATTCCTAATTGTTATCGTACCGATTTGAAAGTTCAAAAGATCGTATTTTCTTTTAAATACATCCCCAATAATGGAAAATAGTATTTATTTGCAGTGTTAAGAAACTGACTTGTTGACTTATTAACCATGCTATCTATCTTTATCTTTTTGAGAGGCGCATTTGTAATTGACACTGAAACTTTAATTACCAGAAATACTTAGAACATGTTGTATTTGAAAAACAAATCGTCGCTGCGTCTGACAAATTCTGTATGTGATTTTTGTATGGTTTTGGAAAACAGCAAAACAACATTTATTTATATTTTATACCTATCTTTAAACGTCCTTACATGTCTAACAAAAATGATTTTTAAAACTCGTTTTCAAATCGAAAATCATAAAAAGGATTACATCAACAGAAAAAGAATAAAACAGAGATTATTTTAGGTGAATAAAAAAAAATCGAAAAATGCATATACGGCACTTGTCAGGCGGAGCGACGAAATTTTTATTTTTGTTTCCTTGTTGTAAAGTTAAGCCTTATTAAACTTAAAGTTACGTTTTATTTTTCCAATCACAAAATTAAACAACATGGTTAAGAATAACTCATTAGTTAGAAAATAAAAAGCTCTTCATTTTAATATTTCATAATCAATTCTGCTTTAAATCCTCAAATTTTTTTATTCAGGTATTTATGTTATAAGAAAAACTCAAAATTATCCGTCTCTCTTAATTTTCGTTAACTTCACGTTTAAATATTTTTGAGAAAGCAGGGCACAAAGCAGGGCAACAAAAAATTTAGCTCCTACAGAACGACATTGAAAATGGAGCTAGAATTTACAGACATTTACTGGGGGATATTTTTGAGTTTTGTAAATATTTTTAAGAAATCTTAACATATATAAAAAAAAAATGTGTTCTTAAATTTATTTACTATACTTTCTTATGAGTCTACTCCAAAATCACGATAAGTAATTATAATTTCGACAAAATACTGAAGGTGTATTGATCTTTTGGGGTGAAAACATTGCGGAACAATAGTTTCATTAGGTCACTTAGTGGCGTGGTGGACTAGATAGTTGCCTTATACGCCAGTGGTCCTGGGTTCGAATCCCAATGAAAGCCCAAATTTTTTTTCTGGGTTTTCAGATTCGACGGTCGCTAATGACCATAATCGTTGATGCGACCTTAAATAAAGCAAAAAAAAAAATAGTTTCTTTAGTGTGTGTAATGTTAGAATTTTTCCAAGCTATCTTTAACGAACTTAAACACTTGGCATTATTTTTTACAGATATGTTTTTATTGGCGAGAATGTACTTACAATTTACATGCATATATCAAATAAGTTGAAAAATGCGTTTATAGGTTGATAAAGGTGGTTGCATATCCGTTAGCATTCTTCCAATTCTATTTTCAGAATATTTTTAAAGTACTTAAATACAATTTTGGTTTGTTATAATTTACCCTAGATGTAAGCCATATATATAACTGGATATTATATAAGTTTGGTTCACGGTTCGTGTTAACAGCTTTGAAATTATTCTAACATCATTAGAACATATATATATATATATATATATGTCGGAGATAAAACTTCTGGTGTGCTTTGAATCAGATGGTGGTGATTATTTCGTCATCAAGCGTAGTCGTGGTTATTCGTCGGATTCGGAAACACTCGGGACTAATGAAAAACGTGAACGTGTCAGAATGCATTCATTCTGGTTTGGGATGTGGACGAGTGTGGATCGAGAGATATACCACGAATTCGCTGTCTGGTTTAACGCGCACCGTTGCAACTGATTTTGATTTTCCATTATTGATGTTAATACTCGAATGTTATTTTGATTATTGAATTTCTTGATCATTGTTAAATCTATCATCTGCCTATTATTATCTATTGTAACGTCACTTCAAGAATATCATGTTCAATCATTGTTAAATAAAGTATGTTATGACGAAGAAATTGTTTTCTGGACGAAATGGCTACAAACGTCGCACCCTACAACCTAGCGCTCCGACATATATATATATATATATATATTGTTATTATTATTATTATTGTTATATATATATATATAACATATGTAAATATTGAAATTATAGTTTTAGGAACATTTTAACAAAAAGCAATCGCTTTTATACCATAAAATAAATAAAAATTGTTAAGAGTAAATTAAGTTATACTGAAAATATATTTAATCTATCAACTCTAAAATTAGCATAAAATAGACGTTACTTGTTATGTAAATATGTAAATATGTAGTTATACACTAAGAATTGAGGATGAAGAAGGAATTTTCTAATGTTTCATTTTTTTATTTGTCTTTTTAAAAATCAACTTTTACAGTCCTTAACACAAACATTTTAATAATACCCTTTAGAAGTATAAGCAATAATCTATCGTGTGAGTGTCGCTTAAAAAAATATTTATGCGTATTGAATGCGGAAACCGTCAGCGCAATTGATTAAAATCAGAATATGTATTTTCTTACGCTCATGAAGCAAAAAAGTCCACAAAGTCCACAATTCAAATAGCTTAAAGATTCTTCGTAAACGCCATAAAAAGGTTATTTTCTTTAGTCAACTAACGTGTAAAATCCATGTGTCCTTCAGGCATTTTAAATATCAGCGCCAATTCTAGTTCTAGTTTAACCACTTATTTGCATTACAAATGTTGTAACCAAACCAGTTGTTTTTCTTATTTCAAATTTTCCGCCTAGTTTGCTCATTTTGATTAGTGTCAAGGGTGATTAAGTCTTTCATCACTTCTTTCTCTATATATAAGCCGCGATTTTGCGAGTTGCATGATACCTATGACCTTTATTGAAGTTCACATGCACAGATGGGTCGTTTAAATTGGATTCAGAATATATCA
Organism: Sisyra nigra; assembly: GCA_958496155.1. NCBI lineage: Eukaryota > Metazoa > Arthropoda > Insecta > Neuroptera > Sisyridae > Sisyra > Sisyra nigra. The sequence continues at coordinate 29,037,190 of OY292314.1, forward strand.
CAAGCACGTTCTTAAAAACTATTTAAGGCCCTTTTTCTGAAAAAAAAAAAATAATAATAATTAGGTCGTTTGAAGTCAACAGAGCAATTGTTCTGAAACAGTCGACGAATAATAAAGAAGGCTTTTTATTTAAATTCGTAGAATTAGATTGAGGTACAAGTCAACACTAGTGATTTGTGATTTCCATTCATTGAAATGTTTTTACCTATATCCTACAGATCTTAAATAAATATCAGCAATTCGAAAAGCACATAAATAAAAAAGAGGAAATTTAGATTTTGAATTTTACATTAATTACTACCGAGAATTGAATTAGTCACTGATTTCGTATTACTAACTATCTGTTATTTGATGTCAATAACAATTCTTTTTTCCAGAAAACCTATGTCTTCATATTAAAAGCATATAATATTACAACATTTTGAATTTTTCAACTGTTGTATGTTTAAAAACCTACTAAGCTAATTATTTTGATTATAGCTTTAAAGTTGTTAAAAAGGAAAATCAACTCAATAATTTTTTTTTGTGTGACGTATTTTGTATATATTTTTTTAATTAAACTCAAATTTGTATAAGTATTCTCAACGATTATATATGCATTATAAAATTCACTAAATTAATCAGTTGATATATTATAATTTTATCTAATTAATCAAAACTTTATATGGGAAATTAGTTGAAGCGTTAATCTCATTTCGAATTGATTTTATATATCACCAGATATTTAACATGCGGTCACAGATACAGTAAGACTAAAACCTAGAAAATAATATTGCATAACAAAATAATATTTAAGAAAATGCGCTTAAGTGTATAAAATGTTTTAAAAATGATAAAATATATTCGGAAAATAGAGTATGATTGCTAATAGTATTGATTAGATTATAGCATTTTATTATTTAATAGATGTAAAGAGCCCATATTCTATTTTTCCCGAGTGAAAAAAAAAACTTGTTAACCTATATGTTTTTGTTTGTAGGTAGTTCATTTAGTAATATGCTATGAACTCTCGAAAAGTCTTACTCCCAAGGACCATAAGACTTTGTTCGATTTATCAACAGTTCGGCTCACTAATTGTTCGAGTTATCGAGAGGAAAGTTCGACTTATTCATTTTTCAACTCATTAAAAAAACAAAATGTATACTTTACCAGGAAATTATCGATTGGAAAATTGATTTCATTTGTTAGAATAAACTTCAAATGTCCAGATGATGTCCGTCAAAGTAAATAACTTTTCAGTCGTTCAATAAGTGGTATTTTATTAATTAATTAAATGTAGGTACATATGCAAACAATGATTTTTTTAGTTGTAAAATATGAATTCACAATTTACATGTCTTAAAAAATGAGTTGATGTTCTAATGACTAAGAAGTTAACTAATATTGTTAACTTTAAAAGCGTACATTTCTAAAAAAAAATTGCACGAGTTGTAGAAGGCAATTAGTATAACACGTTTAATTTCAAAATGCACCGTTTTAGTATTAATTACGCCGAGATAATGCACTAAAAGGATTAAAACGCTTGAATGTCTCAACATTTGTAAGAAAATGTCATTAGACAGTTGTGCTCCTAGTGTTTAGAAAGGAAATGTTATTTCTCCAAAATTACTGATATTTTAGGTACATTAAAGAAGAGAAAAGTATTGTGAAGAAGTTAAACTAAAAAAATAATAAGAAAATTAATGCTTGAAACGAATTAACGTTTATTTTATGATATACGCATTTCTTTTTTTTGTTATAAATAAATTTATGAGAAATATATTTAAAATTTAAATGACGATTTGACGTCATGTATGAAATCATATAAATTAAAAAAAATGTGAAAATCCAAAGTTGAAGTAATGTAAATAAGTCAAAATAAATGCAGAATTGTAATACATATATTTTTTTAAAAATATAAGGAACATAATTATAGTTGTTGAAGGACACCGGAAGTTCATTCATAAAAATTCTGTAATATCATGAATGATTGCAAAAATCGTAGTCGTACTATACCTACTCCTTTTCCACTTAGATATTACTAATAATTTGTGCAATTAATATTTTGTTTTTTTCTCTATTTGAACCAAGCGTTGTCATTAAATTTTTACATTTCTATTAAAAGAAGATTTTAAAAAATACTTAGAAAATTTGTAAGTAAAAATAAAATTATCGTTTTAATATTGAAGTTTAAAATTAATTAGTAGTCATTTTATGTTTTCCTCCTCACATTTATATTTATAAAGCAACTTGCGTTTTTGAAAAAAACAAACGCTAGTAATAAAAGTAGGTAATAAAATAATAAACTAATAATAAATTTTCCTTCACTGGTGAATAATTTATTTTCCTGAAAAAGAACACTATGTGTAATAAATATAATTATTATCTAAGAGTTGCTTTGAAATGGTAAAATGTAGGTACATTCTCCAAAAGTATTAGCTGTGCTTTCACTGTAGTTCTTTATGAATTTGAACTGCTTTCAAATAAAATCCTAGAACAGACTAGCACATTGGTCTCTTTCTATACGCTCCATACTAAATTCACTGCATGGAACTGCTGATTTAAATTTCAAATTTGAAATTTTGCTGTGCGCCCATTCAGTAGTTCAAAATTAGTTCAAATCATATCCAGGTCACTGTGAGAACGAAGCTATTATCATACTTTGTTTATTAAATGGATGACTGAGACCTTTCACAGAGTTACCTAATTTAAGTGCATTAAATTAGGGGAACCGGAAAGTAATGTCGTTTTTTACGCTAAATACAAACACAAACATTTTAACGAGTCTATTTGTATTCAATAATGCATTCCCCATTATTGGTCACTGTAGATGTCTGCTTTAATAGATTGTCCGGGTTTCAGCAATTCAAAATAAACAATGCCGCGGAAAATTCACCAAACACACAAAAGCGTTTTTTTTTGGGTGTACCTTGTTTAGCAGTACTCCGAGGGTTTTCATAAAGTGTAAGTAAAGACTCTTGCCTTTCTCCTAGACAACGTCGCCCAAATCTCCATTAACAATTCAACAATAAAAGAGAAACGAATAGCCAGAACCAGGTGGCTAAGAACAAGATTACTTCACATCCTCAAATACGGGATGTAATACCTCCCATTTGAAATTCCTCTAAAGCCTTTAAGCTATCAGAAATTAAATATCTTCTGGATATCTACTCCCATAAAAAAGCTCCGGGGTATGACCTTATCAATGGAATTATTCTTCGTTACTTCCCTCGCAAAGCAGTTTTGTTCCTCACAATGCTATGTAACTCTGTTCTCCGTACTACTTATTACCCCGCTAAATGGAAACACTCCATTATAATAATGATGATTCCTAAGCCTAATAAACCTTCAGCAAACCCATTCTCTTATGAAGCAATTAGTCTCCTGTCTTTGTTATCCAAAACCCTTGAAAAACTTCTACTAAAAAGGATTCTCCCCATATAAGAGAAACTCAAAATATAATCCTTTTTCATCAGTTTGGCTTTCATCCTTTTCACTCAACAACTCAACAATGCTGCAGGGTCGTAGACAACATTTCTGCGGCCCTTGAGAGCAAAAAAGTATGCTTTGGAGTATTCTTAAATGTCGCTCAGGCATTTGTTTGGATGTGGCATCCGAGTTTATTATTTAAACTTAAATCAATCCTACCTATCCAGTATTTTCTTATACTTCAATCCTATCTTTCTAATCGCTCCTTCAGAGTAATATGTGGAAATGGATTTCTCCTTCTACACATACTCTTGCTGGCGTTCCGTAAGCCAGCATTCTTGGGCCTATCCTTTACAACATTTACACTGTTGATATTCCAACTCTACCACATACCGTAATTTCAGCCTATGCCGGTGATACAGCAATATTAGCGACAGATTCTGATCCCTTAAAACCCTCCAATATTATGCAACATCACCTTGATCTTATAAATGGTGCCAAAAAAGAAAAATTAATATTAATCACGACAAATAATCTACTTTGACAGTAACATAATTCCAGCTTCGACCTCTATAAAATATTTAAGATTTCACTTGGACAACCATTTGACATGGGGCACCTATATTAAACAAAAAAAAAATTGAACTCCATAAACGATACGGACTACTTCGTAAATTGCTCGCTAATAAATCACCAATAAACATCAAGACAAAACTAACAATTTACAAAAATTTACTGCAACCAATATGGGCGTACGTCGCAAAACTATGCGGATGTGCTAAGCTTTCCAACATCCAACGCATCCAATCATTCCAATTCAAAGTGCTCCGTAGAATCATCAATGCTCCCTTTTACGTAAATAGCCGAATAATCCATAACGATCATAACATATCCTTTGGAAAAAATTTCGCCCAAGAGCGTTTCCAAAAATGCCATTCCAATCTACGCAATCGTCCTAACCCCAGCGCTTTAGCACTCTGCTCGGAATTACATCCCTTAAATCCACCGCGTCGTCTAAAAAGGCATTGGCTCCGTGACCTCGTAACAAATCTCTAGAGTCCTAGCATTGGCTAGGTTCTCTTCACGATTTTTTTTCTTTCACTACTGCACCCATGGATTGAACATTAAGTTCAGCTCCAGGATGAAGTTTTTAATTTAATGTATGATGACACTATTAAATATATAATTTTTGTATAGAAAGCAATATTCTCAATAAAAAAAAATCGTTTACATTGAAAACTTAGCCCAGACCATTGATAAAGGGTAATGATCGCTGTCATATAGATCCCAATCTGCATACCATGTGACATTATGGGTAGGTATTATAGGTGATTTGCGGTCTTACCAAACTCAAAACAATGATACTTTCAGAAACTGAAGAAACAGAGAAATGTGCTGGCGAATCAATTTGGTTTCATATAATATTTTTGCTAGTGACAAACTTTTAAAGATTAGTATAAAAACGTTTCCTGGATGAAGCAATTATACAAGAATTTAAATATTACAATAGTTATTACTTTAAACTTTAAAAATTTTATTTTTTTTTTCAAAAGTCAACACGACAAACCCATAATTGAATGCAAACAGCTTTAAATCTATATCTCTAAAATCTCGAGTCAAATATTAATAATTAAATACCAAATCTAATCAAGCATTGATTTTGCAAGTCGTTCAATTTATAAATCAAAACAAAATTACAATTTATTAAAATTTTTTTTTGGCTTGATAAATCTCTACCTCTTAGACTCGCTAATGAGAGCAGCTTTTATATTCATAAGAAATATAATAATGTATTAAAATTGTATAAAAATAATTGTAGAGTGAAAGTTATAAACTGTTTCTTTTTTAACTTTTCAGAACAAAGTTGAAAAGAGTATCTTATCTCTGATTTATACTTCGATTCATTTAATTATACATTTTTTCTTGTTTTAAAAAAATGTTCAACATTGAAAAAATACAAATTATTATAAGTGTAGGTATATGTATGGTCCTATCGCAATAATACTATCTTTTAAAACAAAACGTAAAACTTATTTTATATTTATCAATTTTCTTAGACGTAGAGTTGAAGTTGGAATCAAAGTCGTTTTATTAAAATGACTTTGGAGCTGCTACTTTAATTCGTACAACGAAGTTTTTTTTAATATTTACTTTTAAACTTGTTTACATTATTTGCGTAGTAGGTACGTGAGATGCTAATTAAAATTGCCTTCGTATAATTTTTTTAATGTTTACTTTTAACATAATACCCTATTACAATATAAGTACTTGAAATATGAGGTAGTAATTAACAATTAAAATTAACATAAAATCAAAACTTTGATAGCTATTAAACCAATTACTCAATTATTATCAAAGTATGTTAATTAACTACTAAAAGAAATATAATAAGCAGCTGTTCATTCAATCAAAAGATGCTCAATTGAACAAATATCTAAATGTTTTCCTTTAATAAAAACTATGTTTTTTAACTTATAATTACAAGATAATATAATTATATTTACAAATAAAGGTCAAGGATTTAGTGCAGTTAATCAAGATCTAATTTTTTTACAGTAAAAAAGCTTAGGTATACAATATTTTAATTTGAAGTGAACATGAAGTTATATATATTTATATGTAACAAATGGTCCATCGTCCTAGAAGATACAGCATGTAACTTTTGCTTTTCAAGCAGACGACTTTTTTTTTCTTTTAGCAGCAAAACAGGTTAGGACTCGTTCTCCCCGCACTGCAGCTTTAAGCTTATTGTACTCCTGTTCTGTTCATGCATTTTCATTGCATTTGTTACGTAAGAATTTCTACTCATTTTAGAAGCAGCATTTTGTCTAGCAGGAGCATTCCATGTATTACTCGTAATCTTCTAGTGCGATTTATACCTGTTTGTGCATCATTTATCCCATATATAGGTGTCACTACTTAGTGGGAGCTTGCAGGCAAAAATTGCATGGGTCACACTTTCCTCCCTATCCCCACACAGTCAGCATTTTGGTCCTTATTGAGATACCCCAATAGTTTGCAGATGCTTTCTGAGTCCACAATGTTCGGTTATCAATCCCGTCACAGTCGTGAGTTGGTTTCTTCCCAATCGTTATATCTCCGCAGTGAGCGAGGAGCAAATTCTCCCCCACATTCTCTTGCCGAGAAAAAACTACTTAACTTTTTTTTCAATTTAACAATTCAAATTGCCATTTTTTCTCAAAATTTAGCCGTTAAAAAAACCAATTACTTTTAATACAAGCCTTAAAAATAGACCACTATACTATTTTAAATCAGTTAAATTTTGGGAAAAATATAGTAATTACATGTTTTAATTTATTAAAATGAAATATTCAGTGTACCGCCAAAAATACCTTATTTTTCTAAAGAAACTATTAAAACTGGACACCATTCACGTTCTGACAAGCTAAAGCTCTGGATTTCTAGGCTCCGTCGTTGACTTGATCCCAATAGACTAATTTTTGTGGGCCAGGTAGTTTTAAAAATAAAGTATACGGAGATCTTACTCTCAAAATATTAGTAGGCGGCTTGCAACGTCGAATTACTCTTGCCTGAGTTAATCTTGAAGCCGTTGTAAGTAGTGCTAGAAACCGAGCTTGAAAGTTCAAAACTATGATTTGGCTGACAATGAACGCCAAGTTTCAACAGTTTCTTTTAAAAAATAAGGTGATTTTTGCATTAAACTAAGTAAGTAATTGTATATTTTTTTCACATTTCAAATTGCCCCAAGTTTCCCAAAACTTTACCATCTAAAACATGTATTTAACAGGAGTCCAAACACTTTTAAAATATTCCAAAAAAATACAGTGGTCTATTTGAAAATCAAAAGTTAGATGCTGTATCTACTAGAATGGCAAACCAAAAAAATCACTTAAAATAAAAGAAAATAAGAATGATTGAAATGATTCAAAATGCAGTTCTCAGATATGTTTATATTTGGTAGAACTGAAATTGCATATGCACTAAAATAATAGTTTTTCAAAATTAAAAAAAGTAGGTACCCCAAAGATACATTGCTTTCTTGCTTGATATATTTTTATTTTCAAATAAATGAACTTTTTGAAAATAAAGAGATTATTTTGATTATTGGCGGTATATAGCGAATTTATTATTGCATAATTTAAATCCAAATTTTGTTATTCTAGATATCGCTCACTGTAACGTTTACGATTCCTCGACTACCAGCCGTACAAATACCTGTTTTGTGTTTACCAACAACAACGTAAATAGTACTTTAATAATTGCTATTTGTGATTAGATGTAGGTACTTTAAAATTATAATCAGACAGAATTACTCAGTGTATGATGTAAAACACATACACATGTCAGTGTTTGTAACCTGTAGTTTATAAACTACAGGTTAGTTTAACAAATAAGTATCATATTTATAGTAACCTTGTGAAACAGTTTGGATATTGTTCAAACGCCAAATGGGAAATTATCTTTAAACATGATTTGAAAGCGTAATAATAATAATAATTCCTTTGCTAATCACCGAAAGCGCGTTAAATTCAGAACTGGCTACTTATTTTTAACGTGTTGATATTTACTCGTATAATATAATATTTCATATAAATTCATATTATCGTATAATATTTCTTGCAAAACGACTGATTTCTCGATTGCATACGGGTAACGTTAAAACGACTGGGTACGTATCCTAAAAAAATTTAAACTAATAAAACTTATTACAAATAAATGTATTTTATGTGATACCCTTAGAGTTTAGTGCATTATTAATAAATCACTCTTCAAAAATGTATTATTTATAATTTGTTTGATAATAAAATTGTCAACTCTTAAAGTTTTAGCCCTTAAACATTTTAATACTACGTTATATTGAAACTTTTTATGAAATTTCTTTAAAAAATATGAAACTCTTTAGTGAATAGTTGATTTTTGAGTACGCAATTCCAATTAGGACGAATACTGGTTCCGTACCAACATAGCCAATCACTATTTGCCACTGTCACTGGCCCTCCTACACTATCGATAGAACGATCTCTTCGGAAATTTCAGACCTGAAATACCGGCATTCCACATTCCTCGATATACTTTTACGTATTGCGTATTGATTCCAGCCCCCAAAGAATGTGTCTTCCGGCAAGATCACTTTTCCCGGGCAGTACGCGCAGTGTGGATCATTTCGGATCTGGTGCAGATAGGACTGAACAATATCCAGACAAGAACTAGGTCTGATAGTAACCTATTTTCCCTCGTTTTTGTTATTTTTAAAGTTTTTTCAGTCTGTGATTGTCCAAGTTGTGCATGATCGTTTTAATTTAAATGGTTTTAGAAAAGTTATGGAACCACAATAAATGATTCATGAACTCAGCAAATGATGCAAGCAAAATTATGACTCCTTTGTTCAATTTTATAGGCAGGAAATTATTATCTAATTTAATTCGAGTTCTTATCCATTGTTAATAATAAACAGTCAAAAATTCTTGTTTAACAGATCTTTAATTAATATTTAAATTTTATACGACGTTTCGCTACATTCGTAGCTTCTTCAAGTACTAAAATAAACAAGCATTACAAATCATTTAATAAACTAATATAATCAATCAGTAAACATAAAATTAATTTAAAACTAATTTAAATACACTATAAATACCTTAACCCCAACACAGTCTACTGAATTCGTCAGTATTAAATTATTCAAAATGTAACTACATAACCGTAGAACTGAATTAAAAACACAATTCAAATTCTGTGTGTCTAATCTTTTATTAATTGTATTGTTCACTTTAATATAACACATTTCACTACTCTCTTAAATCGAAATAGTGACTTTCGACTACAAATAGTGACTATTCACCATTTTGTAGTGAAAAGTATACCACTATTTGAATTTGGTAATATTCCGTTTCTTCCAGTGGTCCTCTCTATCTAAGATGGAGACCTCATTAAATAAAAACTGATGTCCTCTATGCAAATGGTGCAATGATAAAGCTGTGTTGTTCAAATCTTCTTAATGTATTGTTACTTTCATACAATCATATTTATGTTATGATACCCTTTTATTTAAATGTTTTTTAGTTTATCCAATGCATGATTTACCACATTGACATGGTATTTTATAAACAACCCCAAACTGGTCACCCACAGCTGTATGATCCTTGAGTCTTGTGAAACATATTTTCACTTGATAAATATTATAATAAACAAGTTTTATATTAGTATCTTTAAAGCAATTATTCAAGTTCGGAGAGACCCCTTTCATAAACGGAAACCTCATGAATTTTTTAACCGAACTTTCTAAATCTGCCACGTTAACATTTCTGGACAGTTTCTCTAGATAATTTTTCTGACATTTATCGATAAATTTAGATGGATAATTATTATTTAACAATAATAATTTAAGTTTTTTGAAATTTCTTTGATGGAACTCCTTATCTGATATTAATCATGCTTTTAATGATACAAATCTTCTGACTCATCGGATGATTTGATCGATAATTTAACATCCTTCCTGAATGAGTAGGTTTCATATACCATTCCATCTTCAAGAAGCCCTCACAAGTACGAATAACTCTTAAATCTAAAAATAGTATACTGCCACCCTTTTCTAGTTCCATGGTGAATTTAATTTTGTCATGATAACAATTAAAAAAGTTTAACATACCATCTACACATTCTTCAGGTACCGCCGCAATAGAATCATCCACATAAATCTTCAGTAATTTTAACATCAAACGGCAGCTTCTTAGTGATCTCAATCATTGCATCATTATCTACCAAATTTGCCAAAATTGGGCTTGCTGGATTACCCATGGCACTACCATCTAACTGTTTATAAATAGTTCCATCCTATACAAAGTAACTACTTGTAAAACAGTATTCTACCAATTCAATGATTAGCTCCAATGGCATTTCGACCAACTTAGACCACGTATCCCAGTTCTTTCTAATGATATTTATAACCAGATCTTGTGGTATATTCGTGAACAGGGACACACCAATAACACTAATTTGTAATTACAAGGAATCTTTTTAGTCTTGATATATTCCACAAACTCACGTGAATTCTTAAGATTATATTTGAACGTCTTCACGACATGAGTTAAGGAATTATGTAGATATCTGGCTAACCTATAGCCTGGTGATGAAATACAGCTCACTAGTGGTCAGACTGCATCCTGGTTTATGGACCTTTCTAAGACCATAAAGATTTGGTGGTAGCGCTTGTCTCGCTGTCAAAAACTTTCTCATCTCCTCAGAGATGAACTTTGCTTTCACCAACCTATTTGCAATATCTTTGTATTTTTTTGTCGGATATTTATATATATATATAAATTTAAAAAAAAACATCAATTAAGTAATTAAATATCTGTTAAACAAAAAATTTTGACTGTTTGTTACTTATCTAATATTTTGTCAAAATTTTTTTTCGATTGCGTTTTTATGAAGAACAATACAAAGAAAGAAAATTTCAATACTTATTTAGAAAGAAACACTTTTCTAGAGATTTTTTCTACTTTTTATGACCTGATTGTCGAAAAATAACATTACATGATTGAGTCGGTTTGAGTTTGCTTGATCTAGGAATAGATAAGAGCGCGTGTAAATATGTCAAAAGTAGTAGTATTATTTTGATTAATTTCCCAATAAATTAGGAAATAACAGCTAAAAACAGGGGTTTTCTGTTAAAAAAAATATTTTTAAAAAAATTAAGAATTTTAGAGAAAAGATGGAGTTGAGACATTATTATAGAGATATTATGAGATATGAGTATATTATATGGGACGAGATATTTGCATTATGCTTACTCACTACAGAGTACGGAACTCGGCAAAATAATTCTCAAAAATTATATTAAGAAAATTCTGAGTCGTAGACATTTCTTATAGCGGTAGACAACTAATTGTTAGCTTTTTTTATATGGTTTTTAAATGATTTCACTATCACGTTGAACGAAATAAAACTTCAGTAAGTATGTCACTATCTATTAAAATTCATTTAATACTAAATTTTCCTAACTGTTGTAATATTTCGATGTAAAGCTGGCATAATTTCCATGGTAAATCAGCGACAATAACATAACGTAACATAAGACAATAACGTATTGTTGAGTAAAATTTAAATACTTTAGATACGCAGCCGGGTAAATAAAAGGCACAAAAATTGTTTTAGAATTTAGAAATATGATTTAGTGATTTCGTCTCGTAGTGATAAATGAGTTGCTAAGTTGATGAAATTACGAAGACTTTGGTACCGATGTTACGATTTCCAGTTAATGCGGCCGTTCCGTAGAGACAACCTAATTACTACAAAGTGAATTACTTTTTTTTATTGAAATAGAAAGATTAAGGCATACGATACTTTATATTTAGCATAAAGTTTACATATCGTATTTAGAAACTATAGTATTAAGACTTTAAAAAATTCTGTAAAATTCCAAGATCTCAAAAAATAGATTATTTACAATGAAACAATGTTACCTTACTTTTTATTTCCAACGAAACGTGCATGTCTTTACAATTTATAAGAAACAAAAACTCAAGGCAGACAATGTACGTTTCTTTAATTTAGTAGCTTCAGTGCGACCAAATGCAGCTAGAAGATGCACAAGACGCAGATATTAATATCTAATTATCATAATTATAACCGTTAAATACGAGTACAAGGTGTGGAAAAAAAAATATTTTTTTATAAACTGACCTATCTTTACTACCTAGCAAATTTTTAATACAGACAAACTTCCCGTTATCTTTATAATATTATTAATATAACTAAACATAAACTGCACTGTGGGAAATTCCCGTTTTTTTTTCTAGAATATTCTTGACAATTTTAAACAATAGTAAGAAAGTAGTAATTAAATGTTGGAAACAAAAATTTTCATTACTCAAAGATATGGTACTTTTTTTATCAATAAAACGTTGAAATTTTAATTCATATTGACGTAGATGTTTGATAATTAATTTTTAATCAATGCTCTATATTAGTTTAAATTTTCAATAGTAGCTACGATATATGCTGTATTTAGTATTGTGAAACGTAATAGATGTAGATTTATATTGACTTATCCTACGAAAACTAGGGTGACGGTATTCTCTAACACAACTATATAATTTCACATCATGCAATAGTATAAATTTACGATAAACATAGAGAACATTTAATTAAACACTACAATGTTTTGGTTCAATCACCTCCAATCCATATTTAACGCATGACTATAAATATTGTAATAAAAAATAGAAAACAAATACAGCACTTTTCTACATTCTCTTTCTCTTAAAATTCAGTAAAAATCCATCCCTCGTTTCATAATTTTTTCATTTCCCTTTTTTTGTATAGAATTAACTTTAAACTAACAACAACTAACTTTTGAAAATGTTTATAAATTATATACAATATGTTCCTATACCTACGTTAATCTACATCAACATGTTTTTTCGCTTAAAAAGGATAGACGTACTTGTAGTTCAGAATTTAAAGAAGTGGAATTGAAATGTGAGAAAATAAATTCAAGTATCATTAATTAAAATGGGTTTCTCGGGCGTAAAATTCTGGGAAAAATTTTCTTGAGGATTAAAAAGGAAAATAGAAACCAGAAGCAAGTTAACATTTATCTTAACTGTTCAAAATATAGAACATGTAGAATAATTATAGTTTATTCTGTAAAGCAATCTTTTTAATTGGATTATTTTATAGATCAATAATTTGTCTATTAGTAATACCTATCTTATATGTTAAACTCTCTATGATAAAAATATCTGCTGTGACGCGTCACATAACTTCCTTGTTCATGAAACTCGCTATTGATTAAGAGAACATAAATAAGTCCCACGATTGGTTAAAAAAATTATAAAATATAAATATATATGTAAACAAAACTATATGTATACAATACCATTGTGTATACGAACTTCTACCCTCTCCCCCAGGACCCACTTTATTTGATTTTTTCTAGGAAAGTTTCATACAAAAGTTGTAGGCATTAATGAGTCTAAGAACTTTAGCAAGTTAAAAGAAACTCATTGGAGCCGTTTTCGAAATAAATTTTAAAACGCTCAAAAACCCATAGAACTTAGTAGATCTTTTAGTTAACCGATTTCGACCATAAGCTTCGCGGTACAACTAGATGAAATGTTGAACTTTGACAAAACTTATTTTCACTGAACTTGTCACTTCAAGTAACAGTGGTGTGCACCTATAACTTTTTTAAATGTTATTACTAAAAATACTCTTTTGAAAAATATTTCATCCGATTTCATCCACTTTCCCGACACACTTCGTATAGGTGGGTCAACTTGACATGGTCTGCTGGGATGCTTTGCCAGTCTCCACAGCGTATAAGCTGACTGTGCAGTGTATTCGACGTCCCGTGGGAAGTTTTGAACTCTATTGTTTCTATGCTGGTACAGGGCGGTTTTCAGTCTTTTGGTGGCTCGATTCAACGCGATGTTGGTTCCAGGCGATCTGTATTTCAGCCACGTCTTTTTGGTTGCTCTTTTTTCTTTTAATAGGCAATCAATCTCGGAGTTGAAGGATAAACTACCATCGCGATAAGGTCCATATTTAGTTTGATTTGAGACCAATTTCGTAGCTTCTGTTATTGAGTCGTTCCGATATTTAATTGCCTGACCAATTTCGTCTGGGCTTTTAATTTTGATATTTTCGTTAAATACCGACGTCAAATAATTTTTAAAAGAACACCAGTTTGTGGATCGGTTTACTAAAAATTCATATCTGTTAGTGGTTGGAACATTACATATAGTGTTAACAAGTGTTTGTGCTGCACTTCCAGGGCTTCTTTTGCGTTTGTTAAGTGTGACATATCCATCAAGGCCTGTTTGGATTTTTTTCGGCGTTGTTCTGGGTCCAGACACTACATCCATGTTACTAGGCTTTGTAGTCTTGAATTTCAATCTTCTGTTTACATACAATAGCAGTGAGCGTCCCATTAATTTAAAAAGAAAAAAAAAGTAATTAAAATAGTTAAAATAGCACTAAAATAGTAACAAATTAAAAGTAGATTGAAAGAGTCTTATACAAAACGTATATGTATCTACTTAAAAAAATTAGAACTTGCGACTAGCTTAAAACTAAGAATAATCAAAATTGACAATTAAAAAAATTGGTTTTCAATTGTTGAACTAACAACTTGAAAACAATTTAAAAAATTTGGACGTATGATTAATTAAAACTTATACAAAAAACTTAAATAGGTAAACTAAATACAAAATATTAAATACAATTTAATACATTCTTAATCCAATCATTTATTTACACATTTTAACAAAGATTGACATTGGATTGCATTCGCGTTTGTTTATGTTCGATGCGATGCACAAAATTATTGGGTTCATTTGTGGCTGTATAATTGTCTGTGTTTGTCTATGCACTTACATAATTGACCGTCTAAACTTGTAAAATAATATATAATTTTTATAGTACTTAAATTAATTGATAGTTAAATTAATTAACTGAAATTAAAACAGTCGCTGATGATCTTGGACGTTTCAAGTAACTATAAATAAATAAAAATAAAAAAGTAGTTGTGATCGTCTGTTACGTGGCAACCTTCAAATTAAGAAACTAAACTTCCTTACATGCATCACCAATGAAAGCCAATATATTTTAATTTAATATAACATATAAGCAGGTTCACACGGAAGTTGTGAACTAAATAAACAAGCTACCAGTTTTTAGTAAGCGTAAAATCTCCAACCAACCAGAGATTTTAAAACCAACTTCCAGCTTTTTTAAGGACGAGAAAAACTTTTTTTCTTCTAATGTTGATTCGCAAAAGATCGTAATCACACAACTACCCGTTGGGTAGTTAACTCCCCTTAAAATAATATGCAAATATAATTTTTAAATTTTTTCATATCATTGTACTACTAATTAAATATTCGTTTTGTTGATGATGAACTTCATGCTCAATCCTAATGTTACATACTTAGTAAATAATCAATAAAGTATCCTTAACTGTGACGAAACCACATAAAATTTTAACGCTCCGCTAAATGCACCCAACAATTATTAATATATTTTATAGTAACATTTATTTTTAATTTACAATATTTCAAACGGTTTGCATTTACAGTAGGTATATTGAATTGAAATATTTTTGTTAAAATTTAAAAATTTCCTTTTTTGATAGCTTTACAAAATTACGATTTTACATTAAATATAATCGTTTATGGCCAAAAATGTAATAAATAAAAATACGTTTTTGATTTGTCTTAGATAATTGAAACCATGTATTTTTCTTTTTGGTATTAAGTTTCTTTAACATCTAAAGTCATATTACGACTGCCTTACACACAGATATTTTCTGTAGGTCTTAAATCTAGGGATTCGACGGGGATCGAACCCAGTACCCCTGACGCATGTAGCGGAGAGATCAAACTGCTTTTACCACTGCGCGACTAAGTGGACTAAACCATATATTATTTTACTCATTTGCACATTTTTGTCCTTTACAAGCTAAAGAAATCTGAAAAACCTGTTCATATTTTTGCTGATGTATTAATGATTTATTTTTATCAAGTAAGTAAGTAATTTCAAATTATTGCGTTGTTACCAAAACAATATCTGATTTAAAAAAAAAGTTAAAGAAAAAAAAATTAAAAATAAGCTTCTTTTTTTCATTCAAAAAGTGTTTTCAGCCGTAACGACTATATACACTACTGTACAAAATGGATTAAAATGTCATAAAGTAGGTATATAAATATTAAAATAATGTTAGTTATGGTTTTTAAATGTAAATTGTCGTTTCTATAAATGCTCTTAAAAGAAAAAAATAAGCTTTGAATTAAATCAAGGCTGTCAATTTATTACATTTTACATTTTGTTTTATATAAAAGCTTGTCGCGAAATTTATCTACTCAAATAGTTAGAAACTATAATTACTTTTTTCAGGCAAAAGTATTCATATCAAAAAGTTTCATCAGTAATATAAAAAATGTATAATTGGTCGTAGGTACTGAAAAACGATTAGTATTACATTTTTTTTAATAACACTTCCAATCAAAAAGTATATAATTTCAGAAGATTAGAGTCAATGCAGCAAAAATCCCGCGGGATTGAAAACAATGCTGGATTGCAATCCCTAGTATTTACCAAACTCTACAAATATGCCAAGTTTCAAAACTTGTTATCGTCTAGATTGGAGGAAAATTACTCGTGACAGACATACAGCTAGCCAGACAAGAGAATGAGATTATTAATGGCTTAGTTTCTCGTTTTTGGAATTATGAAACCCTAAAAAAGATTCTAAAATTCAATATGACCCAAATCGTGTTTCAATTAAAAATCGTAACTCTAATAAAATGTGGCAATAGCTTCGTGAGTTCTTTCTTCATTAAAAATTTAACAGTTTTTTTATTATAGGCGAACACAACAGTTTCTTAAAATTTTCTATTTTAAATATATTTTAACGGTATTAACTGCATTCTAAATAGTGGTAAAAATTCGGTACGTGACATTTTGGCGCCGCTGTTTTGACGCACGATGTTTTGCCGCGGGGAGTTTCACTCCATTGTACCGGGGTATTAAGAGTATGGGGGGGTGATTTTTTTGTATCAACTTTCGGTTTCCCATTTAAAACTTTAGTGGTTTAGTGGCGCCAAAACGTCTTGCTTCGGTAAAAATTCATAGATATTAATAAATAAATAACACAAAATACTTTATCCTGGTCTTCATATACTTTATAAATTCCTTCACTGTCTTAACAACACTGGTCCCTCTGATCTTGAATCAAATCAGTATAAAATACAAACTACGACTGACTCCTTTCAACAAGTTTCTTTTTTCTTTTTTACTATAACGCAATATTTTAAACTTGTTTCAGCGATATATTAATTTTGTATATTATGGCTTATAGATTATTCTTTAATAGGTTGAAAATTTAGCATGGAAATTCTTTAGTTAGTCCAATTGGTACTACAAAGCTATAGCTTATTCTATAGTAAACAATTGGTTGAATTATAATTAAAAATTAGCAATAATTTTTATTAAACTATAAACCAATTTGATGATTAGAGGCTCATTGCTTGAAATCTTTACAATAAAATCGGAATCACTAAAAATGAGCCTCAGTATGGAACTTAGGATTTTAATGTACAAATGATTAATTAATATTTTAAAATAGTTTGGTTAAAAGCATTAATGCAAGAGATCCCATAATCGCGTAGATCCATTGAAAACCGAATAAGATGCCATAAGACCACGGCTATTCTCTGAGTATTAGGTTCTTATTATAGATATTAAATTTAAATTGTTAGAATTTCAAAAAACATAGGTAGAGGAAACCATATTGAATTTACTTTAATGTCACATAACCTTTAATTAGTGTGCTATCAAAATGCTGCCCATCACTAATGATATCTAATTTGTCAAATTATGATGAGCAGTTGCCAATTACTAAGATACTTATATCAAAAATCTCTCTGTAATTTCTTTCATAATCATATGAAAGGTATTAACAAATTTTTTTTGCAAAAATATATGCTTAAAAAAATAAAAATAAAAAATACTATTGTCTTCAAAGTTCTTTTTATTGAAACAAAGTGAATGCATCTGTATGTATGCAATGCAATAATAAAAAATAGAATGCGGTGTGGAAGTAAAGAGAGGAGAGGATAGCGAAAATGGAAGAAACTTTTAATAAAGCTTTGAAAACACCATATTTCTTTCACATACGCAGGATAAAGGCGTAAAACAGCATACCAAGGTAAATAATTACTATGATGTATTTAAACAGAAAAGATTTTCCTACGTTAAACTGAATATAAATGAAAAAAATATATACTATAGGATCTGTAAACAAACAGTAAATTTTCCTGAATTAAAAAATTTGAACATTTTTCTACTTTTACGTTTGGCATGACAAGGGTTTGAAAAATGGAATGACGTCAAAGCACATATATAAAAACTAGTGATATCCTTCTTTTGTTACACTTCACTACAATCTTTGATCTATTAATCAATTATAAAAATTCCATGCCATTCTGATTCTTTGAACATTGAGTTTTCAGGATATATTAATTAAGAAAAAAAAAAGATTTCATAACTATTAGGTTGAAAAATGATAATCATTTAAATATTTTATCTGTTAGTTTTTTTTTTGTATTTCTAATCTTTGCGATCAAATCAAAGCGTGCTTTGAACATCTTGCATAAAAAAGCGAAATGTCCAAAGCTAACTTTGATCGAATATAATTCGCTTGGTTGGCATAAATTTTCCACGTTCTGGTTATGGCATAGAAAATACTTGATGATCGAAAAAGGGGAAATCGCATCCGTTGTGATAATCGAAAACACATAAGTGGTGCTGACAGAGTGATGATATTTAAGAAAATGCACCCCCGTAGGGGTTGAGTTGCAAGGAGTTTTGTTTGCTCAAGATGATTTTTCTAGAGTTCATCTTGATGTATGAATCGAAACTAATGTGTGAGATCGTATTTTCTTCGTCATCGCTTAGAAACCTTCGATGAAAAGAATGTTACGGTCACACATTCACAGAGACGTTGTATTCCATACGTCTGCACGTATATGAAAAAGAGAGGAACGGAGAGAATTATTACGAATGTAAAACGCCTGTGGACTTGAATAATTAATTTGAAAAATCCACCAGATTCAGGATATAAAAAGCGAAATTTATACAGGCATTGAAATCATTTTATCGTAGCTGGTGAGAAAGTTGAGACAAAATAACGAGATATAACAACGTTTTTGTTTGTTTTGAAAATATTTAACATGTTTGGAATATCTTCTTGGATAAGCCAAAACCCATGGCCACCCTTGACAGCCTCACAGTTAGGACTTCAAAATATTTTAATTTTTACATTCATATTTACTTTTCTCACGTGGTATATTCAATATCGATGGAGCCGACGACGTTTATATGAAATATCAAATAAATTGGATGGTCCAAAATTAATTCCATTTTTTGGAAACGCGTTATGGTTTGCGGGAGATACAGAAAGTACTGAAATAAATGCAAACATAAAATTCAGTTTTTCGTTACTTAAAGTTAACATGTGATATTTTGTAGATATATTGAAATCAATTCGAGAAATTTGTTCAAAGTGGCCAACTCCTAGTAGAGTATGGCTGGGAACGCGACTTTATATTCCTATTGCGAAACCGAAGGATTTAGAAGTGATTTTGAATAAGTGCTTGAAAAAAGATGAAATGTATGTACACAGTCAAAGTGTTACAGGACAGGGACTTTTTAGTGCTGAGTCAGGTGAGAAACTTTATTTTATTTTTCATAAAAAATTTAAAAAGGATAACAAGTACAATTTTGAAAATTAAAATTACTTAGTCTATAACAATTCCATTGTTAAAATCTTTACAATCTTTATACGTGTTATGTTCAAGGTATATAGACTACACAAGGTAGGATATTGCGCATACTTATTGTCATCTCATTCTCACATTCTCTCTGTTTAATGACGTCATGAATGAGGCAAACGGTTATCTTATGCTGTGATAATGAAGGGGTTTTTTGAAAACGAGTGGCCTTTTGGTTTATATTTTAAATTTTAATGTAGTGTTCTGACTCTAGATTTTTTTATAAATGAAATAAATATACAGTTGTACAATTTACTTTAGATAATATATACTTATTCTTTGATTAAAAATTCATACACAAGCTATTGAAAAAAAGGAGTGATCAATCTTTGATACGTTCTAAAATCTAGGAAGACAACGATCCAAACCATAGGAAAATAGGGAATATATTACTTTTTATCAATTATAATATAATTTTTTTTTCAATTCGAAAGGATTAAAGAACCTCAAAAGGGATTTTTTAGTATTTACTGTAGACGATTAGGAAAGTTGCGAGTTAACAGCAAGATTTTATTCAAACTGTATGATTCAAAAATGTTATTATTGGAACTGGTCGATAAAAGAGTTTTTACATGGACAGACACTGTAACACAGCGGTCGGGGATCTTTTTTTTCCATTACCCCAAAATATTTTTGCACTAGTCGATATTACCCCTCTCACTTTGAAAAGGAGACAATCAATGTAAAATAAAATTCTGATATTGGAACAAAAAAAATTAATTGAAAACTTTTCCCCTTCAGATTTTGGATAAATGATCTTGCTTCATGTTTGATACAATATTTTCAAAATTGGGCCTTTTCGATCTAACAACAATTTGAATAGTCTTCGGAAATGCTAACATGTTTAGAAAATAGTTTTGCTACCCCTAAGAATTTCATTTTTACCCCATGTAAATTACCCCATATGGGGTAATTTACCCCGGTTCCCCGACCGCTGCTGTAACAGAAGGCTGTTTACAAAAACCAAATTTAAAATTTATAACCTTTGTTAGCATTAGAAAATTTATTTAATAACTATAATAAGAGATCGTTAAAAGTTGGGCGTAATTATATTAAAACATTACTTGCACTTTCAGAAAATATCAACTTATTGTTAGATGTTAAAATTAAACAATTATATATTTTAGATTTAAAATTTTTTTTAAAATACGAATTTTAAACGTTAAGATGATTGAAATTATTACAGGAAAAAAAGAAAATTGAATAAAACTATTAATTAGATGATAGTACTATATTTTGTTTATAATTTTTTCAATTTATTTAGTTTGGTAACTACTACTTAATACTTATTAACGATTTTTTAAAAATATTGGTAAATTGCAGTCAATTAATATAAGTTTGCATTATAAAGCGGGAAAACTAAAAATTAATAATTAAACCGTATATTTATAATAATATAAAGAATGTTTTTGGTTATATATTTTAAATATTTTGTTAAAATAATACTTATTTTTCTCATTTTGAACTTTATTCTTTCCATGCTTTTCATATAGACACACATCAAAACATTACGTTCTGCCTCATTGATGACGTAGGTGCGCAGTAGAAGTCGAAAAAAAATCTCGGAATATATTACCTTGTCATTCTATATACCTTGTGTTATGTTTTTTATTAATGGATTGAAAAAGACTTAAAATTGTTAATATACGAAAAAGTTAATAACTTCATCACAATAGTCAATGAATATATTATTATGTACATATTTTAATAATCTAGTATATAGTGCCTATATATTAAAGTATAGTTTAACTAAAGCATATTTACAGTTTTAAGACGTTGACCTAGATAATTTCAACATTCATTAAAAATTTGTTTAAAAAGGAAATGAATAGGTATAGCTTA
This sequence comes from Sisyra nigra, assembly GCA_958496155.1. Classification (NCBI taxonomy): domain Eukaryota; kingdom Metazoa; phylum Arthropoda; class Insecta; order Neuroptera; family Sisyridae; genus Sisyra; species Sisyra nigra. Next base: position 29,058,756 of record OY292314.1, read on the forward strand.
AATAATTTTTAAGTTGAAAAACAGTTGTTATAAAACTTAAATCTGTAAATTCAATATTTTAAAATGGTTTTTATTATGTTTTATCAAATTTTACGTCATTAACTAATCGTTCCCTAATATTCCGTTTGAATTTTTCCTAAAACTATCTAGTTTGAAAACTTAGATACTATCAACATCACTATAATTATTTTTTTTTTAAATTTGATTATTTAGATACCAATCTTGTTTTACGGTTTTCATCATTAAACACTTTTTGAGTTGAGTACGTCATTAGTTTATTATTGGATAATGTGAAAATTGAAAATTTATAAAAAAAGAAAAAAAGGTTTTTGATTCCCCTGCTCTAAATAGCTCTATATAAAAATATATTCTGATAAAAGTATAGCTTCTTAATTTTATTATTTTTCCAATAAAACTCTCAGTTCTATGCTGTTTTAATTATATTTTTTATCGAAGTAGTTCATTTCAACATATTACGTTTATCTGTTTTAGTAACTTTAACAGAATACTGTAGTAATCGCTATACTATTAAGTTGTTAGTTTTTTTTTTTTTTTTTTTTGGAAAGATTCTGACTTAAGTATATACTTAAGATATACTTATAAGTTAGGTATAACATAAAAAGGGCTTGGAAAAATCTGATTTCAACGAGATGGTGCCACATGCCGTACGGCGTACAGCAAAAGAATGACCGCCTCGGCTGCATTGGCATACCTTGGTCCTTTTGATAAAATCTTCGAAGAATTTTTGCAAAAAAGTTGTTTCAGTTTCAGAAATAACACCTTAGATCTCCTTTTTTTAGTCCCGTATTTTTTTTTTTTTTTTTGGTGTGTTTACATAAGCTTTGGATTTTACAAAAGTTTAGAAGTAAAAAAAAAAATTGTGTGATCATCATTAATCTAAAACTTCATAACTAGGATACAAATAACCACTAGTGATTAGACCAGTAAAAAATTGCAATGAAATGTAAATTTAAAGAATCCAGGAAAACTATTACGCAAACTTAATGCCAGACTGATTTTTAATGTCTCAAAAACAGATTAACAGGTTTTACATCTAATTAACGACACCATTGTTATGCTGAACAGGTACAAAAAAGCATAAAAAAGAGTTTTTTTTTAATGTCAACCAACAACGAAGCCTTTACATAACAACTATAATAGTTTTTTATAGTGAAGTTATTCCCTAGCAAAATCATCTTAAAATAGGAAGCTCAAAGCTACTTTGCCAGGTATTATTTTAACATTTTTTTTAAAAATACCTATGCTATCGTAGCAATGTGTATGAGTCTTATTCTTATTCATGCGCCAGATTTTATGTTTGTTTTTTTTTTTGTATAGCTAAACGGCCTACGTTTCAATAATCGTAACCAATATGCCTTAATAATGCTTATTATGGAGTTACAATTTTCAAACTAATCTAGTAATAAAAATGTTAACTCCATCTTTACAACTAATTTGTGGTTAAAAAAAAGTAATTATTATAAAATTATTATTCTTAGCTTTACAAAATGTTAAACTCAGGAATTAAAAGATGTAAATTAAATATTCATTGAATATCTAAAATTCTTTTAAATTAATCTAAATTGAGAAAAATAAATCATTGATCGTATAAATACATTTTAAACTCAATCGTTTCTTCAGATCCAAATTTTTACGCAACTGAGATTGTATAAAGTTTATGATTTTAATATTTAAACAATATTGTATTGAAAAAAATTGTTTATGTTGTTTATTTATAAGTATAAATTACAGGCTTTTTCGACAATTTTAAATGTAGCTTTTGTATACAACATAGTATAACATATTTAATGCCATAAACCGACAAATCTTTTTTAAATTTTCTGTATACCTAATGAGGAAATTCTATTTTAATTTAACGATCATTAGGGATCCTTAAATTCAAACTTTCTCAAACTTACATGGCACTATAGGGTTTATAATCTATATCATTAAGAACACAACATTTATACGAAGTACCTACATGTAGCTTAAATAAACAACATATCTAGACGTTCATAATTCGTACTGGTTAATGTACCAAATAATGTAAGTACATAGCATATTATTTACTTACCTTGCCATCAATTATCTTTGATACGTTTATTTTATGATAATTTGATTTCACTTTTGCTTAGAGTAAATCGATTACAAAAAGGTTATACGTAAAAGTATTAAATTACAGTACCTAATATTCAATAATATTACAGTTACCTTTTAATATGTCTTGTATATATACTTACTTAGAACACATTACGTATTGAAATTTTATCTTTTTAAAACTACGTAGGTATATTATTCGTTCGTAAGTGTATGTCAATTTAAAATTTTGCAAAGCCCTTTTCAGATTTACGTTAAATCTGAAAAATTTTATAAGATTTTCAAAACTTAGTTTTAAGAAACTTGAGACTTAAGAATACGTGTAAGTAAGCGTTATTATTTTAATAGTTTATTAATGGAGTGTACTTACTGTGATAATTATTTGTTACTTAGTTGGTTTTTTATTTTTATTTTATGCAAATTAAACGGCTATACCTACTAAAAACACCCAATGTTTAATTCTTATATGAGTTTGGTATAAAATAAACTGTATTGATTAAACTTCAAATGGAAGAAGTTGTAGGAAATGAAAATCATTAAAAATTAAACTTTTCATAATTTTATTTGTGATTTCTTAATGTTGTTATAGTACCGATTGGTTTTTATAAATTCATTTCTGCAATATTGAATTATAGGTACTATAATTAAGATCCTCAGTAGGTACTTATATTTTATTTATATACCTAATCCATTTAATAAATTCAACTGAAAACTGTTGTTCAAAATTTGTTATAAAAACTATCTGCATTAGAGTGCAATTAATCATATCAGTTATTATTTAATTAGAATGGCTCGTTAAAAATTTTATAAACGAAAACTATCTCAATAAAATTAATTGATATAAATTTTACCTAGTTTTTTTTTTGTATTTTTCCGATAGACTTTCCGTTACTCTACAAATATTGTAAATAAGTCTACTGCTTAAATAAGCAGTATGATATGAATACAAATGATAGTTTTATATTTGCATAAAATATAATTTTAAAAAAATAAGTTTTTAATGAAATTACAAAACGATAAAACGTTAAATTTATTTTAAAATAATTTTTTTGACTTCAAAAAAGTTCCCATTTTTGTACTTTTTACATCACCACTAGGAATTAAAATTATAAAAAATAATTTTTCAATATTTGATTTTAAGGGTTTTAAATTTGATTGGTTATTGCTTTATTTGACAAATCATTCAATAGTAACTCTTCAGTAATTAAAATGAGAGCCATTCCATCAAAACTGTATTTTTTATTGATTTTAGTGGCACGTTGGAAAAAGCATAGGAAAATCATTCAACCAACTTTCAATCAAAAAATTCTTGATTCATTCATGGGTGTCTTTAACGAACAAAGTATACTACTAGTGGAAAAATTGAAACCGAAAATGAGCAAAGGAAATTTTGATGTTTTTACATACATTGGTAGATGTACTTTGGATATTGTTTGTGGTAAATATCTAATCACTAACGTGATTTAATTTAATGAATTTGTTAATGAGAAACCTTAATTTTTTGCTACAGAATCAGCAATTGGAATTAAAGTTAATGCTCAAGAACATGAATCGATGTTCGTTAAGGCAGCAAACATGTACGTTATCTCGTTTGTCATAATAAAAAACCAGTTTTTCTCTGAGAAAATTATAGCACTTGACCGCATTGTTTTTATTATAACATCGACATAGTATGATATAAGCTAACTTAATTTTATTCATTCAGTAAAAGACAAAATGAGAAGAAAAATTTTTATGCAAAAGTTGTAATAAATGAGCATCGAAAGTATTGCATTATAATTTTTTCATTTTTTGAATTTTTATTGTTGAAAAAATTAATGCAGTCATGGCCAAATCTACCTCCGCCTCTTCTTAACATAGATTTTCTCCTTTCCCAATGACGAAGGTAACCAAGCGGCAACCACTTGTTGCATTTGATAAAGATTACTTAAATCAATTTTTTTTTTAAAAACGTATAATAAAACATAATTCCTCTTATTCACGTTACTATGTTTAATCATTTCTATTTATCATGAAAAGAAAAGAAATTAAAAACATAAAATGCATTATTTCTGCAATTACATAATTATTTTTTCAATTTAATTTATATTTTGTAACACTTTTTAGGGTTATGGAAATTATATTTTTGCATATGTTCCAAGTGTGGTATCACATAGATTTCATCTATAAATTAAGTTCACTGTCGCGAGAAGAAAAAAAATACTGTGATTACATTCATAACTTCAGCGGCAAGGTAAGAAATATTTTATTATAAATTAAATTTTGGTATTATTATTTTACAACGTTATCGAAAACCCAATACTTCTAAGTGTGCCTACTACTTATCTTAAAAAGGTTGAAAATACTTTTTTCAGACTTCCTTAAAGTTGCTTATAGGATATCTATATTTCTAACATATTATTATTATTATCGATCTATAATTTCACGTTGTCGAAGGGTATATACCTACTTCCACTATTATGAGAATCGAAGTCCTTAAATACATCTTCATATTTCACTGGTGTCAAGTCAAAACATTACCTGGAGCTGAAATATGAAGATCATAAATCAATTATTAAATTGAACTTTTACAAGATATATAATGCTTTTATAACAACCCCTATTGTTCGTAAAAATGTGAAATTTACACTAAAAATTTCCGCTACTATAGTTGTGCAGAAAAGTTCATTCATCGTGTACCAAAAGTTGCATTTAACTAACATTTTTAATGTTTTGTTTACGTAGTTCCATTTTATTAAAAGCTCTGTATATAATATATTAAATGGAGTATATATGTATTCATGGTAATTATTATTATTAATTCACTTACTTGGTGCTCACGAGATTTTCCTGTTTTACGATTTTAATGTTTAAGCTTCATGTGCTTTTCAATGAAAAATCAAAATATGCAATGTACCAACATAGTACATACGATTTATGATTAAATAAACATATAGATACTACAAAATTTTATAATTGATTTTGAATAAAAAATGTGAAAATTAAACAGATTTATATTTTAATTTTTCGTTTAAATGATAGATGAATTTTCACTTCAATAATTTTACTAGTATTTAAGACTTAAGTACTAAAATTAATAAAAAAATTGAATTGTATTTAGTTTTTTTTATAGAAGTTATAGCTAACTAAAACTAAAAATTCTTAAAAAAATATAAATTATTTAGTTTTTAAATTTGAACTTAGGAACAAATAAATGCACTGATGCACTTGATATTTAGATCATAAAACAAGAACGTTTCGTGATCATCCAAAACTCAATTATTATTTTGGCCCATGATTTATAGTTGATAGCATGCAAATATCATTAATTGTAATAATGTCAATATAATTAATTGAACTTGAATCAATAAACCCAAATTTTAAATTATAAATGTATATTAAAGTAAATTAATATTAAACATTGATCCATATGTGTATAAAACAGTACTTATTGTGATTGATTATCATAAAATGTGAATAAGGATTTGAAAAAAACTACTAAGAATCCAACTAAAACAAGTTTATGTTTTTAAGGTCACTTTGTTGCGTGGTTTACTAGATTATGCCCTATACGCTTTTGGTCCTAGGGTTGAACCTCAATAGAAGCCCAAATTTTTCTCGGGCTTTCGAAATCGATGGTCGCTAATGATCTTTATTACTTTTATTATTAAGCAAAATAAATAGTATTTAACGGCCTTAGTTAGCAGCTGGACAGTTTTAAAGAAACAAAAAGCAGATTTCAGAAGATACAACAAAAAGCATGTAATTAAATACAAACAAAACAAGTTAATCGTTAATGAATTAAAATTGTACTGTATAGTATTTGAAATAATGAATAAAATAAACTAAAAGTACAAAAATTTTATTAAGTCATAACATGGAAGATAATTGTAATTGTTTTTATGATTTTCAAACGGAAGATAAAAATAACGCGTTCTATTAGGTACTCTCATAACGCCTGAAATGTTCTTTCAGCAACGGTAAAACGACGACTGAAAGAACATTTCAAGAGTTGTGAGCGTCTAGTGAAACGGACTTCTAGTTAGAAAAAAATTCTACTGTGGCATAAATCATATTTATTTATACGAAAATACATTTTATCCTTAAAAATAAAAATTTAGCGATTTTAGCGACATCTTTCTGATAGTGAAACAGAAAGCCTTTCAAAACAAACACTACACGAAGGTTTATTCACAAAATGTATGAAATTATTCCAACAGGCTTGTATAGTTTTGTATAGAAAACTTGCCTTACCTTAGAAGAATTTCTTTATAAATAACCATTTATTTCGCAAGAGTATAGGAAAAAAAATAAATAAGTAAATAAAATATAACATAATAAAGCCCCCATTGATCATAGGCAAGACGGAGAAGCTTGGGAAAGTGTTAAAAGTAATATAAATTTAGCATACGAATTTAGAAATTGATTGATTTCTTGCTATATTTATTTATTGTTATTATTTTTTATTTACTGTCGCCTTTTTTTTTCATTTTTGTATTTGCTGTATTTTTTATTATTACTATATTTTAAATTTTTTAAGAGGCGCAATAATTTAGGCTAGGAGCACTTTGTGCTCAATTTTTGATAAGCAAATAAAAAAGTATTAAAAAAAATTCGCAAAAATCGCTTAGCAGTCCCTAAAACATTTTTTTTTTTCAATTGATCTCAATTATTGTTTAGACTTTAACAAGTCATGAAGGTTGAATTTTAATCTTGGAAATTTTAAGTAAATCCAAATTAAAAACTAACTTTAATTTTATTACTTTTGAATTTTAAGTGTCGATAAATATGTTTATATCGAAAGTGTGCGCAACAAACTAGGTAGGTACATGAATATGATCATGTATTAAAAAATTCGATGAATACTAAAAATATTCTTGGAGTATAAAGCATAAACTTTTCACTTTCTTAAAAATATAGATTGTACATTTTTAAAATAGACAATCGCTATATCATAAGTCATAACTTTCAAAGCTTTGTTAGATTAGTTAAGATAATAAAAATTTATAAGGTTTTGCACTAGCAAAATAACTATTTTTTTGTGATAAATATATTCATTGCTCTTGAAAAAAGCGTTCAATATTTAAAATATCACGATTCCAGTTTTCAAAGAAAAAAAAATTTAAATCAAACTTTAGTTATGAAAAAGTTGCGCTTTTATATCCCACCTTGTTTCATTCCAATATACGGTACCTACTTCGCTTTTATGTTTTATGAAATGAAGTAACTTTGAAAAAAGTAGTTTTTTATTTGGAAATTTTTAATTAATATGCATATTAAAAATTCTATACAACCTCTTTAATTATTAACATTTTACATAAAACGTTTTAATGTCATTAAAAATATTTTACAAAACATAATCGGAAGAAATATAATATGTATAGTGTACCTTTAATTATAAAATAGTAATATAATGATCATATTCAACACTAAACTTCTATATTTTTTAATTAACTTTTTTATTAAATTTATTGATAATGCAAATTAATTATTATAATAAATATTATTGCTTTTAATATTGCTATAATGATTTTACAGTGAAGCAATAATAATTATTAACTAATGTATCTTCATACATTAAAAATGTATTAAAGTTCATTTGAAATTATTAATTTTATAGGTCATAAGAGAAAAACGAGCTGAGTACGAGCGGCGTAAAGCAAATCTAGATATTCATGAAGAAGAACCCAAATGGAAACCATTTTTGCAACTTTTAATCGAAAACACAGACTTTACAGATCAAGAACTTAATGAAGAAGTAACTACTGTAATCATCGGTGTACGTAAAGTTATTTTATATGAGGTGTTATGAGGAAGAATGTAAATAATCTACACTCTCCCTCATAACATCTTCTGTGTATAGAATCATCAATCTCTACGAAAATTTATTTTTTTACTATTATAGGGAAACGATACGTCTGGGTGTGTCAACTCATTCGTTTGTATAATGTTAGGAATTTACCAAGACGTTCAAGTAATTTATTTAAAAATTTGCCTAGTTGTATTTGAAAGATAGGTACTATTGTTTTTATTTTTCAAGGAAAAAGTTTATCAAGAAATTACGGAAGTTTTTGGAGATTCAGATCGACCAGTTGAAGTAACTGATTTGCCCCGATTGAAGTATTTAGAAATGGTTATTAAGGAAACGATGAGAATGTTTCCTGTAGGACCAGTTATTGTGCGATCAGTCACTGAAGATATTCAACTTGGTTTGTTGATTTTTTATACTTTATACCACATTTTACTAAAGTTTGTAAATAACACAATATTATTTTTTGTTAGATTCATGTGTACTTCCTAGTGGTTGTTCTTGTGTATTGGCTATTATTCAAACACATTTTGATCCAGAAATTTGGGTTGATCCTTATAAATTCAATCCTGAACGATTTTTACCGGAAGAATGTGCAAAACGGCATCCATACAGTTGGATTCCGTTCAGCGCAGGGCCCCGAAATTGTATTGGTAAGGAAATATATCTATGCAATAGTACTTGCACTGAAAATATCTATAAAACTCAAATTGTTCATGTAAAATAAATGTTTAATTTATTTCAGGTCTTAAATATGCCATGATGCAAATGAAAGTTCTTCTTGCTACTGTTTTACGGAAATATCGTTTCAAAAGCGATTACAAATACGAAGATATTCGTCTAAAAGTTGATTTGATGTTAAAACCTGTTAATGGTTTTATTACAAGTATCGAACCGAGAAATCCTATAGACAAATGAATATGCAATTTTGTATTCTATAACTATGCGGTCTCACTATTACCTATATGTCTAGAAACTATATTATTAATAATATAATGTATAAAATGTAAAAAGAAGCGAGAGCTTAATAACTTTAATTCTTTAAACTATATATTCTTCAACGAAACTTCTCCAACCAGCATAAATTTAATTCATAACAACTTTTCCTAGTTGTTGCAATAAGAAAATTCAAAATTAAATAAAAGTAGACACTAGACAGTAACTAGGTCATTTACAAGTAAGGACAGAATTAATAAAACCATTGAAGTTAAAATATTTTAGTTGATCATTAAATGTTTCTCAAATAGTTGTAGTTATCTATTTTTTTTTTCTAAATGAACGCATAACCTCCTTTCATTAATAAGTAAAAAAGTAGGTAAGTTATTTCAATAAAAAAGAATCTCACATCAACAATCTAAAAAATATAAGTTGATACTTTCATGGTTTTACGTTATAAATTAGAGAATTTTAACTTGAAGATATCTAAAGCAACAATTGTCAACCACTGGTCCGGCGGACCAATATTTTATACCTACCTACTTAAAAAATTATCAAATATAAAACTAGTCCACGAAATTATTTTTATACTTTATACCGGTCCGTGAATCAAAAATAGGTTGAGAAACGCTGGTCTTAAGTACGAGTAGTAACAACCAGAGATATTATGGATATGAAATTTCGGATCTGGATATGAATATAGGAATATATCGCGGTTTCAGATACGATTAAAGATATACAACTATTTGAAATTATCTGTTAGTTTCGGATACAGATATTAGATTTTTAAGAATAATTGTAAAATTAAAACACAAATATGCTACAATTTTACTTTATTTCTAAGTTATCGTTTTGTACTGTAATACTATCAGTCAGTTACATATATAGGTACAAGTGCTACAAAATTATGATAGGCTCCCTTCTATTCGAAACTTTTATAGATTCGGTGACGGTTACGGATAGATTTTTATTTTGGATATCTGATAGTCTCGGTTACGGTTACGGAGGAACATCCCTGCTAATAAAACTCAAATAAAACATCAAATAAAAACTGTGCTTTATTAATGCTACATTATATCTATGCTATTAGTACATCGATAGAGGTAATTTGTTAGCCAATTGATTGAATAATTGTCAAAGATTTTCATTATACGATACATCGATAAATCACTGCTTTTAAAATATGTATAATCTCAGTAGTTAAATATTAAAACATTCAAATATTCAATGGGTATTAGAAAATATCGTAAAATATTTGGGTACTTTTTTGTGCTAGGTATATCAAGTAAACTTTCACATCATAAGCTAACATAACTTCAAGCAAAGTATTGTTCTCATGCTAGTATGGATATAATATGATGAAGAGAAATAGGACAGGTTGATTTTGTATGATATATTTGTCAAAAATTTTACTGTTTCACAAAATCAAATTGTCTTTCTTCATAAAAATCAATACTACATTAAAAATTCTATTTTATTACGGTTACAGCATGTAGTAGGTATAGTTGGTATCAGTGGCAGAACTACAAAATTTAGGTCCTCCGCAAAAATTAGATCGGCCCCCAACTTTGTATGAATGTTTGCTTTTCGTATCTAGCGTCCCATATTTTAATTTAGCACCGATTTTCTTGTGAAAGGTCCTTTTTAAAAGGCTCTTGAGGTCTAGAGGAGTTAGCAGATATTATATTTTTTTTCATATCAGGTGTAATATTTTGTTTTGAAAATTAGCATTATCCGTTAAAAATAAAGACAGTTCCTTATCCTTATTAGTAACATCTTGGTCGAAATCCATGGTATTTTCATCGTTATTCAAATCAATTGTCGTACTGCTTCTGCTATCAACATGTTCAAATTGCCCTTCATCTCTATAGGTGTAATGCCTAGATTTTTAAGTCTTAAGTCAGTTGGATTTATTTTTTTGCTATAAACTTGTTCAAACACCTGTTCATTTTTAGATGTACTTTGATTTTCTGTGATCGTAGCAAACGATTTAAGAAAACGGTATAAGTTTGGTATTTTTGCTAAACGTTCCTGTTCCTGTTCCATTTTCAATTTCTCTTTTTTTACTGCACCGTCTTTGCAGCACCACTAGGACTAATTTTCTCAAAATTTTCGGGTCCCCAAACCTTCGGGCCCCTCCGCATCGCAGGGTCTAGCGATATGGTAGTTCCGCCATTGGTTGGTATAAAACCCTGATTTATGTATATAATCGAGAGACTAAGAAATCAATGGAAACCTATAAGTGAAAACGCGCCGGTGAAAGCTAAATACTTTTGGCACATAAGCACAAAATCAATTACATTTAATCCTGTTTTATACAATTTACACGAAAAAAAAAATTTCTAACTGAAGTTTTCAAGTTTAGCTGTTCCTTTTTGTCTTTTTTTTTTTTTTTGATTGAGAGTATTTGTAGCAAAGGGATATACAATTTACACAATTATTTTTATTTTTTTTTTATACTTTCGATTCAGTTTTGAGCATATAAAATTTCATATCAACAGAAAGAAAATGTATTTATATAATATTTTTATAGATCACTTAGTGGCGTGGTGACCTGTATTGCGCTCCTATGTACCAGTGGTCTTATTTTTTTTGGGTCTCGTATTAACCGGTTGCTAATAACTAGAGCAGTTGTTGCGTCCTTAAGTAATAATGATGATTTTTTATTTTTGTTTCTTAAAAATAATACCATTATTATTATATTTGAAATAAAATAAACACGGAATACTGAAACACAAAATATGTATTTTTTTATAGAATTGTTAGTTTTTGTAGCATTTTTGAAGAGCTAAACTAATAGATATGTTTCTTTTTCTGTGAGTATTTTTTATACGATATTCTCTGAAAAAACATATAGCTACTGTGTAAAAACAGTATTGGGTATAAATGATTGGATATTTTTTATGCTTATTAGTATCTAAAATTGAACGGACTTGACCGTTGAGTATCGTCGTTAAGCTTTTAGCCGACCGCATTTCACCAAAATCATCAGAATAATCACCTCATTGTCAGCCCGAATACAAACTCGGCACCAGAAGAATAAAAAGACAGTCGCGGACAACCTAAGCTCTAAGCTGTTGAAGCAACTATTAAAAAAACAAGCTTAAATAATTTGTAGCTATCATATGAAATTTGGTTGTTTTCAGCACATAGAGTTAACATTTTTTGAAGAATTATTCTTAAAATTTTTAAATTAAAACAGAAATTAGTCAAAACTTTTACGGAATTTTTTATAACTTTACTTAACAATAGTTTTTTGAGTTCCTCTCCCTTTAAAATTATCATGATGAATTTACTTCATTGAAAATATTTATACGGCCTGTGTAAACGTCTATTATTTCCTTTCAACTATTAAGAAAAATATTATCTTCTTCATTAGATTTATTTTTAAACAATTTTCTTGTTGTTATTTTATAACAAAAAAAAAACTTCAATGAATGTCTCATAAAATAAGAATAAAGAATATTTCTCTCATTAGCAAGGCGTTTTTTTTTTCTTATTTTGTTGTAAATTCACGATACTAATAAACGAGACAATTTATCGATGAAATAAAAAAAAACTGGTTTTACCAGTTTTTCAGAAGTTTTATTGAGTTTTTCCAATAAGTGGTTCACATAAGATGTGTCGACCACGTTCTCGGGCTCTTGATCCCCTGAGACTACGATGCTGACTGACATTGAGAGTGACAAAGACAAGAAATTCTAATAGGTACAATGCAAGAGATAAGTTGCATCCAGAAATGCATTTCAATATCTAATAAAATGACAAAACAGAAAAGCTCTTCAAGTTTCTCCAAGAAGCGATGACTCTGACATTTATTACGTTAAAAGGTTAAATAAAAACATTGTTAGAGATCAAAATTACGAGAATTTCTCGTCCATTATCTATTTCGGTTCTTTTCATGTTTTCTTGCTATTTTCTATCGTCTCCGTTACATTCCATCAATTTATTTCAGAGCTTATCAATTATTAATTAAGTGAAAATGGAAATGGAAAAAAAAATTAAATAATTTCATGTTTCTTTTTATATACCCTTTCGTTGTAAAGACAAAGTATCATTCGTATAGTAGAGTTGACTAAGTAGTAAATTATTATTTTATTATTATTAATAACTACTATCTTATAGTAGTAAATTATAGAAACTTATTTTTCAGTTAAAAACATTTGAAATTAGAAAAATGAAAAACAATTATGGAAAATAAAAATAATGAAAGTTTTTTTTTTTTAATACCGCGAAGGTACACGACACTAAGCCCATTTTTATAGTTTATCTACAAGAGAGCAAATTAAAAATACCAAAATTGAATTTCGTATCGTGCACTTTCGGTATAATGTATTAAAAAATTTGATCTCTTAACTTTTAAGTATCTATAATTTACAGCATCTATTCAATCACTAGTATATTTAAAAGTATCATTAAAAGTTAACATTTATACGTTTTATTCATTTCAATCAACATTGCTTACTTTCACTGAAAGGAAATTTTAGAAAAGCTTCTTTTAGAACTATAAAGGTACACAAATACATGAGTATAACTTATTTCACATAACGTAACCCATTTTAAGGTTTCTAACTAAATATAAACTCATCACACCCAACAAATAATTCATTTATACGAGTATTGAATGTCCAAAATAATTAGATCAAGTATCCAATCAAAGTAGATTTATAAATTAATACGTTTGACAAACCGCAACAGAGGTTTTTAACAACTCAAACCTTTTAAATTTATTTACAGATATTGTGGGTTGTAACTTACTTTAATGTACAAATGTAGGTATATGACCAAGTTTTTGCTTATTTAAGTTTTTACTTTTGTCAAGTTAAAACAGTTTGGAAATGCTCAATATTTGCAATTAGATAAAAAATTGGTTGTCTGTAAATTCGGTTTACGGACGATAGTTTACGGTGATAACGTCATAAAGAAATATTGGTGGAAAATTGCATATTTTTATGAATTGAATTGAATTATGATCACTGTATTATCATTATTTTGTATAATACAAAGAAGGTGTTAATTGAAAGTTAACCATTTTTTAAAAATGAAATCAGACTAAAAATTACTAAGGAAATCAAGTTAATCTTATTAAGTAAATTGTAGAAAAAAAACACAAAACACGTTGTATAGGATTCAACAATTATTGAATACGATTTACTGATTTTGAAAACCAAATACAGTCTTTTAGGGTACGTTGGTCATAACATTTTTTACAGCATAATTATTAACACTTAAGTGATCACTCAGTAATGCATATTAAAATATAATTTGAATCTTAATCAATTTTCACGTAAGTGATACGTTAACTTACCATACTATTGCTAAGTAAAAATAGAAAGAGCCAATCATCGACCACGTAAATTGTAAATAATTCAAGAACTTCAATAGAATACCGGGGACATTTGTACTTACGGTCTATCAAGCACCCAAACATGTAATTTTTATTTGAAAAATTAACTAAGCGGCTAATAGCAATGTTTGTGAACATATGCACTTGGTTTAATAAATGGTACAACAAGCATAATTTTATAAATATCTAGTTAATTAAAGTTGCATTAACGTAAATATAATAGATAAATGATATAAAGACATTCTGTATACCCTGGTGGTTTTAGTTACCTATGTAGCTACTTTCAATTTGTTTAAAATAAAAATTGATAAAATAGAAATAAAATTTTAAAAAAAGATTTTAAATGTGTTCATTATTACATATTTTATTTTGGTTACTTACGGTACCATCAATTATTATAGTTTTTAGCGACCAGCAAAACCAAAACTAAGTGAAAAAAATGTGAACTTTCATTATGATAGGATAGAATTCAGTTATAATAAAATATTTACATCAGATTTTGTCCTTTGGTGCATACGCTATTGATGAATGAGATAAACTAAGCATGTACCCAATATATAGATTGGGTACATATAGATATACCTACATATATCAAAGTATATGAATATCTACGGAAATCCTTACTACATATACCAAAGGTCCCCAAAGACATAATATTACAAAAATTTAAAAATTTATTAAGTAAAATAAGTTTATAGTAATATTTCGTTTGATAGGAAAAAAAATTAATTAAACTCAAAAAATCAATAATTTATTTTTTATTTTTTGTACAAAGTAAAGTTTCAAAACAAAATTTGAGATTTTCATAAGGTTGAAAAAATTACTTGGCAAAAGTTTGGTTCTAACTGAATATTTTTAAAATAATAGAGTACGTTCATATTAAAATTGAGATAGATAAATGTTTTGTAGTAAAAGTGCTTTGTTTTGTCTATGTAAATTTAATAGTTTATTAAAAAAAAGCATAAACTGTCAAAATACCTAGGAATACTTACTAGAAAATAGAGATGATCGATATCGATTATGAAATACATTTTTATAGGGAACATTCAAAATATATTCGAGCACAATAAGCTTAGCATAGTTTTTAAGCTAACCTCTTTGATTTCAGTATCTATAAAGTGAGTATTCATAGAATCGGAATAATATGTAGTTATCAGTGTAGTCGTAGAATTTGTTGTACTCGGTGCAGTTGTTGGATGTATTCATTCTGTATTCATTCATTTAAAATTGCCCTCTGACTTATGCCTTGTTATAGGAAAGGATAGTAAAGGCCCCACATGGCGTACGCTGACAAAGCATATGGAATATAAAACAGCCACACAAAAAATAGAAAGTATCTTACCCAGAGATGCAATATATGGTTTTCGTTGAATTTTTTTACACTGAGCACGAATCCATGGTCAGTTTTTTTTCCAGTAGTTTTCAGAAAATATTTAGATATACTTTTCTGAAAGTTGAAGGTTCCTAAAGAAAGTAAAAAGACTGATTATTTATTGGTACTCAGCGTCCATAACTAGACCGACAATTATATATTGTATCTCTGTGTCAGATACTTTAAATTTTTTGTGGCTGTGTAATCGGTATATTAGCATGCAGCTACTAGCAATAGCCGCCGCTACACATTACGTTCGAACATACGAATCGAAGTTTCGTTGAATACAAAAATGCTCATATACCAATATTTGTTAAATCCTATAATTTTAGTGATTTTTTATTATTTTTAAGCCTAAGTATCTACTGCATATAACTGCATTGAATGTAGTTTAATTTCAAAGTAATCACATCATTGTTGACGGGAAGTTAAGTATTAGTTTTTAGCTTTTGCGTCTGTTGTCTCAGAATCAATCCATCATTGGATGATGTAACATATTTTTCTATAGGCTTTCTAAGTAGATGAAACTTCTAGCCAATAGGGCTTTAGTAAATAGTTTTTAATTGAGTCACCTTTTTTATGAAAATGTTTACGTTAAAGGTCTGTTCCAATGACGATATCTCTTGAACACTCAACAGAACTCTCATTAAATGTGACCGGTGATAACGTTAAAATTTTCAATATCATCAGCGAAGGACAGTGTTATATCATCTTCGTTGATGAATAAATCGATTGTAAATAAATTGTAGAGATATAGGCCAAGCACACTGCTTTGAGAAACACCAAGAAACATGCTGAGATAATTAAGATTGTTTTAATATTATAATATTATATGTATTCAACGTGTTATTAGTAATATAAAAAGACTCTTGGAGGCAAAAACCTGTATGAGACTCTTTCTAGACATGGGGGTTAAGTCTTCAAGTGTTTGGCACTATATTATCATGGAAAAGATAAGAAAATATCTTCCACTGAGGTTTTAAGTATTTTTGAGTAATCACACGTGACAGTATTTATTTATTTAAATAAAGTTGGTGTTGAAGCCTGTGTTCCTCTTTCTATCTGAAAATATGAATCATTTCACCTAAAAGCACCTTTCAAACAATTTCGCAGAACTGAAAGTAAGCTAATTGGTGTGTGTCTAAAGACATTTTATCCTTTCTCTATTAAAGTTTGACTAATGTTTACCTAGCTTCTTCTTAGTAGAAAAAAATAGTTAAATCTTAAAATTGTATGGGAAATATACAAAATCATACATTTTCCCCTCAAGAGGGATCCTTAAAATAAGCTTAGATGAAATCGTATTGAAAACAGATGTTTTTTTAGGTTTGAATTAAGTATGAATTTTGATAAATAATAACGATCAAACAATTTTTAAATGATTCATGTAAATTTTAGAGTTAGTATGGGGTTCCTACTTTATATTATACTAGCTGATACTCGCGACGTCGTCTGCGTAGGTTAATATGTTAAGAACATATTTAATTTACAGAGGAAAAAAGTTTAAAATTGAAAGCAAAAATATATTTAAAATAACCGGAAAGATTTTAGCATCGCTACCTCAGTGCAACAGTGAGATATCTCAAAATATCTACTCTCTTAAATCGAAACACATAGTGGCTTTCGACTACAAATAGTGACTATTCACTATTTTGTAGTGAAAAGTATACCACCAAATTCAAATAGTGGTATACTTTTCACTACAAAATAGTGAATAGTCACTATTTGTAGTCGAAAGTCACTATGTATTTCGATTTAAGAGAGTAATTTTGAGATAATGCATAAAGTAACTTTTGTGCTCCATCTTTAAAAAGAGTATTTCTACATTTGTCAAGATAAATTCTTTTATTCCGAATGCTTAATATGTCTAGTATTATCTAAAAGAATAGTTTTTTTTTTTAAATATGGAACTATATTTAAATTAATTAATCCTAAAACACGGTAAATCAATCAAATCAAACAGTAAGATATATCCTTTGAACGCATGAAGCTTTTTAATTCAGAGAAAACCAAGTGTTGCACTCAATTCTTCTGTTTTGGTGGTTTTAAAAGTGGTATATCCTAAAATTGGTATTTTTGAACTTGTCTCACTGTTGCACTGAGGTAGCGATATGCCAAAAAATTCCTCCTGCAGAATCCGCTATTGCTCCAAGTGTATAGTTATTAGTTAATTAATAATTCATTTTTCAAAAATTTTTAAATTCAAAAATGAAAATTGCTATATAATCCAAAATAATCGCTTTATTTCAAAAAATTGTTCCTTAAATGCTTTTTCCGGATCCGAATTGCTACAGGTGTATAGCTAATTAGTAATTCAATTTTTAAACTGTTCATGTTTATAAGATCCAACGGCAGTTGATGACGTCATAATACAACAATACATGTATAAATAGTTACAAATAATTAATTATTAAAAATATTGCAAAAATTTGATCAATTATTTGCGTAATGAAAAGAGTAGATAGAGAGCTTTAAAAAAAATCCAATTAAAAATTATTTTGGGTTTTATAGCGATTTTTATTCTTGAGATTGAAAATTTTTTAAAAATTTAATTATTAATTAACTATTAACTTTACACCTCGAGGAATTTCGGATCCGGAAAGAACATTTAAGGAGCAATTTTAAAAACAAAACTTAAATCTCGCCAACTTAACTAACATAGTTTTTTTTTTTTGGATTATTTAAGGTCGCATCAACTACTATGGTCATTAGTGACCGTCGAATCCAAAAACCCAGAAAAAACATCTTAGGCTTTCATTGGGATTCGAACCCAGGACCACTAGCGTATAAGGCAACTATCTAGTCCACCACGCCACTAAGTGACCTAACTAACTGCTAACATAGTTCTGGTTAAAAATTATATATGCAATAATAAAAAGGAGTGTTGAAATGTAATTTGATAATTGTAACGGTTGTAACTTAAAAAATATGTATTTTGAATTTGTTTTGACATAAAATATAAAAAATGCTAAAAGAGCATTTAAAAAAAATCTTTATTAAACTTTAGTTATATGTATATCTCGCTGAACTGCATTGACTATTACGTCTACGCTCAAATGAGCCGGTCAGTGCACACATCGATGAACTTAATATATCCGAAATAAATTATTCTAATAATAAGTAATAACAGCTCTAAATGACAATTTGATTTTTAGCTTTTCTATAAGAGACAATGTATTTCAGAAGTCTATTTTTTCAATTTACTCAACTTTTTGCATTACGGAGTTAATCGATGTGTTCACTGAGCGCCTCAAATACGAAATAAATAGTAAATAGTGGAAGGAGAAACATTGCCTCCGTAGCCCATGCGCAATAAGCCGTTTGTCCCACTCTATCAAAGCAACGAAAGAAGAATAAAACATACGTAGTATCCTTCGAGAAATCGCAATTTTTAAACCTTTAGTTACTTTGTTTTTAATGAAGATATCGTGATAATTCTTTTTTTAGATAAGGACCAAATATATAAGAAGTAAAAAAAAAATGATCGAAATCTAACCAGTAGTTTTTGAGTTAAAAGCACATTAGAAAGCAGCTATTATTTTATTTATATAGAAGATAGATTATTATAAAATTACTTTTGATGTTCTCATCCATGATTAAAGTATTAATATTATAAAATCTTGGGTGTTTGAAAAATAACAATTTTTAAGACGTTATTTTAAAAAATTGCAACGTTTCGTCGACTTTATTTCGACTTCGTCAGGCAAACTACAATTAACCATTAATTATTGCCTACACCAAAATGAGATATTGATTTAGAAGTAATTATTACTATTTAATTTTTTTTTTATTTTATATGTCAAAAATAATGTTTAAATATTAATTAAATTGTTAATTCGCTTCATGCGCCAAGTGGTATGGGTTCGATTCCCGTGGAATCCTAGACTTAAGATCTTAGACCTAAGAATAAAAATTGACCAACAAAAATTTTCTGTGTTTAGACAGTCGTGATATGACCTTAGATGTTAAAGCGACTTAAAACACAAAAAAAAATGTTAATTATAGTTTGCCTGACGAAGTCGAAATAAAGTCGACGAAACGTTGCAATTTTTTAAAATATACCGTCTTAAAAATTGTTATTTTTCAAAAACCCAAGATTTTATAATATTAATATAGATTATTATAATCGCGTTTATATATTTAAGTTTGTTAAATATAAATAATAAGATCAAAAATGTTGACATATTTAATTTTAACTGTTTTAACATATGAACTAAAAGTAATGAATAAAACTAAGAATAAATTTAAAAAAAATTAAGTCAAGATATTTTCTTAACGGAACGAATATTTTATTTTTTGTTTTAAATTCTATTATGTTTTATATATAATAATAATAATAATCATAACAATAATCCTTATATATATATACATTAATGACGTTATTATTATTAAAGATAGCTCATGGCTTTTTTTTTCTATTCAAAAATTCAAAGCAATTATGATTTAAAATAATGTAAATAAAGACAAACATCTTACGTATAAAACAGTACGTCTACTGCGAGTACACATTGTTCGTTATTAGGTAGGTATTAGAAAATTTTTTGTTTGTGAATTTTTAAAGATTTTCATTTTATGAATTTTTGATACTCGATTTATTTATGCAGTTCAGTCTTTCATTACTTTAAGTTACAGGTAGAGGTATGCACGTAGGAAGAAAAATTAAGGTTGAACTATACTCATCCATTTCCTATCATAGAAAAACTGATGGTTTATCGATTTTATTTTTATCATTTTGCCAAAAAAGGTTCAATGCTATTTCTTTTATGATTTTTTCGTTCTTGAAAATCAATGAAAGTGACTGACCACCTAACACTCCAGTTACTTCAATTGGTACAGATTTCCACAAGTTCAAGCAAGTCTACAAGTAAAAAAATATGTAAATGCGTAAAAAAAAGTGTAAAGTCATGTAAAAGTCGCTATTAGTGAATATATTACGTGGATATTTTTAAACTTGCTCAAAACTAACAACTTAGTATCAAAAACTTTATCATATTTAATGCTTGCGATTGTTATTATAAAACTATCATTACCCACTTTTATTCCATTTATACTTTAAATTATCGGTGGTAGCTCCTTTCTATATGAAACCTTTCTTCAAACAAAAGCTGACCCAAAAATGAGCTTTTAACCCACCTGTGATACCGTACAACAGGTTTATTACCGTTTTCAATGTCAATTTATGTTCTGATGCTATTATTTCCCACATTTTCCATTAAGAAAGCTTAGGGTTGATTGCAATAAATTTTATTTTAATATTAAATAATCATAATAACAATCCCAATGTTAGTAAAAGCTTGAAACAGCTTCTCAGTATAGAGATACAAAGAGAGAAAATATAGAAGCCAGGCATCGATAATAATAGAATTATTAAAACTGAAAAAGGAAATGTTGGGGTGGTTCTACAAGTAACATGAACAAGCCATTGTCATCGTCAGAGAACGAATCATGCAATTCGGAGAAATGTTAGAGAAGAGAAATTCCATTGACCAGTTACATCCAACAGAAAGGCTAAAGGGTGGTTTTTGTGTCGAACACATTTATGGTACGTTCATAATTTCAGCCAGTGCGTTGGCTTGGCCGAAAGCCAGCCGTTTTAGTAGTGTACAAGACGTTATATGAAAGTTAGTAAATCATTGAAATGAGGATCATGTTGTGTTGTCGAGAAAAAGAGTATGTAACCGATGGTTACATGATCGTGACAAATTTGCGAAGTTCTCACTTTTTATTATCATCTATTTTGTAACATGGTCTGAATTTCAGCATTTTACGTAGCTGAATTAATTAAAGATTAAATTTAAATAAGGAGTCTTCAAATGTTTACTTTAACATTACTAAAAGCTTTACTAAAATATTTCTTTAATCTGATATTTTTTTACTATCATACGTTATGTTAGTTTAATTATTTTATACAAATACAATTGTTACACGTATACTATATATTATCTTTCATGATATTTATACCTAATTAGGTAGGTAACATAACAATATATTTTTTCAAAGTAAAATAATTATATTTCACATAATGTTTATTCGCATTTATTTTATTTAATTTTTTCAAAAGTTTTTGTTTGTTATCGCAAGAAATATGATAATTATAGGGGAAAGTGGGATATTTAAAAACTTCTACTTACAATAACTTTAAGCTCTTTAAATTAACCCAAGAAATCACAACAATAAAGAAAATGTGTAAGGTAAATGAAATCAATCCGCAGCGGGAATAGAAACTAAATTCGGTAATTATATAATTAAACTTCAGATTGTTTATTATGTTCCACAGGAGTCACAGACGTAATCATTAGACGTAGATTGATCACTAGTTCACTGCTCCTGGGCCCACTTGTTACATTTATTACACATAATCCAATCTTCTTTAGGAGGTGATTTATATTTTTCCGTGCACAATATACAGTAATAGTCCTCGTCGTCACTTTCCTTGAACACCGTTTTCAAATTTCTGACGGCCGCTTTATTCTTAATTTATAGTGGCTTCGAATTTAATGTTTTTTTTTTAAATGTTTCGTTGTAATTGAAAGCAAAGCGTGATAGATAATCCACGAATAAAAACTCATTTATCCAACCAGAATCAGAAACCATGGCAATTATATCGTTATACGTGCCATTAAGTAACAGTTCACACATACAGCGCTTGTCGTTTTTGCTAATTGCTGTAAACCTTTTGGAGTCAAGATTTTTGAATTTCTCTGAACAGTAGTTATACCGGTTTCATCAATGTTGAGGATATTATGACTAGGAAAATTCTATTTTCGTTGGAGGGCTTCTAATTGGTCGAAAAAAAGTTTAACTTCGGTGGCGTTAAAAGTTTTTATTTGGTTAAGTGACGTTGCTTCTGGAGTTCGTAGACTGATGAAAGGATGTCGAGACATGCAAGAATATTACCAGTCTTCAACAGCCAACTGAGATCATGGTTTTTATGTTTCATTTTGTTGGCTTCAGAAAATGTAAAGGCAATCTTTCGTAGTGACTTGGGTGTTACGCCGTAAAAAGACTAGCAATAATCGAGGACGTAACTTTCCAATTGATTTTCGTGACTTTGATTGAAGATAAAGTATCGTCCTTTATTTGGTTTCTTAAAAGCTTCTTGATGGACTTGCCTAAATAACGTTTCTGGCACTCCGTATTTGATAGCTGCTTTGCCTAATGATAGCCGTTCACATTTAACATCTTGTCTTGCAAGTTGAAGATATTCAATTGTAAACCGTGATCTAGTTTTCTTTTTGTGATTTCTGGGTATCTAAAATAGATTTTTTATCATTAGAACATTTTTAATAAAGGCATCAATCAACTAATAAGAGTAATAGCAAAAAAGCAACCTCTCAACAAAAAAATGTATCATATTAAACAACAACAACTCAACGGAACGTTGCGTCATAATTTAAAATAAAAAAATTTCTCAAAAAAGTGAAATATGTAATTTATTCTTTGTAGTGTAATAAAGAACGTTCACATTTACTCTTTTGACGCCGTTCCAGAATACCCAAAGTAGACAAATCAAATCAAATGATACCGATAACGGTACCCAAAATATTTATAATATTATTAATTATTTTCTTCAGTGAACTTTAATAGCTACATTAAATTTATAAATGGATTGTAGGGTATGTGATAAATAATAACAAAATATGACGCTTTTACGGCGAATTTAATTATATCTTTATCCAGAAGCTAATGGCCAGCAAACATGTATATTTAACACCTATGAACATTTTTGCGAAAAAAGAAATACTTATAATTAAAATTTTCCAAATTTCCCGGTGTTCTCAAATACCCAACCTTCCCCTAATTAGCAGTAACTCACAAGGTTTACATAAACACAATAGACCCGCATAAATTTTGTTAATTACTTAGTTAATTTGTGGTAACAGCTTTTTCAAACGTTTTCAATTAAACCAGACACTACAAGAAATCGAATATTTAATATTTCCATCCATACCTACATAAAAATATCTGCTGCGAGGCAGATATGCATAAATACAACCCATGAACAAAACGGGTTGTTCTAGCAACGTATCACCCTTTTCGCTGGTGAAATTAGGTTCCTGTAGGCCGTAGGAGTACCCAGGATGGACATAAATACCATTGATTACTCTATGTAGCTTGTTTAACATTTTCGCCTGTGTCTTTAGATTATTCATTGGCTGTAGTAGAGGAGTTCTATCGGATCTTGAAGCTTTTGAGTTTTAGCCAAATGTAGGATGGGTTGGTGTAGTTATTAATTGAATCACAGAAAGTTTTGAAATTTTCTCTTTTAATTTTGGCCAAATTATTCTACGCGATATGTTCCGCCTTTAGTAGCTTTTCAAAGATTTTATCGATTCTGTAATATTAACTACGCCATCTGTATAATAGTTCTTTTACTAACAATGCTGCAAATAAGTTGAATAGGTTTGATTATTGAGATCTATTGGTATCTACCGGATCTACCGTATCTACTTCTCTCTGATTGGTATTTCCAGTATGTATTGGAATGGTATTAAGGAATGGTATTAGTCGTATTAGTTAATCAATATGGTATTAGAAACATTATAAATATGTTTTTCACAAAAAGAAAAAACTTTAATCAATAACAAAAAACAAAATTTAGGGCAGTAAAAGTAATAATTTAATAATTGAAATACTTAAATTCGTTGTTGGTCTGTAGTAGGTATAATTGACTTAACTTTTTTAAAGTATAAATAAATATTTTGAAATTAAAATACAAACTTTGAAAATTGTTTTTCACACATCATAGGTGAATGCATTTCATAATTTAAAAGTTAAGAAAAAAATATTTATTTATGTAAGTTGTGACCTAAAATGAGATTTCAGATGAGAACAATATCAACTTTGTTGATCTCTGGTGGTTTTAGTGGGTAAAAATCCCACAC
This sequence comes from Sisyra nigra, assembly GCA_958496155.1. Classification (NCBI taxonomy): domain Eukaryota; kingdom Metazoa; phylum Arthropoda; class Insecta; order Neuroptera; family Sisyridae; genus Sisyra; species Sisyra nigra. The sequence continues at coordinate 29,083,181 of OY292314.1, forward strand.
TACCACGAGGCACGAGTCTCATGGTGTCTTTTGAAGGTTTCCACCGTTCAGCGCAAACAAAAAAAAAAAACATACAAAATATCTACATATGTACATATTTTCCAAAAATCACTATGACATTAACCTTATCGCTAACATTTGAAGACAAATTTGCGAATCTCTAGGCTCTAGAGTTTCGTATATCTCACTGTGAAAAGCCTTTTTATACCATAAATAATAATTAAACATGTTTCTTGGGAATTCTCACTCTTTGAACTTGAAGCAGTACTGGACCACATGAAGCCGAAGAAAGCAGCTGGCCCAGATAAAATCTTTCCGGAATTTCTAATTCAGCTTGGCCCTGCGGCCAAGCAAACTCTTTTACATTTAATAAATCTAACTTGGAATTTTTATGTTCCAGATCAATGGAGAAAAGGCGAGATTGTACCGATCCTCAAAAATGGAAAGCCTCCTGAACTTCCACAGAGCTACCGGCCGATTGCCCTTACCAGCAGTTGCTGTAAACTAGCTGAGCGTATGGTTGTATCAAGACTTCACGACGTGTTGGAACCCATGAACGCTATAGATAACGCACAAGCCGGATTCCGAAAGAAACGCAGTACAATGGACCAGATTCTCACCTTTGCGCAACACGTTAAAGATGGTTTTCACCGAGAAATGACCACACTTGCTGTTCTAATAGATATCAAAGCCGCATACGACAGAGTGTGGAGAGCGAAACTTATCTACAAATTAGCACAAAATGGCGTAGCTGGAAACCTTATGAATTGGATTAAGTCCTTTCTTTCTCAAAGGCAAACTTACGTACGCTTTGACAACACCAAATCAAGGTACAAAATTCAGCGTGAAGGTCTACCTCAAGGAGCTGTTTTAAGCTGTATACTCTTTAATATTATGATCAATGATATTCTAACAGCTATAAGAACCGTACCCGGCGTTAATGCTATTCTCTATGCTGATGACTTATTAATCTGGGCAACCAGCAAGCATATCAAGGGATTAGAAACCGTCATAAACCAAGCTCTAGAACGCTTTTCAAGCTGGGCCGATGAGAATGAAATGACTGTCAGTGTGGAAAAAACCATATTCCAAATCTTCTCACTATCCACCAAAAGAAAACATGTTAACCTGTACTATAAGGGTAATACATTAAAAGAAGAGTCAGTGTCAACGTATCTTGGAATCTCCTTAGATAAAAAATTATCATGGAAAACACAGATTGAAGAAGCCGCCGCTAAAGCAAAAAAGCGATCCCGAATACTGAAGCGACTTACAGCCACCAAATGGGGAGCCAACCAAGATACACTCCGCACAACCTACCTGTCCTATGTGCGACCTGCAATGGAATATGGAAACGAAGTTATGATTACTGCAAGCCAGACACAACTTCAGAAGCTTGATAAAGTTCAGAACGTGGCACTAAGAATCATCACGGGTGGTGCAAAATCAACGCCGATCACAGCAATGCAAATACAAGCTGGTGTCGAACCACTACAGACACGTCGAGAAGTGGCCACATTAGAAACATGGGAACGTATAAAGAGGATGAACCCCGAACAATGGCAACACTATCGCAAAGCTCCAAATAGACTCAAAACGCACACCTCCCCAAAGCAGAAGAACTAATTAATAAATATAGTATAAAGTTAGGTGATCCTGCTCCGGTCAATATAATGAACGATATATATAGCCAACTGCCCTCTGCCACCCTTCGACTAATGGGTCAAAACCTATCAAAATCATCATATTTGGACATCGAACTACGGAAAGCCTCTCTAGAAACGATCCATTCCATGTACCCAAGGTCAGAATTTCTACACATCTATACAGATGGTTCATCCATTCCAGGATCCGGAAAAACTGGTGCTGGTTACTACAGCGATATATTTGAAGAATGCGCCGCAGTTGGAGAACCTCTCAGCTGTTTTGATGGGGAAGTAGAGGCAGTTTTACTAGCTATATCTAAACTTCACGAAGTTAAGACTTATCATAAAGCTGTTTTCTTCATTGATTCTCAAGCCGCGATAATAGCATTATCCTCTAACTACCCCACCGATTGCGTTCGTACCAACAAATTTCGAGCCGCCTTGGACAGTCTTGCTAAAACAGGTTGGCACCTGTCACTACAATGGATTCCCAGTCATGTTGGTATCTTGGGAAATGAAAAAGCAGACGAGCTCGCAAAGTCTACCACTGCTCTAAATCAACCGCCAACACTTATGTCTTTAACACAAGCTCAGAGCCACATCGCAAGCACTGTCAACTGGCATACCTACAATATTCAAAAAAATGAAGCGCAAGGAAAAAAATGGGAATCCTTACTGGAATCTCCTATCTCACGACTTCTCCCCCGTCAAGTGTCAGTCGCAGTTTTCCGAACTACCACGGGGCACGACTACCTATGCGAACACTTGCACCGCATTGGAATCCTACCGACTCCAATCTGTTCCCTCTGCAATGGGGAACCCATGAATGCCATGCATCTTGGCAATTGTCCTGCACTTTCAGACGTCAGAGAGAACAACGAAAACGACCAAAACCAACTAATCTCCAACCTCTATTGGACGGCGCGGCACCAAATGACAGAAATGTCGCGGTCAATGTCGACAACACATAACAAGGAGGTTACCTGCGATGCTCGATGTCGAGCTAGGCCTACTGTCAAGTGAAGTAGTTAGATTATGCCGGTTGTGATGTTGTCTGTGGGTCTTGTACCACAATGCGGGACTCAGCTTCACATTTGCAATCAGATCTTCCTTCATTTATCACTTGAAAAACAAACTTAATAATCAAAAACAAAAACAATAACAGTAACAATAAATTGAAACAATTTGGCTTTGAACGCACCAATCACAGGAAAGCATCCTTGTAGACCGCGCAGTAAGCATCCATGTAAATCAAACTCATTTGATTTTCAAAAGCATCCATGTAAACCTCCTGGATGGCATCGCTCTAAACCTCTACCGCGACTTACCTGTTCTGTTCTCTTCCGTTCACTTCAATGTGTTTGATTTACATGGATGTCGACATCGACTGCAACCGTGACCTCTACCTCGACCGCGACCCTCTTGTCCTGTTCGTACCCTAAACCATTGAAGATAAAAACATGAATTTTTTAAGTGTTGTTTCAGATTGGACTGTGGTACCCTCTAAGGAAGGATTTTTCGATAAACTATCCTCAAGTAGCTCAAAAAAGGGATTAATGATTTTTAAGTCATTCTCTTAAATATCAATTTTTGTAAATTCTATTCTTGTAATTGCCAATCTACATTTAAATGTAAAGAACTACTGCTTTTGTAGTTTCTTAATGCGTTCATTAAAAAGTCGAAAACAATTTTTTAAAAATTTAAGATAATTCCTAAAGAAATGGCCTCACTGACTCATTTATTAATAATTTTTTTAAACAGGCTTTGCTACTCATCAAAATGTACGTCTACTTTTTAAAAAACTGTGCTGAAAGTTGTGAGTTTGACGGTTTTTTTCTTCATAGACGAGTAAGTATTAGTTTTTAAGACACGACTCTACTTAGTTTTTGGTCGAATTTTACGTGAACAAAGTCACGGGTAGTTACTTGAAAATAAATATCATTAAAGAAAAAGCTACCCAATAAAACTGAATCAAGGAAGTTGGTCCTAAAAGTCGTTAATAATAATCTTTAGAATTTATGTGACTATAAATATAATAATGTAATACTATATAATTTTATAATAAATAATACTATAAATAGATAATTTAAAAAAATGAAATATGTATTTTTTAATGTAAAAGTTAATACAGTACCTAGAGATGATATTGAAATAATATTTTTTTATAAATATGTATATTTAGTAGAAAATTAAAAAAATGCCCACGAATGTTGCAATCAATTTTGAAAAAAAAAACTTTTCTCCTTCTATGTTATAACGTTCCAAATATCTTTGATGAAGTCTGTACATTGTGAGTGAGAATCTTTTTTTTTTTCTTTTCTTCTTTTGAAGCATTTTGATCACAGTGTTATCAACATTTTTCTAATGATATCCCATTACCTATACATTCAAAACAGTAAACTTATCTTATTTCCTTTTTTTATGGAATTATTTTAAGAAATACTAAAATAAAATAAAAACTTTTTTCTTAATTAAAAAAAAAACAATGATTCTTATCATTATTTTAAACTCTTAGTTTATATTGAATTAAAGCATATTTATTTAAAGGTAAAATACTCATTTATTTACCTATATATTGAAATAGACTTTGTAATTTAAAATAGTCATTTTTTCAATACTTGTTATATGACCTCTTAAAATAGACAATTGTTTTTTTTAAATAAGACACAATGTTAATATTAAAAAGAAACATAATAACAATAATTCTTCAATATCGATAAAATGGAATGATAAAAATAAGTCTTTGAATTTGCATGTGTTTTATTTTAAGGTATTAGATGACATCAATTGAAATTCTAAGATAACTGAAATTGAAAACAAATTTAAATTAGATTTTCGACCCTAGCAGTACCTTTACACCCCCACGCCATTTGCTCCATCATACCTAGCTTTTAAATAGAATAGAAAACCGTATAACAACAATGATATTTTTTTCATTTCAAGAATGCATTTCACCTAAATTGAGCTAACGGAGAGTTAGGTGCATTTCTTACCATCTTTTTGGTCCACTGCATAAGAAAAACTTAAATTTGTGGGAGAAGAAATCAAGAAGAGGCCGGCAAACTTTAAGGCCCGTCTGACAAGCCTTTTTTTTGTGTATTTATATGTTTCGTTTTTTTTCTTCTTTTTTTATTTGTTTTTTAAACCCTAATTTATTTCATTTTTGAATACTATCGACTATTCGTTCATGTTGTATTGATTTGAGCGCGACGATGATCAGTTTCTTAACAATAATATTATTTTTGATTACAATACTATTGTTTCGGGACACAAGAAAACCAAAAGGGTATCCTCCAGGTATTATTTGTTGAATTATATGAAGAAAAAACTTAATACATTTAAATTAAATGTAATATTGAAATAGGACCCAGATGGATCCCTCTTGTCGGTAACTATCTTTTGTTTCGTAAACTTTTATGTGTGGTTGGCTATCATCATCTCGTACTGGAACGCTTGGTACAAGTATTTGGTGATATTGTTGGGTTAAAATTGGGTCTCGATAAAATTGTGGTTGTTTCTGGTCGAAATGCTATTCGTGAAGTTTTAACACGTGAAGAATTCGATGGACGTTCTAACGGATTTTTCTTTCGATTTCGAACATTTGGACAACGACTAGGTAAATACATTCTAATTACTAATTTATTTATGTTTGTACATTGTACTACATTTTAGGGGTTGTTTTTGTTGATGGTCCATTTTGGCAAGAACAACGCCGGTTTTCCCTGAAACACTTAAGGAATTTTGGATTCGGGCGACGAGATATGGAAGAACAAATTATGCATGAAATTCATGATTTAATGGCAGACTTCCGAGAAAAGGTGGGAATACCCATTTTGATGCATAATGTTTTTGATATTTCAGCACTAAATGTTCTCTGGGCCATGCTGGCAGGCGAACGTTTCGCTCTTAACGATAGCCGTTTAGTGGAACTTTTTGATATAGTTCATGAAGCGTTCCGCATGCTAGATATGTCAGGCGGGCTTCTTAACCAAATGCCATTTTTGCGTTTTATTGCACCCGAACGTACTGGTTACAATCGACATCGACAAATTCTAAAACGAATGTACACATTTTTGGAGGTTGTCTTATGAAAAACCAACACTTTTTTTAGTTTTATGCGAAAATTATTTATAGAAAACCATCGAAGAGCATCAAAAAACAATATCAGATGGAAATCCGCGAGACTTAATCGACGCATTTTTACAAAACATGGATGATGGAAAGAATGGAAACACAACATTTACTCGGAAGCAATTGCTGTCGCTTTGCATGGACCTTTTCATGGCTGGATCCGAAACAACCAGTAATACATTAGGTTTTGCTTTACTTTACATGATAAAATATCCGGAAGTGCAACGACGAGTTCAGAAAGAATTAGATAATGTGGTTAGCAAAAATCGATGGCCCTGTCTTCAAGATCGACAAAGGTGCGTTGAATTTTACTAGTTATCTCTTAGGATTAAGTATTTACAATAAGAACCCAGTAGAAATGATTACATATAGGTATAGCTGCTCATTTAAAATTGCAAACTTTTTAATGATTTTTAACATCTAATCTAATACTTCCGTATTATATGTAATATAAAATTATAATTCTTTAGAAAAAAAAAAAACACATTGATTCCGGTACAAGAGTTTTATAACGCTACACATGTGTAAACTTGTATTTCGATTATTTCCAAAAATTAATTTGTCTGATAAAGAATAGACCTTGATTGTTTGTTTAGTTAAACTATTGCAGTATTTTATTTTATGAATATCATCGTTATTCATCAGTTTAAATCAAATATTTGCTTATTATTCTTATCAAAAAATGTTTTTACCTATCAATTATAAATTATGTTTCTTCTCTAATTCTATTTAAAACATGCAAACATAATAAAATTTAATAATATAAATAAAATTAAAATAACAAAGATTAAGCTAAATAGTCTAAGTATTACTTATGTAATTGAAAAAGAAAATCCAAAACGGTTCAGAAACGTGATCAAAATTGGAGTTTTCTTCGGCTTGCTTTGAGTTTGTTTTGATAAAAAGATAACTTTTTGCAAACATTTCTACATGTAAGCATAAAATACTACAAAGATTATTATTATACTCGCAAATATGATTCCAAATTACTTTTAATAGAGGCCCAAATTTGAAAAAATTAAAAAAAAAATACAGATTTAGAAATGATATAACTAAATAGTTAGAATCAAATTTTTTATAAAGTTTTTAGTATTACATTGGTACACAGCTTACAAGTAGCCTACAACAAAAATAAAGCCATAACAAATCTATTCACTTTATAGAAAACAAAACACAAATGTCACTAAAAAAAAGATTAATAATACATTTGTAAATTTAGATAATTGATTCTTTTGAAAATCGGCGTAACGAATGAAGTTTATCAATTTATTTCACAAATTAAATAGAAAATAGAAATGAAATTTTAACCACTAATTATTCAAAAATTATCATCTCAATCAACCTTGAATATAATAATACCCATATCGACACAATTTCATTATTAATATCGTAATAAAATAGTTTCATGAAATGAATTATATGAACAACGTGTTGATTTATAGACTGAATTATGTTGAAGCGGTAATAATGGAAGTTCAACGTTTAGTAGATGTTGCTCCAGTAGCTGTTGCTCATAGAGCTATGTCTGATACCCATTTAATGGAATACTCAATCCCAAAAAACACAACAATTCTTGTGTATCTACGCAGTCTACATATGGATAAAACATATTGGGGCGACCCTGAAAATTTTCGTCCAGAGAGATTTTTAGATGGTCATGGAAATCTAGTTCGATCTCAAGACGATTGGTTTGCCCCATTTGGTTTTGGTAATATTTAAAAAGTTATACAATACATTTTAGGTTTACCGGATAGTTCTGTCAATTTTGAACATAAAAGCTAATTCGTCCTTTCATGAATTAATTCGTTTTTACATACAATTATTTTATATCATTATTTATAATTTCTTGCCAATGCAGTGATTCTCAACTAAAACTCTTGAAGTGTACCGCCAAATTTTAGAAATCCAAACAGTAAAAATTATTTTATTGTAGACTTGTTTGTGTTACACACAAATTGTACTTTACAATGTACGTTTTTATTTTCATCTGGAACAAATCTTATATCACAACTGTTAACACAGTTAAAAACAGAGGCATGTGATATTATTGGACAATGTTAAGAGTAGAGTGTGCACCTATATATGGACAACCTTTTAAAATTTCTTAGCCTGCCTCTGCTATATTATACTATAGGCTCATTTACACTTTGATTAGTACGAGTACGAGTGTGAGTACGACGCTTAGTTTAAGCTAAACAGTACAGTGGACAATACTCGCACGGCACACTTGAATAATTAACCGCTAATCACTCACACCAATCAAAGTATAAATGAGCCTTAAGTCTACGTTTCAACTATGGTACTTTGTCAGTCATAAACAAATGACACTAGATCACCTTTTGATTACTTCGAAAATCAAACAGTTAATATTTTTATAAAATTAAAAATTTGCTTAGAATATTTTAAGTATAATTAATTTTTCCTAAAAAGTTTTGTAAGTAACGTTTTTCAATTCTTGTTCTTTCAATTTAGAGTTATTTCAAAAATAATTTTTTGTCAACCCTCGCCAGGAAATGCAGACAAAATATTTTCATACAAAAGGATCATAATTTAGCAAAAATTCAGCTACTGATCAAAAGTTTCTATTGAAATACTTTGTTCATTAAACTAGTAAGTATGGCAATAACACCAGTTTTATTTTCGGCACTGTTCAGCAGTCTATACAATCTATATAAAACCTTTATTGGCAAATCATATCCATATTTTCTTACTTAGGGTACGAACAATTTGAAGGTAAAGGGAACATGTTTTCCAAATCCACTGTACGCTTTTTTTCTTACGTTTTTCGTAAATAATCTATTTTCCAAAACTCATTATCATTCAATATAAGCACTTTTAGTTTTTCTGAGAAAACATACTTATTAATGGCTACTACATTATTTTCCACTATCTTCAATTTTCATGAGGCAACCATCAGAAATCCTTGTATGGCAAACTATTAATCTGTGAATATATTCCTAAATGGTTTCTGTAGCTGTTCATCTTATCTTAAATTTTTGACAATTTCAAAAAAGATCTTCGTCTTGCATGATTTTGAGATAAAATTACACTTTTAACTAAACCGGACAGAACATTTCGATAAACCTATTCAATTTTAAATTTTTACAGAATTAAAAAAAAAAATGTTACTTAAACAATTTTATCAAATTTTAGGTCGTCGAAGATGTCTTGGTGAAACATTGGCCAAATCAAGCCTCTTTTTGTTCTTTACTTCAGTGCTTCACAATTTTTCGATCGCAGAATCACCAGAACATCTCTTACCATTTCCAGAAAGTTTTGACGGCGTTACTATTTCCCCAAGACCCTTTCATGCAATACTCACACCACGGAATGTATGAAAAAATAAACAAATTTTTATCTTCAAAATACAAACTATTGAAATTTTAAAAGAATTTGCTTGTTTATTTATTCTTTTTTGCCTCAATGTAGATAATGTTTAAAATTTACCAGTGAGTAAAAAGCTGTAGAGTAAAAATTGTTAGATAATTAAAGTTTATGTCAAACCTGGTTGTTTCTTTTGTTATGATTAGGGCCCGGATTCATATTTTATTATTTTTTATGGAGTTAAATATCGTAATATGCATTCGTTTATAATAGGTTTAAGAAAATGTTAATCAATCGTAATTCATTTTTATACTATGTAGCTACAATTTTTATACTTTCTATGCAATATAAAAGAGTATCGTTATTGACTAACAGACAAGCTAGAAGCTAAACCATTGAAGATAAAAACATAAAATTTAAAATTGTTATTCTTGAAAATACTGTGATCTGCACTGAGGAAGATTTTTTCAAAATTCTACCCTCACTAAACTTAAAGGAGGGGTTGAAAGTTGTACATGCTTGATTCCCACTCCTAAATTATCAACTTTTTCAAATTCTAGTTTTAAAATTGAAAATAACCATGCAATCATAAAGGACAACTGCTCTTGTTGTTTCTTAATTTATTCATTTAGCAGTTGAAAAAAAGTATTTTTAGTTCATTTCCCTTAATTGATTTATTTTTTACCTAACTTTTTTTTTAATTTTTGTAATGAACTTTTCGGAAATTGTTCCAAGAACTTATTTTGTTAAGTTGTACGTAAACGAGGTCATAGGTAGCCACAATTTTCATTAAAAATACATATTTTTCAGCGTGCAAACCTTTACTTAAAAGACTAATTTCGGCCGTAGTTTTAAACAACATTACTTAAATTGATAATTTTTAAATGATTCTGATTTTTGAGTACTTTACACTTTGTTCTTACAGCAATACCAATTTCTTTTTCTCAAATTTTATTAATAAAATTGATCATTTCTAATGGTTTTAGTTTTTACTTGTAATGTGGCGAGTACCGAGTATTACTAGGTTTTATGCGTACAGCCTCGAATATTTGGTCGAGTCACTCGGTTTAGTTTACTTAACAGATTTAAACCTTTTTGCAGTAGGTATTCACCCTTATTATCTTGCACACGAAATATGTGTTTCAATTCTACGTATCTTTCTATCTTTCTAATCAACATTCCAATTAAAACCGCCGATATTGTGGTATAGTGATTCCACTTGTTATTTGAAACAAGAATGGGCGCTTAACTTATTCTGTTGGGAAATACGAATTCAAAGAAATTGATTATTTACTCAATTAAAGACAGTGAATAGAGATAGTAGATTAATTTTTAATACTATTTTCAATTTTAAAAAGAACGAATTACAAAACTTTTTAACCGGGTGCTACGGCTGATCATCGGCGCTCCATGGTTCATTCGTAGATCAATTCTTCATAAAGACCTAAACGTGATCACAATCGACGAATCCTTGACTCTGGGATAAAGAAGATTTGCATCCGGCGTCTCGAAACACGCGAACCCCAAAATTTCCTCTATCTCCTTTCATAGACCCCTAATGCGCCACCAACGTAGATTAAAGAAACGGCACCACTCAGACAGACTATAGACCCCTAAAATAGCAGGGTCCTCCGATGGTAGATTTCCTTGCAACACATCCCACGTGATATTATATATTCAATTAAGCACAATTGTAATGTACTTACATGGTACAACAAAATTTTAATAATAAAATTTTAAAAATTAAAAATCTTTTTACAGAAAGTTTTTTTTAAATCTGCATGAAGATCTGCATTCCTAAAGTCGCGTTTGAGAAAATTAGTTGATTCAGAAGTAAGGCACAAAAGATTCAAAACTTCTAACCCTCTCTTTGGACCATTTAGAGATGGAATTTCGAAAAATCTTTTTTTAGTAGAAATCTTTACCCTCTCAAAAATAATAACTCTTAATTTCATGTTTCATTTTAGAAATTTAACCTTCAGCGTAACTGTTAATCAATGGTATTATGTTATATATATAGGGTGACACAAGTTATACGCTTCACCCCCTTTTTTCAAATACAAATACATATATTTAAACATTTTTCTACTTTATTTTAAGTGAAAAAATGTTTTGTTGTTCCTTTATCTTAGAAGATACAGCATCCAAATTTTAATTTTCAAATAAATCGCTGTAATGTTATTGCCATATTTCAAAAATGGTTACTTGCGGTTTACACTAGACTTTTGATGGACTAGACTTCTGTCCTGACTGATTTTTTCAGATTTGTGTGTCGACTCAAACTTAGAATTTTATGTAATTTTTAGTTGAAAGATGTTTTTTTATATAATTCTCTTGCCGCATATAAGTTTTAAAGCGTAGGATTTTTTTATAAAGTTAATAAAACAAGTAAGAAGAAAATTAATCCAATTATTAGCAATGATGGTTATATTATCACTTTTTAAAGTAACTCTAATTCAGTAACGGCTATAGATAAGAAATAGTTTCTGAAAGACCAGGCCGATAGCGTTAGCGTCTATCATCTAAATTTTAAGCTAGCGCTTATGTTGAAGAATAATAGTTTTTATTTTTTTTTCATACTGTTTCACCACATCAAAAATTATGAAAAAAATCATGAGTGTAAAGGAGTATAAAAGATATTTTCTAAGAAAGTTTGGCGAGTGAGACTTTTAAATAACATGGATAAAAAATATTTTATTAGTTTTATTTTTCCTTTAGAAAATCGGATTTTCTTCTGAGATTTATTATGATAGGGTCATAACATCTCTTTTAGTCCTAGAAATCGGAAAAAAAATCACCATTCATTAATATTCAATTTTACTCCTATTAAAAATATTCTATTAAAAACAAAAACGATTAAGTTTTGATAAAATTGTAACAATTTAGAGTGTGAAAGTAAAATACTCAAACTAACTTACATTAATATCAAAATTACCTTATATTTTAGAGAAACTATTAAAACTGGACACCACCTATGGTTAAGGCTCTGCAGGCCTACCTCAATGAACTATTTTTTGAGAGTTACTCTTAAAAATAAAGTAAAAAAAGATTTTATTTTCACAACATTCGTATAGGGGGCCTTGAACGTCAAATTACTCACTGGCATTAAACTAAGTTATTTTAAATATTTTATTCTTCATTTACCACTTCAAATTGCCACAACTGTCCAAAAATTAAACCAATTTCATTTTTTTTTGTTTTTAACAGGAACCTAAATACTTTTGAAATAGGTATGCCGAAAAAATACAGTGTATCTATTTGAAAATCAAAAGTTAGATCCCCATATCTTCTAAGAACAAGTTTTTTTTTTACTTAAAATAACATTATTATTCAAAATGTGTATTTCATTTTTTAAAAACGTTTCGCCACTAACATAAGAAACAATTGGCTGCAATAGCTTGTGTCCGCCTGTATAAAGATTTTATAATTTAACGCAAAATTTCTTACCAAGTATCTCGGCAGTTAAATCGAATTACTCAGCCGAAGACGAGTGCTTATTAGCAAAATGATTGAGTAATCAAGTACTCGGCGCCTTACTAGTTTTTACATATTCTTCATTATGACTTATGACTGAATAAATAATTTCATTATCCTATAGTTTTTTTCAAATATAAATCCGGGTTTTACTCGTAATAATAAATTTATGTTCCGATTTATACGTTTATATCTATTTATTATTATTACTAGAATTAATTTACCTTAAATTTTTATTGTTTTAATCTATGACTTAATTTTTTTTCATATAAACTTTAATTTTAAGTCAAATGTTAAACACATTCAGAAATGTTTATTTGTAATTTAAAAGAATTACGTACTTATATAATTTTCTTAACTCTACAATTAATTTCATTTTGACTATAAATAAAGCACGCAATTGGCGGCAATTCTTTCTATTCGAATAAAAGAAAATTCACGTGCTAAACGTTTTTTTTTTCTTTCATTAAACTGTTCGTTTCTCGATCGTCTAAATGTGATCGACACGATCGGGAGTTCTCGCAACGCGCGATTCTTCCGTAATTTGTCACTTAAAATATTAGATATATTTAAGTCATTGACGAGACCACGTTTGTTAGAGGCAGACGGCCGTGTCTTTCGTTTTGAGACTGAGCGAATAATAATTTACCGAAACCTCGTGTCTAATTGAATCTCTTCAATCCATTCAACAATGATCACAGTTTATCTTATTATTACCGCAACAGTATTGTTTATTTCTGCATTTCTTTTCCAAAAGACTAAAAAACCGGATTTTTACCCACCAGGTATTTAAAAATTACATAAGCATTTCGGATAACATTTAAAAGTAAAAATGATTTTATTTTTAGGGCCAAATTGGCTCCCGATTGTTGGTTGTATATCGGAGTTTCGGCGCCGAATTCGAAATTGTGGAGGCATTCATTTGGCATTAACCGATTTATACGATCAGTTTCAATCGAATGTAGTTGGATTGAAATTAGGTGGCGAAAATGTGATTGTCGTGTATGGATATGAAACTGTAAAAAAAGTATTCACACGAGAAGAGTTTGAAGGAAGACCTGATAATTTTTTTATAAGACTTCGTTCAATGGGAACACGCAAAGGTTTTTATTTTAATGTATTTATTTTAATCGCTTCTAATGCATCATCATTAGCGACTATTCATTCTTCCATTTCATAATGTATTTGTCAGTGCTCAAAATCTCTATAGGAATTTAATTATTTCAAGCGATATTCTAAAGTTTTCATAGCTTTTTTTGATGTTCCCAGGCATGCCTTCAGAATCCTAAGCTATGCTTGTGCGTTGAGAAAAAAGCCGGCATTTTTTGATATTAAGGAGTACAGATTTTAATATTTTAACTTAACTAAAAAAAGAATTTTAAAAATCACTACGGTCGGGGGATCTCCGTCAGGAACGAAGTTCATAACGTGATTTTCAACCCTAAACATTATTGGTTATATTAGTTTCTATTATTATATACAAATAATGGGAGTTGTCTTAGTAAAAATATTTATATACCTACTCCTAATTTAAGAAAATTTCGTATTTGGATTTCAATAACAAAATTTGGCTTATGGAATATAGATTTTTACAGCTTTTATAATTTAGTAAAGTTGACAGACTATATTGACTAGATCCAGTAATCAGAGAATGAGTTTTTTTCTCTTTTCCTATATCTTTTCATTTTTCCTCTCTTACTTGGCACACTTCATTTCACCAATCACTGTTGGCAAGTAATGAGCACAAAGAAATAGAAAAGAGAGGGAACTAGAGAAGGTAGTTTTTTATCAATACATGATGATTTCTGTCAGTTTACTCTAACAATAAGCCCAGTAAAGGCACTTCGTTCCAATTAACTTAGTGTCCTTTTGACTAAAAAAACTTTCAACAAAAATTTCAATTGTCACATTTACCTACGTTTGAATTACTTTATTTTCATTATATATACCTACCTATCGTTTGGGTTAATAATAATAATGAATGATGTGGGACATTAAAAAAAATCTTATACCTACCCCATAATTTGATTTTTCCGCCAGGCTATAGCTTCTTTTGGGATATAAAAATCACAAAAAAGGTTAGTTAGTTTTTTTACTAAAATAAAATGTCATATTTATTAAGTTATAGTTGAAGTAAAATAGACTCCTTGTAGACTCCTATTTCAAAATATCCACAACCAAGACCAATTCCAATATTGGTAATGAACACGGGCTGCTTACGACGTAGTTTTATAGTTTTCATAGTAATTTCAAGATTAAATTTTATAATTATTTTTGGCTATTTTTTCTATACTAAAGCAAGAATATTAATATTGGGTATAAAAGCATGAATATTTTTTTCGGAGAGGTACTGCCTTTTTTCCCTTCATAGATGAGCTACTAATACTAACTAATTCGTTAACTGTGCCAACAAATAAAAACACAAAAAGTCCAATTAATTTATAATTTTGCATTCATAAAATGCATTTCCTCTAGACTAGCGATTCTCAACCACTATTCCGGAGGAATTACACCGGTTCACAGAAAAATTTTACAGGTCGGTGAAGAATTTTTAACTGTACGTTTTTGAAAAATTCTGGTTCAATGAAAAACATGTAAATTTATGCTTATTTTGGCAACTCAAATAAAAAACTGGTCCACGAAATTAATTTTATAAACTTTACTGGTCCGCGGGTCAAAAAAGGTTGAGAAATGCTGCGCTAGATTAAGGGCCTACAATCGTTTCTTCAGGGGTTTCTTCAAGAAAACCATGACCTCAAAGGGTTCTTGAAAGAACATTTTTAACAAAACGTTAAAGACCCTTGTTTTCAAACTTAAGCTGGGTATATCCGTTGGGATTTTCCTGGTACCCATGATAATGAATGAGATTCTACTAATCCTATAACTTTCAAAGATTTACTATTCAATTTCTTTATTAATATTATGCTATTCAAAAACTTCTAATTTTTTATATATGTATTGAATACTCATTTATTTCTTTTTACTTAAAAATTCTACAAATACAAATCTTTTCCTAATTATAAGTGCTAAGAAATGTTTTCATCAATCGTGCAGATCTGTTAAAATTAGATTTATTTTAATATAAGGGCATAGCAGGTTGAATATCTAAAGAGTTGTTAATTTTTGTTTTTATGTTTCTTATACGTTATGCTAGTTATTTAATATTATGATAAGGTCTTTTCTGATAAAAGGGATAACTGGTACGGATGGGCCACATTGGCACGAGCAAAGAACTTTCGTTATGCGACATTTACGTGATGTTGGTTTTGGAAAACGAACTATGGAATTGAAAATCATAGAAGAACTAAAAGAAATTATTCACATCATTGATAATGGTAATTCGACAGTAAAAATGGCTGACCTTTTCGCACCCAGTGTTCTAAATGTATTATGGGCCTTGACGGCAGGCGCCAATTTCAAACGAGACGACACAAAGTTAATGGAACTTTTACATTTGTTGCATAGACGGGCTCGAGCGTTCGACATGTCCGGAGGGACTTTAAGTCAGTTTCCTTGGCTCAGATTTATTGCACCCGAAAAATCTGGCTATAATTTACTACTAAGAATCAATAAAGAACTGTATAACTTTTTTATGGTAACCCCACTAAAATTGTGTATACACTATGATTATGTATTTGTAAATAATTTTTCTTTAGGAAACGATTTATGATCATCATAAAACTTATACTGATTCAAATAAAAATGATGATTTCATATATGCTTTCATTCAGGAAATGAAGGCACACGAAGGCGAAAACTCAAGATTTACAAGTAATTATAATTATAGCCTAGGAAGAATCGATGCTTAAGTGCCAATAACTACTCAGATGATTTTTTTTTTTTTGAAAGCCTTCAATATATGACAAATATTATTGAAATATAGTTTTACATGGGACTTTTTTCTTATGCTTATTTTAACGCCAAATTTTGAAAATTTTAAGAGTGTATCGCAACAACAAAAAAATGAGAATCATTGGTTTAAATATAAAAAATGTGTATAATTTACAAATATAAACCAAGTACCACTGGCGCTTGTAAAGGAATGTCCAACAGATCTTACCTCCATCCTCTAAGTGGACTTTAAAAACGTTCAAATAAGTACTTACATATAAACTATTACATATTTACTTTATAAACACTTTTAAGCACCGTTTACTACATGAAAGTGAAGAATATGAAAAAAAATGGTCAAATTCGAATGTAATTCAACATTATTCTGAGAACGTTTGGACAATTTTGTTTTTAATAGTTTCATAAGAAAAAACGCCATGACAAAATATATTTCTGTTATATTTACCACATATTGCAGAGATTCTAAAAACTTTTTTCAAAATAATTGGCGGTACTTATGTACCAATTCTTTCTAGGCTTTACTGATATCTATGCAAAGTTAAAAATATTGTATTCATTTTTAGACGACCAGTTAATGATGATATGTCTCGATCTATTCATCGCAGGATCTCAAACGACAAGTTCAACACTAGGCTTTATTTTTTTAATAATGATTTTACGACCTGATATACAAAAGAGAGCTCAAATTGAGTTAGATCAAATCGTACCATCAGAACGTAGTCCTGAACTAAGTGATCGCCCAAAGTAAAATTAAAAAATATATATATACGTATATATAACGAACATTTGAAAATGTTCCAGGTTGCCATATATTGAAGCTATTTTATTAGAAATTCGTCGTTTATTTGTCGTAACAGCAGTGGCAGGCCCTCGAAGAATTCTAAAAGATACTCATCTTGATGGCTACTTCTTAGCTAAAGTATTTACCTTTGGGTGCCGTTCAAATTGAGACAATAAGCGATATACGATACGAATAAACGAATACATGAAATCTGAAGGGAATCAGTGCAGTCAGATCGTGGGATTTCTTTAACTCTTTTTAGTAGTACAAACGTCGACAAATTGAGGAGAATAATGTCCCTTCCACATGACATGGAGAGGTAAAACTACACCCTTACAACACTTTGTAAGTGTGTGTTTCCTATCCGTGTCATATGGAAGGGACATTATTCTCCTCAATTTGTCGGCGTATGTGCTACTAAGAGGGGGTAAAAAAATCCCACGATCTGATTGCACTGAAGGCAACCAATAAAAAACACTTGCGCAAGTGTGAATCTTGTGTGCATATCCTATATCGCTTATCGCTTCAGTATGAACAAGGCCTTAATTCAAATTCAATCATAAAAATAAATTAATGTCTTTCATTTACTAGGAAACTACAGTATTAATTAGTATTTGGTCAGTTCATATGGACAAGGAATATTGGAAAGATCCTGAAGTTTTCCGTCCAGAACGTTATCTAACTCCTGATGGAAAATTTGTTCCTGATGAACGCGTTTTAACCTTCGGCTTAGGTAAAATTGAATTTAGTTTTAATTATATCACTCCTAAATAAAATTTAAAAAAACTATTCTAGGTCGACGACGTTGTCCTGGCGAAGCTCTAGCTCGTAGTTGTATATTTTTATTTTTTACTGGAATACTAAAACATTATAATATTATCCCAGATCCCGAATCACCATTGCCGGAAATGAAACCTTTGCCTGGTCTTATTTTAGATCCACCTCCTTTTAATGTTAAAATAGTAAGGCGATAGTTGAGGGAACAAATCAAAAGCATTTATAAACGATAAATATTTTCATTTTAACAAAACAAAAAAAAAATGACTACAATAGAAAAACTGTGTAAAAATTGAGACCAAAGAGAGAGATAGAAGGGAGGGAGAAATAGGTTTATTAAGGATAAGGAATAATATTTGGCCCATTGATAAAATTCTAATTATAAAGTAGTTGATAAAAAATGCACATACTTATAAATGACAGTAAAAGCGATCTGATTATATAATAAATACTTCAATTGTAAAATGTCTTTTTTTTTAAACCGAGTATAGATAACTCTCAATTTTTGTTTTTGGTGAAGGTCTTGTAAATGGTGAAAACCATCCCAAAGAGAACCGTCCAAATACCGATTGAATACTTTTCCATCGTGACTTCTTTGCCCAGCGTGCTTCTTCTTTTTTCAGCTGCTCAATTCCAGTTTCATCATTCCATATAGCTTGCAATTGGGTGCCCAGCATGACCACTGTGAAAATAGCGAAAAGCGATGCTTCGAATATCAGAAATAGTAACAATACAACTGTTTCTGGGGGTGAAAATGATGTGCATTCTTTCCATTCATGTTTGATGCACATTATAAACTGATTGACTGCCAAGAATAGGGCATGAATTGATATTGAAGCAATATAAAAGGTAAATAATACGAAATATTTTTGGTTGTTTTCTCCGACACAATTATTTACCCATGGGCAATGATGATCCATCTTTCGAATACACCTACACAAGAATTTAATATATATATATAGTAATAATACTGTATTTCGAGCTTGTTTCACCACTTATTATTAAAGTGTTAGTTACCATTAATTTTACTAAATATCTTCTAGATAGTAGCTAAATTTTTCTTTCACTATGCCGGTGAAAAACGCGGTTACATCGTCTACGAATTCATGAAAAGTATACAAATACTTAATACATTGCAGTTAATACAATTGTTTAGATAGGTTACGCTATTTTATTACGGATTAGCAATACCCTTTCACCCACGTATACAAATAATTTTGATGTATAATTGCTTGGTTGGTAATGGAAAAGGGTAATAATTGCAAAATGATTTTTTAAATGAGAGAAAAGTAGTATTAAGGTTATTTCTAACATAATACTAAAGCTATTTACATATTGAAATGAAAATTAACAGAAAAATTGAAATCGTTAAAAAATAATCCTGGATTTATGAGGGTAGAGAGTAATTCTGAACCCAGTTATAACTTAAAGAAAGTATTCTTTAGAAGTACAATAATTTTAAGATGGACCCTTATTGAAAAATGGAAATATTCAACGGAAAACAATTCACAGTGAAAAACAAATTTACAGAAATCAACGAACGGTATAGAAAAATGATATTGGGATATTGTTTATAGTTTCCCGGGCGTCAAAATTTGACAACAGATCCTTATAGATCTCGCCAAAATAAAACAAAAATTAAGAGTTCAATTTTCCAAGCTTTCGCTTAGTTTTCGAGAAAAATTGGATTTTAGTAGCACGTCTCCAAATTATTTCTTTTTCTTTTTTTTTTTTTTGCTTTATTTAAGGTCGCATCAACTACTATGGTCATTAGCGACCGTCGAATCCGAAAGCCCAGAAAAAATCTTGGGCTTTCATTGGGATTCGAACCCAGGACCACTGGCGTATAAGGCAACTATCTAGTCCACCACGCCACTAAGTGACCTAATTATTTCTTATGAGCGTTAAATTTTGTGAATGCGGCCATTTTTGTAACTACGAAGTTTTGACAGCTGCACGCGTCATAGTTACATGTTTTACTTTCGACGTCACTATCCTCTATAATGACCGTTTTCCAATTACCGCGTGATATCATAAATGCGGCATTATACTTTACCATCGGGTGTGCCAACTTTAGAGGATTCGAAATAGCGTTGCTTACGAATGTAATGCGAAAGTGGTAACAACAATTTAACATAAACATATTTATATATTTTCATTGAGTTGGCATTATTGAAGTGTATTGTTTGTTATTATCATCTAAATAGGCCGATTCCATTAAAAAGGAAATAATTTTTTATAGCTTTTCTTAAAACTTGATTTAAAAAAACCTAAGAATTAATTTATATGCACAGTTAGTAAGCTGTAATGTGATTACACAAAAGCGTTAAGGTTGCTAAACCGGCTAAACCTAAACATTTTTCTTAAAAACATAAAGTAAGACGAATGCATTCTACTGTAGCATTAAAAATTAATCGATTCCAATTAAACATCAAAATTGGGACACGAAACCGCATAATGCCTTTTAATTGGAAAACGGTGTTAAAAACATTAAAAACTCAATTCATGAATGTTCTTTCAGCCGTTTATTTATAACAAACACGGTCGTTGTGTGAGGTAAAAACGTCATCAATGGCGTCATTACTTTGGTAAATATACACATTAACCCTATGGTTTGAAACCTGATGAGCGCGCCCCCTAGGGGGACGCGAGACTGTTGCAAGGGGGCATGCAGCTGTTTCCAAAATATAATTTTCGAATACAAACGAATACATTTTTGTAAGAATTGTTTTTATTACATTTAAAATTATTATTTCTTATAATAAATAATTATTTTTTTATGTATATTTTTACATAATATTGTATATTATTTTGTAGCCCATTAAATAAATTATAATATATGTTGAGTATTTATGAAATAAGATTGTTAGAAAAATTAAGGGCCGCAACAATTTTTTTAAAGGGGGGCGCAGGTACAAAAAGGTTGGAAACCACTGCGTTAACCTTTTTTTTAGAGACGAATCAGAGAGACGGTCATGCCGGTCAAACGCTGCAAAGTTAGTGGATTGGGCAAAAAGGCAATGGCAATCAGCATAACCTTTATAAATGCGCTAGAGAACGTAAATGATTCTTATTTGTGGTTAATTTTAAATATTGAAAAAATTTTAATATCTAATACAATCATTGTTTCATTTATTACTATAATGCAATTAAAATTCAAAGTCCACCTGATATATATTTCTCCACATAACAAAAAAAAAGATAGATTTCACAGAAATTTAAGTTTGATCAACTTATGAACAAGTTGTTTATTGTAATAAAAAAAAACTTATACATCAGATATTGATTGTACTTTACAATCTTATTTAAATCATTATTCAATATAAAAGAACTCATATATAAGAGACTGACGCGAAGTAAGTCTACGCATCTCTGCTGTTGATTTTTTTCATCTACAAATCCAGTGGAATAGTGTAACCTTTACAAGTAACTAGAATTGCCATAATTAACGAAATCCAAGTCAGTTAAATGCAATGTTGTTTCAGATTAATTCTTATGACGGCTATCTAATAAACATTTTAATTAATGAATAAATAAATAGTAAAACACAAATAATTAACCAGAAAGATTATCTACCACTTTATCAACAACTGGTGAAACAAACTCTCAATATAATTCATGGTCATAATAAATACCGTTGGCAAACTGAGCAATGGTGGGCTCGTTCTGGTTTAATACTACCACATTTCTGGCATTTGAAAATCACTTGACCTTCTTTGAAACCCATTTGCTGTATCATATCTTTGGTGGCATTTCCTTTGGGTACAGCTCCCTGTTTACAATATACCATGTAATAAAAAAATTAAACTAGAAATTATTTATGTACTTTACCGGATCTGTGCACATTGTACGTAAATGTGATGCGAGAGCTAATATTGATAAAACGTTGAAAATGACCATATTTATTGCACTGTAGACAGGATAAGGACTCGGCAAGAGCATTACAAACATCACGACGAATTCCGCATAAGAAATTAAAAACCATGTAAGTACCACGCATATAATACCGCAAATATCACGAATACACCAAAATCGGCCTCCACAACATCGATTATGAAGATCGACTTCTTGTCGAAACGCTAAATATTCATATTCCATATTTAACGATTATTGAAAATAATATTACTAACGAAAATAAATTTTTTATTTGAAAGAAACATAACCGGATTGTTAATTTTTCATACACTCCCTTAATTCTACATAATACTCGTGTTTAAAATCAGCAACATCACCTTTAACGATTTAAACTCGCTTGATTTCTTTTAATCAGTATTAAATTGATTTATCTTATCGTTGAAGAATTAAAACATTTTGATAAAATTGGAGAAATTTCTTCTGTCAGTTTGTTCACCTGACAAACGTCAACAAATGCAAATAAAAAATGAAGTGCAAGAATATGCCCATAGAATTGGCTCGTATCATTTCGTACCAGTTCGACCAGTTCCTGCGAGTTCTTGCCCGTTCCTGCAATAAAATTTAATTTATAAAACTTGGTCGAACTGTCTGAAATCGTTCGGAGAAATTTAACAGACTTCAAATTGTCCAATCATAGAAATCGATAGAAAATATTGTACAACGTGTGAAAGCTAATGGACAAGTTGGAAGTTTTGGAATAATGAATTAAAATTATATTTAATTTATGAATTTATAATTACTTTTAAATAACATAATATCAATTAAGAAAAAATGACGGTGAGTAGTTATTTTTTAAAAAATTATTTAATTGCATAATCAATTAATTTATAAAAATATTTTTTTGCTTATGTTTCAGGCGGAAAAGAAGGGTAAACAGGCAACGAAAGGAGCCAAACAAATTGTTGAAGAAAATCAGTCAACTTTGACATTTTATAGAAATATGGCTTTGGGAGCTACGGTCTTGTTTTTTATAGGAATATCATTAATTTCCAGTTTCACATGGGGAACAACAGTAAGGGCTTAAAATGTTTTTGTTTATATGCATTTCATAAGTTCATTCATTATTTAAGCTAGTTTGCTATTATATGTATTTGAAGAACCGCGGCTGCTTCGATATGCCTTTTAGTAGAACGAAAGGAATCATTCTTATTCATAACTAATTTAAATATTTTTTTAAAAATTTTTTGTCGCGAGTCACCATACTAACACTGATAATTCAACTGATAACTTGAGCAAACTAAGAAAATATAAAAGTCTCCAACTCTTAAAGCATTTTATTGGTTTCATTTTGATTTTCCTTAACATTTTTTCATAACTTTAAAAATATGATTAACAAAATTACCAAGCAAATTAGCGAAACGATTCAAAATTTGTTTAAGCTCGTGGTGGAAATGTAATTCAAATATGAATTTCAAAGTTTTCTAGGCTTTAGAAAAGTAGTGGCTGAAAAGTATACATTTTAATAGCTTTGAAAATTTCAGAAAAAATCTGGCGATTTTTTTTGGAGTGAAATTCCTTTCCTGCCCGTAGACTCTTTAAAGTAAAACCGTGTAGACTATAACGTCAAGGAAAGGTGACTAGGCAGTTTTCCTTCTTTTTCTATTTAATTCTATTTTCTCTCTCTATTTCTACCTTCTTAAACTCACTGCTTGCCAATAGTGACTGGTGAAATGAAGTGTGCTGAAAAGAAAAATAAAAGAAGAAAAAACTGATTCTACTGCTAACTAGATGATGCATCTGTTGACTTGAATAAATTATAAACGTTGTAAAAATCTATATTCTTTAAATTAAATTTTGTAATTGAAATCCAAATACGAAAAATAGAAAACATAAATTTCTATTTTTATAAACAAGAAATTATAAGAAAAATTGTCAATATGTAGTTTTTTTTTTGAAACTAGAAAGCGTTTGAGAGTTGAAAATATAACGTAACGAACTTCGTTCCTGACTGACCATAGCAGTTTTTTAAAATGTAATTTAAAGTCGGAAAATGCTGCAATATTTATAATGTTCCGAATAATTTTTGATATTTAAGATTTGTAGGAAAATTCTAATTAAATCTGAAACTCTTTCAATTAGTCTACATTTTTAAGCTTTTTCTGACTTTAAACTACATGAAAAACTTCCTCAACTTTGTTCATTCTTTTTAAAAGTTAGAAGACCTTACAAAATTTGACTTAAACTTTTATTCAGTACCCTAGAAATAAGATTGTTACTCTTTTTCATTGTCCTTACCACAAACTTATAATCTTTATAAAATAAGTAATAAATAGCCAGCGGGATTCGACAAAAACTTGATTTCAAATCCTAGCCGATTTAATCTCTCACGACAAAATCGCGATGACAAGTATAAAAAAAATTATTTTAATTACAAATATTATAAAATATGGTTAGCAAATAGTCATTAAAAATACAAGTTGCTTATGGTCCGTTTATTTTGAAAGTGTTGTAAGTCCATTTAAAAAAATGAGATATCACGTTAGGTATGCTTAATTTAATGTAATTTTTTTTATATAATATAACTAGTAAGTGTTTAATTTCTTCAAAAATTCCCTTTTTTGTACAATTTAACATTGGTTGATAAAAGAAATTTCGTGTTTATTGATTATGAAAGTGGTGTAAGTCCAATTTTTTTTCCAATTTGATCACACATTTTTACTCTCGGGGCATTCATATCTTCCGAGCGATGCAGATTTTGGTAGCATAGAAATGAAATTGTGAAAATATAATTTTCTGTTTACACCACAGGATTATTTTGACGTAATAACTACAATACGATCCAAAACATCCCTATTTTCGCTTAATTGTGCGCACTTTTAAATGGGCACCCTTATATCATCATGCACAAAAAAAGAGCTTTGATTTGTTATTTATAAGCTACATTATGAGTGTAGCAATCATGCAACGGGATCTTAGGCTAAGAGTTAAGTTGATGTATGATTGTGTAGTAGGTACATATGCGTTATTTTGCATTATTATGTGCTTTGAAACTTTCACAAAAATACATTTTCCAATATTTAAAGTCACATTTAACGTTTAATTACATATATAACATTCGACATACAGATACCGTTAAGGAGTGCATACTGAACGTTACAACTTTTTGAATCGAATTTTCTCAAAAACCGAGTCTTACGATAAAAAAGTAACAATTTTTTTTTGTAGATTTTTTCCTAAACTACAAATTTGATAACTAGTATTTTTTCGATAAAAGTTACCGTTAGCGAGATTTTTGCGAAAACCCCTTTATCTTGACCTTTGACCTCGCGTAACATCGTTAACGACGCATGTATCGACGGGGACTTTTGATATGTTGTTTAGAACCACAAAAGGAAGCTGCATGCAAAAATTCAGCTTTCCCTTAATTTTTGCAATGTCTTTATACCCCGCACTATACTTATTATTAAAAATATAATTTAATCGATAAGAATATAATTCCTTTAACATGTTTTAGGTCCTATTTATATTTTCATTGGCTGTACATATACCTAGTTACCAATTTATGAAATATATGGCTCGTGCAAATTACTCGGAAACTGGTCAACTCCTAGGAAGTGGAGTTGATTTAAATATGGAAGGTGGAGTTGCTGAGTTGAGAAACCATCGATTTTCTTTTTGCAATTTATATTAACTAAAAATTGATTTATTTTAGGCATGTTAAAGATTTATTCATTTTAACCTCTGGATGTCAACTGTTGTCGATAATATCAAACTATTTTTGGTTATTATGGCTATTGGCACCAATTCGTGCATTTTGGATTGTTTGGGTGAATATCTTATCGCCATGGTTCTTCCAACAAGCTCCGACTAATCCTGAAGTTGACGAAAAGAAACAAAAAAAATTAGAAAGAAAAATGCGGAAGCAACGCTAATAATATTTGGTGTTGTATTTAATTTATTGTACACTAGCAGTCATCTTGGTGTTAAGTTTTTATATAATAAATATTTTTAACAGATTTTTTTTATTCATTTTTCTAATTTGTAAAAATTTTGCCTGCAAGCATTTCTGGCCAAACTATCTTGGTAGAATTAGTCAAAATCTCTTGAAAATGGCGCTGTCGGTTACGAATAGGGTGATAGACAGTACGCTGCAAAACGGCATTATTATATTGCATATACGGCGATATTACTCATGCACAGCTAAATCTTAACAGCGTCAACTGGCGGTCTTTTAACCCTCATTCACAATCACATTCATTTCTTTAACACAGAGAGGTTCCTCCTTTTATATGCCCCATGAGACAAACTATATGAGTTACAATAATTTCTTACGTAACGAATTACCTTAGTTCTACCTTGTAATAGAAAATATCAATGTGAAAAAGATTCCTTGTATAAAAGGCAATGTAATAGAAAAATACCAAATATCTACTAGGATATTTTTTTCTTGATAAAATTATATAGAAGATCATCTTAAAACGTTGCCAAAATGTTCTTCATTATTCAAATAATACACTTTTCTATTTTCAAAAAGTTTTCATTAACCTTTTTTCCTTTTTGATAACCTTAAATCTATCAAAGAACTAATCAATATATATCAATGCGAAGTAATCAATGGCTACGTCTGTAAGATCTGGTTATGTAGATTACAGACATTTTCTGTGTTTAGGCCGCCGTAATATAACTATATGTTAAAGCGACTTTTAGAGAATACAAATATCTGCTGCGAGACGTCACAGTACTTTCTTTTACTTTCATTTATGACACTCGCTGTTGGTTAAAAGAAATATGAGCACTTTATAGCTATACAATATATATATAAACATAACTATATGCATACAGCCTATATATTAGGTTGTTCCATAAGTCTTTGCGTTTTTTTTTCTTGCATTTGCTTAAATGCATAACTATTTGTGAACTAAAGATTTTCATAGTGTTTCTTCGGTGTTCGTTAACAGCAGTCGTGTCGGTCGTAAAGTTTCGTAACGGTATATTTTTTTGTCGTCATATAATATTTTCGACCCTAAAACAACAATGGCAATGGTGATGAAAGAAGTGCAGTTACGGTGTATTATCCTTTATGAGTTTCAATTTGGACATAATGCGACAATAGCAGTTAAAAACATTTGTAGTGCAATGGACAGAGATGCAATTAAACTAAAAAAGTGTCAAATGTGGTTTGCAAAAGATTTCGTTCTGGAAATTTTGATATTGAAGATTTACCAAGGTCCGGTAAACCTAAAGTGATTGAAAGTGACGATGTTAAGGTGGCTGTGGAAGCAGATACGAAATTAACAGTACGGGAGCTAGCACAAAAACTCAATATTTCTCCTACAGCAGTTTTCAGGCATTTAAAAGAATTGGGAAAGGTGTCAACTTGCGGAATATGGATACCTCATAAGTTGTCTGAGGTAAACATCCCATAGCGCATTTCAATATGCCAATCATTAATGACTCGTGAACAGAATGAATCATTTTTGAGTTGCATTGTCACTGGAAATGAAAAATGGAATCTTTACGTTAACACAAAACGTAAGAGGCAGTGGTGGGGCGTCAATCAACCCCCAACTCCTACCCCAAATACAGGATTACACCCGAAGAAGATAATGTTATGCATTTGGTGGGATATGAAGGGTGTAATTCATTATGAACTATTGGAAAATGGACAGACAATTACGACTGTCATTTATTGTGCTCAATTAGATCGTTTAAAAGATGCCTTGATTTTAAAAAGACCAGGCCTTGTTAATTATTCTACTTGAACATAAAAAAAAAGCAAAGACTTATGGAACAACCTTATACATATGTATACTTATACGAATTCCCAACCTTCATCCCAGAACCGTCCTTATTCGAATTTTGCTAGGAAAAAGTTTCAAATAAAATTTGTAGCCATTAATGAGTCTAAGAACTATAGTAAGTTTAAAGACAATCGTTGGAGCCGTTTTCGAAAAATATTGAAAAAGCTCAAAAACTCCACGAATAAAGTAGAGCTTTCGGTTAAACGATTTCAACTAAAAGCTTCGCGGCACAACTAGGTATAATATGGAGGCCAAATTTCAAATTTGGTGAAATTCGGATAAAGCTTTCAATACGATATGTCTGTCACACACAGACATGTTTCTAAAAACGGTTTTTTGGATTCAGGGGACCTCAAAACATGTATTTCCGTTGAAAGCTCGATTTCGAAAAATCGACCCGATACAATACTTCCTTTACTATATAGTAGTAAAAGAAAGTAAAAAGAAAACAATCGAATGTACTTATTCATCCTAATATCAATTAGTGTATATGTCTAGTTCAATAACTTTTAAGAGGAAAGTAGGGTATACTAGGCGCCAAGAATTGACGACGGTTTTTGACGTTTTTGATAAAACAAGCCAAAAGAAAACGAAAATGAAGGGTGGTAACTTTTACTTTTCAAACATAAAATGTTTTGTCAATTAGTATTCTATGTGTTGTATTCGTTATGTACTGAAAAGATTTATGGTCCAATTTACTTAATGCACTTGTTAAATGAGACTTATTAAATTACGATGCTGTGCTACATTTATTGAGTATTATATAAATATTTCTATAGATTTTTTGAATTTTCTACAGTTAATTAAAAGTATCTACTTAAATACTTATTAATAAATATCCCGATTTGTAAGAAAAAATAAAAAATATCTTTATTTAAAATAATATATTGCATACGATCACATTATTACTATTACACTACTATATATACAGGTATTTTAATATTAATTAAAACAAGACGAAACTTTTTAACACATGAACAGTGTTATGATATAAGTATGAACATAATACTTTTTCATAGGAGTTGATTTAAAGTTTCAGTAGGTGATGTTCGCCAGAGACACATATTGCAATTTTTCCTTTATTTACATCAATTGACGCCTATTAGTTATAATAGTGATTAAATAGCATCACAGTATACTTATTCATAAGTATATCTGCAAGTTGTTTGAATAATATTATAATGAATGATATTATTCTCTTATTATTCAATCAGCTTACAAATATTTATTTTAAAATTTCATTATCTTCGCAATGAGACTCACCCATCTTTTATGTAAACTTCATACAATCACCTTTTAAACATACTAACTTCTGACTTTAAAATCAATTGAATTTGTAGAAACTGGACTAATTAAATTGACTTAATGTCTTATATTTTAGTTGCCAATGAAATATTTTCTTACATTAGTACAACATTTGAATATTATTGATGCTGTCATAGATATTGATAATGTCATTCGTTATTTAGTCGAGAAAAAATATACAAACTCTAGTACCACTAATATAAGTTCTGATAAGTTTTGAAACTATTAGAGGCTGAACTCGACCTTTACCTTTTTTTTTTAAATTTAGGCTATTTAGGCTATCGTTTAATAACGCGTTTAAAACGATTACGCCTATTATCATTGTTTTGTTTGTCCATTCCAATAATTTTGTAGCGTTTGAGCTGCGTTTATTACTCTAACTAAGGGCTTACGTGGACGTCAAGAAAAGTAATAACGAATGAAGTAATGTTTTACTCAACATAACGACTATTGTCATAAATAAATGACTGAAAGAATGTTACCACTTAGTGGAACGTAGCTTTAAGGTCTGTAAAATCGAATCAACCACTCTGGTTATTAGCGCCCAGTGAATCTGAAAACTCAAGAAAAATTTTAGGATTCACACTATAAAAGAACCACTGGTGTATAGAGCGACAATCTAATTATCACGCTATTATGACCTCTGAACACTTTAAATGCATAAATTAAGAAATGGCAATGAAAATATGAACGATATCAATGAAAATTATTTGGTTTAAAATCGTATGTTAATTTGCCCATTTGAGCGTGGAACAATGTGTCGTTTATAATTTTCTCTGCTATCAACATTTGTTCTTTTGTGAGCTCGCGTAATTTAATGGCAATATTTTTTGCATAAATGTCAAATCGGTCCTCCACAACACGGGGTCTTTTAAAATATTCCTGTGCCATAGAAAGTACTTCGTGTGTTAACGATTGCGTTTCTTTCGTTCTTCCTTGTGTCTCTTGAAGACGTTCTGCCTCTTCCGAACACCACTCAAATTTAACCGTAGGAACGCTCGATCCAGAGGTTGCATCTTGCTTTTGATCTTCGTCGTTGGAACTATTATCTTCAAATCTTGTCTCGTCAATTTCCTGTAACAAGCCAACAGTTTAGTTTTGTAGTAGGTATTAAGTAAGCACAAAAAGTCTAACTACACTACAAACTGTGTTTTATTTCTAAGCACTTAAAGTGAATAATCGTTGTAGTCAATTTTTAAACGATCTATGGTGTTTTTTGTGAGGCAAAACGTTTTTTTTTCTGACAAAACATGTGTGCACACAAAGTGTGAAACCCAGCGTGTTTTACAGTGTCTTACAATAAAACGCTACAAGTTTTAATGAGAAAAACAACACCGTAAAGTGCTTAAAAGTTTATTACAGCATTTAATTACTCTAACAATAAGTGCTTAAAAATACAACACTTGAGTTTGTAGAGTAGCCATTCTATAACAGTTATAATTGTTACATAGTTGGAGGTTTTGTGAATACTGGGTAGGTATTTCACTTATACTAAATAAGTGCTTTTGATACATAATCTGCACTTCTTGTAAGAAATGGCAAGAATAAACACTTTGTCAAAGTTATACTTGGTGACTTGCAGAACATGTCACGGTTGATGCGGCTTTCGAAATTTTTAAGGGGACTTTCAACTACTTCCCCATTTAACGCTTACACCCTACCGCTGGGGTTTTAAGCAGGGGTGGGCTGGAGCGGTCTCGGCTCGCGCAAGCCGGTTGT
This sequence comes from Sisyra nigra, assembly GCA_958496155.1. Lineage (NCBI taxonomy): Eukaryota > Metazoa > Arthropoda > Insecta > Neuroptera > Sisyridae > Sisyra > Sisyra nigra. Next base: position 29,113,846 of record OY292314.1, read on the forward strand.
TAAATTACCCCTAAAACCAAAAAATAAGTCATTTTATTACTGAAATGACCACTGTGGTACTGGGTTCGATCCCCGATAAATCCTAGACCTAAGATCCTATACCTAAGATATAATTGACCAACAGAAGTTCTCTGTGTTTAGACAGTCGTGATATGACCTGAAATGTTAAAGCGACTTTAAACACCAAAAAAAAAGTGAAATGAATACAATGTAAGGGAAAGGTGTACAAGATGATCCCATTGAGTAAGATGATCCTTTTTGATTGCGCCCAAACAGCTAACGCTATCTTGTTGAAGTTTTGACAAAACATAGCCTCGAATACCTCCCCACCACTGTTCATTTGCCAAGACAGTATAACCAGCGTGTTGGATTTTACAGAAAAAAAATATAAATTGTGCTCACTTAATATAAGGAAAGATTGAAATCAATTTTACAATACTTTTACTAAATACTAGTATCTAAGCGCAATGTCTCTTGTGTTTCTGACATTCTAATACGGCTAATTTTGATTTTTGGGTTACTTGGATATAATGGCGTGGCTATGGGTTATGTTAATTAATTTTGAATAAAAAAGTTGCAACTGGGGCAAGTTGATCCCGGGATCATCTTGTACCCTGACTTTCATACAAACTGCTTATAGCTTATTTTTATGTACTTACTTATATTAATTTTAAGAAAACATCATATTTATCGTCTGAATCATCTGAGGAAAATGTCACAGAATGCCTTTATTGCACGGAAAAGTTTTCCGGCGATATAAAGCGTGAAGGGTGGGTCAAGTGTTGTGCTTGTGGAAAATGGCGGCATGAAGCTTGTGCCGGAATTGATTGCGATGATAAAAAACCATTTATTTGTGAAATGTGTAGCACAACACCAGCCAAAAAATAATAAATGTTGCACAATGAAGCCACTTCTCAGAAGACTGGATTAGTTTATTTAGTTATTTAAGTTTATTTTGTTGAGTTATGTAAGCCTGAGTACCTTTATGTTATGTTGAATTACAAAAATTTTCTTAATTTATGTTATATATTAGGTCTAGGATCTTAAGTCTAGGATGGATTCAATGGGGATCGAACCCAGTACCACTTGACGTATGAAGCGGAGAAAGCAATTGCTTTAGCCACTGCGCCAATAGGTGGTACTAAAGACGATTTATAGTTTTGATTTCGCTTTTACTTACCTTATTCCTGAAAAAATAAAAGGTTTCTCAAAATTGGAATCACCATAGGGATCATCTTAGCCACCGCGGTGTATAAGATGATAACTTTGTAGAGTTTTAAAATATGTATAAGTATATTATTATGTAAACTTAATTAATTAGAAATTTTGAGTACGTTAAAAGTAAGATAAACAGATATAGCATTAGTAAATGCTATAATGCTTGTTTCACAGGGAAATATGTAAATTTTATTTCAATTCTTGCTTAGAGAGATCATCTTGTACACCTTTCCCTTACTTATTTCCCGTTTTTTTTCGAAATAATAGCGAGCCGGTTGTTTAAAATTTGGCAACCCATCCCTGGTTGAAGTATGCTTTTCAAATAGAATTTATTTACCATTTCTTTTCCGAAGAAAGTAACCATTTTTTTCCGCTAATCGACATTTTAGGCTTCATGAACTAGACTTCTATGAAGTATAGGTCTATTAATTAATAACTAAATTACAGAACAATGTATCGAATGTATCATAACATACCTCATTACAACTAGTGGAATTGTCTTCTTGTTTTATAGTTATTGTGTTGGCCAGATTATCGTTGAAAGAAGGTTTATACCGTGGACATTCTTCTTTATCTTTCAAAAACCTACCAAACAGAAAAAAACATATAATGTAACGAAAATTATTGCTACGTTAATTTACTATAAAGCATTAATACACGAAAAAAAATTAATATATGATTATGAACAGAGTATCGAATTGCATAGGTCGAGAGTATAAATTTGGATTGCTTACTAGTGGCAAATGTATAAATACGCCATTGATTAAACGGCCAAAATGGCTTTGAACATTTATGTTCCTTGTAATGAGGGTAGAGGTAAGTAGCACAATTTCATATGTCTGTTTGACTCAAAAAGTATCCACAGCATAGGAGCCATAGGAGCAAATAGAGGCCAGAATGGCGCTGGTGAAACAGAGGGTGTTTTCTGAACTAAATATTAAAATAATTTTAAGTGCCCGCGTACACTAGAGTAGTTAATCTTAACATAGTATAAAACAAAGTCGCTTCCGCTGTCTGTTCCCTTAGATCTTTTAAACTACAAGACGGATTTTAACGCAATTTTCAACAACTGATAGAGTGATTCAAGAAGAAGGTTTGTAGGTATAAAAATGAATATTATAGTAAAGAAAAGTCAGGAAACTCAAAGATTTGTAAGGTGGTGTCATAACAAACATATTTTGTGCATTTACATTGCAAACGAAATTGCGTATCTTAAAAAGATTTATAAAAAAAATCTTCTACGGTGTATGTCTATCTTCTAAGGATAACCCAAAGGCACCATTTTTATCTTTTACATATTACAAACAAATTATTGGTTATTTAATTTATTTAAATAAATATGAATTTCAATTTAACACCCGATAAAATTAATAACAAAATAGTTTTTAAAAATATTTAAATTTCTTTATTGTTCATTGTCGAAGATATTAATTAGAAATGAACGTATTAAAATAATATATTAAATTTTTAAATAATTAACAATTAACTTCCTTAACGGGAAGAACTTTAATGAAGTTTTGTTGAAGATACCTCAGGTCTTAACATATTGAATACCATTTACCTATCTGAAAAAAGGTACGGCTCCCTTAGGATAGCTCCTAATCTTTTCTACTTAAATAGCTGAACAGTTATAAATGACATTTGGTATGAAAGATTTTCAAATTTTCTTAAAGGACCTTATAATACCTTAAAATCTTATAGAACCTGTGAAATTGCTAACATATCTTCTTAGAGAAGTAGTTTTAAGGATTTTGATGAATTTGCTTTGGATCTAAAGTCTGGAAGTATCTATCATCTTTTTCTGTCAAAAAAATTAATATTTATACTCATTTTGCTATAAAGGTAGAGAATCTATTAATCAATCAATTAAATTTAGATACTCTCAGCAAAGCGAGCGGGTATCAGCTCGTAATATATATTCTATTGTCATTGAAAGTTAAATAGCTAGTATAGTTATATAGTTATTTGGGTAGTTATTTTCATGATACCGAGATTTGCTTTTTACCTCTACCTTCCTTGAAACAGAGTTGTAATTGGAAATTTAAGTATTCTTAAAGGGCTTGTGTATTCTTAACTGCAATGAGAGATAATATAAATAACTCAAACAAAAAAAAAAAAAAACTTAACCATGCTTTAGTTATTTCCTCCTTTGCACTGCGGCTATCATTATTCTCCACTACAGTATTATTTAGAATTTCATTCAAAGATAATGCGGTTTGATTAATTTCGTCAATCGTTTTTGAATTACACTCAAAAACAGTTTCAGGTATTTTTTTCTCAATCACTTGTTCCATATCTGTATTCGTTGAATCATTACACAATGTTTTAAAATTAATGTTATAACGTTTTATGAACGCTTCAAGCCAACCATTGCTGGCCTGAAAATTTTCAATACCAAGGTTTTGGGCAATTTCTTTTCCTTTTTTTTGAAGCATTGACCTCGTCAGTGCAACATCGTGAGCTTGACACCACTTGAAAAATTCCAAAACGAGGATATTAACATGATAATTTCCGGTCTTTTTTATTTTACGTTTTCTGCCACTATTGCAGTTATTGCTCCACAATTTTAAAATTTCACCTCGATTTTTGGAAATATTTACGACGGTTGATTTTGCAATGCCATATTGATCCGCAATCTTTCGTGTTATAGTTTTCTTTTCTAACAAATCTAAGATTTCCTTCTTTTTATCGATTCCGAGTTCATTACGTTTCTTCTTGATTGGTTCATTTTTTTCCAAATTCAACTGTTTCGTTTTGAAAGATTCCACAAGAACAGTTTGATCCATTGATGATTTGCACAGTTTTAAAATAATATCACCAATTATTAATGCAAATATTGAAAACAACAAACTAAGCACAAAATAGATATTGCCAAATACTAGTGATTTTGGTGTTTAATTTATTTTATTCTTTCGATTTATAACTAAACAATTGCGTTTGTTACAAATTTAAGTTTCTGGCTAAAAGTTTAAGTTTCAACTAAACACAATATTCATTAAATTCAAAATGAACATTTCTAAAGCTACCTATATGTAAATATGTGCACACGGACAACTTAAAAGGTAGGACTTGAATGTAAGTGGTTTAAATAAGCAGATGGTCAATACAGTCAATATATGGGTGTGTTCAATCTAGAAAAGATACGACCATTGTGTACGACGCATTCTATGAGAATGTAAAGGTCAACATAACCAGGTGGCCAACATATAAAATATTATATTATGGTGATATAGTCAATATAACTAATATCGACTAATATCGCTACATAAAATCATATAAACTGCATAAAACATTACCACCACTTTTACCATATATTTGATTCCAAAAAAATAAATAAAACATCTCTATACACTTTAAAATAATAACGGTCGCTTAAGCCTTAATTTGTAGTAGGTGCAATCCGTACAATCTACCAATCACTACAATTAGAATATTATATTTTTAACATGTTCTTCTAATTTGAAATACGAAGAACTACCTATATATAAAGTAAAAACGTTATAGATATTAAATGAACTCATCTTAAAAAAGCATAATGTAGATTCCTATAAAACATTCCTCGTCTGATGGGATTGTATCACCTAATTAAGTTTTTTTTTTTTATATAGAACTGTCAATCTATTAATTTGTTTAATACCGCTATCCTTATTAGGGCTAGCCTCAACCTTTTGTAATACTACTATTAAACGAGAAAAGGTTACGATTTATAGACTTTAATGAATTCATTGAGATTTGCACGATTCCTATCGTTCGTAAGGCTCCTGTTAATCATAATCTATCATAATAAAGCTATGCAATAGCGCTTTTAGCTATTGAATTGATAGTCTTAATGGTCTTAACTGTCCAATAGCAATTAATTGCAATATTGACCAAAATATAATTATTTACTCGATCAGCTGTTTACCTCATGCACAAACCGATTTTGTCGTAAGAGAAAACTGGTAGTTATGCATCCCACTGTACAGTGCTGCACAATCATAGTTTCGTTCGAGCTTTCTCTAGTCGTTTAAATCCTAGGATTTAAATTTTACTTGAATTGAAATTTAACTTAATTTAGGTAGATATTTGCAATTCTAAAGATATTTTAGACTTTGGAAAAAATAAATCTTCAGAGTTTAGACAATTCTTTTTATTCGATATTTATTTAAGTAAGACCGTACAGCACTGACCTCCGTATAATATAGCATAGTAAACTATTCGAATTTGAGGCATTTTGATGGTCGCAGAATAAGATTAAATATTGTACCGTGGTACACTAATCGGGTGATCCAAACCGAATAAAGTACCAGTGGTACACTAATCGGGATTCGGAGTTGCAATTAAATTAAAAATTAAATAAATCGGAGTTGCGAATAGTATATCAGGTATACACTTATCAAATAAAAAAAAAGCTCAAATAGTTTTCCATTTTATATTTTTTGTATAGGTAGGTACCTAAATACCTAAAAACCACTTAGGTAAGTGGTTTTTATTTCATGATACATACCTACGTATTAAATTATTAATAAATTAATCCAATTCAGTTGGAGGTATGGAGGTAACCTACTAATAGTATAAAATAGCAAATTATAAATTCGGGTTCGTTTATTGGTTTTTAGAAAGAAGGTCGAAAATAAATGCACCGAAACTTATCTATTGCAAAAAAAAAGTTGAAGAAAAAAAATATTTTTGTTAAACTAAATTTTTTCACAGCTTTTGTAAGTTGCAGAAAAAGATTAAATAATGTATCACTGGTACATTAAGCCTGGCACATTATACGGAGCTGTACGGTATGCACTGATGTCAGTGGCGGATTTAGAGGTATGATAGGCCCTATCAGACGTGCATTTGCCTTTTTCCATGATTTAAAAAAATAATAATTTAATTATGAACTTTTCATTACGTTATATAATTTTAAATAAACTTTTTTTTTTGTTGGTTTACATTTATGCAGTGTATACTCTATAAAGCGAAACTATAGGCCACTTAGTGGCGTTGTTAACTACATTTTCGCCTATACGCTAGTGGTCCTGGGGTTGAATCCCAATGAGAACACACGATTTTTTTCATGGGTCTTTGGATTTGCCGGTCGCTAATAATCCTAGTAGTTGATCTGACCTTAAATAAACAAAAAGAAGAAGCAAAACTGGGTAATTTATTACGTTACAAACTGAGTTTTAGTTAAACGGAGAGTAAAATTAAAGTAAAAGTAAAAATTATTTTACAAATAAGTGATTGAAACCAGTGATGAGGAACAGTAGCAAACACATGCTAAGCGATCGTTCATTAAATACGTTCGCGGGGGAGAGAGGGGGGTGTATCGCTTAGTGGGACAAGATGTGACAAGGGAGGACGAAGTGTCTTATGGCGCGTTTAGACGGATAAACTAAACTCGCCCGACTATTTTCAATCTTGTAGACTGTAGCAGGGTAAGCGACGCGAGAAGTGAAGTACAAGCGAGTTGAAAGGGAAGCAAATTGAGCAGAATTGAAAGAAAACTGATCAACAAAACTCGTTCAACAAAAGTTTGATTCAGTCAATCATTTGTTGAACGAGTTTAGTTGATCATTTTTCTTTCAATTTGCTTCCCTTTCAACTCGCTTGTACTTCACTTTTCGCGTCGCTTACCCTGCTACAGTCTACAAGATTGAAAATAGTCGGGCGAGTTTAGTTGATCCGTCTGAACGCGCCCTTAGAGAACGTGACGTTCACAGTTCATTCGTCAAAGAATTCTTCCTTAATTGTTTTCTCGATATATTAATTTTATTTTTCGGTCGCGATATAGAAAGCCGTTTATATTGAATTTGTAAATAATATTTACACAGAATATCAATATTTGTTCTGTTTTTAATCAAAATGAACTATTTATAAGGGTGAGAGGTTGTCTAGGTTTTGTGATGTAATATTTGCAGGTGGGTCGCAAAAAATGTGACGCCGCGTGACGAAGGGGAGTTGGTGTGAGGGGGAAGGAATGGCGAAATTTAGCGTGACATAGTTTATGAATGACCCCTAGGCATAAAAAACTAACAAATGAACACATATTTAAGAATCCCATTGTGTTTACGAAATATTTACGGCTTCAAATTAGTATTGTATTTGAAACTCAGTGATATTAAACTCTTAAAAATGACGTATTGTTTCGCTATTGAAAATGGTTACTGTGCTATATGAAGCGTTTGAAGAAAAAGTTATGAATGTAAACAATACAAGGCTTAACATTTTTTACGTTTTAAAAAATTTTGGTAACTAGACGTTCGTTATATAGAGTTTATAAACTCTTAAAAAATTACAAATTTAAGTTTAAACTTTAAATTTGATTGAAAAATATTTACTAGAGCAAAACGAATTCAAAGCTATTTTTAATTTTAATTTGTTTAAAAATGTTTCCCACATTAACTCTTGTGCTCTTGTCTGACATAGCCAATGTTCTTAGCATTCCTAAAATAACAAATTTGCAACGAAAAAAAGAAAATATTCACAAATTTTATTCAGCACACCTGTAAAACATCAATTAGAAGAAAAACAAAAACTACAAACTGAAAAATAAAATAAAAAAGGACAAATTCAATTACAACGAAAAAGTGGAAAATGTTTTCTTAACTATCCTTTTTAAATTCGAAGCCACCATTAATTAGGGATAAAGCGGTATCAGAAATTTGACAAGGGTGTTCGAGGAAAGTGAAGACGAGGACTATTACTCTATATTCTTTACGGAAAAATTAGAATCACATCCTAAAGAAGATTGGATCATGTATAACATATTATGTAACAAGTGGCCTCGCGAGCAGTAGTACACGAGCGGTTAATTTACGTCTAATGATTACGTCTGTGGTTTTTGTGAAACATAGTCAACAATCATTAAAATTTGCATTATATTTGTATCATTACCCAATTTAGTTTCTATATCCTCCGTAGATTGATTTTAATTACCACACTATCGGGTAAATGAGAATGGCAATGTTTTTTAATTTTCTTTATTTTTCTAATTATTATGTTAATTTCAAAAAAGTTTTTATTTTTTAAAGTTTATTTTTAAAGTACACTCGCGAGCAACCAAGTTGACTCAACCCCTAACTCCACATATTACATTGTTTTTTGTGAAAGTATACAAGATATTCATAAAAATAATATGTCATTTTAAAGACTGAAATTTCAGCTTTAATGAGGTATCATTATTACCAATATCCATTAAGTATTTCTTTAATTAATCGTATTTTAACACAAATGTAGGAAAAATAGGAATTTGATAAAAGTTATTGTAGTCAAGAATTATATAAATTAAACAAAAACTGTTAACAAAATTATAAGTTTTAGTAATTCAATAGTTGGTATTACCTTCCCTAGCCCTAATTACAGCTTGCATTCGGCTCTTCTTCGCCTTTATTAATTTTTTGACAAAGTCTTGAGGAATATCGTCACACTACTCTAATATAGCTGACTTTAATTCTTCTACGCTCAAAGGAACTGGATTTCTGACCCGTACTTTTCATTGGAGCTCGTCTCATAAATGCTTGATGAGATTCATGTCTGGACGGAGTACAATCCAGTCCATTGTTCGTATTTCGACTTCATGAAGAAAGTATCGAGTAAAGCGCGCCGTGTGACAAAGAGCATTTTTGTCCATTAACATGAAGCCTTCGCCAACAAACCTTGCGTAGGGAACAACATGGTTCAGGAGAACATCGGCGATGTACCAATCAGCTGCTAGGCTACTTCCTCGGCCTCCCACAGGCACGAAAACGAGCTCGGTTTTTTCCTTAAAAGAGATACAAGCCCACACCATGCAGGAGCTGCCACCCTATGCAACCTTTCCAGCAAAACAGCACTGGGCAAATCGTTCGCCTGGACGCCTGTAGACCAATCCTCTCCTGTCATCATATTCCACACTCATCAGTGAACAGAACTGATCATTATTACGCCACGTCCCAATTGAGATGCTCTCGAGCAACTTGGAGACGCGCTTGCCGGTAACCTGCAGTCAATTTAGGACCTGTCGCAAGTCTTTTTGGAGTCAGGTTGGCTTCCTTCAAGCGTCTTTGTACTGTCCACTCATTGACAGCTACTCCTCGAACATGTTTCAGTTCTTCCTGTCCGTAAACATACGTTAGGTGCCGATTGTGCAGCGAGATTGAGACAATAAAACGATCGTCTCTCTCAGATATATACCGGTGGCGGCTGGTTTCTGATCTCCAATTGAAGGCACTACTCTCTTGAAATCCTATGTATACTTAAGATACAGCAGACTAGCTCAAGTAAAACTGAGTCTTTATTTCAACAAGGCAACCACTTGAGGCGGCTTCTTCAGGTGTGGTGTCCATGGTATTGTGAAAATAATTAATGCAATTTATGTTGATGGGTACTAGTCAACTTTTGATAAGTAACCAATAAGTGTAAACCGGTTGCGAGGGCTTTTATAGGGGTGTAGGTAGCCCAAGTCTCGAGTAGCGTAATGAGCAAAATTGTCTTATACGCCTTATAAAGGCGTTAATGGATCAGTTAGGACTTAATTTTTTTAAAGATGTTGATGTTTATTGAAAGCTTAAGTTTCAAGCTTTCTAAAAGTATATTGTTTTTATATGTATCACGTATGCTTTTAGTAAAATAAAAGTATGTATGCGCAGTTAGGGGTTGAGTCGATTTGGTTGCTCGCGAGTGTAGATAAGTAATGTTTATGTAATTACAAAAGTTTATTATATTTGTTATTTTTTATTAACTAAGAATATTTTAAATTTGGTAGATGTTCTCAAATACCCCACTTTTCCCATCAGTGGCAACTATTACTGTATCGTCAGCAAAAGTAGCAATATTGATATTTGGCATATTCACCATGTAAACTATACGCAAATAAGGTTCGAAGACACTACCCTGGGAGATTCCAGCTTGTTTTTAAGCCCAATTGTTTCATTTCCCTTTCTTACTTGAAACAATGCCAACTTTACTTACTTGCATAGGTGCATTATTCAATAATACGACAAATATCATTAAATAAAAAGTATTTCTCGGTGTCTCTTTGCATATTAAACTTTTTTACGAACAAGCCTTTATACAATAAATGCGTTATAATTATATATAGTCTTATAATATTTTAGCCTATTTAAAAAATAAAAATTCTTACTTTCTGTTAAAATATTGCATGAACATTATGTAAATAATTGCATTTCTACTTTTGCATTTTTTAAAACTTTTATTATAACAATTATCCAGCATTGTTCTTCCGTATATTAGGTATATAGTATGTCATGTATTTAGCTCGTATGTATCTGCATGGAATTCTTGCTTATAATTTACCATCGTATATTCTTTAATCCAACTATTCTTCATTTTCATTTTCATTTTTTTATTATATATTATCTAATTATGTAAGAATTTTATATTGTGACTTACGGAATTTTTTCCACTTTCTTCATCGAAGTACGGAAATATTTCTTTTATTTTATAAAAAATCCGATTGATAAAAATTGCGTGTAGAAATTTCATTAAAAAATACTTCAAGGAAATTGCTTAAAATTTTAAACCTTATCTAGACTATATTTATTTGAATACTTGAATTACAAAAATGTAACCATTTCTTTACGAAATTGATTACAGAATAGATTTTTTTTTGGTGCATAAAAGTGATTTTGTTGGTTTTTACTTTGGAAATTGTATGGGGAAATGTAGAGAAAGGAATTGAAGAAGATTGAATCCGAATTGTTGAGCGGTTAATTAAAAAATCACGCAAAACTGTGGTATACCCCTACTCTGGCATAGAAAAAAAAAACTAAGTTCCCCATAAAGAACATAAAAACTCGTTTGGATTGATTACCTACTACTACAAATACTAATCTATCGTAGAAAAAATACAAATACGTTTCTGTCTCCCACTTCTACAATAATTTTCTTACAAGATAAGAGTTGGTTAAATCAAACTGAAAAGAAATAGTCGAAGAAGTCTTCGGGCCGGATACGTTTAACCATTTTGAGGAGCTATTTTGAAAAAAAAAATCGTTAGTTTGATTTTTCAAAGTTTTTTCTTTCCAATACCGAGATTTTTATCAAATAATCTTACAATTTTATTAATCTGTGATAAATTATCCATAATTAAGTGATCATTTGTTTAATTTTCCGGTAAGTTTTGAAAATTTGAAGTTTTTTTTTTTAAAATTAATTATGATTTTATATTATTACTTTTTACTATACGGGTATTTATAAAGATGTTGACCATGGTATTACACTTGATCTAGACGCTAGAGTTTATGTTACACAATGTGTTAATACTGGTTAGCAAAAACTAGATTAAAATTGCAATATAATTAGCATTTTCTCAAGAATTGAATGAAAAGATGAAAGGTGCTTCGACAGGAAATACATATAAAATACCTTAATTGCTAATTTTTTAAGGACACACGTGTGTAAATAAAAAAAAGAGGCACAACCTTTACAAATTTTCAATGTCTTCCAAGACTATAACATATATTTTAATGATTATTAATCCCTTAAGTCATGAGATTTAATTAGGTAAAAAAAATATATCACAACCCTTCGAAAATTAACCAATAAAAAAACAAGAAAACATTAATCTCCATTAAGTTTTTTAATGTTTCATTCAAGTTTAATTACAACAAATCCAATAAATGTGAAGCAAATTAACTTTAACTAAAGTAAAAAAGCAGAAAAATGTTATTACTAATTTTAATAGGTTCTATTTAAAAAAATATTGTTTCAAACATTTAATTATGTAAATGAGCTTTTTCTAATTATAAGTTAAGTAGTATAATAATCATTAATTCTCTAATAATGTCAAAGTGACAAAGAGAAAAAAGTAATTACTACTTATATTGATATTAAACTGTTTAGCCATAATTTGAGATTTTTAAAATAAAAAAATATTTTAACAGAAAGAGTAAAAAGTTTTAATTTATATTAACAAAAGTATTATACATTTAAGTCATATAATCGTTCAACAATAGCTATTTTAATAGATATTACATTATAATTTAATAAGTTTCATTATTTTTTTAATCATTGACAAACTGTTAGTTGATTTGTAAAGATTGACAGAGAAAAAGTAAGAGTAAATTTAGTATATAACCCATAATTATTGTATTGTGTAACAAATTTCGTTGAATAATATTTGTAGGTGTAAATTGGTAATTAACGCAAAATTGTGTTACAAAAAGTAGAGCAAATTTTTGAAAATTATTTTTTCCGTATGATCCAAGGTGAATGTGACGCGCTTGTAACCTTTTTCCACACACTAAATCTTGCTTAAAAGATTCGTCTATAGGAGTTGTACCTATGTAAGTATCAGGTGTCTCTCAATTCTTTTCGTAAGTCACGTATACAGCCTTCGACTCGTAGTTTTGAATGAACGTTTGTAATTAATTTCAATTTTACGGCATTTACTAGACTGGCTTCATTGACTTTGTCAATATTCTTGAAAAACGAATATCTGTGAATCATGTTTTTTTTTTCTTATTAGATTTATCAGGTCATGAGCAATTATTTTTCCTTATGACTTATGTTTGTTCAGAAAGCATAAGTGATATACTCTCTCTATGTTTAACTTGACTATCAATGTAAAAGCAAAATCAAATTATAGGTTTCTAAAACATTATTTTTACGGATTATAATAAACAGCCTTGAATAGACCATCTTATTAGAAAATCGTGTACCTTTAACTTAAGAAAAGTTAAATATAAATTGAGAAAAATAAAAAAACAGAATTTCAAACATAAAAATAAGATTTGTTTTTTGTTTCATCTTAAAATTGTTTTTAAATAGTTGAAATAATGCTTATTTTCCAAAAAAAAATAAATTTCATAATATATTCAAATTATTTTATCGTACAGTGATCCGTCAATAAAGACAAATTAAATTCATGCAAAGTATTTTTTTGACACTTACATCTATAGATAAAGGTCAACATTTTGGTAATTTGTAGCGTGCGTAAAGTGGCACTTTTGGCGTAGTTGACTCAAGTCAGACTGATAAGTCAAGTTTTCACATCATTTGTATGCACATCAGTGCATAAGAATTTATATAGATAAATATAAAATATACATATCTAAGCAATAGAAATAAAATAAAATAAATTTAAAAAATAATGCTTTAAGAATATACCTATTACCTACCTGACGTACGCACAAAAAAAAATAAATTAAATTAATCTAGTCACCAACAAATATTATAAAATCAAATCGTGATAGTGGTGCCTTTAGATCTATAGATCTCTAATCCATGTGTCTGTAGTACTTGGTTTATTTGCCGATAAAATCTACAGGTTTAAAACAGAAAAAGAAAATATAAAATCCACTAAGAGCATAAGCCTTAGTTTCCATAATTGTACTGTTAACTTTAACTTAAAGATAGTGTTGCTTCTAATTAAAATTAATAATGCATAAATATTATCCTTCATTTACATACAAACGTACCTAAAAAGCAATTAAAAAAATAATTGATTAAAAATGAAAAATAAAAACTTCCATACTTTAGAAAGGGTACAAACGGAAAACTAGGGTAATCTTATCAAATAGGATTTTCTACTTAACTTGAGGCATCTTTTGCACATCTATAATGAATGTAACTTACCTCAAACCTTAATTGCAAATAGTTTTCAAATCCTTGAAAAAAATTTATTTATTTGAAAAATTTAAAATTTAATTCATATTTAAAAAAAATTTGAAAAATTACAAATATTCACTCCCAAATAAAAAAAAAACAAGTAGGTAAAGGACTTAACAAATCGCATCTTTTATAATAAAACCTACTTCTTATATTAACATTTATTTTCTTTTTTAGGTATTCTTTAATTTTTAACTATTTTGATGGAATATTTTTGAAAAAAAAATTATAAAATAACTAAAGTTTAAAAAGTAAAAATGATTCTGGATAAGTCTATGCATTTTAGCATAGTCATTGAGTTTTTAAGAGTACAACTATTGTATTGATAGCGCTAAGTTAAACCAAATACTATGACCCATGTTGTTGCGTAGGCCGTAGGGATTAGATTGTAGCTCTATACAGCAGTGATCCTCATCAAAGAAGTCTCAGGGTTTTTATCTCAAACTGCCATGGATAAATCTCGAGGTAGTTGGATGTAGAAAATGCCGCTTTTCGAAAAAAAAAAAAAAAAAAAAAGGTTGAGCGACAGCAAGAATAAGGGTAAAATTAAAATTTTAGATTTTTTTACTTTTAAACAAAGTTTGTTACAATGAATCTATTAAGAGTTCAAAAAAAACTCAGCTAAAGGAGATTGACTATTGTATACAATTTTTGTAAAAATTAGGAGTTTAAACTAAATATTTAAGATTTTAAAATGTTCTTCAGAGAAGCATTCATTAAAAGCATTACATATATCATACAACCGTGTATTCGTGCAAAATTAGGTATCTGGTAGACATCACTTGCCGAAAGATGTAGATACCTATTAGGATCCTATTGTAACAACTCGTGTCGTCAATTTAACATGACTAAAAAATCTCAATTAACGCTATTGTATTGAAAATGAAAATAGTTGTTATTAACAAAATATATAAAAATGAAAAAAATAAATAAAAACATCGATTTGCATATATAAATTTGATATTTATTTAATTAATTAAAATAAATAATAAAAAAAAACTATTTTGTACAATTGACACATTTTTGCTTATTTGAGAGAGGTTTTGTGTGTCATTGAATTTATATATATTTTTTTTATATTTTGATGAACAAAACAACTGTCTAATTGCTGAACATGTCATAAAATTCAGTGCAAATTTAGCAAAATAATTATGCAATTATGCTTAAAAAGAATAATGGCACACTGTTCTAGTTTAGTTAGTCGGCTGATTGTTTGTGACAGTGTGGTACAACCTTTGAAATAATTGAAGTAAATAAAGGTAAAAACGATTTTCTTAATCTTCATATATAACTTCTTTTGATTTTTTTTGTTCTTTTTGCAATCGATATTGGTTATGTGTGGTACAATAACTAATAAGTTGTATAATAATAACATAGTGGAATAATATTGAAAAAGTATGGTATTATATAAGACGTACACATCTCCTAGTTACTAGTGAAGTGGCTTGACTTTAATCAATTAGTTACACGAGAAATAACAGACGTTGAAGTAAAGAAATAATAACATACACGCAAAGCGTCCCTCCGTAAACAATGAAGAAAGAAAATCTCAACACTAATTCATACGATATGTACATAGAAAGTGAAATGATTTGTTAAATTTTTGTTATATCTTTGTACAATTTTTATAGTAATTTTCTACGTAATTTGTTTCTTTTTTCCTTTAAATGAAAACCTAACTATTTATCATTCCGTTCCAACACAAAAATGGTTTTATGTAAGTTAGTATTTCTTCATGTTAAGTCTGGAGAAAATTATATGCGTTTACGTATACAGTTACTTGTTGAAATGATCAGCTACTGTTGGTTACGTCTTTTCTTTAATTACAATGAAAAAATAAGTAAACATAAAAATGAAACTTTTAATGGAAATGTAAACCATTGCATAATGTGGAAACAAAGATCCCTTACATAGATTATTTTGTAAATTGTGTATAGACATATTCTTTCTACTATTTTCGATTTCGATATCGTAAATATTTATATTTGATGTCTGTTATGCTTGAACTCCGTTTTCGTTTTAAGCGAGAGATATAAGATAGACGAATAATAAATTTCTCAATCTTTTCCGCCTTTAAATTTGTTAACTTTATGAACGTCTAAATACAATTTTAACTGTTTCTCAATATAGGCCATTCTCAATATCAGAATAATTTATTGTTGTAGAAACTTTTGAAATATTTAAAAAAAATTAAAAATTAATGCAGCTATTTGCGTTCATAAGTAAAAGTTTTAAACAATCACTTTTACCTTTAACTAAAAAGACACATTGAACTATTTTTTTTTTCTTTGGTTGTTTAAGTAAAATAAATGATGGTAATTTTTTTATTTATAGATTTTAATTCACACCAAAAGATAAAAATGAGTACCACTCGTGTAATAACAAATTTTTCCTATGCTTGGAATAATAATTTGAATGATAAGCTTCCCAAAGATGAAACACCAGAGTTGCAAGAGAAAGTAGCTGAAGTCGCACGCCGGGAATTGCGTGAGGAAGATTCAATCAAAACAACAAGTTTGACCCAATTTCGAGAATGGATCAAACAAAATCGAGATTTGCAAAACTGCCGTACTGGTAAGATTTGTTTCTTTTTCAAATTTTTTACATGAACTAATTGAAAGTGTCATTTAAGACATTTGTAGACGCAAACAATTAGTCGAACGTAATTATTTCGTAATCCCATTAAACTTAAATGCCTTTCATAAATACAAAATTATTCAATCCATCATTTTCGCAAAACGTTCATTTTGCTCAATTATTTGGCTCGTAGTATAAAACTCTTGACAGCCTGCATTCACCACTCTTTCCCGATTTTCCCATTATGTTGAAACTTTTCATGTAAAGATTTTATTTTATCCACGCGCCTTCAACTTGAAGTAAATTTGTTTGAAACAATACGAGAAAAATAAATGATAAGAATCGGAGTGTTTCATTCTTATTTGATCAGAGCTTTGTTTTCTCGTGAGATTAATGAAATTTTGGTTGCCTTTCATCAACCTATTTAGATCTAAGTAAATAAATATCGGATTCAATGATTACGAAACCTTCAGCGCTCGTCTGTTTGAAGTGCTTTGTTCTATGATTGGAAAGAAGAAAACTTTGATCTGCGTAAATTGTATTTAAATTCTCATTTAAGTTGATGAACAAAATTGTTATTACCGGTGCATTTGAAATAGGTTTTATGTGTGAACACAAATAAGTCTACTACCTATATTTTGATAAAAACAAATGTTTCATTATGACATATAATTAAAAAGATATTTTATTGGGTTTTTTATTAGTTTTCCATAAAAAAAATTTTACTTTTTGAAAATAAAATTTTAATTCAACAATTATTTAACGATTACTTAGTTCTTGAACTTTGAAAATTTTCTGTTTGATTATTATTATTATCAACTTCTATCTAAGAAACTATATAAAAGAGCAAATATTAATAAGTAATATTATTTATTTATGTTTGATTATAATTAACATATGGTATTTAATTAGTTAATACTCATGAAAAATATTTCAAGTACCTTTTATTTTTACAAATAGATGACAAGAGTAAGCTGCAATATTGTCAACAAAAAATAACATTTTTAGTTTTTAACACGCCACTTTTGTAATTACACGCTCATATTATATTGTGTCTCTATCTACAGCTTGAGGTACTTGAAATACTGAATTTGTTTGGCGTGGCTTTTCTTAAATTTAAATGTTGTAAACTGAATTTATATTTCAAACTAACTTTACCAACTTTCAATGCTACCGTAGGCATTTCAAGTGGATACTATTTAGCTATCTACTATAGAAAATTGAGAATTATAGCATTACATTAAGTTAGTTCAATATTCGCTACAATGATAAGAAATTTGAAATATGCAGTTTTAAATTTGGTTGTATAGAGTATAGAATATATTTTTTTTCAAGTATCTGTGATAATTTAGTTTCAAACCATTTTAGAATTACTGTAGAGTGTAGAGGCTATATTCATAACGAAAGTTCATCCTAAGAAATTTCCTAAAAAAACGTCCAACAAAACAGGTTGGAAGCCAATGGTCTATTCGTTAATTCAACGTTTCTAAGATGTTTTATCGTATTAATATATATATATATATATATATAACGGTGAATTAATAAAACTTTGAAATTGTTATAATCAAAAGACGATTTTTTCATAAAAATTTCAAAAACTTATATCTCGAAACCAGAGTAGGGAATCAACTTCAAGTTTTATTAAAAAAAACTTATTTATCTTTTAAGAAAAAATGTTTAAAAAGTTTTATTAAAACTTTTTACACTTGATATTAAATTTTCTCAAATACATTTTAATTAAGTAATTTGATTTAAATAATGGCACAAAGCTTTTTTAAAATATTTTACTTTTTGATAAAAAAAAAATGAAATTAATAACTTTTATAAGCTGAACCAATATTTATTGATTTGAAGAAGGAAATAAAGTTTTGTAATAACAGAGTCGGATTTTCTAAGCTCTTACTCTTACTTTTTCAAAATAATCAAGAATAACAGCTTATATGCAAATATTGTGTGATGTTAAATGCATTAATACTTTTTGCATTGAAAATTATGTCCTATTGAAAATTTTTATTTGATTAACCAACTTGGACTATTGATATATACCTACTCGTATATTATTAGAGTGTTGTCATATGATTTACTAAATTAACAGTAGGTGGAAGGACGTTGCACATGGAATAACTTAGGGTTTGTTTTCAATTTAGAATGCCACTGATTGTAACCTAATAATAGAATTAGCATAATTTAAATCCTTCTGTTGAAAACTAACATAAATCTTAAAATAAAGTACTGTTAGTCCTAGTCGTAGGTTTTGTAATTCATAAGCAAAATGATTGAGTGATAAATTTATATTTACTATCAATAAACAAACGTTATTTATTTTGAACTTTTCTTAAAAAATTTAAGCTAAAGATTTTCTTTTATAAAATGGATAAAACAGTTTATAGGTTTCGAATTGCATACGATTTATTTTGTTTTTCAAACCCCTGCTTTTGGAGTTGGTACAGAAATTAAATATCTAAGATAGACTCATAGTTTAATACCTAATTTCAAATTAATTTTTTATTGTAAAAATTAATAAATATTTTTCTATAGCTAAATAAAAATTTAATTTATTTTTTAACTAATTTATAGTAGAACAGTATTAGAATAGTATTATTAACCTCAGATATTAATGGTAGAAATTTTTATGTCTACCTTAAAGTTGTTAATATAAAGAAATATAAAATGGTATATTATCAATAAATTTGTTTACACTAAATAACATAAATCAAATTGTTATTATTTATTTTTTTTAAGAATCATGATATTATGGTTTATTAAATTATTTATGTTATATATAAGGAAATAATCTTTTACTTTTGGGAACTATGCCCAAGGTATTTTTTTTTCTAATTTTAGCTAACATCTTTATACTTCTATGCGCAAACGTGTTTTACTAAAACGGCCAAGTAAATTTTATGTTAAATATGTAAATTTTTCTAGTTTCTTGATTCATAACAAGTTGATCTCAAGGCTTTCGCTTGCGTTATTTTGTTTTATTATATCTTTTTTATAACAATTTTATTCTTTTTCTTTTTTTGTGAAAAATAATGAAATAGTGCTATACCTTCGCAGTGATAATCATACCTTCTGGATTTTCTATAACAGTCAATAATGTTTTTCATTTGTCACATTTTCTTTTTCAGATGAAAGCTTTCTTTTACGCTTCTTACGTGCAAAAAAATATAGTTTACCTATGGCTCAGCAGACCCTACTGAAATATGTGAATCTACGGCAAACGTTTCCGCATGTTTTTTTCAATTTGGATTACACGTTACCAACATTGGAAGAATTACTATCGTGCGGGTATGTGAACGACATTTTATCAATCCTATTTCTGTTCGCCACGTAATGGCGTCATTTGAACGAAAAGAGCGCACATTGTTGTTATCGCCAACAAACAGGCGTTTTCGTTAGACACTAATAACACATGTGTTGAACATTTCCTTTTTCTTATGTTTTAACATCAATTTTTTTCTAGGTTTATTTTTGCGTCGCCTGTACGTGATCAAAACGGTCGGCGTGTTTTAATAACGCTTGTTGGTAAGAATTTTCCTATGAAAATTAAAAAAAAACCCAATCATAATGATTTTAAATGTTTAGAAAAATTCGATCCCTACAAATACACAAGTAGTGACATGGCAAAAATGCATGTAATGGCGTACGAAACATTACTGGAGGATGAGGAAAATCAAGTGATGGGATTCGTACATATTGGAGATTGTGCACACGGAAGTGCAGCTCATATAACTTTATGGTCACCCACTGAGTTTGCGACGCTTTTAAAATGGGGCGAGGTTTGTTCATTTTATAGCTTCAAATTATTTACGAGAACCTGGGACAAATAGTCAAGAAAAGCGGAAATACTCACAAAACCTTCTTTCATATTGTTTGCCTTCGTATTTTCTACAAACTCAATTCCTTATAAACTTTTTTTTTTATAATTCTTATAAAACTCATTTAATTCATTTACTTTAATGCATTGTCGACATGATTCTCTATTTACACTCGTGGTTTATCGATATATTGTCATTTCAGTTCAAACTTTTATAAACGACGAGAGAAAAAAAAATAAAATTATTTATGTTAATCTATATTTACATAAGTATTAATAGATAAATTGCTAATTATTTGAACGAATTAAACTTAAACACTAACATTTATCATCAACACTGATCCTGGCTAGGATTTAAACTTTAAACTATTCAAATTAAAATGGTTTTCTGAGACTTAAAACATTAATAACAATTTCATTAATTTTTGCTTAGGCTAATTCTAACCAAAAGTTTATACATTTTTACAGTTATCCTAAGCAGTTCATGCTTTTTTCTTTAAAACCGCTCATTGAAAATTTAAACCAAATTTCAGTACTTATATTTGATGAGATTTTTTTAATAATTTTGCTTTCATAATATGAAAAGAATTTATTGAAGTATTATTTCACACTGTTTTTCTGGAATTTCTTCCCTAAAGGATCGCATATTTTGCAGTTTATATGTAGATTGTAAAGTACGAGATATTTTTAAGTTGTTTACATATAAGTTTAGCGGTCTAATTTTTTAGATTTTGACATGTTACGTCACAAGGCTTATGACTTCTGCTGCCCTTTGTCATACCATGTGATACCATGTGTGTTTTTGCTTTAAAGGAAATAAGTATCTAATATAGTCATCGCAATGGCAAAGATTGCTTCAGTCAGGCTCTGTATCAACATTTGTTGGGGAGTCCTATTAAAGGCTCGTTTACCGTAAACAGGCTAAAAGTTTAAATTATGTTATGTGTAACATTTAACCAATTTTTGTTAACACAATTTGGGACTCTGGTAGCCCCGGTACGCAGTATAACCGACATGGCTGATAGAACTGTAGCTATGCTCCTGATAGTCATCCAACAGAAAGCTTCTTTCTTTAAAAATAATCTCAATCTTAATCTGTTTGCTTTAAAGTTTAATCTTTACTTCAATCAAATATACGTATGGCATTACTATTTTTTGCTAGTGAAATCATGGTATACTCTTAGTGTTAACATAAATCAGTACACTAATCATATAACACGAAATTAACTATGGTGACGTTATTATTGTAGATAACTAAAAATACCGAGTGAGGTTTCTAACTTGAGATAAATTAACACCCAAAAGATTAGGTAAGCTATTTAGAAAAATGATTTAAATTCAAAGTACTTACTTAGTTTTAGGAAGAAAATCTAATGCTTTAACAATCGCATTCAATACAAAAAATAAGCATCTTTTAAACCTTGCATTGTTTTGAAAAAATGCATCTGTTTTGGGTTACGAGTCATTTGATTCTATTTTAATGTAATACATTTCTTATGGTACATGTTTATAACATAAGAAAATTTAATAATTTAGTTTATAATGTATTAATAAAACTTCAGAAAAAAATACGAATTTCAGGTCTTCAAAAATTATTTAAAATATTCAAATTAACACACGATTGTCCAACAAAAAATTTAAGCTTCTATTTGAAAAAAACAATTGACCTTAAAATTACTAGAAAGTTAAAGCGTTATATTTTCCCCCTAAAACTAATTGCAAGTAATTTTTACCTTAATTGCTTAGTCTTTTGGATATTAATTTGTCTTAAGTTAAAACACTCACCCGGTATACTTACATGTAATAATTACCGTGAAAAATGTACTAGAACTCGTAAATATGTTTTTCTTTAAGGTTTTGTTTGTAATTTTCACAAAAACGTGACCCTGATTTTTATTTATTTGCAGCAATCGATTCCGATGAGACACAAAGAAGTTCATATATTGAATTTGCCGTCAGCTGTAAAATATGTGTTTGACTTTGCTCGCACACGGCTCAGTCAGAAAATGAAAAATCGAATAACGGTTTGTCGCTTTTAAAATTTATTTACCAAACATACACATCCGTAAATTTCAAATTTATTATTTAGTTTTGTAATATTTATGTGTATGTTTCGCTCACTAGGTACACTCCAATTGGGATGACGTGCGAAACAACGTGGACCCAAATATTTTACCCAAAGAGTATGGAGGAACGATTCCAATGGCAGACATGATTGATATGTGGCGACGAGAATTGAGCGCAAAACGTGAACGTTTACTCTCCCTTGACAATATTAAATTGTTAAGCGACCAGGGAATCATTTGCCGAAAAAACAGCAAACATTTGATAAATGAAAGTGATAGTAATGGAATTGTTGGACTTTCCGGAAGCTTTCGACGGTTGGAAGTCGATTGATATGATGTTATTATTAAATAAATTATTCTTTTAATCTAGGTAAATAGATAAATATAATTAAGTATTCGAATAAAGTTTTAGAAAATTTTCTTATTTTAAAATGTTAATTGTTGATCTCAGAAATATATTATCTTTGATTCAATTAATTGATTGACACACTATAGGTAATAATAATTTTTATCATATACATATATCAACTATAAAGTCATAAACATTTTTAAATATTCAGTAAACTTTGAGTTTTAATATAATTTTAAAAATTGTATAAGTAATAAAAATATGCACTGTAGTCTGTACTATATTAGAAAATTTTTCTTATATGTATCAATAAATTTCTTTTATCAAAATAATTTGCCAATTTTTTTTTTTTTTGTTTTGATAAACCTACAACACACATATTTGCTTTTCAATCAATATTTGATAAATGAATAAATGGAGCGAAAATGTTCAAATGAGCAAATAATACCGCATTTCAGTTGAAATTTTACTCTGGATAAATGAAAAACAACATTTGTTTTAGCAATTTTCTTTTACCGCGTATTTTATGTAAATTGCTCTTAATATGTTTTTGATGAACTTAAAACATATTTTTAAAAGTTAAGTAAATTCATAATTATAATGGCCAATTTCGTAGTTATCTATATATATCATATAAAGTTGAAATACTTAATGCCAGTGCCTAAAAAACTTTATTCTCATACCCTTTCAGTAAATTTATTTAGCAAAGATGCCTATGCACAATTTGCATTATTTCTTTATGATTTGGAAGCGTCTAAGCGTCATTTATAATCAAATATCATATATTGTATCTCCCCAAATACACTGCGTAAATTTTATCAAAATCCAAGCATACAAGTTTGTATTATTTTCGAAATAATCCATAAACTAGGTTCATGCATTTTTACAAATAATTAATAAACAAAATTTCTTTCTGTTTCCTTTCGATGGTAAATACAATCAATACAATAAGGATGTGTCTCGATGTCTGTTAAATAAAAAATTTGATTGCAATTGGTTCTAGTTTCATAAATCTTATGGAATAATAAAATAATAAATCTATTTATTTTAGCACAACTAGGCTATTATTGCCATATAGGCATTAAATATACACATCAATAAGGTTATTATCTACACAAAACATAGAAACAAGAAATGTATGTTTATATTATAAAGCATTTGAAAACACAATTTGTCTTATTTTTGTTTAATTTGAAAACATTTAACAGGTAATTACGAGCTGAAATGTAACAAAAAATAAACAAGCAATATTTTATAATATTAGAGCATCACAAATTTTGCTTTTAAACACCTTCAGTAGTTATTAATTGGGCAAATTAGATGCCACAATGCAATTATATGCACAATTTGTCTTCTTTTTTATGATTTACAAGTATTTTAATGATTAACTGCAAAGGCAAAATTTCAAGTTTGTTGAAATTAGGATAAAGCCTTTTATACGATACCGCTGTCACACAAAGTCAAACAGACACACACATACACACACACGTTTCTAAAGACTACTTTGTCGGATTTAGGGGACCTCAAAACATGTATTTCCGTTGAAATACGGGAGATACTCAGCAGGATCAAGAAAAGTGCTGAGTTAAAAGATGTCGGATCTATCACTGAGGGGCTGCGTAGGACCAATGATGATGACCTGCTAATTGTCCTCGGTAAGCGACACTCGGAGAAAACGGCTGGGTTTCGCACAGCAGTTGCCACAGTCCTTGGGGAGGACGCGACAGTCAGGAGCAAGGTCCAAAAAGCGGAGCTAGAGGTCAGGGACCTAGACGAAACTACGACCAAGGAAGAAATCTTGGAAGTTCTTCAAAGGGACCTTGGAATGGTTGACATAGGCTTGAAGGCGGTAAGATCGTTACGGAAAGCGTACGGGGACACCCAAACCGCGGTCGTCAGGCTCCCGGCGGTCTTGGCTAGAAGAGTCACCGACAAGACTAGGATCCGTATAGGGTGGGTTATGTGCAGGGTCCGACCCATTTTAAGACCCACAAAGTGCTTCAGGTGTTGGGGTTATGGTCACCTAGCACGGAGCTGCAAAAGCGAGGTCGACAGATCTAAGTGCTGCATGAAGTGTGACAAAGAAGGGCACACGATCAGCAAGTGTGAGGCCGGATTCCTGAATTCCTGGATTGGCTGACCGAGGATGCGAAGCAGCACTATTCAGTGGCGATAGCGGGTGACTTCAAATCCTGGGCAGTCGAATGGGGCAGCAGGGAGACAAATGCTCGAGGGAGAGCACTACTGGAGGCCATGGCCACACTTGATGTAGTGCTGATCAATAGCGGCGATAAACCAACGTTCACCAGAGGAGACGCAAGCTCCATTGTCGACCTGACTTTTCTCAGCAGTAGTCTTGCTAGGGGGAACTACTCATGGAGAGTGACGAAAATTTACACGGCCAGTGACCACGTTCCAGCCAATGAGATTGGGTGGAAGGTAGTATCGTTTGAACCAGATGTTTTCGCCGTGGCTCTGGATAGTGGCTCAGTCATTCCCGGAAATGCTGAGGAAAGGGCCAACGACCTAATGATGAGAGTGACCCGGGCTTGCAAAGCAAGCATGCCCCGAAAGCGCGACATGAGGCGGCTTCCCTCGGTGCACTGGTGGAACGATCAAATCAGTGTTTTTCGTAGGGAATGCCTAAAGAAAAGAAGGATAGCTCAGCGTAGCTACCAGCGACAGAATTCTGTGGAACTGGTGGCAGAGTACAAAAGGGCACGTCAAACGCTTAACAAGGCAATTAAGGTCAGTAAAAGAAGATGCTGGGAAGAGCTCATCAATGGTGTGGAGAAGGACCCTTGGGGTCTGCCGTACAGGGTGGCCATGAACCGCCTGAATAACCGGCCGGTGCTGTCACCCACATGCCCACAATTCCTGCAGCAAATTGATACTGCGGTGTTTCCTCAACAACGAGAATTCAGTTATTCGGCAGTGCACTGCAAAATGGATATCCGACCCATCACGGAGGATGAGCTGCTTAAAGCATGCAACCGAGTGGGGAACAATAGGGCTCCGGGATTGGACGGAGTCCCAAACATTGCCTTGAAAACAGCTGTCAAAACGGCGCCAGCTATATTCCTGGAGGTGTACGATGCATGTCTCGCGGAGGGTATTTTTTCCCGGAGGTGGAAGCGACAGAGATTGGTGTTGCTCCCTAAGGGAAAGAAGCCCCCAGATGATCCATCATCATATCGCCCTCTTTGCATGCTGGATACGGCGGGTAAGATCCTAGAGCGAATAGTTACCAAAGGATCGAGGCCGTTGTTGAACCGTTGCTGGGGAGCAACCAGTATGGTTTTCGGAGGGGGCGATCAACTCTAGATGCGGTTAATCTGGTGGTCACTAGGGCCATAGATGCGATCGCAGGGGCTAGATGTAAGGGTGGTGCGAAGAGGTATTGTTTGGTGGCCACATTGGACATCAGAAACGCCTTCAATTCCGTCAATTGGGATTGCATTTTGCGAGCTCTAGAAGGAAAAAGCGTACCGGGATAACTGCGTAGGTTAGTCGCAAACTATTTCACAGATAGGCTACTAAAGTATGACACGCGCGGCGGTCCGAGGAAGCATAGAATAACTGAGGGAGTACCTCAGGGTTCGGTCCTCGGCCCGCTCTTGTAAAATATAATGTATGACGGTTTGTTGAGGCTAACGATGCCGGGAAATGGTAAACTCGTGGCATATGCGGATGACGTGGCCGTGGTGATTGTGGCAAAGTATCCCGAGGAGATTAACCTCTCGTTCGACATCACATTTGAGAGAGTTGGGCGGTGGATGAGCGCGATGAATTTGCAACTGGCACAGCACAAGACCGAGGCGGTGCTTATCACCAGCAGAAAGAAAGCCGAGACCATCAGGCTGAAGGTTGGGGGGCATGAGATCACAACCCGGCCGTTTATACGGTATTTGGGGGTGATGCTTGATGCCCGACTTAACTTCAAGGAGCAGGTGGAACAAGTAAGCACTAAGGCGGCTATGGTGGGGGCAAGCTTGTCGCGACTGATGCCCAATGTTGGCGGTCCGAAGCAAAGCAGAAGGGCATTGCTGTCGTCGGTGGTTACATCGATATTGATCTACGGAATGCCCATCTGGTCTGACGCCCTCGTAGTACACGAAACAAGGAGGAGAATAGCATCGGTGTATCGGCTGTGTGCCCTGAGAGAAGCCAGTGCCTTCCGAACGGTGTCTGAGGAGGTGGTATGCGTTATTTCTGGAGCGCTACCTATCAAAGTTCTGGCTGAGGAGAGACGGGCCCTCTACCGACGTAGAGGTTCGGCTTCACTTAGCCCGGACGGACTCAGACCGAAGGAGCCGCGGCACAGCATACGCCGATCGCAATTGCTGTGGGATGCTGCAGTAAAGGGTAGATGGACGCACCGTCTCATACCTCAAGTGGGAGTTTGGCTGAACCGAAGTCACGGTGAAGTTAACTACTACCTGACTCAGATGCTCTCGGGGCATGGCTGCTTTCGGGCATACCTACATCGCTTTAAGCACAATGATTCTCCAGAATGCCCGTCCTGTCCCGGAGTTCCAGAAGATGCAGAACACGTGTTCTTCGAGTGTCCACGTTTTGGCTTGCTACAAAATGTCCTGGAGAAGGCGCTAAAACGGACAATTCAGCCGGAGATATTAGTTGAGGCGATGCTGTCCTTGGAGGCTACCTGGAATGCAACCAGTACTTTTGCAACGGGAGTCCTTAAGGACCTGCGATGCGCGAAAAGGAGGAGATCCGAAAGAAATGACGGCTAAGGAGAAAAGCGACTGACAGCTTTACCCTCCCCCCGCGAAGTAATGCCTATCGGCGGTTTCCGTGGGGAAACAGAGGCTGGAGGAAGAGGAGGTTTTTAGTCGGTATTGTATCTGAGTCCCACATACCAGGCTCAACAGCGGGGCCTGATGATACGTAAAGATATTTTCCTGCCTCTATAAAAAAAAAAAAAACAAACACACACACACGTTTTTAAAGACTACTTTGTCTCGGATTTAGGGGACCTCAAAACATGTATTTCCGTTGAAAACTCGAAATCAAAAATTCGACCCGATTGCAATACTGCCTTTACTTTGTAGTAGTAAAAGAAAGTATTAAATATCTGTACTGAACATAAATTCGATGGTATAATAAACGAATCTATTCTACTAAAATAGCTGAACGGTTATAAATGACATTTGAAATGAAAAATATTCAAGTCTAAAGGACCATTTTAGATTTAAAATTGTAATGAACCTGTATGCAAGCGAAAATATCTTCCTAGAAAAGTAGTTTTAAGGATTTTGACGAACTTACTTTGGATCAAAAGTCTGAAAGTATCTATCATCTTTTTCTGCCAAAATAGATTAATTTTTAAATTTCGTAGTGAAGGTAGGAAATCAATTAATCAATCAATTAAATTTAGATACTCTCAGCAAAGCGAGCGGGTATCAGCTAGTTGTTAATAATCCGAAGTTGTCCGAAGTAAGCAATATCAAATTTTTCAACGGTTTTTTTTTTTTAGTTGTTCCAAAACTTTTTTTCCTTAACCACCTTTGAGTTGATACTACTACACAAACGTACCTATTTAAGAATAAATAAGTAGACACTATACAGGTATAAAATCACATACTAGATATTTCAAATGTGCAACTCTCATACATTGTTTTGAAAATGTATACTCTAAGCTACGTTTATTTATCTAACAACTAAAATATTAATCATTTGCTATTCGATAATAATGTTGTAGGTATGAACGCTAATGAGCGCACGTTTGAAGTTGTATTACCTGCCATACATAGAGAAGTAAGAAATTTCTATACAGCTTACATGGATTTATCGGTAAACAACCCATAATTGGCAATAAAATTTATAATATCGTTAATACTGAGTCGCAGAACCGTCTCTTTGTGGATGTTCAAATGTGTTTTATATACCCTAATTAAACGTTTATATTAAATAGACTATATAAATGAGAAACATACTTACTACTCTATAAGAACAACAAAATTGAGAAAAGCTTTTATACCTACTTACAAATTATTTACTCTCAAAGAATATTTGGATCCAAAGAAATTTCTTAATGTCTTTTTTACATTTAAATAATTTAATCTAAAGTTTCACAAAATATTTTGCACGCATGTCGAGGAATCCAAGTTTATACTTATCAAAAGACCAACCTTTGTGATTATCTCCATTATTGTGTTTTTAAGATATTTTAATTGTTCGCAAAGCTGAAGATTAGAAATAAGCTTCAAGTTTGTTTTTTAGTAAATTCTCATACATGTCACCGTTTTCGAGTTATAACGCACAATGTGAGAGAAAAGCTGCATGGATGAAATACCATAAGCGCCTCGTATTACATCTATATTTGCAGTTTATCCCGAAAACGGCTGTTTGCATAAGCTAAAGACCGAACTCAAAGCATTTTTTTTAAATCTACAATCTAGCATATAACTCAAAATATCCTTAAAAGCACAGGGAATAAAATAGACATCCCTATATAGTGCATCATATTACATGATATGATATACATATAGTATATATATAGAATATAGATACATACATCAATATCACCCCGTAATATTTAATTAATCAAATAACGAATAATTATAGTGAGGAAAATTGATTAAATTTGAGAAAATAATAAATATCTACAGGCCACCTATTGGCGCAGTGGCTAGAGTAGTAATTCTCTCCACTTCATGCGTCAAGTGGTCTGGGTTCGATTCCCGTTGAATCCTAGATTTAAGACCATAGACCTAAGATTAAAATTGACCAACAGAAATTTTCTGTGTTTAGATAGTCGTGATATGACCTAAGCTGTTAAAGCGACTTAAAAACACCAAAATAAAAAAAAAAAATAAATATCTACATATTTATGACTGATTTGAATTGGTACGCTTAAAATTTACCTATCTTTACTTATTTTTATTTTGATAATATTTCTTTTGGTAATCAGAATGGTTCTACCGCAAAACGTTATTCTATTAAAATTTGAATAAAAAAAGGTAGGTACATACCTAAATTAAAAAAGTTTTATTAGAAGTATATCCGTAGTTTTCTAGCATTTTCTTTTCGATTAATGCATTTAATTTCAATGTTATTTTATATAAATGAAAATGGATGGCGTTAGTCGAGACAGTTTACTCTTTGTAACAATGTTTTTGTGGTTTGAGATGGGAGTTTTAACTTCCGTTCGTAATAAAGATAAACACGTCATCATCGTGAGAAAGAAATAAATGGGTTTGATAAAAACAACGATTCGATTAGTTTTCATCCAGATTTTATTACTCTTTTCTGTTAGTTTAATACATTGAATCTGGAAAATAAATATAAAATTAAATAGTTGCAAAATAAATTATATGGCGGAGCTTTAGTTTGGACAAAGTGGAGATTTTTCTTTTCGGAACCATGTGGCAATACGTGCGGCCGTTTTTCTGTTAAAAAGTGCATCATCCGTTACGATCGTGTAGCACTGTTGTAATTGACGCCACTGCATAAGTTCGTTAATTAAAAGTTGCGTTTCCTCTAGTTGTGTTTCCGGCGGTAATTCATCCTGAAAGGTTCCTGTAAAAGTTTGGTGCCATGCTAAACTCTATCTCTTTTCTATTAATTATTGTATAGGTATTGGATTAAAAGATAAAGTTTAATGAAAAGTTTTCTTAATTAATGCAAGTAATACGCGGCATACCTACAAATGCGAGTGCTAGTGTCGTATTCGAATTGTCGAATGGGTTTTGAGTTTCCCAACCACGGCCTTCATATATAACTCCGTCGGATGTAACAAGAAAATTATACGCAATATCTGTATAGTTGAGAACTACAAGAAAAAATTTTTGTTCTTAATTGTCAAAGATGTTTCATTTGAGTTATCGAGGTTGTACATAAAACAGGATTTTTTTACGTTTTTCTTTAATTACCGAAGGGATGTGGTTACAAACTTGCCATAACTATAGTAATAATTCAAGATTTAATGGAACGATATTTTAAGCTGACGTTTCATGTTTTAACAAGATATCATATATTATAATACGAAAGTATAATTTTACTAAAGTAATATTTTACTAGAAGATAAATATTTATTTATAAAATCTTGCTTTTAATTAAAGTAATTATCAAGGAAAATATATGACGTATAACTCATAATATTACATAACATACATGATATAACTCATTAGTAATTTAGTTAGTAAAGAATATAGACATAATTACAAACTAATTTTCTACAGTTAATCGATTGAATAGTTTTACGTCACAAACATTGGAGTAAATCAAAATTATTTATTAAATATCAATGCTTTAGTGTGTATATATGTGTGTATCAGAGAACTTAAAGACCTCCGTAACCATAACCGAATGCGATATTAAAGTTTCGGATAATTTCAGATAGTTTCTGTAAAGATAGGAATAATAGAATAGGAAAATAAGTAATAGAGTTTTTTGTTTATTAAAGAAGTTATTGCAGTTTTAAGTAGATAAAACTGAAAATTGAGCAGTAATAGGAATTACTTTTATTACTGATTAGTCTTTAGATAACTTACATTTGTCAAATTAGTACCTAATTGTATTTTACTTTTACAATTTCTTAAAAATTCAATATGTTAATTTACACTAGACTTAAAGGGTCCGAAAATGGGTTCTAATAATTTGTTTTTAATTATTGTTTTAAATGTTATGTTTATTGAAATAATCTGTTCAAATGCTTGTGGTGTTCTCTTTAACGTTCTGGTGTGTAAGTTCCAACTTCATTAATTGAAGCAACTTCATCTAATTGTAAGATGAACTCCTAATTATATTTGACATATATCATTGTCTTTATAAGAAAACTTAATTTTTAATCTTTGAGTTTAAAATGAAAACGAAAAATTGGTCTCCGTTAAAACTCAAATTCGATCAAGTAATACTCTCTCGATATTGTACGATGGAGGCAAAAATAGTATTTAAAAATAGACTACATAGATGACCAGTCACAAAAGGTTTTACCATTCATATGTTGACGTTGTATTTTTCTCAAAAGACGTTCACAATCGTCCGAGTTCCAGCATTCAGTTGTATTTGTCGTTGTGAATAGTAAATCGGAAATTGGAGGTTGTAATGGGGTAAGTGCTTTTGGCGTGTGGGCTTGCCATCCCGTTCGACTAACAAAATTGTATGGAATATTCGAGACTTCCCAACCACGACCTAGAAAAATACCGAAAAGGTATGGTAAAGTTTTTTTTTTATTAGAACTGAGTAAGTTCTTTTATTTTATCTACATTCAACAACTTTTATTTGTAGCGTCTTAGTGAAATATTGATTTTGTGTAAAATGTTCATTTATTTTTGTCTCACCTTCAACTATTAAAAGATAAAATCCAAGGAAGAGACCCATCACCATTATCCCGCTCAGAACAGCAATCCCGAGACAAGATTCCTCAATTAAATGAACACTATTTCCTTTTAAATAACAAGTTTTCGTCGCACGTGAGGTACCAAGCAACGGCTGCCTTTCAGAATTTTCAATATGCAGTGCCATGTTTAAACCCCGGAAAAAATGTAATTTTTTGATGTTACTAATATTAATATTTATTGAGCAACTACATATATCAAATACGTTAACCGTAATCCATTTTTAAAATATTTTCAACTTCACAACCGACTAGAAAAACGTTTCACGGATGTTTTACAATACAATTTTTCATTTCAGGCTCAATTTTGTCATTAACAAATCGATATCCGGCATTAAGTTAAGATAACCACACAATCTAAACTTGTTGTTAATAGTTTCGATTAAATGAGATAAAATATTTATTATAAACTTTAAAAGAAACAATGAAACTGTCAATTACCAACAGAAAGTTTAAATTGAACAACGAAAATGATTACAAAATTAAAACTTCAGTAAACTCATACTTTGTACTAACTTTTACTGTTGATTTCTAATATGATATGTTCGTTATCACACTGAAATGGAACATTCCGCTCTCATTATCAGTGGAAAAAGTGGGAACATTGATCGAAATATATGCATCGTTAAATATTCAATCATTTTGTAACAGTTAGATAAAAACAGAAAACCGTCTTTCCTAAAAAAAATAAACATGTAAAAATGTTTCAAATTAGACAGTATAACTCTTTTTTGGATAAAATAAAGTTTTATATTCGTTTTTTTTTAATAAAAAATTAAATATTTATTTAGTCTGTAATTGTTATATCTATAAAATAGAAAATTAAACAGAAATTCGAAATTAAATGCTTTCTCAAACACAGTTTAGGTACGTTTTGATTACTTAAATTAAAAGTAGGTAATGCAATCCAAGGTTATGCTAATCTGTTCTACAAAGATTAAAATATGTCACTTTCTTAAAGAAAGCAACATGATAGCTGAAAGTTTAAGATAAAAAAAAATAAATAAAAAAATTATGTGATTGATTAAATTATGCGAAATGAGTGTTTAGTTTTTTAATGGAACAACCTTAACAATAGTAAAATAAATAATAAAAGAGATTCACACAACATGAAGGATCAAAAATATAGTTTTTGAAACTGTTATGAATTTTTCTTTTAAATATTGTAGTCATTTATAAATACTATGGTTCAAAAAATTGGCGGTCGTTTCAGTAAATATGAATTCCTGTATATTTTTGTATTGTTTTAAGGTGGTTACGTGCAATCGACTTTGAAAAAATATGATAGTTGTAAAATAAAAAAGTTTCACATACTTATTCGTAAATGGTAAATTTTATAAGAATTGTGAAATATTTTTAAGCATTTTTATCGCTTGTTTTTGATTTAATATGAAAGGAGAAAGAATACTTAAAAAGCTTATGATAAAGGTAAACTCTATAATACTAAGAAAAATATTTTTCGCAATCTTTCATAAATATGTTACACTTCTAAATAATTAGGGCTATTAAGTAAGGCGTGTCTCTTAAGTCTAGTACTCAATAGTAGACATGTTGTGCGAATTGTCTAGATAACGTCTAGAGATGGATGATAGACACGGCCAATAGACCATCTAGGGACACTGTTTTTTGCTTCGTCTAGCGTCTACACTACGATCTGAATTTCTGTCTCATTTTCGCAATCCACCATGAAAGACAAAATAAAAAATACAAAATAAATGGAGCTGGCCATGGCTCGCCTCTAGACAATAATAATATCTACACTGTGAAAATGTTGCGAAACATACTAACGTTGCATGCTGTTATCCATTCCGGTCGGGAAACGTTAGACCTCCGATTTTTGGTCTCGCGACAGGTTCTAGACGGGGATTCGTCTATAGACATGTCTATGGAGATAACCTGAGTCCAGGACAGCCAGATGGTGGGATTTCTTAACTCCTTCTTAGTAGCACAAACGCCGACAAATTGAGGAGAATAATGTCCCTTCCATATGACACAGAGAGCTAAAACTATGGGTATATATATATTGAACATAAAAACATATACAAACATATGAAAAGAACATTATTCTCCTCAGTTTGTCGGCATTTATGCTACTAAGAAGGGGTAAAAAAATCCTACGATCTGCACTTCCGGAGACGCGTCTCAGAGACCAAAATCGCGCAACATGTCTACTAGTGAGTACAGGCTTTAGAAAGTCGTGTAATTTCTGTATGTATTTCTCTGTAAGCTACAATATACAAGTTCAGACGAGCCGACAAAAGTCGATTCACCAACTTTATACTAACTCATACCTATATAACTTTTTTTTTTAATATAACTTAATAACGATAATTTATTAAATAATTTTTCTAGAGTCACAACTACCTAGATTGAAAGTTTGAAAATTTCGATTCGTTTTTTGTTTTGCATTTTTCGATAGTTTGTACCTCTAAAAATAACATAAAAATTTTAAGTGATAGTCCCAAATATTTTCTGAGTAACAGCTTTCTAAAGAGCAGCTAGGCACTCATTAATTAGAAAAAAGTACTTTTATCTTTAATCAAGTTTTTCTCAAAATTGCATTTTTAAAATTTGCTACAGCTCTAACTCGAAAAAAATCATTCGATCAACGTGCGTCTTTTTTAAATTTATTGTGTATTTATTTTTCCATACAATGACCCTCCAGTTTAATGAATGGATGAAAAATATAATTTTGCCAGGCCAAAAATCATGGGATTTTTGAGCATTCATTTTTATGGAAATATAATATAATCGTAGGTCTTGTATTGTTTCTTTCTCAAAGGTATAGATATCGATAGTTTTTTTGATAGTTACCCTTCTTAATATCCCCTTTAATCCATTTTGTTTAATTTATTAAAAATCTATTTTAAATTACTGTTGATTGACTTGCAACTTACACCGATAGTTGCAGTTAGCTAAAAACTTTTCTCGTTTGCAGAAAGACAGTTTGCTGATATTATATTAAATTGGCATTTAAACAAATCATTCATTGCATTAATAATTTATTTTGGGTAAAATAATACTCTACTATAAAAGCTGATGAGAAAGTCTAAATTTATTAGATGATGTACACTTGTTGTACATGCTATTATTAAACGCCATGGTTTGAACAATGAACATTTTAAAAATAAAGGAGGACAATTTTCTTAAGATTCTTAAATAAGAATATTTTTGGTAACTTAGTGGTGTGGTGACTAGGTTGTTGCATATACGCCATTGAGCTGAATCCCAATCAAAGCCCAAAAATTTTCATAGGTTTTTGAATTCGTCGGTCGTCATTCGCCAATGATCATAATAGTTGATAAAACCTTAAAAAATATTAAAAAGAAAATTTTCTATAACATTACGGGTTCATTAAGAGAAAATTGAAATTATTTTACTAAAATAATGTTAAGATAACGTTTTATTATAAAAATGAACAACTTTCTTAACTTACTAGCATTCATTATACTCGTTTGAGCAGATACAACAATAATAAACCATTCCTTCACTACTAGCATCACGCACATATTAAATTAAAATTATTACACTAAATTAAATTTTGATATAGAGCAGCAATAGTTCTATATAATAGTAAGTAAAAACTCAGCGAATTGTTTTTTCATAATTTTACTGATGATAAGGAATTTTTACGGTTATATTTTGAATCAAGTATCTACTTAGCACTGATACGTTTTGCAATACCTCTTTGGGCCTTAATATTTCTTCAAAACTGTGTAACGTCGAGCTGAAAAAAATCGATAGAAAGAAATGGTTGATGGCTACGGCTGAATAGGCCGAATAGGAATGGTAGTCAAGAAAAACAAGGAATCATAAAGCTAATTGTTTCATTGCTTTACACAAGAAAAAAATTTGAACGTTTAAGCAAATATTTTAAAAATGGCCAGGCGCCAGTAGCACCATATGGCGTGAGTAGGATTCAAGTCAATATGTAACACACGGGCACATGGCCGTATTTTTATTGCCTTGATTTAGAAACTTGAATTTTTTTACTTTTTTAGTGATCTGTATTTGATAGTAATTTTAACGTGTCACTTTTAGAAGCTCTTGAGAAAAAGGGTCTTGGCAGACGTACAACAGAGTGATGTTATCAATGTTTCGTTTTTTTTGAGAAGGCATAAGTAGGTATCTGAAATAAGTTTAAAAAATACAATTTCTTTTGTTCTGACCATAAAAAATTCATGTCTTGTATGCTATTTTTTTTTAAATACAAGTTAAGATTTGTGAGTATAAATATTTAGGATTTATTTTCCGAAAACCACTGAAAAAAACTTCAAGAGAAAAACTAGTTGACAATTTTACAATAATTTTTTTAATAGAATAAATACATTACATCGATTTACAATAATCAGGTTTTTAATATTTAAAAATTAAGATGGTATATTTTTTTTCTTTTAAAATTTTAAACCTAAAAATCCAGGTACGGTTTTATACTTTTAGACAAATTTTTAACAAGTACATAATATAATGTAGTATTGTTGCTTGTTATATTTATACTGTGTATGTGCACTTAACATACATAGGCATTATATCATTTGTATGAATTACACCAAAGGACGACATTTTTTGATATTTTATTTCTTATATACATTCATAATATACATTAAATACTTAACACTCAACATTTAGCTTTTTTAAGTAATTTTGATTAAATATGTACACTTTTCAGTCATTCAGAAATACATGGAAAAATATTATACCAAAACGTACTATAGTTTTGTTTCATCAACGAAAGATGTCCTGTGTACATAAATGATACAACGTTTGTTATTCTGAAATTAAAATATTGATTAGTATTGACGTCATTCATCACAATTTTTGACAGGACTCAATAACATGCTTTGAATATTGGAACATTTGGTTTCAATACATAAAGGAAAGGTTAAATAAGGTAGGATTAGATAAGATGTTCTGCAGTTAGGATATGTTTCTGATGTACATTTAAACTATACATCTTAGATGTCAAACTATTCGCCATTCTCAGATCTTCTTACATCATCATCTTCTCGTAATGCTTTTTTCACGTGCTCATCAATCTTTTGCCATCGATGCAAGTTTTTCTGACACATATCCAACAATGGCTTAGTTTCAGGTATTAAACGATGCAACAGTTGGTAGCAAGGTAAGCAAATACCGTTTAAAAAGCCAACTTGGGAACTAGCTTGTTGATCCGGCTGACTTCTGTCCATCATTGAAATCGGTTGTCGTCCTGCGGCACGTTCTTCATCTCCTTGTTGATAAAACTCCTCAAAAATTACTTCAACAGTTTTTGCTTGAATATCCCATGGTTTAGCACTAGCTGATAAATCGCTACTGGTCATTGAAATAGCTAATAAAAGAATACGATGTTCGAAATTCGAAAAGGAAAAAGCATCGTCTTGGACAAGTTTGCTCAATCGAGCTTTGTTTGGGAAAAACAGCGCAAGGTCAGTCGCTAATATACAATGTTTAACGAGGCTTAGCACTTGTTTGTATTCGTGACTCGATAGCTTACTGAAAATGTTGTGCCCTTCCTGAAAAACAATAAAAAATACAAAATTAATAAGATTGAAAATATGAGTACCAAAATCGTTGATTTATTTATTTTTGTGTGTGTCAAATAGATTAAGATATTTAAATGGAAAATAATTTTTTTTTGACCTTTACGATTTTGTATTATATAGGATACCTTAGGTTACACAATATAATATTTAATGCTCACTAGGGTTCACTTGTGTTGAATATAAAAACCTTTTTAAAAAAAAAGAATTGAATATCATTATTTAATTACCTATCAGTGAATAAACTGAGTAACTCGAATTTTAAAGTAACAACTGCAATGGTCACAATAGGTGTAATGGTTATAGTTTCAATTTCATTTAATTTCATTTTTTTCGCATCAAAAAGCTTGAATAATTCAAAATTTCATATGGTTATGAGGATTATAGAAGGAAAATATTTAGTTACTTTCTTTATCTTGCTCTGACTAACTTTGAAATATTTTTTATCGAGTAGGTAAAGAAAAAATCGTCAAAATCGGTTCATTAAGTATAAACCAGCCCCCTACAACTCCATGTTACAAAAATGTGACCATTTTTACTCGATTTGCAGTCACTAGTTGCCATTTAGTTGCCAACGAGTTGAACGAAGAAGACCACAAAGACTGACAAAGACCGTAGAATTTATGAAAGTCGGAGATTAGAAATAATTTTTTTTAAACGTCAAGCAAGTTATTAAAATGAAACTTTTTTAAATGTTTTCATTATTATTGTGATTATGAGAATAATTATGATAAGTATTTTTATATAATAATTATAATAACTCTGATAAGTTTAAGTGGTAGGGGGCTGTTTGAGACGTATGACTCTTATAACAACACAGATTTCTGTAGAAATCGGTCACGTTTTTTTAGCATTTCTCGTATCTAAGTGACAGGGGGCTGGTATAAACTGTTATGCATGACCTGACATAAAAACATACACGTGGAATCGAGAAACTTCTTTCGTTTTTGCGTCGGTTAAAATCTTAGTCTTGCAGGATCAATAATGTCTTTATACTAGCAAGACCAAGATCAAGACTGAACGAACAAGACCGAGATCAAAATCAAATTGTAGTTTTATGATTGCAATAAAATAAAGTTTTTTTATGAATAATTATTAACTGTAGGTTGTTTTCAATTTTAAATTTATAAATCTTTAAAATAATTTAATAATTATTTAAAACAACGTATTAGGTTAAATAAGCAAGAACAAAACCAATAACAAGATTGGGACAGTTTTGTCTCTTGCCTTCCTCATCGTTAGTGTTCACTTTATTTAATCACTGTTTCGTGCATGTAAGCGCTATCGCCACCCCAGGCCAAAATTGACAGCACTCTAACAATAAGAATAAAAAGATATCTATAAAAAAGAATAGTAAAGTACTACTAAAAATGTAAGAGAATGTTAAGTTTCTACCCTATTTGAAATTTTGCTTCTCCATCAGTTAAATAATTATACATATATATTACCTAACTTCTTTACCAAATGATACGACAAAAGTGTGATTTGAAATCAAATATTTTCATTTTTTTAAATGGATAAATTTCTTGGTCTAAGGTTTGAAATTCTTAGACAAAACAGTCCATTTTTTATTGCCGTTTCATTAGGACATTTCGTTATTTTTTTGTTTCTTAAATCGATTTTTTATCATAAGATACTTATAAATGTCAATAAAAAAATAATTCGTCATTTATATTATACTTTTTGTCGTTTTGATAACTTGAATTAAATTTAAAAAAAACATAAAAGCTTAATAACGTCTGCCATCTACGACTTGTACCACAAATCTATCTAACACGTTTATTCCATCACAGCCACCTCTGATCTCTCAATTTCTATTGACAAAAAGCTATAAAATTCAAATCCAATATGTGCGTCGTAAAATTTCCCGCTCTCTTTCTTTCTTTACTAATCGAATAAACGGATAGCTTGAGCCAGAGCTTGTGCCAGCTTTAAAGAAGAGAAGAATTGATACACTTACTCGTATTCAATAAGACACAGCAAAAATGACAAACATTAATAATAATAAAAAGCTCAGCATATACATATACCAGCGTTATGTGTATTATATATACATATATATATATATATAGGTAGTGTATAAAACATGCAACCGATATCTCGTTTTTAATTTCTCAACTACTTTATTGCAATTTTCATTTTAATTAAGAATTTCATGTTCTAATACTCTTTTTTAATTTAAAACTGAGTGTAGGAATCCTTAACTTCGATAGCGTGGTTCCCACATAAAAAGAAACATGAAAAAAATGGCGTTGTGGAAGAAGGATACAATGGGATAATAGGAAATTAAACAATCGCTTCGTTGTTGCAACCGTGAATTTAACATATTGAAATTAATGTAATTTAATGATTAAATTGTAAATTAGTAATTTCACATTGATTACATTAATTTTGTTTCTGGTTAATTTATTTTAATCTAACTTGTAAATAACATTATTTGTCTGTATTGCACAGCACGTTAAACTGTTAAAACTCAACACATGGTGACGAACTACGACCTCTCGTTGAAGTCATCTCAAAACTACTGCTGCCCGATCTAGTGATAGATATTAAAACTATATCAACCCAAACTAGTTTTCAGGCCCGCATTAAACACAGGACCTTACTCAATTATATTAATTTGTGTTAAATAATTAGTGTATTTAACATGCTGGCACCACGGCAAAAAATATATAAAGGATTAAATGTATTAAAATCTAAATAAAATTATTACATAAGACTTATTAAATTTCTTAACAAAGATTAATTTTACTTCTTAAAATTAAATGATAATGAAGTTTTTTAACAAATTTTAATTCTTATTGAATTTGAATACAATATAATTAATTAGAACTAAACTGAAAATAACATACATGACGTAAGAATTCTTAAATTAATGTATATTTAATATACTCGTAAGTTAATCATCGTAAATAGGTAATACAGCTATTTTGGTAACATTACGCGTTGTTAAATTTCCACCGGTTGTTTTTACCTCTACAACTCGGACCTTGTTATCCTTACCAGGAACAGTTCTAATAACTCTAGCCAGGGGCCAGTTTAATGAAGGAAGATTTTCATCCCTTAAAAGGACAAGCATTCCTTCCTTTATATTTGGCATTGCCTTTTTCCATTTTGGCCGATTTTGCAAAAGTAATATGTATTCATTATGCCATTTTTTCCAATAGGACTGTACCAGTTGAGTACACAGTCTCCAAAATTTTAATCGATTTGGCGGTATTTGCTCCAAGTTAGGTTCAGGGTAAGTTATAAGGGCGGACCCGATCAGAAAATGGGCCGGTGTTAAACACGTTAAGTCATTAATATCCTGTGAGAGTTGCGTTAGCGGTCTCGAATTTAAAACACCTTCAATTTGAATAACTACTGTGTTTAATTCCTCGAATGTTAAAATTGTATTTGAAATAACTCGTTTTAAATGATATTTTGTACTTTTTACTCCTGCCTCCCACAATCCTCCAAACACTGGGGAGTATGCTGGGATGAAATTAAATTTTATGCCTTGAAATGTAGCGAAATTGATTATTTCATCTTTTTGTTCCTTTAAACTCAATTTTATCCATTCACCCATTTGACTTTGAGCACCCTTAAACGTAGACCCGTTGTCACAGTGAATGTTAGTTGGTTTGCCTCTGCGGGCTATAAATCTGTTAAGTGCTGCTATGAAGGTTTCTGATGTTAAATTAGATACAAGTTCTAAATGAACAGCCTTTGTAGAAAAACATATGAATAACGCTATATAAGCCTTTGTGGTGATACTTTTACGAAGCCGTGACTGTTTGACGTAAAACGGCCCACAGAAATCAATTCCACAATTTTCGAAAATTTTAGAAATCGTTACTCTTTGGTACGGTAGCGATCCCATCAATTGCTGAGCACATTTTGCCTTTAATTTGAAACAAACTATGCATTTATGGAGAACTTTTTTGATTTCTCTTGTGGCATTTATCAACCAAAATTTTTGATTAAGCGAACTAAGAACATGCCTTTGTCCCGCATGCAGCAAATTTATATGTTCTCTTATAATTAATAATTTTGTTATGTCGCTTGATTTGCCTAAAATTATTGGGTGTTTTTGTGCAAATGGTATAGCTGCATTTTGCAACCTGCCGCCCACCCTCAAAATATTTTGGTGGTCCAAAAACGGATTTAAAGAATTTAAATTTGTGGAAATATCCTTTCCAGCCCCTAACGAAGCTATTTCCATTGCAAAGGCAAATTTTTGATCGTACCTAATAATGACTAACAAAGCATTTTCTATTTCCTCAAGAGTTAAATAACCCTCCAACCTATTATATTTATTTCGTGTATTATGTATAAATCTTAAAACGTATGCGACAATTCTTTGCATTTTTGAAATGTTGGAAAATTTTTTAATAAATTGTAATTTTTCTACTACAAATGTCTTAACATTTTCGTTAAGATCATCGACGATGTCGAAATTTATCATAAAATTATCTTTGTTACTGATAGAATTTAAACAAAATTTATTTGTACGCAAAATTTCTGGGCCATGCCACCAAAGATCATTAGTGGCCAGCATATTGGGCTCTATGCTTCTAGTTAGGATGTCCGCGGGGTTGCAACTAGTGTTAATATATGACCAATTTATATTTCCTTTAAGTTTCTTTATTAATAATAACCTGTTGGCAACGTACGCATTTAATTTTAAGGGGTTTGAGTTGATCCAAGCTATACAAATTTTTGAGTCTGTATGTAAAATTACGTTGCTGATGTATGAATTTAATAAATTACAAATTTTATGTGTAAGCTGAGATAGCAAAAGGCAACTATTTAATTCTAGTTTTGGTATTGTTAGTTTTTTATTGATGGGTGCTATCCTTGATTTCGAACAAAGTAAATTTACTGCAATTGTTCCATCATTTTTAATTACTCTCACATACAAGCAACAGCCGTAAGCCATCAGCGATGCGTCACAATACCCAATCAGTTCAACCCGCTCAGCATTGGATAAACTCAAACTTCGTTTAATTTGAATGGGAGCCATTGATATCAGACTATTTGCAAACCCTTTCCACGGTATATCAATAAATTCAGGTAATGGTTCATCCCACCCGATCTTATGCTGCCATAGCCTTTGCATAAGTAATTTGGCCGTACAAATAATTGGACCAGCGAAACCCAATGGGTCGTAGAATTTATAAATAAATTGTAAAACGCGACGTTTTGTGAATTTGTCCCGTATTTCTTTGACTGGACATTCTAATTTAAATTCATCCAACTTGGTATGGTATGAAACG
The DNA here is from genome assembly GCA_958496155.1 of Sisyra nigra. NCBI lineage: Eukaryota > Metazoa > Arthropoda > Insecta > Neuroptera > Sisyridae > Sisyra > Sisyra nigra. The sequence continues at coordinate 29,156,617 of OY292314.1, forward strand.
CCCAAAGTTTTCATGACGAAGTTGTCAGCCCTAATGTCCAGTTCGTCAAACTGCTGAAGAGTTAATGGAATATCCTCTAAATTTCTTTGGTCATTTGAAGACCATTTGTGCAGACTAAAATTACCTACACGCAATAATTCGTTTAATTGATTTTTTAATTTAATTGTTTCCTCAATTGAATCTGCCCCAGTAATAATATCGTCGACGTAAGTATTTTTTAAAATTGCCTTTGCGGCTAACGGATAATTTTCCCTTTCTTGGAGCGCTAGCTCCTCTAGACACCTGGTGGCCAAAAACGGCGAACTGTTTAACCCATAAGTCACAGTTTGCAATTGCAAAATTTGAACTGGCTCGTTAGCGCTGTTCCTCCACAAAATATTTTGAAATTGCCTGTGATCCGGGTGAATTTGTATTTGCCTGTACATTTGTTTAATGTCGCATAATAAGGTGTAATTATAAGTTCGAAAATAAATCAATAC